>CP129448.1:63980000-64580000 GCA_030445155.1 Quercus variabilis | reverse complement strand
CTCAGACGAACTCCTTTGCACATTCTTATTCTAAGATAGTCTAGTTTCTTCTTAGCCAAACTGAGATCCTTTTCAATAGTCATTATAAAGGAATTCAAATAACTTTTAGACTTGTGTTTTCTAAGACACTCAAACAAATAGTGATTAGAAAAACAAGATGTATTTGAAAACAAGGATCTTTTCGAGCTAGTTATAGTCATGACAACAGGGGTCAATGGATCAACACAATAAAGATTAAACCTAATCAGAGTGTGCCTGCTTTGATACCACTTGATAGGCCACAATTTGAATGACCTCTTGTAATTAATCCAAATTAATTAATTAGCCAAAGTTGTTAATTAATCAATTAATCATGCAATTGCGTGAAAGCACAAACAAATCACAAAATAACTAAATATGCAGCGGAAATTAAATGACATGGTGATTTGTTTACGAATGGAGAAAAATATCGCGGCAAAAACTCCACCGGGTGATTTTCAGGTCATCTTTCCCAAAACTCCACTATTATCAAATCAAGCGATTACAAGTAAAGGAATCTCAGGTACCTTACCAACCTATAATTGAACCTTTACCCTAATACTCAATTGGACTTGATTTGTAGCAACAGTTCTCACCTTTGATGCACGGCTCCCAAGTACGTGACTAACCAACGCGCGGATCCCAATACGCGACTTCAGAACACCAACTTAAGGAAGAAAGGTTGGCTGCAAAGTTCTTCAGTTCATCCTACACGATGAAGATCAGGAAGATGCTTGGTCACAAAACCCTATGGTGCAAATACACAGCAACTTCTTGAAAGAAGATGAACTAGGTCAAAAACTTTGTCTTTCGATCACAATTTGCTTGAACAGAGATTGCTCAATGAATTTGCAACTTGTGTCTCCCTAGATGGCTCTTAAAACAATCATTTTATATGTTAAGGATTTGGAGAAAAGAAGGCCCAAAAGCATATTCACGGATCCCAAGAAAATCAAATCAGAAAATCTGACTTTTTAAATCTCGACAGATAGTAGGTGTCAGGGTAGCTATCGAGCAGGTGTCGAGCTTTAATGAAATTGCACTTCAGCTTGCTTTTTTCTTGGACAAACTTGATGACTTCAACATTTGACCTTGAAACCTTATTTCTTGAAGTATTAAAAACACCTAGAACTACCCAATTACAAGTAGAGTGCGTTTTGTCAAAGGATTAGCCAATTTACATAAATAAGTGACATATGTTCTTAACAAGTGAAAACACATATGTCCTAACACTTGTAATTAGGTAGATCTAAGATGAGTTTAGTGCTTTTCAAGTTAAGTATTAAAGCCATGAATATTGGACTAAGGAACAAGTGAAGAAAAGTTGTTCATTAAAGCTCTACAACAATCTCAGCAGAAAGGACTTCTATCGAGATTTAAAGTCGAAACTCGATAGAAGCTTGACATAAGCTAATTCTACCGAGGCTTACAGAATTAGAATTTTCAGATCTGATTTTCAGCCCAACCTGATGTATATGTGTTGGGTTTTTTTTTTCACAACCCTAGACATATATAAGGCTTATTTTAAAGGTCATCGCACATGCATTAAGTGACTTAGTGCCTTATTCTCGATGAAAGAAGCTACTGCATTTTTACGCCAAAGGGTTTTGTAACCAAGAAGCTTACTAATCTTTATTGTGCATGAAGTGAAGAACTTTGCAGGCAACAACCTCTTCAAGTTGCTAAAGTTAGTCACGTACTGGGATCTGTGCATCATTGGTTAATTACATACTAGGATCCGTGCATCATTGGTTAGTCACGTACTAGGATTCATGCATTAAATGGAAAGAGTCTCATTACAAGATCAAGTCCAATTAGGTATTGGAATGAAGATTCAACTATGGTAATTTGGGATAGGCCAATGGTAGTTGAAAAGATTCCTTTTACTTATAATCGTGTGGATTCTTAGGAGTGATAACTTTAAAATCACCTAGTGGAGTTTTTACCTTGGTGACTTTCTCTATTTGTAAACAAATCACCATGTCAAATTTAATTTCCGTTGCATTTAGTTTAGTTGGTGATTTGTTTGTTCTATCATGCCATTGCATGTAATTGAATATAATTAATTAAGATGAATAATTAATTAATTTGTAAGGAGTCAATACATTTTTGCCCTATCATGCTTGAAGAACATATTTCTTGATGTATTAAACCCATCTTAGATTTACCCAATTACAAGTAAAGTGTATTTTGTCAAATGATTAGCCAATTACATAAAACATGACCCTAACACCCCTTAAAATTACTTCTTCTAGATTTTTTTTTTCTTTTTTCTTTTTGTATTTGTATTCATAACTTAAATTTTTTAGTTATGTTTTATTATATTCATTTTCTTAAATAACAAGATGGGAAAATTCATTTATTTGAATATTATCTTAAATTTATTATCTCTATAATTCAAAGATGCTTATTTTATAATGTTAATATTTTTAGAACTTTAGTTAGATTTTTTTTTTCTCTGAATATAGGATGTGAAACTAACGTAAATTGTTTTAAAAAATTCTTATATAATTTCTAACAAAATATATTTACATCTTTTAGTCTACTATATATAAAAAATAACACTTATTCTTTAATTTTATAATTTTAAAATTAATAATTTTTTTTTTTGACATCATTGGTTTAACTATCGGTTTGATCCTGATTGGACTAGAGAACTTAGAACCACTAATTATTCTGGTTCTTAGACTAGTATGGATTTTAAAAGCGTGATTTTCATCTTGGTTTTTTAATTTTTCATTGAAAAATTATATTTCTAAAATTATGGTTTTAACATGGTTCGTTGATTTTTTTTCCCAAAAAAAAAAAAAAAAAACAAAAGTATTTTTCAAAACACTGTGTTCATCCTGGTTTCTTGATTTTCCACTAAGAAAACATATTTTTCAAAGCACTTGCCAAAATTCTACTATGGTTTTCTTCGATTTCCCACTGAGAAATTATTTTTTATCCTCAAAAGCTTCCTTGGCGCAAAAGATCATGAAGAATGTCTACCTTTGTTTGATCCATCAATTCAAAATTCATAAATAGATGGATCATATTATTTACAAAAGATCGACGAGATCCTAATAATGGCTAGGTGCCCCCAAAACTTGACTGCAATGGGCATCAAGCCCTTGTCAGTGATGAGTTTTTGAAAATGGTTTTCAAAACTAAAATATTTTTTTATTTTTCTGCTAAAATCAAAACAATTGAGATCTAGACTCATGTATTATTCTCAAAGCATGCACGATATCATGAGAAATGTTCCCAACTGGGCAAGTAGTTTTTATTTATTTATTTATTTATTTTTTAAATTTTTTTAAATATTGCATATTTTAAGGGATAAGCGCAATTAGGTATCGACTATGGTCTGATGTCATGTGGTGCCTAAGAGCTTCCCCATGTGCAACCAAACTCCCCAATCTTTTTTGTAGATCGAGACACGGTTTTATCTAGTTTAGACTTACAGGAACTAAATTTAGAAAGGAAAAAAAATATATATATATATATATTTGGATGACCAATCAAACCTTTAAGAAATCTCACTGATTTTAGGCGACTCCATACACTATATGCATTCACCCCTACTCACGAGCACTGCGAGAATAAGTAGCGCAAGTGATGTGCCCATGACATGCACAGTGAAGGAATGAGACCATCATCTCTTCTCTTTTACACGCACTGTCTCACTAGTCACCATTAACCCCAGTATTGTAGTTCTCACAATATACAAGCCATTCTTATGCAAATATTTATGAATTCTTATTAAATTCAATTATAGACATATTAAAATAATTTTTAATACATTACAACATGAAAGGAAACCAAATAACTAGAAAGCAAATAGTTTATTAATCATAGTGATTTGAAAGATGATGATGGTAGGACAATTGATGACGAAGACGAAGCAATTTCTGAATATGATTGTGTTGATGTAGAGTAAGCATATGAAGGATCAATTTCTTTGCTTCTAACCTTATGAAGTTCTTCATAATTTTCTTGACCATTAGTATCTTTTTTTTGGATTCCTTGTAATAACCTTGCGACCTCCCCCATTGTAGGACGTTCTTTCCCATTCAAGTGCAAACATTTTTTTGCAAGATTAGCAACTATGATGATGTCTTCTTCATTACCTTCTTTCCTTACACAGTCATCAAGAATATCAAAGAGACGGTTTTCTTTCATTGAAAGAATGAAATATTTGGATAGATTTCTACCTTCTTCCGACCTTGTTGAAGAAACAGGTTTTTCTCCAGTTAAGAGCTCAACAAGGACTACTCCAAAGCTGTACACATCACTCTTTTCTGTAAATTGACTTGTTTGGAAATATTCTGGGTCCAAGTATCCAAAAGTTCCATGAACTAGGGTGGTTACATGAGTTTGGTCAATCTTCACCATTTTTGATGTCCCAAAATCTCCTACTTTGGCTCTGTACTTTTCATCTAAAAGTATGTTTGTGGACTTTATGTCTCGATGATAAATTGGTAAAGAAGCTGCTGAGTGTAGGTAGGAAAGAGCTCCTGCAATTTCTATGGCAATCTTTAAGCGCATAGCCCATGTTAATGGAACCCCTTCATTTTCTTCATGGATATATTGGAAAAGTGTCCCATTTGGGATGAATTCGTATATCAACAAAGGAACTTCTGTCTCCAAACAACACCCAAGTAGTTTAACCACATTTCTATGGTTGATTTGTGAAAGAATGACAATCTCATTTATGAAGTGTTCGAGATTGGCCTTATCCACAATGTTGCACTTTTTTATTGCAATAATTTGTCCATCACTCTGCATTCCTTTGTAAACAGTACCTTGTCCACCCTTTCCAATTATTCTATCTTTACTAAAATGGTCTGTTGCCTTTTCTAACTCCTTGGAATTGAACAATTTTGTATTTTGAACATTATTTTTAGTCGAGGATAGTTGTTGTTGTAACAATAACCCACCGTTTTTTTTGAAGAACTTTTTCTTGAGCTTGATTTTGTTTTTCTTCTTAATCAGTTTGTATAAAACCCATGTAGCTGGTAGAAATAATACTCCAAGGCTTGTACCAAAACCTACAAAAATCAAAAGAATTAAACTATCTATGTTTTTTAGTATATGAATATGAATGTGAAAAATAGATTCGATAAAAAGTTCCCTACTTTTTTCTAGAAGCTATCAAATCTTCCAAATTATGTTCCCACACTACCCAGAAGTCTGAATAAGTGAACTCCTAATTAATTTCTAGTTCAAAGAAAAATTGATGATTTTTACTTGAATTTCAGGTGATCTATAATATATATTTTCTTTGATGAAGGTAATCTATAATATATATAAATATAAAGCAATTTGATTTTTACTTTACCAAATAATATGGTACCACGTAAGGTTTTGAGATCTTACAATTTCATATGTCTATATATATATATATATATATCAATGGAATTTAAATTCTAATTTATATTTAAAGTTCCCACTAAAATCTTGGCACGTTGAATTTTCTTTAAAAGATAGGATAGATTTTATTCACAAACACAATCATAATAAATAACTAATGCTGGAAGATATAGTTTAATCTAAAAAAAATTATAATAAATACCTCTTATTAATAACTAACTTAATCGTAAAATTTTATATTTAAATAAAGCATAACAGAAAACTTTCATACAGTATTAAAATTTATCATGTATTATACGGATTACCAACTGATTAGTACAAATATGTGATGGTCAATTGTGTATTAATTAGTAAGGGCTTCGAGCATGAGATTGATTTCGTCATTGACAAAAGTTGCCCATGTCAACTAGTGGTTGAAGGAAGGCCAGTTAACTTTGGCAGTCATGATAGTAGATATGGCAAGCTAACTCTGTCTTGCATTGTATATTTTTATTCTTTATTTTTTGGTTTCTATAGAATTTATTTTCTTTAGAATTGGCCACTCTAACAAAAATTTATACGTGATTTTGTCTAAATGTTTTGTGTGTGTCGGAAAATTAGAATGGGGAATAGAAATTTCTCTATTCTTTTTAATTGTGAGAGAGAGCTCTTTTGATGTATTTTTAGTTTGGTTTTTGTGATATTTACTTTTGTAGTATTCATATTTGTTAGTGAAATTTTCTACTTGTCATTATCTATTGACATAGGCTTAAGGTTGAACATGTAAATCCCTTACATTCTCTCTTATGCGTAATTGTATCTACTTTTCTTTCAAGTTTACTTTAATTATTCATATTATTTAGTTGTGAGCTCATTCTAAATCTCATAATAGGTTTCACAATAGATCTTGTTTGGAAGTGCTTCCATGGTCTCTTTGTGCAACAAACTTGTAAAGTTCTGATTTACAACTATTTTGTGTTGGTTTTAATTCTGTGTCAAATTTGATTGTAATTTTTTTCAATCTTATGTACCTTGTATTTTATGTGGGATTTCATTGTATGGGTTGTGTGAGAGAGAGTGTGTGAAGACTTGAGACAAATTGAAGATCAAAAGAGTTTTCGCGGTTAGCTTGCGAGAAGACTTCCTACGAAGTAAAACCATGTGCTTAGCATATGACTGGAATGCGAAGAGTCATGATAGATGGTGACAGCTAGTTTTCGCGAGTATTTCACCGATAAGATCTTTCTGCGAGATACTCGCAAAATATTTTGTTTTACTATTTTTTCATATTTGATACACTATGTGTCTACCCACATTATCCACATATTAAGAGGAGTGTTTTTCTAAGAGAAAACTCTAGTTATAACTCTTGAGAGTTAGAGATTGTTATACCCACAATCCTTTACACAATCCATTGTGGTTTTCCTCAACTTCTACCTCTCCATATCAAAATCCTTGAGAGGTTGATAGCCCAAACACTTTCCACACCCATCTTGAGTGTAAAGTGAGGTTTTGGTGTTACTGAGAAGCATTGGAAAAAGCCATTTGTTTGGCGAATGTAATCGGACTGAATTGCGTGATCTGGAAAGTTAGAGAAGACAAGGCTTTGTCAAGTCAGTTGATAGCAGGAGCTTGGAGGGCTCAAGTACATGGGGTAGAATAGGCTTGGAGGGTCTTTTAATTTAGAGTAAAATCAACCGAGACGTAATTATTAATTTGGGGGTCTTAACAGCTCTTGTGTTTTCACACAAATTTGAGCTTTCAATTGGTATCAGAGCAGGAGCACTTGCTATGGTTTCATTACCTAAGTGTGATTCTAGACCCTTTTGAGATGGATCAATCTCAATCGCTTAATGCTTCTCCGTACTTTGATTGGAGCAATTATGCTTTTTGAAAAGTCCGTATAAGGGCATTTCTATGTTTCATTGATGATAGTGTTTAAGACGCTGTCGAGATAGAATGGAATAGGCCGAAGGCCGCCAAATCCACATGGGATAAGGTAGCTCTTGCGACAGTTAATGCTAATAGCAAAGCTTTAAATGTTATTTTCTGTGGTGTTTCTCTTGACGAATTTCACAAGATTTCTCATGTTATGATTGCCAAGGAGGTGTGGCAAATCTTGGAGATGATCTATGAAGGCACCAAAAAGGTGAATGACACCAAGTTACAAATGCTTACCACACACTTCGAGGAGCTGAATATGAGTGAAGACGAGTCATTCGACTTATTTTATGGGAAGCTAAATGAAGTGGTGATTGAGAAATTCAACTTTGGAGAAAAGATAGAGGACTCCAAGATTGTGAGGAAGATTCTACGATCATTGCCGAAGAGTTTCCCTGCAAGGGTCACCACCATCGAAGAGAGCAAAGACCTTAATGAGATTAAAATTCAAGAACTCATCGGGTCTCTTCAAACCTATGAGCTATCTCTACCATCTCAAAGGAAGAGAAAATATCTGGCTCTCAAGACAATCAATGAGAAATTGGAAGCTCAAGACTCCTCGGATGAGGATGAGGTTGAAAAGGATGTGGTGTACCTTGCTAAGAACTTCCATAAGTTCCTAAAGTTCAAGAGAAATGGAAAGTCTTTTGAGAAGGGCTAATTCTCAAATTTCAAGAAGGAGAAGAAAGACTTCAAGAAGAAGGATTCAAAAGATTCCTCACTGTCTCAAATGGTTACATGCTTTGAATGCAAAGGGCATGGGCATGTGAAGAAAGAATGCCCCACGTATTTGAAAGCAAAGGGCAAATTCTTTGCAACCACCCTTAGTGACTCTAATGGTTCCAATTCTGATTCAGAAGAAAGTTGTGACGGAGAAGGAAATTACTCCGCATTTATGGCCATTACACCCATGGACTCATAGGAAGATTTTAGCCTTCTAGTGGAAGAACTCGGTGAGCACACTGAAGTAGAGTCTATGGGAATTAGGGAAGAATCCGATGATGAAGATGAAGGAACCAAGGAACTGCAAGAATCCTATAATTCTCTTCCTGAGAAAACCGGAGAGTATGCCAGAGTGGCTAAGGCAGCCATCAGAAAAATGAAGAAAGCTGAACAAGACTGCAAGAGTATACTTGTGAGGTACAAAGAAACGAAGTGTGAAATTAAGGCATTGAATGGAGAACTAACCGAGGCCTACTCCAAGATCAAGTTTCCTGAGCTTGAAATCATTCAAGCTAATGCCAAAGTGGAGTGTGTTGCCTCCAAGAAACTTGACGAAGTGCTTATACATCAAAAGCATTTTTCTAACAAAAACGGCTTAGGATATTTCAGAGAGAGTAGTTCAAGTGCCAATGTGTCCAAGGAGATAAAATTTGTTAAAACTAAGGAACTAATGGCAGTGACTCCAAGTGTTAAGAATGTAAAAGTGGAGAAGAAGCCAAATGGAACTACTCAAAAGGTTTTAACAAAACCTCAAAATCCATTTGTGGCCAATCCTAAGGCTAAAGGGAAGTCTCTCCCAAAGCCTCAAAGAGGTCTTCAAGTTCAACACTTCTACCAACATTGTGGAGTTCGAGGACACACAAGATCTAATTGCTATAAACTTCATGCATTGAAGAAAGCAGATTCTCAAAGGCTAAGAGGACAAAGAAAGGGGAATTGGAACACCAAGCAATTAAAAGGGTGGGAAGCTGATTCCGATTTTGGTGATGTGATGAAGATAATAGATACCATCACTTCTTGTTTGGCAAGCTTTAGCCAAAGGTTTGAGGATCACAGCTCTAGTACCCAATCCTCTAGGGATATCACCTCAAACGCATGTGTCGTGTGAGTGAAGAAGGGTACACATGCATATGCATTAGACCATATCCATGCATCAATTCTTCTTATATGTTGTGACTTTGGTTGGTTGTTTAGCTTATGTTTCTCATTTTAGCATGTTTCTTTTCAAGTTTGTTTTGTACTTGTTTTTTGTTGATCCTACTTTTCATATTCTGTTTTTGAGTATGTTGAAAAATTCAAAAACCTATAAAAATTGAAAAATCTTTAAAAAGTTTGATTGCTTGTGTTGTGTATTTCACATATGAGTTTCGCCTAGTACCTTCATACTAATGGCATAGTGCATTTTTGAGCTAAGCTTGTCATGTATGCACATCTCTCTTTGTGGGAAAAATCTTGACATCTATGTGTGATTATTGTAAATCAATCTTCTAGCATATCATGAATAATTAGTCAATAGTCTTAATGGTTTTGATTCATGCATAGACTTGTACCTATATATCTTCCCACTCCTTTATGTTTTTGCTTTATAGCTCAACAAATGTCAAATCTTAAAAAGAGATAATGAGTTGCAAAAGTCGTCGTACATATTAGTATTTAACTAGAAAAAAGGGAAAGCGACTTGTATTGAAATGTATAGTGCCCAAAAAGCCAAAGGTTTATTCTCAAAAATAAAATATCAAAAATTTCAGGCATCGATCTCAAAATGAGATGTATTGTTCATAAACGATCAAAAAGTTATGAGTTGAAAGAAGCCAAAAGTAAAGCTTTCAAGATATGTAATCATTTTTTGTGGGAGGTCATATATAGACCACTTGACTTAGTACTAGTTATATATGACTTGATTGAATTGATCATTGAAACTTCACTCTAGACTAAGGAATATTCCACATTTGATACACACACACAACACACAAGACTTATGTTCAATAAATGCTTATTTCATTTGTGTGATTGTACGTTCAAATGTGATATGTATACTTAATTGCTTGTCGATCAAACCAAAAAATATTTTTGAGTATGTTATATGTTTTTGAAAGTTTTTTTTTTTTTTTTTTTTTTTTTTTTTTTTTTTTTTTTTTGCTTTCATGTTTTGAGTTTTTGTTCAAATTGCATTTTTCATGTTTTTCATCAAAAACTCTTTCAGAGGCATTTTCGAGAAAAGCTTGCGATTAAGCTCTTCCCGTGAAAATGGGTTAGGCAAAGAATGAAAACACCAAATTTCAAACAGAAACTTTCGCGACTGTCTTACAAGTAAAGACTACCCGCGAAGTTTTTTGTGCTTTAGAGGCATTTTTCGCGAGTAACTTCGCGAGAAGCTAACCCGCGAAAAATGTGTGTTTTCAATTTTAAAGGGTTGATGTAGATAGTCTTTCAAACACAAGTGTTTTTCCCTCACTTTGCCTCCTTTGAGCCTCTCTCTATCCTAATCCTATTTTCACTAAAAGACCCAACCAAATCTCAAGTGTAATCTTCTCAAAATCATCTCTAAGGTATGTTTATTCAATCTTTTCTCCCTATTTCCTTAGATTATGTAGAAATTTTAGGTTTTGCTTGAGTTGGGTTCATTTTTGAAAAATGGTTGAAAAACTTTAAATTTTGCGATTTTTTTTTTTCAATTTCTTGACTAGGCTTTGTCCCATTTGGTTTGTTTGTGTTTGTGTTGGCCCTTTGTGGTATTTTAACAAGTATTTAGGCAAGATGCACACATGTTCATGCATTGTTTACATGCTAGTTGTGTTGGTGCACACCAAGTGTTTGATAAAATGCCTAAATGACATTTTGGTGTTGTTTTAGAATCTAATGAGTTCCAAACTTTGAGGATTTTCATGATTGTAAGGTTGAATTTATTCAATCATGTGTTGGCTTTATTTTATGCCAAATTTACTTGTAATTTAGTAATTAGAAACCCTGTATTTAGGTGGGAATTATGTAAGTATAGTGTGTGAGAGAGTGTGTAGAAAGCTCAAGATGTGTGCACTTAAGAAGAGCCTCGCGACTGGATCTCGCAATTAGCAAGTCGCCAGAATGGTACACGTGTGAAACATGTAGGGGGAGCTAAGGGGTCACGACAGTTGGAACACTACTTCCAGTCTGGCTAGGCAAATAGCTCGAGAGTCAAACTCGCGACTTGTTCTAGTGGCAAGCTCGAGTTGCCAGAATGCCCTATTTGGTTGTAACTGACTCTTCGCATTCCTCATATACCCTACTATAAATACCCTTTTACCCACAAAATGTAGAGAGCTTCCAGAGAGAATTTTAAGAAAGAAACCCTAGAGAAAAACAAGATTAACTCATCCACAATCTTCATCCTTTGATTCTCTAAAGTTTTATACTCTCACCCTCTCCATTGACATATCCTTGAGAGGAACATTTAGCCAAATCCTATCTCACCACACCCATATCAGTAAGGAGGTATTTTAGTGCTTGGGAAGCAGTTTAAAGGGACCAATTCATTTGGTTGATGTAATTGGCGATTGCGGGAAGACAAGGTTTAGCGTAACCCTGTTGAAGCAAGAAGCTTGGAGGGCTTAGGTGCACTAGGTAGATTAGGCTTGGAGGGTTTTTTTCTATTCATGTATCCCAATTTCATTCTCTAGTAGATTATTGACTATTTAGAGGGCGGCGGAGAGGTGATGCTATGTGATTTACAACTATTTTGTGTTGGCTTTAATTATGTGCCAATTTTGTTTTTAATTTTATTCAATCTTATGTACCTAGTATTTTATGTGGGATTTCATTGTATGGGTTGTGTGTGAGAGGGAGTGTGAAGACTTAAGACAAATTGAAGATCAAAGAAGTTTTCGCGGGTACCTTGCGAGAAGACTTCTCACGAAGTAAAGCCATGTGCTCAGCACGTGACTAGAATGCGAAGAGTCATGACAAATGGTGATAACTGGTTTTTATGAGTATTACACAGGTAAGGCCTTCCCGCGAGATACCCGCGAAATATTTAGTTTTGCTATTTTGTCATATTTGATACACCATGTATCTATCCACACTATATATACTCACAATACCCATATATTGAGAGAACTGCTTTTCAGAGAGAAAACCCTAGCCATTACCCTTAAGAGTTAGAGATTGTCATACCCACAATCCTTTACACAATCCATTGTGCTTTTTCTCAACTCCTACCTCTCCATATCCAAATTCTTAAGAGGTTGATAACCTAAACACTTACCATACCTATCCTAAGTGTAAAGTGAGGTTTTGGTGCTCCTAGGAAGCGTTGGAAGAAGCCATTTGTTTGCTGGATGTAATTGAGCTGAATTGTATGATCTAGAGAGCTAGAGAAAATAAGGCTTCATCAAGTCAGTTGGTAGTAGGAGCTTGGTGGATTCAAGTACATGGGGTATACTAGGCTTGGAGTGTTTTTTGTTATTCGTGTACTCCAACTCATTCTTTGGTGGATCGATTTACCGCTTGGAGGGCGGCAGAAAAGTTTTTCGCCGAGTTCTCCAGTTTCTTCTTTGAAAACACATCGGGATATTATCTTGTATTTGCATTCTTGTTCCCTACTCTTTTAACTTTCATTTTGTCCTTGATATTTGATGAATATGGCTTAGAGTAGTTATTGTGTTTGTTCGCTCGTATTTACTCTATTCCGCACTTAGTTTAAGTTATAGTACAATCAACTAGCTGTACTTATTAATTTGGAGGTCTAAATTGCTCTTGTGTTTTCATACAAATTCAAGCTTTCAAAACTAGAAGAAAAGTCAAGGTTTGCTATGGAGACGTTTGGATTTGCTCTCTTTGGAGATTTTGTTGTCTAATTTTCATAAAAGAGTTATTCCTATATTTCAAAGAAGATAAGTAAGGAGGTGAGTGCCATCCCTCATAAAAGTGTAGTGGTGTGGCTTTGTTTTGTATGAGAGAGTCAGGATCAAAGTTTTGTCTTGTGAGAGAGGTAAAGTCTAGTTTTCCCTGGTGAGTTAGTGTGAGAGCACCATTAGGTGTATTGGGACTTTAGGTTAGTTTATGCTTAAGACTTTTATATTATATTATATTATATTATATTATATTATATATGAGTTGGGTTCAAGTTACACCTGGTGTAACTCTAAACAATGTTGCACTCATCAATATTTTTTAATTAGATGTGAATTTTGACAAATCGACCATTGGATTACATTATCTTTGTATATTTGCAAACTTTCAAGGTGATCAAAAATCAATAATCATGTCATCTATCAATTATATAAATTCAAGTTTTTATAATTTGAAATAATGTATAAAAGATAAGTTTATGGATTGAATGGTAAATAATATCTAATTGGTATAAAATTTGGTGTGCATGTTTAGAACATATAGAACATGTAATCCAACGGTGGAATTTTCAAAATATAAACTCATTAACAAGTTATTGGGTGGTGTAATATTACTTAGAGTTACACCAAATGTAACTTAAACCCAACCCATTATATATATATATATATTTGTGAGTTTGTGTAGTTGTAATTCCTATTTTTAATAGTGGATTTTGATTGGTGTTGATTGTGGAGATAAGCTTGGAGTTAGCTTAACCATTTTAATTTTTTGTTTATTGTAGTACTTGTTATTTTAATATTTTGTGTGTATTACACAACAATTTTTTTCCCCCTCTTTGGGGCCTAAAGTGTTTTGATTTAGGTGTACTAGGTTAGTGCACTACTTAAAATAGGTTTGGGTCAAATTTACTAATGTGCCATTTTATTATAAAATAAAATGCCATGTTATTTTAAAATATCATATCATTGATCCATTAGACAGGTAAACAAGGAAACTAGCAAAATTTGACAAAGTGATCAATATTGCTCATTCTTAAACTTTAGGGACCAATAGTTCTCATTTCAATCTTTGGGGACCAATAGCACTTAGTTGGTAAACTTTAAAGACTAACAACATATTTTAAATATGATGTTGTAAGTAATAATTGAAATTATAAAGGGGTAGAAATTATGAAGACTTTCTGCAAAATGTAATTAATACAAAATAATAGAAAGGTTAACTTGGAAATATGATTAGAAAGGAAGTTATAATAAACCAATGAAAAAAACAACTCTGGTTCTTATATTTTCAATTTAGTACTCAAATTTTCAAAAATTTTATTTTGGTCCTTAAAATCTAAACTTGCTATCATTTTGGCCCATGTTGTTATCTCATTTACGATTAACTTAACAAGTGTAAAAACTTGACGACAACTAGAGGTAGGTGTTTTACATGAGTGATATGACACCAAGGACCAAAATGACAGCAAGTTTGAAAATTTAAGGACCAAGATGTATACTATGAAAACCTAAAGACCAAATTGAAAATAGAGACAAAATATAAGGACCAAAAAGATGTTTTCGCCATAAACCACATAATGCTATTAGATTTATAAGCCATAAAATTCTTTCAAATTGATTCACACCACAAAGGAATTTTGTGGTTGACATTGTTGCTACCTCAAATTTAAAAGGGTTGCAAGTCCATAACAAGGGACCCTTGAATAAGGTGCAAAATCCCATGAACCAAGGCAAAACCCCAAATGGGGTGAAAGGGCCCATGAATGGGTACCAACTCATAATTGGATATAATGACCCAAGAATGGGTGCAAATGAAAAAAAAATTAAAAAAGAATAACCTTGAATGGGTTTGCAAAAGCCTAAAGAAAAAGGGTACAAAGGCCAAATATATATCAAGTGGATATATAAGGGACATACCACTTTGGGAAAGAACCCTAAGGGAAGGAAACATATAAGATAACATCCTAGGACAAACGTTCATAGAGAGAAGCCAACAATACAACAAGACGTATAAGGACCTTTCAAGAGCAATGCTTAAACCTCTAGGAAAATTGATGTCATCCTCTAGGTAGCATCTCTTGGATAAGAGTTGTATCGTCACTAAGGTTAGGGTCAAGGGCATTATTGTCTTTTCAAAGGACCAATGTATCTGGGCCATCCCCAGCCTTACACTTGCAGTCAACACCTTAGGGAATAATCCCACAACAATCCAAGGTTGCAAAAGATTGTGATATTGAATGAATATAGTCTACTATTGTTTCTTATATATATATATATATATAAAAGGACGGCTTCACAGGCGTGCCCTCTCTAACATAGCTGTAAGGACAAAAGAGAAGAATTTACCCTTTGGTTTCTAGCTTGAGAATAACCTAGGCACTAGAGCAAGGACATGCCTCAACCATGTCCAACGTTGAAACTGTCCCCTAGTAGCAGTAGCATAAAACATTGTTGTACTAGGCTTTGTCACATTCAGGCTTCAATAAGATGATGCCATGTATATGTAATCAAACTGCCCTTCTTATAATATAAAGAAAAAAGGAAGCTAACCATACTAGGTAGACAAAAAGAAAAAGGATGTTAGGCAAGAATAGTAGGCTTTAAAGCAGTACATGGTAAAAACATTCTAAGAGCATCCATATTTGTGGGACTATTTTTTTAGCTATTTGGTACCACA
This sequence comes from Quercus variabilis, assembly GCA_030445155.1. NCBI lineage: Eukaryota > Viridiplantae > Streptophyta > Magnoliopsida > Fagales > Fagaceae > Quercus > Quercus variabilis. The sequence continues at coordinate 64,564,481 of CP129448.1, read as the reverse complement.
AAAAGCTACTTTATCTATTTTACTTTTTCACTTTACAAAACATCCAACATCAGTGGTTCTATTTTTTTTTTCATTTAAATATTATTTATGTATTAATTTTTTATTATTTCTTTCGCACCTCACTTTATTTGTCTCTCCCTCTCTCATCTAAAGACTTCAAAGAAGAACTAGCAAACTCAAAACCCCAGCCATCTCCACTGCACACAAGTCACCATTACCACAACCCAAATCCACCAAATTTACAACAAAATCATCTTAAAAACCAACCAAAATCACACATAAAACAACCAAAATTCAACAAACCCACAAATCCTCCAACAAAAAAACCCTAGTGAGACAATTGAAAGAGAAAGATTTAAAAAATCAGCATACCACAACCCTCCACCACCACCATCAGGGACACCAAGACCACCACATAACATTCAGAACCAAACCCACCACATCAACACCACAAAACCCATCCCATTACCAAAAAGCGCTGCCTAAAATCATTCCAAACCCAACCACAACACCATTGCCACAACTAACAACAACCGCCCACAACAATGCCAAGCCAAACTAGGCTTCAACCTAACCAATCCCAACCACCAACACAACCCACGAACAAACATAACCCATTCTCGATCCTAAACCCGACCACAAACACTGACCCACGAACACAACCCAATCAACAACCCACCACCACCACCACAAACCCACCTCAACAACCACTACCCACAACTTTGATTTAAAAAAAAAATAAAATAAAAAAAAAATAAATAAAAAAAACCCACCACCACTAGGCTTGGGTCGGCGGCAGCTTAGGGCTAGTGTCGGTAATGGCTTGGGCCTTGGGTTGGCAGCAGCTTGGCAGGCAAGGGTTGATGTGTGGTAAGGAGATGGAGGAAGAAAGAAATAAAAAATGAAGGGGAGAAGAGAAGGGTTCGGTTCATTGAAGAAGGAATGTGAAGAAGAAAGAAGAAATGTGATGTAGAAAGAAAAAAATAGAGAAAAACTGGCTAGAGGAAGAAACCAAAAAAAATTAAAATTAAAAAAAAAAATGAAAGGGAGGAGAAGTGTTGGGTTTGAGTTTGGTGAAGAAGAAAGAAGGAATGTAAAGAAGAAAGAAAAAAGAGAGAAAAGATTAATTTAATAAAAGAAGAGAGAGAAACCAATTAAAATATTTTTTTTTTCCTTAGAGCTACAATGCACAACGATCTTTGGCTGTGCACTATAGCTGAGAAGCCAAATCATTTGGCTATAGCTCCACCATTGTTGCCCCACTTTTGTGGTTGGTGGTGCTAAAAATAGCAATATTTCTTTTTAGCACTACCAATACTAATGCTCTAAGAAAGCCTTACTCCATTTTCGTTTTTCCACCCCTTTTTTGGGTTTTCTAGGTAGATTTGCTTGTATATACTAATTTACAATTTTATAATTCTACCATTTTATTCCAAAATGAACGGTTTTAGACTCCTTAAAACACAACTAGATTGGTTAGCCTAGATTAATTAGCCAAGTTGTTACTTAGTCAAATTATGCAATTTTAAGTTAAAGCAATCAAATAATCATATCAAGATATAAAGCAGCAGAAAATAAATGAACACAAGATATGATGACCCAGGAAACCACACGGTAAAAACCTTGGGAGGATTTGACCTAGCTATCTTCAAGGTAAACCTGAATCTACTATGCGAAAGAATCGAAGTTCATACAGAAGGACTACAAGCTCCCCGCTTGACTTCCTAATGCTACCCACCAGTAGAACTTACTGACATGACCATGTGCAAACTCCGAATCCACGGACTCCTTCTTTCTTGGATTCTTCAATCAGCTACAAGCACCCCCGCTTGATATTCTTTAATCTTCAATGGTAGCAACCAAATTGATCATCAAGATATTGATATTATCTCAAACTTGAAAACCCTAAACTTTGTGTAAAGGAAAGCTCCTCTAGATCTCACAAGAGATTTACACAAAACAGCAATGTATGAGCAACAATACAATTGGAGCAACCTTCAAAAACGTGGCTAGGGTTTAGTTTATATACCTAGGGTAAAAACATAAAACCCTAAACGTTTAATGAAGTAGGGCTGAGTTAGAAATTCTGCAGAAAAATCAACCTGTGCGATTTTCGATCGATCGAGTCTATTCTTCGATCGATCGAGCCAGGCCGAAAGTCCCAAGTACTTCTGCAGCCACTCGATTCCAACTTTACAATAATAAACCAACTTTGAGCAAGCCTAAACAAGACTAAATACATTGTTTTGATTATGGTTTGCCAACATTATAAATTAGAGTTCTAAATACATAAAATTCTAAGACCTTAGAACCTAACACAAAAGAATGGTATTTTAGACGTACTAGCAGTTATAATTTAGAGACTATATAAAGTCCTCCCTAAAACCTAATTCCTAGGTACAAGAGTCGACAAACCAAGCATGGAAAACAAACAAAGAAATAGAGGAAAGATTAGTCCCTCTAAAAAATTAAAAGTGAAGCAGTCTAGTGGAAGAAGAAACTGCCTAGAATGGAAAACCCACTAGAGACCATAGTAGGTGTGTTCACCCAATAAGGCATCTATCCTATTTGAGTAAGAAACGGATAGTAAGACTCAAAGTTGACCTAAGCAAGGCCCTTACAGGCATCATCCCCACAGTTTTACAGTAAGGATCACATTCACAAAATCCCAGTTTAAGGAAGGGATTTTTTATATCCAGGCAGGGCTAGGAATACTTTCACAACCCTGTTTGCCAAAAGAATGAAAGAAGCCGCAAGAGACAAGAAAAATTCAGGACCTCTCATTCTCTTAGGAGAAAGGGCTGAACTAAGAGTAGGGAAAGAATGTAACTTCCAGCCTCTATTAATCTATTGTGAATTTGGTAGCTAGGTATTGCACTAGTTCTGAATTCTCCCTATAATGATTAACATCTTGACTTTCTAGTGTAGAAAGAGTATTCTGCCTAACTCCCTCATTGCTCTATCCAAACTTTGTAAAACCCCAAGTCTTGTAAGTAAACTTTAGGCTCTACTTAGTGGGAGAGTTAGAATTATTTTCTAGTGGGGACCAAAAAGGGGAATATAGAGCTGCTAATATACCTAGCACAGTTCGGCTAGAGATGATGGAAACCACCCCCTAACCCGCGGTTTAAAGTGACTGTGGATGGTGTAGTCTTTGCTGTTCAAAAAGAGGCCAGTTTTGGGGTCTTCATTCGGGATGCTCAAGGCTTGGTGATTGCTTTTCTAAGTAAGAAGATAAAGGCTCAATTGGGGCTATTGAGATTGAAGCGAAGGTTTTTGAGGCTAGCATGCAATTTGCCAAAGAAACGGGCATACAAGAGTTTATTATGGAGGGCATTTTTTGAATATCTCTAATGCTTTGCCTGAGCAAAGTCATGCATCTATCTTTGCGACTCCTATCATCTATGGCATAACTTCCTCTAAGGTTCGATGTGTTGAGTTTCCAATGTTTTTAGACAACGTAATATTCTTGCCTATCTATTAGCAAAACATGCTATAAGCATTGATGATTTTTTCTGTATGGATCAAAGAGAAGCTTTGTTTTCTTGAATAAGCTCTTATCTATAATGTACTCTCTATTTCTCAAGTTTAATAAAGTTTATAGTATTCCTATAAAAATAATAATAACAAAAAAGAATTCCTATTAAAAAAAATAATAATAACAGAGCATGTTCTCCTGTACTAGGAGAACTGCAGCAATAGCGAATATGAGTATGTGTGTGTATTTGGTTTTATATTTATTTTGATAATTTAATAAGTATAGAAACATACCTACAATGACCATCTTCAATTTAGATTTTCGCTTATCACAATTGTAACCACCTTCTATGTTCTCACAATCCAACTTGTTTTTGCAATTATGGAGATGGTCTTCACATTCATTAATATCTGATAGAATAACAAAAAAATTTAACAAATTAATTTTGGAGCTCTCACTATTAGTATAATTTTCATTTATAAATGTGACAGGATGACAAACAAATTAAAGTTTTCTCCAATTTAGAGCTCAACCTATACATAGACCAACAGGTGATTACAAAAATGGGAAGGAACATGTTAATATATATCAATACAGTTAACACTACCACATTTTACTTCAAAAGATTTATAATTACAAACTGACATTTTACTGAATGTGATAAATATCATATTAACAAATAATAAATAAATTTATTAATTATATTTTTGAAATATTGTTTAAAAGTTGACACATTAGTTTATAAGTTATATGTAGAAATTTTTTAATATTTGTAACATAATTTGAAATGAAATTATAAGTTTACTGTAAACATGCTTGGTCTAGAGATTAAAGTAATCAATATCTATAGAGAGTTGTCTCGGTTTGGTCAAGATATAATATATTATTATATTGATTAATAATTGTGTACCATTTTGGGGTTATCATTTCATGTTTTGTGGGTGAAACTTATCCTTTGTTAAGAGTCATAATCAAATATATATATATATATATATATATATTTAAACATAATCGAATTATGTTAATCCCTAACTCAATATATTTATAATGGACCTACCGTTAAACAAAAACATCAAATCCTTTTAAAAGATTGAAACTTGAAGATTATATTGGCCAAGGCTTGGGTGGGTGGGAATTGAAATATTGAATGGTGAATTGACTAAACTCACTAGTCTTTATTCTTTAGTCACTCAGTTGAAGGTCACGTGAGCACACAAAATAAGAAATTTAGAGAGAGAGAGATGAAGAGTCGAAGAAGCTTAAGAAATTAAAGAGAAAAATAGCAATAGATGGAGAAATTAACATGAAGAAAAAGAGACTGAAGAAAATGAAGAAGAAATGCAGGAGAGAAAGTGTTGGTTTTATTTTGGGCTTGGTATACATTTTACGGACCAAAATTCTGAATACATCCTAGTATGGGTGAAACAACCCGGTACACCCAAATATATCTAGTGGCACATTTCAGTCTATGGGGCCTAATTAATACTGTTATAGGTATATAAATTTTTATATTGGTTAAAATTTGGAGGCCTTGTTCTACTTGCCTACAGCGATAGCCTAATTGGCCTAGTAGTAAGCTCGCCTTGCTAACTTAGATACTAGTAAGGTAAATACTGGTGAAGTAAATACTAATTGTATTGGTCGATATGGTACAAAATTAAGTCCCTTGTCATTGATATTTTCGACCAAATATGTTTATAAGTAACAAATAGTGCGGGCCCCTTTCTAACTGCGTTATATCACCATTTGATAACTTTCAATGAGAAAAATAATTGATAATATTATATGTATGTGGCTTTATATTTTTGGGTTGATATTTCTAATATAGGATACACTTTGAAATTGAAAAATTATTGTAGAAAGTACTATAAATAAATGTAAAAGTTAGTTAAAATAGTATAGTGGGACTTATAAATAGTGCTAAAAAGTACAGTGGGGCTTATAAATAGTAATATAATTTTAATTTTTCATTCTTATCTAAATAATTATTTCTAAATCACTTTAGTTTTTCGACTTTTTCTCCTAAATAATTATTTCTAAGTCACTTTAGTTTTTCGACTTTTTCTCCAAAAAAAAGTTGCTTTAACTTTGTTTGGCAAAAAGCAAATGTCATGTGATGAAAAAATGAAAGGAAAAAAATTTACTTATAATATTCAAATTCTATCATGCTATAAAGAACGCGTGGGGGGGGGGGGGGGGGGGGGTGGTTATGTAAAACCAAGTCCACTTTGGGTAAGGCTTGGGCAGTGGGACCTGTTGAAATGATCGATATTATATGTCCACTTTTAGTCTTAGACACGTGTTACTATCTGACCGAGTCTAGTGTACTTGATGCATTGAACTTAATCCAAGTCCAATTACTTTTACCTATACTATTCTTTATATTTTAAAATGATAATTACCAACTATAATTAATATTTATTATTTTTAAATAAATTCTAATCATATAACTAATTTGGCTAGTAAGAATTATTTTGAGGTTATTCTATATGATAATTTAATTTTTAAAAATTTGTATTTTCCCAAACCTCAGGGGAGGTTATTATAATTTATTAAAAAACATTTTTGTGTTATAGTAATGGGAGTGCCAAATGGCAGCTTGGCACCAAATTTTATTGTATTGAATTTAGTAGCAAAATATTATTAAATTGAAGAATTTTTGTCCGTGTATATATATATATATATATATATAACACCATGTTAAACAATATTATACTTATAGTTATACCACTCAATGGTTTTTTTTTTTTTTTTCTTTCATTAGATGTGAATTTGTTAAAATTCACCATTAGAATACTTCTAATATTCTTTATAATTGCAAATGTTTAAAAATCATTTTTTTTTATAGTTTAAAATTATATATAAAAGATGACTTTAGGGATTGAAGGTAAATAATTTCTTATTGATCTGACATGTATATTAAGAATATATAGAATGTACTCCAATGATGAGATTATCAAAATATTAATTCAATAAAAAATTATTAAGTGATATAAAATTTCTTATATGTATATTTAACATAAAGAAGTGATGTCTAGGCCTTTGGTCAGACTGATCCATTCCCTATCTATGGGACCTCTCAGAAACTCTATTAATCAGTGATGTGGTGAATTAAATCTACAAATTCAATATTTACACCATGCACTAGACAATAAGTTCATCACCCAAGTATCCCTGGACCTGCGGTAAACATATTTTTATTATTAAGTATTATTGTGTATGAAAGACATATATAATTTATAGAGAGTGTAATTCTTACGTATTTTAAAGTTATATATAGCTAACAGTGATACGTCGAAAAAATTTGATATTGTTATTGTAATGGTGAAAATGTAATAACAGTACTTATAATTAAAATTATATGTTATTAAAAAAGCGATATAATAAATTATAATTTGAAGTTAGGCTGTTATTTTTAATTGTTAATTCTTGATTATTTGTTCCCCACAAACCTCAATCATTCTTTTAATTCTTTCTTTAGAACTGATCTTGAATAAACTATGCGTTTAGTGTCATCTAAGACGAATGCTATTAAAATGGAGTTCTTATGCAAAAAAAGAACGTTGTGCGTTTGAAGTTTACCTTCACATCCACCATCAACATAAGGATTTCCTTTGTATCCGGTAGCACAGTGACAAGAAAATCTGTAGAAGTAGTCTTTGTTCTTGTCAGGGAAAGAACAACGGACTTGGCGTCTACCTTTGAGGAAGTGAAACAACTCACGTGAATTGTTGTTCCAGCGAAATATGGCCCACTCCAGCACCACAGGAACGTATTCCCAATATTGCACAGAAGAGGGATCTCGTTTGCTTTTCTCCAACCACCCTTTGTCTGCTAGGAAGGCATATTTGCAACTCTTTTGCCCTCCCTCTTCGTCATTTGATTTGTTTATACTTCTGAATTCAACATCAAATGCTTGACAGTTTGAAGGGATATTCGTCAACTCGCAGCAGTTGAAACCCGAGCATTTACCTTCTTTGTCTACCTTCATGTCTTTCTTGCAATCCGACTCGCATCCGAAAATCTGAGGAAAAATATTGGCTATCTTTGCAGAGTTGTCGCAGCCGACCGAAATGAATGTATTATGGTATGGGGAGAAGTGAAAAGGACTTCCTGTGATGTTGACAATGCTGTGATTTCCTTCGTACTTACAATACTTGGAATAAATTGTTGGCACTTGCACCTGAACTATAGGCTCAATAAAATTGCTGGTACTTGGATTGTTACTAATAATGATTTGCCGCACCTCCTTATTAATACTTGTTAAGAAGGCTTGAGCAGAGCCACCAGTTCCTTTGCAAACAATTTCGAACCACTTGTCCAAGTAACAATCAGGTCCAATTCCAAATGGGTATGGAATTTGAAGGTCTCCACACCTACTTTTACAATTGGGTCTTGCTATAGGGGGTGCTGCTTCTGCTAATTCACATGCAAGCAGAAGCATGAAAGCTTGCATTACCAAATGCACAGCCATTTCTTTGTGGGTGTCACTCACAACAAGCGGACTTTAACAGAACTGTCACTCGTAACCTTCTCGCAACTGTTACATAGACCACAGTCAATATAGGAAACGGGGCCACACCGACCCCTCGGTAAAAATTGGCATCTACTTTTGTTGTTGTGGCTTATCAATGTTATCGGACTGTCTAACACAAAGCAAAATTTTGATCTCTTCTCCTCCACAAGAATTACTTTAATTAAAAAGGGAAAAAAAAAAAATCCAGCCTCTCAAAGTTATGTTGTTGAGTTGTTTAAAGTTTTAACCAAACTACCTTCCCCATAAAAATAAATATTAATAATACTTAATTTGTTGTTTTATTTTATATTAATATTAATATGTAGCTCTATGCATATGCATGGATGCGATTAAAAATAATCACAGTTACAGGGTTCAAATTATACTCTTTTTTAAAGAAGATATTCAAATTATACATGGTACTTCTTATCTTATATTTTTTTAAAACCATACATTTCAAAAATATGTAATGGTTTATTATTATTATTATTATTATTATTATATATACACATATAAAATTTAGAATTTAATTGGTTTTAGATTCTTCGGTTTTTGTACCTAATAATTCACTTGTCATAAAAATTAAAAACTTAGATGGACACATGGTGGAAAATTAGATTCAAATTGGAATCCAATTTTGAAACTAATTGGATTTGGACTCTTTAATTTTTATATTCAATAATTCACTTGGCACAAAATTAAAATTTAAATGAGATACGTGGCGCAAAATTAAAAATCCAATTAAAATCTAGTTGAATTTTCTCTAAGTTTTGACTATTAATATATATAGATTATTTTGCTAAGCAATATTTATTATTTATTGACTGTTGATGATTTTTATGTTGGATTGTGCGCCAAATAGGCGTCAATGGGTTCAATGGCCAAAAGACCCTTGTACAATATTATACTTTATTAATGAAATAATTAGAGATAATAAGGTTATATGTTTGGTTATAATTGGCTGTCACATAATAGGTCTCAATGTGTTCAACGGCTAAGAGTATCACCATTGGTGCCCAGCATAAGTGATGTTAAAGGCAAATTTTTTTGCCTTCTTGCTATAGTAAACTGTTATCTCTATCAATTTACTGTAGAAATAAAGTTATAAAAAAATAATTTTTTTATTCAATTCTTTTCCCTTGTTTCATTATTTTACATTTTCTCTCTCTCTTCTCTTTCTTCAAACTTTTCTCTCTCTTTTTTCTTTGGCTGAGCCTCCCTTTGCACACTTGCTTTCTTGTTGATTTTTTTTCTCTTCAAACTTCTCTTCTTTCATTAGTTTATTGTAGCAATTTTTTTTTTTCCCTTTGGGGGACCCCTTCTCTTCAAGTTTCAGTCACACACCAAAAAAAAAAAAAAAAAAAACTCAAAAAATCTCCTTCAATGGCGTCCTCAGAATCTGTAGACCATAGGTGCAAGGGAGTACGCCTTGGCCTTTGGAGTGGACCATGGTGGAAGGTGAAAAATGGAGTCACTACCTAGATTAGGTCTAGGAACCATATTGGGCCTTTTGGGCCAATCACTTACATGCATAGGTCAGCATACCAGATTATGGGTCCGGAGTTTGAGTATGACTTGGGAAGGTGTTAGGCACCCAAGACCATTCGGCTTGTGAGCCAAAGTCCATTATGTGTTGCTAGACCATATTAAATAAAGAAATTATTAAAAGAGCCTTAATCCTTAACCTAAACATACATCATGCACTTAAATAAAATAACACACATAACATGTTAAAGATCACATCAAAAAAGGAAACAAATAAAACACAATCAAACAAACATATTAAAAAAGGAAAAGTTAATAAACAAATAAACACAAAAGGAAAAAAAAAAATCAAATAAACCAAACATGGCATCATTGTTTGTGTGTATGCTCGCATACTCAATGATGTGTATGTATCTTCTAGCACAGAAACAAAAAAATACATTTTTATAGATCTAATCAAACAAAGATATAGCGTGTGAGATCAAATAAACATGTTAGAAACCCTAAACACTAAACTAACAAAAAGAAAACAAAAAAGAAAAGTATCAACATAAACAAATAATCAAGAAACAAATCAATAAGTAGTAAACTACATTAAATAAATATACATGTTAAACTTTATATAAAACTAAAATAATGAAACAAGAACAACCTAAACAGATTGTAAACAACCTAAAATCATATTAACACATATTAAAAAAATTAAAATCAACAAAAAAATTAAATAAAACAATTAGAGAAATTACATTAAGAAACTCATGTGAATCCCATTAAACAAAGAAAGATTTCGGGGAAAGAACACTTACCTTGCTTAAGATTATGAGTTTGGAGTTTGTTTAATCGACCCCTTAGTGCCTACAACACAAAGATTAGATTGATAGAACAAAGGAATTAAAGAAAACAATAGATTTTAGGAATCACAACTCAAGAACAAAGTTTAACTGAAAAAGGTTTTGAGAAATCAAATAGAACATTAGTTTCTGCCTTAGAACTAACTAAAGAGAGGTTTTCGATTTGTAAAAAACGTGCTTAGGTGTTGTGTGTGAGTTTTCGAAAAGAAAACTAGGGTTTTTGAGAAAATGGAGACCAAAAAATAACTCTCTCTAGCTAGGGTTTTTATTGAAGACATAAGATGAGTATTTATAAGTTAAAATTAGGGTTTTTGGGGTTTTTTAATGGTCTTTGGACGTTCCCAAGAGTCTAGGAGCCGGTCCACATCAAAGCATGATGTTTTGAGCCCTTAAAATTAAGATTTAAAACCCAGAAAATCGGATTGTTCAATTGGCCCAACTTCAAATGGTTATAACTTACTTGATATAAATCTAAATTAGGCAAAATTTATGTTCAAATTGAAGTCTAGGATGTCAAATTTCCAATGAAACAAACCTCACTTAAAAAGTCTTTGTGGATAAAAAGTTATGGTCAAAACTTACGCAAAGGTCATTTTTTAGTATCAATTTCAAAATGATTTGAGCACTTTTGAGTTGTGATTAGTTCCAAACTACTTTGAACTCTTTAATTACCCTTGGCTGACATATGTCAAGCTCATCGTTGGGGCTGGGGACCAAAATTTATTAACGGGTATAAAATGCGGTGTTTATAGAGGCCCCTCTTTTAATTTTTCTTACACTGCCAGTATTGTTAAAAGCCTAAAAAGACAAACATTTTGCAAGTTAATAAACTTTGAATTTGCACACACAAACACCAAAACATGCAAGCAACCATACAAACATGGGGATGTGCTAAAAAAATGTGATTGGTGCACTTCTAAGAAGAAGTGTGAAAAACCATATAAGAGAAAAAAACTGAGATGTTTTTGAGTTTTAAGGACTCCACTTTCAAGTTTTAAGGATATATTATTTTATTGTGTTGTTTATATTACTTTAATGTGTTAAATGCTAAAATAAAACCATTGATGGTTGATGTTTTGTAAAATGGGGTGATAATATAGATAAAATAAGTTTTTGAGGAGTAAAAAACTAAAATTTTTAGCTCCACCAATGTTGATGCTCTAAGAGACATAGAATAGTCTGTGGGATTTGATTTAATTAAACATGCAATTGAGATTATTTTATGATTCTACTCCGTTTGTTTCAACATTAATGTTTTCTAAAAAATTAGTCATTTTTCAAAAAACATTTTTTTAAAAAATTATCTCATTTTCTTATATATGGTAGTACTTTTTTGGAAAATTGTCACATTTTCTTATGTTTGGTAGAGTCCTTAAAAATGAGATAAAATCTATTTTAAATAGTTTCCAAATTTTCTCTTAACTTTCTTTATTTAGCATGACATGAGAATGAGTTGGTTTCCAAAAAAATTAGTGGAAAACACTCTCTAAAAAATAATTCATGCATAAAATGTTTGGGGGTCCAGGGAGAAAATGTTTGAATTACGAGGTTAGTAGTATATTGTAACTACTCAAAAAAAAAAATTACGATTTCAGTTCAAAAAATGGTGTATAAAAGTGTGTAACAATCACAACCCTTTATTTTAATTGTTTTAATTTATCTTTTTAAAAGAAAAGCCTTTCTCTTTTTTTTTTTTCTTTATCTTTATCGTTCCATTTATTTTCTTTATTGGAGAAGAGAAGTGCAATTGGTTTTGGATTCTAAAGAAAGCTAAATCATCTCTCTCTCTCTCTCTCTCTCTCTCTCTCTCTCTCTCTCTCTCTCTCTCTCTCTCTCTCTCTCTCTCTCTCAAGAAAAAATCAAGTTGGAGGCCGCTTCCCTTTCCAATTTGCTTTCTCGTCACACATGTGTAAAAGAAAATCGACTTATGTGGGTGTGTGACTAATGTATATTGAAGGCTGAATTATACTCAAGATTTCAGTTTAAATTTTGAAATCGCCAAGAGATTTGTATCTTAATTAGCACATTTTTATGTACAAAATGTTTAGAAGTTTAGGGAGAAAAATTATTTAAACTATAAGGTTAGTAGTATATTGTAACTATCAAAAAAAAAAAAAAATCACGATTTTAGTTCAAAAAATGGTGTATAGAAGTATGTAACAATAACAACCCTTTATTTTAACTGTTTTAATTTCTCTTTTTAAAAGAAAAGCTTTTCTCTTTTTTCTTTATCTTTATCGTTCCTTTTATTTTCATTATTGGAGAAGAGAAGTGCAATTGGTATTGTAATCTAAAGAAAGCTACATCCTCTCTCTCTCTCTCTCTCTCTCAAGAAAAAAATCAAGTTGGAGCCCCCTTGCCTTTTCAATTTGCTTTCTCGTGAAACATAGAGCGCTACATGTTCATTGATCTTTTTTTCACCTGTTGGGTGCTTTTATGAATGTACAGCACATTAAAATAATGGTTAATTGATAAAATGTAATAACTATCATCATTTCTTTTAACTGTTTTTTTTTTTTTTTGGGTACTTTGTAATATATCTTAGTATCAGAAGATGGGGTTTTGATTTCGAATCATATTTCTATTCTACCTTCTATTTAAAAATTTAGACTCCCATATGTTAGGCCCTTTTCATTACGAGGGAGTTTAGGCATGCCGACGAAGGGACTGTTAAAATAATAGTTAAATAATTAAATTCATTATTTTCTGACTTCTTAAATTTTTGGAATAATTGGTAAGTTATCACAATATAAATAAAATGATAAATAAATAACCGGTTTGAATTAAAGCCATTCTATTCAAATTTTTAATTATATCTTTATTTAAAAGTACAAAGAAATCTTTCACTATTTATACAATTCTTCTACTAGTGTAGTGCTGAATTCCAAAAGATCCTGCATCAATAATAAAATTCCAAATTTTTCGAAAAGGTACAAAACTTGTTATTGGTTTGTGTGATGTAGCCTAATTCTTTGAGATGTGATGCTAACAAAATTCTAGGTGTGATGCCTAGAAAGGGTTACTGTTCATGGTTTACTGTTCACAGCATAGGAACAACTTCCAAGATCTTGATCTTACTCCTTTGTTTATCCCCAAACCCTACTAATCATTCCCCCTTTGAATACCCTATAATTCCTATTATTTTCCACCTCAAAAATCAATCTCCTTTATTTCAATCCACCATTATTCAAAGAAACTTTTGGGTTGTTGTTTGGTTGCTTACAACCACATTTAAAAACAAAATAATCATAACACATACCAAAAATATAATCATAATCAGTATTCACCAAGGGTGGGGATATTTATTTTGGCATCAAGACGTTGAATCACAAAATAAAACATACAAAAAATTACATGAATCTTTGATATTCAACTGTATAAATTCTTTATCTAGTCAAATATGATAGCTCGTAAAGATTATGTTAAGATTATTAAAAATAAATAAAAGAGGTAAGGATAGTGATCAAAATTCAATAACTTATATAAAAGTATATTCTTTTTGAAAAAGTTAAAAAGTTCTAAGACAAAATAACATCATTGTCTGACAGGTGACTCAAATAGAAATGCTGCTCCATACTCAAATAATTTCACAATAATTATATTAGTGTGCTTTTGGATAGCAAACACGTCAACGTTTGCTTCCAAATTTGGGTCCCATGCCAAACCTTTTTTTTTTTTTTTTCAACAAACTTTTCATTAAAAATGAGTCTCATGGCACAATTCATACATTTAAAAATTATTTTGCTACACCGTTTTCAGTTTTTAGTTTTCATCAACAAGTGGTATCCAAATAGGCCTTTAGCAAATTTTTCTATTTTTTATTTGTATTCACCATGTATATTACTTTTTTACATAAAGCTAACAATTTGTCAAATCAACATATGTTAAAAGTTTTGTCAACTTTTTTGTTCATATAGATTCTTTCTAACTCAAAATAGTACATACCGCTTATCTACAACCTTTTAAAATTTGGTTTAATTTAATTGTAATTAAATATGGGCACTCACCATTTCACTTGAAAACAAAGAGGATCCTTATATATATACACAGAAGTTGGTAGACAAAGGTTCATTATTGAATGATGAATGAGTGACACCAAATATATATTCTAAGAAGTTGGTAGACAAAAGTTCATTAATGAATGAGTGAGTGACTCACCATTACTTTTTTAAAAGTAAAACATGGTAGCTGCCTAGTGGCTCCGGTCTTATCAAAATGGTAGTGGATCCGGGTCCCTTTTCAAACAGCATAAACATATGAGTCATGTGAGTACTGGCATTATTAATTGGGTTTTACTAATGTATGTCCTTAGGGCATACTTTAACAATCTTTATGCATGTGTGTAAGGGTATACCATTTTTTTAAAAGATTAAAATTTTCATTCAACATAACTCACAATTGTTTCATTCTTCAATCACAAAAATACCTAGAGGTGTGATGAGATTCATATGAAAAAATTATTTCTCTCACAAACGCATAATTTCATCACACCTTTAGATGTTTTTGTGATTCAAGAATGGAACTATCATGAATTATGATGAATGAAAATTATTAAACTTTAAAAAAAATAGAACAGCCTCAAAGCACACATGTGAGAGCGTGCTTAGAAGCCGGTTTTAAAAAACTAATACGTTCTATTTATTTATCTTAATTCAGAATTGTTGTATTTTTTCATTCATTGAAAAACATGGGGGTGTGATGAGATGTAGTGTTTTAGGATGCAAAATGCAAATGTTTTGCATTTCCGAATGGGGAGGGGAATGCTTTAACTCAAAAATCAATCTCCTTTATTTCAATCCACCATTATTCAAAGAAACTTTTGGGTTGTTGTTTGGTTGCTTACAACCACATTTAAAAACAAAATAATCATAATACATACCAAAAATATAATCATAATCAGTATTCACCAAGGGTGGGGATATTTATTTTGGCATCAAGACGTTGAATCACAAAATAAAACATACAAAAAATTACATGAATCTTTGATATTCAACTGTATAAATTCTTTACCTAGTCAAATATGATAGCTCGTAAAGATTATGTTAAGATTATTAAAAATAAATAAAAGAGGTAAAGATAGCAATCAAAATTCAATAACTTATATAAAAGTATATTCTTTTTGAAAAAGTTAAAAAGTTCTAAGACAAAATAACATCATTGTCTGACAGGTGACTCAAATAGAAATGCTGCTCCATACTCAAATAATTTCACAATAATTATATTAGTGTGCGTTTGGATAGCAAACGCGTCGACGTTTGCTTCCAAATTTGGGTCCCATGCCAAACCTTTTTTTTTTTTTTTTTTTTTTTTTTCGGCAAACTTTTCATTAAAAATGAGTCTCGTGGCACAATTCATACATTTAAAAATTACTTTGCTACACTGTTTTCAGTTTTTAGTTTTCATCAACAAGTGGTATCCAAACAGGCCTTTAGCAAATTTTTCTATTTTTTATTTGTATTCACCATGGATGTTACTTTTTTACATAATGCTAACAATTTGTCAAATCAACATATGTTAAAAGTTTTGTCAACTTTTTTGTTCATATAGATTCTTTCTAAATCAAAATAGTATATACCGCTTATCTACAACCTTTTAAAATTTGGTTTAATTTAATTGTAATTAAATATGGGCACTCACCATTTCACTTGGAAACAAAGAGGATCCTTATATATATACTAAGAAGTTGGTAGACAAAGGTTCATTATTGAATGATGAATGAGTGACACCAAATATATATTCTAAAAAGTTGGTAGACAAAAGTTCATTAATGAATGAGTGAGTGACTCACCATTACTTTTATAAAAGTAAAACATAGTAGCTGCCTAGTGGCTCCGGTCTTATCAAAATGGTAGTGGATCCGGGTCTCTTTTCAAACAGCATAAACATATGAGTCATGTGAGTACTGGCGTTATTAATTGGGTTTTACTAATGTATGTCCTTAGGGCATACTTTAACAATCTTTATGCACGTGTGTGAGGGTCTACCATTTTTTTAAAAGATTAAAATTTTCATTCATCATAACTCACGATTGTTTCATTCTTCAATCACAAAAATACCTAGAGGTGTGATGAGATTCATATGAAAAAATTATTTCTCTCACAAACGCATAATTTCATCACACCTTTAGATGTTTTTGTGATTCAAGAATGGAACTATCACGAATTATGATGAATGAAAATTATTAAACTTTTTAAAAAATAGAACAGCCTCAAAGCACACGTGTGAGAGCGTGCTTAGAAGCCAGTTTTAAAAAACTAATACGTTCTATTTATTTATCTTAATTCAGAATTGTTGTATTTTTTCATTCATTAAAAAACATAGGGGTGTGATGAGATGTAGTGTTTTAGGATGCAAAATGCAAATGTTTTGCATTTCCGAATGGGGAGGGGAATGCTTTAACTCAAAAATCAATCTCCTTTATTTCAATCCACCATTATTCAAAGAAACTTTTGGGTTGTTGTTTGGTTGCTTACAACCACATTTAAAAACAAAATAATCATAATACATACCAAAAATATAATCATAATCAGTATTCACCAAGGGTGGGGATATTTATATTGGTGTCAAGACATTGAATCACAAAATAAAACATACAAAAAATTACATGAATCTTTGATATTCAACTGTATAAATTGTTTTCCTAGTCAAATATGATAGCTAGTAAAGATTATGTTAAGATTATTAAAAATAAATAAAAGAGATGAAGATAGCGATCAAAATTTAATAACTTATATAAAAGTATATTCTTTTTGAAAAAGTTAAAAAGTTCTTAGACAAAATAACATCGTTGTTTGACGGGTGACTCAAATAGCAATGCTACTCCATACTCAAATAATTTCATAATAATTATATTAGTAAATTTTCTAGTTTTTATTTGGATTCACCATGGATATTACTTTTTTACATAATACTAACAATTTGTCACATCAACATATGTTAAAAGTTTTGTCAACTTTTTTGTTTTTGTAGATTCTTTCTAATTCAAAATAGTATATACCCCTTATCAACAACCTTTTAAAATCTGGTTTAATTTAATTGTAATTAAATATGGGCACTCACCATTTCACTTGGAAAGAAAGAGGATCCTTATATATATACTAAGAAGTTGGTAGATAAAGGTTCATTAATGAATGATTGACTCACCATTACCTTTATAAAACATGGTAGTTGCCTAGTGGCTCCAGTCTTATCAAAATGGTAGTGTATCCGCAGGGACAAAACCAGTATTCAAACTTAGGGGGGCCGAAGTTCTTTGTTCAAAAATTAAAAAAAAAAAATTAAAATTAAAATATCAATATTGGAGGTTGACAAAGTTTCATTATTGGCATTAATTTATTAATTATTCTTTGTATTTTTTGTTTTGAAAAAAATTTAATAGTAGGATTTTATAATCTACAATTTTGCAAATCAATTGGCACATCTCAATATTTTCAGTCTAATTAATGTGTGGATGAAGTAATCAATATGTGGCATAGAAGTTTATAACCATAAGGGTGGAGTCATTTGAGAGGAGCATAGAGCTCTCAAGTGAGAGGAAAAATTTGGGCAAAGGTTATTGGGTTTTTGTGATTTTTTTTTTCTAGGATATCTATGTAATTGTTTGATTAAGTAGAACTATAGGAGGCTCTAATACCAATAACACAAACACAATGAGAAATCTAAAATAAAGAGAAGTTATGGAAGGCATAGGATAGCGATACTTTTTATTTGTTGCTTCTTTTACAAAGAATGGCATGAATTTGAGTTTCTTTTATAGTTTTGGACAAACTTTAGGTATAGTTTTTTTCTACGTATAGTACATTAGGTGTCATAATTAAATTCAAATATTGGTCGCATACTTGTACTACCAATAAAACATAAACAATTGTTTTATTTTCCAGTGACAATCAAAACTAATACAGCTATATGTTTGAATTTAAATTTATACTTTAGTTTTACCCTATAAATTTTATTACTTAAAAGATAAAATAATAATGTCCTTTTTTTTTTCTTTTCGTTTAAAACTTGTGATTATTTATTTTTAATTTTCTTAACTTTATTTTTATAGGTTTCGAACTTTTAGAAGACATGGATAAAAAGTATTTTTTTTATTATAAATTATTGTCATATAAATGAAAAAAATGTGTAAAGCACAAATTTGAAAAATTATTACTTGGAAAAAAATTCAAAGTTTAATATAAGAAAGGGCACAAATAGATTAACAAACCATATTTTATCTCTTGCTAATAAAAGCCTAAAAGGTAGAAAAACCATATTATTGTTAAATGAGAATAAATATGCTAATCAAATTTAGGCGACCACCTAAGACCTCCAAATTATGCAAGGCCTCCAAATTGTGGAAGGTCCCCAAATTTTTTCCAATTAAGTTATTTGATTAAAAAAAAAAAAGAATGTTAATTCTATAAAATGAATAAATTAAACCCTATATTATAATTAAAAAAGTAGGAAAAATTGTCTATGAAGGAAAAAATCGGGAAAGGGGGATCATTTGAATGGTTTGGTGGGTCCTTTTTATGCGTGGACACTGGACATGTATCAAGATTGATGGCTACAAGCCTTCGAGTACATTTCCAAACCTACAAAAGGAAACTAATCAATGATGCAAGGAAAGAAATAAAGGGGAATTTTTTTTTTTTTTGAAATAACCTTATGGTATGCCTTGTATTAAAGTGATTAATTGGTCTGATCCAATGATAAAAATTCATAAACTTAGAAACCAGCATTATGAATGCAATTCTACCCTTGCTTTGGTGATGGGCATGTTTGGTAGACTGTAATGATGATTACATTGGAATAGGAATAGGTATTACAAGAAATGAAAGAT
This sequence comes from Quercus variabilis, assembly GCA_030445155.1. Taxonomy (NCBI): domain Eukaryota; kingdom Viridiplantae; phylum Streptophyta; class Magnoliopsida; order Fagales; family Fagaceae; genus Quercus; species Quercus variabilis. The sequence continues at coordinate 64,545,327 of CP129448.1, read as the reverse complement.
GTTGTAATGTAATAACTATTCCTATTCAGTTGTTTGGTAACCCTATAGTAATAGAACCCTGAATCTGTATTCCACATGTTTGGTACAACATCTTAAAACGATGTAATGAAAGCTTTTTAAATCAAATTGCCTAAAATGCCCTTATTATAATAAATACATTTTTTTATAAGGATTACTTTAATAAACCCAATCTTAAATAGAGACCTCTAATGAAAATCTTTTTTTTTTTTTTTTTTTTTTTCGGTTTAATAAACCTTTTTTTTTTTTTTTGGATTACTTTCATTTCATTGCATTAAAATTAACTTGTCTTTTTTTTGCTTCTCAACGTGTCTTCTTCTCAATGTTGTCTCACACCTGTAAAATTTGCCCAACAAACAGTATCACTATTTCATTATTCGTCCAACTGTAAATACTACCAACAACTAAATATCTCAGTTTGAAATTCCATTAATTCATTTTTGTTGATGTATGTTCTTTGTTATATAAAATTTCAATAACATAAAATCCCATTCATTCAAACTAAAGGTTGAATAACCATTGAAAAGTCCTAAAATACCCAAATTATATAAAATTTCAATAACATAACATCCCATTTACCTAAAAAAAAACACCACAATCATCCAAAATTCTTAAGAGCCCCATGTTCAAGCGGGATAAAAATGAAGCATAAATGCAAATTGAATTTTCCAACCTTTGTAAGCCACTCAAAAGTCCCCATTAATAAAACGTTTCACCCATTCTTCCTTCTCAACATCCAGCATGCTCAAGAAAACATCTATTAGTTCATGTTGACAAGCAATCAATTTAGTTGCCTTGTGACGCTCCTTAGTTGTAAGGCCAGGTAGATTTAGTAATTCATCATTGATTTTGGACCTACTTTCAGCTACTACAACTCCAATGACTGCCTTGCTAAGGTTATCTGATGCATCCTTCAACTAAGCAGCAAGAATGATTGTAACTTCTTTCATCGCTTCTACCATATTATCTTCACCACTTTGAATTCTTCTTTTCTTTTTTCGAGCGTTCTGTTCTTCCCCATTACTGCCAGGGGTGGGAATTTGCGTGCAGTCCACGTCTTCAGGAATATCATCTAATTTATCATCATTTGTCTCTGCTTCTAGTTCTTCAACAACATCTGCAGGTGCTTGAGCATCTTTACCAGTAGCATGGTCTTTTGCATACACAATGCAAAGGTCTTCATAGTGTGGAAATGATTTGTTTCTACAAGCCGCTGCCCCCTTATGACTCTACAAAACAATTGACAAAAATATGAAATTAGCAAGATAAAATTAAATAAATTATGTTAAACCAAAAGAGATAAAATACATGGATCTATAAGATGGTGAACTTTTACCTGCACATATGCATCCCATACATCATTTTCAGCAGTAACACACTTCCTCATAGTGTCCTATCCAAACCCACTTGTGTTAGGCCCAGTCAACATTTCATGGATAACTTGAAATTCTCTTTTCAAAGTCCTCAATCTTGACTCAATATGTGGTTTTGCTCTTAAGCCAGCATCAGGTAATTTGGTAGAAATTTTTCCTTCCAAGATTTTCAAATATCCAGGTTTAAACTTATTTTTAGGGCTACCTTCTTTTTCTTGATGATATTCCACCAAAGCCTCCACTAATTTTATATCTTCAGCAGGAGTCCACTTTCGTTTAGAAGGATCTTGAGAATCAAGTATAGTCGTTTCCATATCTCTCCAAATACTAACAATAAAATGGCAAGATAATAAAATAATAGGCAAAAGTTTAGACACACATAATAAACAGTTTAACATAAATGCAATAAAAAAATTTATTAACTCAAGGAAACAATATATGAAAAAGTCACAAATCAAAGTGTTATATTATTAAACTATATTTCTCTCCTATTTCTCCATGAATTAAACATTTCATTTGCCAAATTGGTTCTCCATGCACTCCATTCATTCGAAGTCTCAATATGTGTTATTGGGTCACCATTAAGTCCTTCTGCCAACTGCTCATCATTGTCCAATTCCTCTTCTACTGGGTCTACAGGCATCACTCTCCTTATAAAGTTATGAAGAAGGCAACATGCCATAATAATGCGATTTTGTGTCTTGATTGGGAAGAATGAAGGACTCCTAAGAATAGCCCATCGAATTTTAAGCAATCCAAAACATCTCTCTATAACATTCCTAGCTGAAGAATGCTTCATATTAAAGAACTCTTCTGGGGTTCTTGGTTGTTGTCCATCTCTCCAATCATTTAAGTGATATCGTTGTCCTCTATATGGGGTAAGAAATCCCTCACCATTTGTATAGCCAGCATCAACAAGATAGTAATAACCTATTTATTGTAATGTCTTTAGTATAATGGGTGTATAAAATTTTAAAAAATAATAATATAATTAGTAGGCAACCTATTTCTCTTACCATGGGGAACTCTCAATCCATTCCTCCTACTTATTGCATTTCGAAGCACTCTACCATCAGCAGCAAAGCCTTCCCAACCAGGCAAAACATAAATAAATTGCATGTCTTGTGAGCAAACTCCTAGTACATTTGTGGCAATCTCCCCCTTACAATTTCGGTACCTAGGTTTGTCTTCTAAAGGCACTCTCACCCTAATATATGTTCCATCTAATGCACCTAAACAATTCTGTAGTTACAACCAAAAAAATGCAATCAGCAATTTATTCAATATTTCTACTTCATAACTTGAAAAGAAAATTCATGTTGTTGGATACCTTAAACCATTTCCATCTTTCATCTGAAGAATTTTCTGGAACTGGCTCTGGTTTCTTAAATAGCTCTCCTTGTAAACGTATGATAGCTTGTAACACATCATTGAAATATCTACTCACTGTCTCTCCTGAGTGCCTAAAATGGTGTTTTATGACTCAATTTTTTGCATGATGAGCTAGTGTATGTAGGAACATGGCAACTTGTTCATCTACTAACATGTGTTTTGTATCTTTTAAGCCACCTATTGTTTCAAGCATATCACATAACCTGGTAAATGCATTTCTATTCATCCTTAGTTGGTTAATGCAAGTTTCATCACTCTCATAGCATAAACGGTGAATTTCCCCTCTCCTTGAATGAAAATCATGACCATATGTTGCTTTCAATGATCTTTTTCGAACATGGTACTCTACTATAAAGCATAATAATTGAAAAAACATACTAACAATGTGCAACATATCCAACCAAAACATCACAACCAAAACCAAGTTCCTTTTCTTTATCCTATTCCTTGTGGCTAAACTCAAACGGGCCATAACTGCAAACAATAGAATTGAACAAATTCACAATACTATTAATAAAATTTCTACACAATTTAAATAATTGAACAAGATGATAATTAAAATAATATATTAAATATGAATAACCACAAAACCAAGTGCATGGGTAACCCAAAATCAAATTCCTTGAGACTAATGTTCACACTTCAATAGATAAATTTGACACAAACCCACACTTCAATAGATAACTTTCACACTTAATAGATAACTTTAACATAGACTCACACTTCAATAGATAAATTTCAATTCTTTGCCTCCTAATATTAATTAATTGATTTTAAAATTTTGAATTTTGATTATTTAAAGTCATCCTCACAGATTACATATGGTATATATCAAACATGTTAATATATATATATATATATATACATACTCCTAAATATAATGCCAAAATGCACAGCTGAAATAAAAATCTTTTGTTAATATATATATATATATATATATTATTGATATGCTTTAGATTGGCTATAGGGTTCACGGTCATTGTTTCTAATCTCAGTTTCATAGAACCTCAAAGCTATACAAATAACAATTATGGCAAATTTGATATAATGTCAAAAAAAAAAAAAAAAAAAAAAAAAAAAGAAGAAGAAGAAAGAAATTGATACGGTAAAAGAAACAGAGGGCAGTATCAATTATACAGCTATACAAATATCAACTATGGCAAATTTGATATAATGTCAAAAAAAAAAAAAAAAAAAAAGAAGAAGAAGAAAGAAATTGATACGGTAACAGAAATAGAGGGCAGTATCAATTATACAGCTATACAAATATCAACTACGGCAAATTTGATATAATGTCAAAAAAAAAAAAAAAAAAAAAGAAAGAAATTGATACGGACAACAGAAACAGAGGGCAGTACCTATAGAAATTGTAGATCTATGGGCAGAAAAAAAAATCCTGAGAAGAGAAAGCAGCGGGTGAGTAAAAGGAAATACCCATACAAATAGATGAGAAAAGAAGAGAGAGAGGGTGCAATACCTGTGGAAATCGTAGACCTAAGGGAAGAAGAAAAAAAAAATTTCCCTGAGAAGAGGGAGCAGCAACTGAGGGTGAAAGAAAGACAATACCCATATAAATAGATCTCTAATAGCGGGAAAATAAAATTTTAGAGAGGAGGGAGATGGAAAATTTAGGAAGGAGATGAAATTTTGGCGAAGATGCAGGTAGTGAGGGATTTTGGAAATTTTGTTAACAGAGCAAAGAGAAGGAATTTTGGAGAAAATACGGGTAGTGGGGGATTTTGGGATTTTTGTTAACAGAGCAAGGAGAAAGAAATTTTTGGAGAAGACGTGGGTAGCGGGGACATTTTGGAAATTTTAGGAATTTTGCTTAACCAGAGCATATTACGTTTAGCAAGGGAATAGGGATCCAGTACTTTTAATAAGGAATGTCTATTCCTCATTTTAAGGAATAGAGATTTATATGGAATGATTATTACAAGTAATAAAAACATAATCAAACAACTGTAAAGTTAAACCATATGAATATTTATTACATTACAATTGCTATTACAGTCTACCAAACATACCCTTAGTGTATGTTTGGATGAACCTATTTTTATCATTCTATCTTATTTATTATGCAATATAAATAACTTGAAAAAAAGTAGATGCTTTAAAAAGCTGTAAATTTTTTGCAAAAATGAAAATCCAATTGGTAAGCATGTATGGCTCTATCATGTTTTGTCCCGTTGCTATTGAAAGTTCAAAATGTGTATAAAACACTCTTGAACATTTAGACTCCAAATTATAAAATAACCAATTCAAGCTTATTAACAAACAATTTATGTGCGGAACATGAACATAAGCCAATCACAGAATTGATAACTAATCTATGCCAAATATAAACACATCTACAGCAGTAAATATAAGGCAAAGATAAAGGGAAAGAAGATGCAAACACACGGACAACACATGATATGTTATCGAAGAGGAAACCGAAGTCCTCGGCATAAAACCTCTCCGCCGCCCTCCAAGCAGTCAAATAATCCACTAAAGAATGTAGTTGGGATACATGAATAGCAGAAGACCCTCCAAGCCTAATCTACCCAAGTACCTAAGCCCTCCAAGCTTCTTGCTCCAACGAGGTTACGCCGAACCTATTTCTTCTTTAACTTCCCGAATTCCGCTACTAGACCATAGCATCAACCAATGTATATTGGCTCCCTCCAAACTGCTTCCCTTAGCACCAAATGAGCCTTTTCATAGACGTAGGTGTGGTGAGATAAGGATTTGGTCAATGACCTCTTAAGAGTATGACAATGGAGAGGAAGAGAGCAGAGGAATTTGTAGAGTCTCTAAGGTAAAGATTGGGGATGAGGCAATCTTATTTTTCTCTAGGGTTTCTCTCACAAAATTCTCTCTGGAAGCTCTCTCAAAATAGTGGTGTGTGTTTGGAACACGAAGAGTCAGTTTTTGCCAAACAGGGCTGATTGGCGGCTTGACCTCGCGGCTTGTCCAAGTCACGAGTTCAAGTCATGACGTAACGGCCTGGCCAGCCTGGGACTTTTATCCTATAGTGTGACAGCTGGCGTGACCCTTCAGCTCCCCATGTGTGCATCTCACGTGCTTGCAGTTGGCGGCTTGCCAATTGTGAGTCAGCCGCGAGTCCTAGCCGCGAACCCCTGCTTTGTTGCACATACTTGAGCTTTTCTTCACCTCTTCTCACACACTACCCTTACAATAATCCCACCTAAATACAGGATTACTAAGTGCTAAATTACAAGCAAATTAGTACGGAATAAAGCCAACAAGATGGTTGATAAATTTCAACTTTACAGCTATTACCAGAAGGTAGAATCTATTATATCACTTTTGAAACTCAATGAACTCGATGTTGGCTTACTGGGAATGGAAGGAATCAATGCTTTTCAGGACATTCTGGCATAAAGTAAGTTTGAATTGTTTAATGGAAATCGGGATACCTCTGATGCTAATAGTATCATGAAATCATAAAATTGATCTACATATACATTGGAAGTAGGCAAAACACAACGCTGAGGAAGAATAAATCAGTTGAAAACAATAGTTACCTCACTACCTCTGTTAAATGGCTGACACTGGAAATGTTTAGAACAAAACTCCAGTTTTTACTTTCTAGCAAATATATTTATTATTTGATAGGATGATAGGATTTCAGTTTATAGTGTTCACTCCATGATGATTGCTCTTATCATTAAGCTAAGACATCAAGACACCGAGAAGAAAAGATTCAAACGCTAAATCTCTTATTCAACGATAAATAACTTTACTAATTGAATTAACTAGATTGGAACCCACATTTCTAGCAAATATTTAGTTAGTACTCTAACGTTAGAGTGTGGACTATTTGCTTCATTACGGTTGTTGTTGGGACTCTTGTGTGCTATATTATCCACAGTCCTTTTAGAATATACTTGTCCAAAAACATATTAAACGGAACGCAAAGGCATGAATCAATTCTATATGTATATTTAGATAAAAATTGTAGTAAGTTATAAAATTTGAACAATGGTAGATATCCTAATGGTGAGAGATTATTTCGTGAACTTTAGCTACAAGATTGGCTATTAGAGAGAACTGTATTTAAGGAACTGGGTGCAAATGCTCTAAGAGGGGTTTTTTTTTTCTTCTATCTTGCATTTAATGGGAAATTATGCTAATGGATTTGAGCTTTTTGCAAAGCCCATGAGCCTATAAATAGTGCACTGTGCATATCAAATACTCGCAGATGTTTTGCATTTGTTAACCCAATTACCATTTGCAAAGCCCATAGACAAGTTTTTGTGTTTGACAACCTCAAATCCTTAATATATGTTAACCCAATCTATATATATATATATATATATATAATATAATAACTAAAAGTCGAAATATTTGACTTTCTATTGACCACTTCTTATTGCACCATATGGCTATGTAAATTAATGTCACCAGTGGTGAAGCCAAGAATTTATCTTTGGGGGAGCCATATATAATTTTTTTGTTTGTTTGTATGAAATGTAAAATAATAATGTGCAATACTTCATAACTCAATATGTACTATAAACAAAAGTGTATTTAATTAAAATTAAACAATCATGAGACAAGATTGACAAAATGATTTAATATCTTTAATCAACTATGAAATGGGCAAAGTCACAAAACATACAATAAGATAAAAGTTAAACATCGTTTTTCAAAACTGTAACCTACACTCTTTAAGAGATCTAGAGCCATCAAGTATTGAGTCAACAGTGAAGTTCTCAGCAATTTCCTTTTCAATGTAAACAGCTAAGTTATTTAAGAGAAACTCGTTTTCTATTTTGTTGCACAGTCTTGTTTTAACAATTTTCATAATTGAAATGGCTCGTTCACTAGTTGCTATGGACACTGGAAGAGTCAAAACAAGGCAAATCAATCGATCAATAAGAGGATATACCTGTGACTTTTCTGTCTCTACTAACCTTCGACACTCACCCGGGGGGGGGGGGGGGGGGGGGGGAGGGGGGGGGGGGAGAGAGAGAGAGAGAGAGAGAAAGTAACCTATGTGAGGCAAAATGTTTTGTAACTGTGTGAGAGACTTGGTGGTGCGGCATATCAACAAAGTTTATGACTTTTCAATTCTTCTACTGCTGTGTACAAGTAAGTCCTAGACTTTTTAAATATGCATGTTTATTATCAGGTATGGGGGCTAAAATGATAATTTTATTTAAAATTTTTCAAATTATTTAAGGTATTTTCAACAAAATTTTTTTTTTTTAATTTTTTTCAAAAAGTTTTTGGGGGGGAGGGGGGGGGGGGGGGGGGGGGCGCCAAGCCCCCATCGGTCCTTTAATAGCTACGCCACTGAACAGTTGTGACTTTTCATTTTTTCATTAAGTTTCAGTATTGTGCCTTTTTATTTTTCGTTAAGTTTCAGTATCTACTCACTGTTTCACATAACATGCATATATTAAAATAAAAAACTGTCATTGAGAAGAAAAATAAAAGACAAATACGTAAAAATTGTAAATGAAAATTGAAATAAAAAGAAAGAAGTGAATGATATATGAATATCACGCTTGAATAGGAAATTGCGGTTTAGTGATAGGTTAATTCCAGGGGTTAAGTGAAGGGTATATAGGCATGTGGCTTGATTTTATATATATATATATATATAAAGCTTTTCTGTCGATTATGGAATACAAAGAAGCAATTTTTATAATTCTTTTTTCAGTAGACACGGATTACATTTAATACAATTTAATATCTTTGATGCTATCCGTTGGTCTTTATTCATACTTACAAAATTATTTGTCACCATTTGGGCGGGGTCAGGGGGCAATTTCTAGATGAAGAAGTCAAGAAATATTTAAGAGAAAATGTTGAAAAGAAGTTATCAAATGAAGAAATCATTTAGTATTATTGTTGCTACTCTTGTCTGTTTGTGTGGTTTGATTCTTGGACCTTTCCACCTTTTTTAACCCAAAAAAAAAAAAAAACCGACTTACAATTAGCAATTTTGGAGAATGCCCATAGGTTTCTTGTGTTTCTAAGAAAAATGAAAGAGAGGAAGTTGAGAAGAAGTTACCAAATTAATATGAACTACTATTTATATCAAAAGGATTATGACCCTTCAACATGTGTCTTTTCAGTCAATAGGCACATTTTCATTTAATAGGTACTTTTTCAGTCAATAGACACATTTTCAGTCAATAGGCACAATTTCATTCACGAAAGCTTTAATTTGTGTGAAAACACAAGAGCTTGTTTAGACCCCCAAATTAAACTTACGACTAGATTGATTTTACTCTAACTTAGACTAAGTGCGGAATAAGAGTAAATGGGCGCAAACAACTGATAACACTACCCTAAACCATATTCATTCATTATCAACAATTAAAAGTAAAGTTTAAGAGTAGGGAAGAGAGATGTAAACACAAGATAACACTGAGATGTGTTATCGAAGAGGAAACCAAAGAACTTGGCGAAAAACCTCTCTGTGACCTTCTAAGTCGAAATTGATCCATTAGAGAATAAATTTGGAGTATATGAATAACAAGAGACCCTCTAAGCCTAGTCTACCCAATGTACTTGAGCCCTCCAAGCTCTTACTACCAACAGACTTCTCGGAGTCTTGTCTTCTCTAGTTTTTCAGATCCCACAATATGCTCGATTGCATCTGCCAAGCCTCACTGACTTCTTTTGACAAACCCCCAAAGCTTCCCGACCTCCAAAACACTATTTACACTCTGAAAAGGTGTGGGTAGTGTTACAAATCTCCTCTCAAGGTATGACAATGGGAGAGGGAAGGAGAAGAGGCTACAATAATTTTTCACTAAGGATGAGTAGCTCTCTCTCTAAAAGATGGGTGTGTTGTAGAAAACCTATCTAGGGTTTTTCTCTCTAAATGACCTCCTCATACTTTTGTGGGTAATGAGGGTATATATAGTATAGGTGAAGGGTAAGAAATTAACACTTAAAAATCCTCCAGGCAGAGAGTTTTGCGAGTATCTCGAGGGTTAGCCCTTCTCACGAGACACTCGTAAACTAACAGCCTAGCACGACTCTTCAACTTCCAATATGTGCTTTTCATGTGGCTCTTTCACGGGTAGGCTTCTCGCAAGACACTCGCGAAATCCACTTGTTCATCCAATACATGCTCGATTCTTCACCAACTTAATACTAAACCCAATACAATAAAATCCCACAAAATTCAAGGAAAAAATTAAAGCAATGACAACACTTTTTGTCATGGAATAAAGCCAACATAAAATATAGTTGTAAATCACAACTTTACAGTTGTAAATAACAATTTTACAATCTCCCCCTTTCGCTATTCCATGATAAAACTCCTAAATAGACTCACTCACACCTAATTCTAGAAGCTGTGAAGCACTTGCACCGTATATACTTGTATCCCAAAACACTTGCACATAAACAAAACTTTCATTAAACTCATGACAAGTTGAACACAAGGTATGTTTAGGAACAAGTAAAATGTGATCAAGATATTAAGCAAGATATAAGCTATGAAGTGTAACTTGATCAAACATGAATAGTCATTAAAGAATGACGAAAATGATCATTTATCTAGTAAATTATCATCCACACACGCAATGCAACTAAGAGAAATGCTAAAATTAATTGCATGTCCAACAAGCATGATGCATTAAAGAAACTAAAGCTAAAAGCGATAAAAAACAATAAGCATAAAAAAGGTTATAGAAACCAAGATACACAAACAGTACTAAAGATAACCATAAGTTATAAAAACATTAATAAGTAAACTAGACTAGCCAAACAGTGGGCAGACTATCCAAAAGTGAGTGTGTGACTGTAGGTAAGCTTCCTCCATTTAATACCACAAAACTCCCCTTTTCAATATGCAGACTTCCTTTCTTGTGATGCTTTTCTCCTTACTATATGCTATAGTCAAAACTATACAGTGAGTTGCTCTCCCCCTTTTTGGCACGAATGGCTAAAGGCTCTCCTTTAGCTTGCGTTGAATCTCATCCAACTGTGTCTCAATGGTTCTTAGACACATCTGAACCTGGTTGTTAGTGGAGTAGATAGCATTAGCAAGGCCTGAAATATGCTCATGCAAACCCTCAACCAAGGTAGTAAACCTATCGAAATAAGAACTAGATAGTCCCAGTTGAGTGCTATTAAACTACAACTCAGGAGTGTGAGGAAATGCAGTTCTGGGATGCTTAGGGGTAGTGGGAGCAGCTGAACGATGACCGAAAGGAGTGGCACATTGGGAAGAGTCGCTCTTTGGTCTTTTGGAGGGACTTTGCTTACCCTGTTCAGTAGAAGAGTGACTTTTGCTCATTTGGAAAGACACCAGGGATATTGGGCATTAACGAAGTAGGTGAGTTCCGTTTTTTGGTGGACGAACACCTTTAAGTACCATGATATTCATGATAAGACTGTAGAAAGGAAGACACATCTGTGCTGTTGATTGTCTTGCTGTTTTTTCCATAGTCTGGAAAATGTGAGCACATATGTCAATCAGAGCTCCTGTGATGAGATCACATAAAAAATGTGCTTTTCTAAGATTGATGAATCTAGTGTTGGTCAGTAGATAAAGATTGAAAACATGATCAATGTGAGAGTCTTCAATTCTGGTCCAAACTTCGCAGTTCCAATGGACGTGCCTTTGGTAGAAGCCTCATGATTAGCTCCTAGAATGTTGAGAATACCTTTCACTGGAGCAAGTTTGTCATCATATGGAGAGATGTCCACATTTTCCAGATGATTGATACGAACAATCTTTGCAAGATAGTCTAGAGTGATGACAAAATCCTTTCCTCGAACCTAACACTTCAGTTCAACTCCTGTAAACCTAGCATTTGGGTAGAACTCCTTGACCAACTCATTAACAAGATCCTCAAAGTTTCCAAAGAGATTTGCCTAATATTTATTAGAAAAAATCTTAGGGATAAAATTGGATCCTAGGGTGTCAAACTGCACATTTCTTTCTACCACAGTAGGTGTATTCTTAAAGATGCTAAAGAATGTCTAAAAGTCCAAGAGCGTCTTGAATCTCTTTATGTCGTAGCCATTGGATGAATGTCAAGTCCTCTTTGACACAAGGGATGACATGAGGTCAATCACGCCATGAGGACATCTATAATGACGTGGCGCAACCCATTCGAGCACTGGAGCACCCAAAGTGCCTTTTTCAGTCAAAATGACCAAAATGCCCCTAGTCAGCCCTAGGTTTAACCGAAGGTCAAACATGGTCCGGACTCTCAAAAAACAACATTTTTCACAGTTTTACTTTTAATTTGACTGAATTTGACCAAGTTTGACTCAAAGTCAATCTTGGGCGGGTCCAAAAACCCTAATTTTGACTCGGTTGCCAAAACAGGTTGAAACCAATGCCATTGAAAAGATTATTGAATTCTCATTCCAAAGACTATTCATGGGTCAAAATTGGAGTTAAAACGGCCGAGATATTGCGAAAACCGGGATGATGTACCGATTGATGCACCACAAACTTCCGGGAGACATAACTTTTGATTCAACCATTGGTTTTTTGAATTCCATACCATTTTAGAAATTGGAAATCAAGATCTATCCAAAGAAGTCAAGATGAGCCAGATCAAGGACCATTTGAGGCCGGCAGTCCTTGAATGGCCGCCAGTGGCCTTACAATGGCTATTGCCTCGATTTTTGCACCCGAGGCTATAAATAGCCCCAGGTACACCACAGATAGGGGAAGACACATTTTTTTCTAAAATTTCCCTTCTACCCAGCTTCTCTCTACATTTTTTTCTCTCTTCCAAACACCCAAAAACACTCCAAAAAAAAAAAAAAAAAAACACATCGAAGACTCTTGATTCTTCTCTCTTCACCAAGAACACAAGGTATTGCTTTTGAACCCAATCTCCCTTTTTTTTGTTCTACATATTGGATTTGGGGTTTAGGGGTGTGGATGTAGTTTTTTTAGCTATCATCCACACCCTTAACCTTCTAAATATTTTTCATAGCATGTTCTCGCTCTTTTTGCCATAATAATATGTTTTATTACTTTCTTTAGCATGTTTCTTTCTTTATGTGGGTTTCTACCTTAGATTCCTTGGTTTTTATATCTTATGCCATGTTTTATGCTTAGATATATGTTTCTACATGCTTATTTGTTTAGATCTACATGCTTAGGGTTTTATGCCATATTTCCTTTGTTTTGTTCCTCTCTTTGCTTTGTGTTGACGTTAGGGTTATGTGCTCACATGCTTGATACCATGTCTATGGTTATGCTTTGCTTAGATCTATGTGTTCGAATGCTTTTTGCGGTGTTTTGTGTTGAGATTTGTGTCCACACATGCTTACATGCTTGGATTCACATTCTTCCATGTTTATGCGCTAGCTTTCACATGTTCACACACATTGCCATGTTTATGCACCTAGATCTACATTTTTACATGCTTGCGTGCTCGGATCTAGGTTTTCACATGCTTACATGTCTAGATCTATTGGTCCGTTTGGATTGAGGGAGAGAGAGGGGGAGTAAAGTAGAGTAGATTTAGCACAAAATTAGCTTATTTTTATCCAACACTACTCTACTCCCCTCCACTCCCCCCTTCTTCCCCCTTCCATCCAAACAAACCATATGTTTTCACATGCTTGTGTGCTTGGATCTACATTCTATATGCTTTATGCCATCTTCCATGTGCTTGTGCACTCCATGCCATGTTTGTGTGCTTAAACCTAGGCTATGTTTGTCTTGCCATGTGCTATTGTAGCCTTTGTGGCGCTTTACCTTTCTTTCTTGTGTTTTGGTCTATTGGTTAGCACCCGATCTAGACCCTATTGTTGGGTTCTAAGACTTTAGGTTTAAATGTATTAGAACTTCATTTTGTAATGTTGGCAAACCATGATCAAAGTGTTTAGTCTTGTTTTTAGACTTGCTCAAAGTATGTTTATGTGTACTGCAGGATTTATTGTGTAAATCTGCCTGGCTTGATCGATCAAAAATTAGACTCGATCGATCGAAACTCGTGTAGATTTTTTTCTGCAGAATTTTCCAACTTAACCCAAGCCTGTTTGACGTGTAGGGTTTTATGTTTTGCCTTAAGTATAAAAGGAAAAACCCTAAGCATGTTTTGTACTTGTTGCAGTTGTTGTTTATGTTGTGTATGTGAATCTCTTGTGAGATTTCGAGGTGTTTGCCTTCACATATACTTGGAGTTATCAAGAATCAAGATTATGTCAAGAGCTTGATGATCAGTTCAGTTGCTGCATAAAGAGCTTAAAGAAAACACAAGTGGGAGTACTTGTGGATGCTATGGATCTGACAAAGAAGTAGTTCGTGAACTTGGAGCTATCACATGGTCATGGTAGTAAGTTTCCTACTCAAGGTAGCAATAGGATGTTAGTGGTCTAAGTCACTATTGTATAAATTTCAATTCTTTCATGGTGGATCTGTTTTACTTTGAGGATATCTAGGTTAAATCCTTCCCAGGTTTTTTACTAGTTTGATTTTCCTAGGTTATCGTATCGTTGTGTTATTTATTTTTCTGTACTGTTTCAATGATATGATTTATATGTGTTAACCCAGATCTGATAATTTGACTAAGTAATCACTTGGCTAATTAACTAGGTTAATCTGATTGTGTTTTAAAGGGTATAATCCTTGACCCCTGTTGTCATGGAACGTGATCACTCTTTTGTTATCCCACCTCACTTTGATGGGAATAATTATGCTTATAGGAAAGTAAGGATGAATGCATTCCTAAAATCAATTGATGAGAGAATTTGGAATTCCGTTGTGTAAAGTTATTATTTACAAATATATGTTTTGTTGGCTTATATTCCGTGCCAAATTTGATTGTAATTATATTCAATCTGTTGTACCCTATATTTGTTGTGGGATTTCATTGTAAGTGTGTGTTAGATCAAGAGAGAGCGTGAAGACTCAAGCATTTGAAGACTGAAGATTTCTTGAGTGTATCTCGCGACTTAGCTTCCCGCGAAATGACACATGTGCCCTGCACATGCTAGAATGCAAAGAGTTAGGCCAGGTGGAGATAGCTGTGTCTCGCGAGTATCTCACGGGTAAGACCTTCCCGTGAGACACCCGCGAGGCATTCTGTTATGCCAGCCTGTCAAGTCTGAATCATACTTTCTGTGCCCACACTATTTATACTCACTTTATCCACAATTGAGAGGAGAGCCTTTGAGAGGAAACCCTAGCAAAACATCTTAAGAGTTAGAGATTGTTATACCCAAAATCCTCTACACATTTGTTTTGGGAATTTCTCATCTCCTACCTCTCCATTTCCATACCATTGAGAGGTTGATAGCCCAAACACTTACCATACCCTTTCAGAGTGTGAAGTGACGTGTTGCGCTATTGGGAAGCATTGGAAGAAGCCAAGGATGGCAAATGCAACATGGAGCTTGTTGCGGGATCCGGAGAACTAAGACAAGACACGGTTTCGAGAAGTCTTGTTGGAGTAGGAGCTTGGAGGGCTTAGGTACATCGGGTAGATTAGGCTTGGAGGGTCTCTTGCTAACTCATGTATCCCAACTGATTGTCTAGTGGTTTGATTTCCACTTGGAGGGCGGCGGAGAGGTTTTTTGCCGAATTCTTCGGTTTCTTCTTCGATAACACGTCTTAGTGTTATCTGTGTTTGCATATCTCTTCCCTACTCTTGTTCATTTCATTTTTACTGCTATGTTGCTTTAAATATGGATTAGAGTAGTTGTCTTGCTTATACGCTTGTGTTTACACTATTCCGCACTTAGTATTAAGTTAGTGTATAATCAACCAAGCCGTAACTTTAATTTGGGGGTCTAAATTGCTCGTGTGTTTTCGACTCATTTTGGAGCTTTTAATTGGTATCAGAGTGGGTACACTCACTGTGGTTTAAATACCTAAGTGTGATCCTTGACCCTTTTTGAGATGGATAGGTTTCAATCCCTAAATGTTCCACCATTTTTTTATGGTAACAATTATGCTTTCTGGAAAGTCAGAATGAGGGCATTTTTATGCTCTATTGAGGATACCGTTTAGGATGCAGTTGAAGTAGGTTGGACTAGGCTGGAGGCTACAAAATCCACTTGGGATAAGGTAGCTTTTGCGGCGGCTAATGCTAATAGTAAAGCTTTAAATGCTATTTTCTGTGGTGTGTCTCCAGATGAATTCCACAGGATATCTCACATGACAGTTGCCAAGAAAGCTTAGGAGATTTTGGAGACTACATATAAAGATACAAAGAAGGTTAAGGACACAAAGCTCCAGATGTTTACCACCAAATTTGAAGAGCTCAAGATGGGTGATGATGAATCGTTTGATTCGTTCTATGGGAAGCTCAATGAAATTGTTATTGCTAAGCTCAATCTTGGTGAGAAGATTGAAGATACTAAGGTGGTAAGAAAAATCTTGAGGTCCTTACGGGAGAGCTCTCGAGCAAAAGTCATAGCCATAGAGGAAAGCAAAGATTTGGATGAAATTAAGATCCAAGAGCTCATTAGGTCTCTTCAAACGTATGAGCTTAGACTGCCTTCCCATAAGACGAGTAAATCGCTTGCTCTCAAAACCATTACCGAAAGAATGGATGATTCTTCCGAAGAAGATGGAGTGGAGAAGGAAGTAGCATTTCTTGCGAAGAACTTCTGCAAATTCTGAAAATGAAGAACAGTGGGAAACCATTCAACAGAGGGAAGTTTTCATTTTCAAGTGGTGATAGGAAAGAGTTTAAGAGGAAAGAGGGAAAGGATTCTCAATCTCCTTCAGACATTGTGTGTTATGAATGCAATGACCATGGACATCTCAAGAAGGAGTGTCCAAATTATCTAAGAGGAAAGGGTAAGGCGTATGCCACAACGCTGAGTGACTTGGATTCTTCAAATTCTGATTCTGAAGAGAGCTGTGACGGAGAAGGAAACTACTCTGCATTTATGACTATTGCTCATGTGGATTCCTCAGATGATTTTAGTGCACTTGTGAAGGAGCTTGGTGAGCACTCTGATTTGGAATCAATTGGAATAGTTGAGGAATCTGAAGATGAGGTAGACGGAGAAGAAGTGGGTCTGCAAGAGACTTATAATTCCCTCCTTGAGAAGATCGGTGGATATGCAAAGGTAGCTAACGTGGCCATTAAAAAGATGAAGAGGGCTGAGGAGGATTACAAAAGCCTTCTGGTGTGATATAAAGAGGGAAGTGTGAGATTGAAACACTAAATGGTGAGCTATCAGAAGCTTACACAAAAGTGAGATTTCTTGAGCAAGAGGTAGTGCAAGCATAAACCAAGATAGAAAGGGTCTCTTCCAAGAAGCTAGATGATGTTATTTCATCTCAAAAACATGCCTCAGACAAGTCCGGACTAGGATATACCGGAGGGAGCAGCTCATCAGCCAATGTCACCAAAGAAGTGAAGTTCGTAAAGGCCAAAGATACGGTTGTAGAAGAGCCGACACCTGAGAAAGTTAAGGCTGAAAAGAAGAAGAATGTGGCTGATCAACGGGTGTTTAATAAGTCTCGTAATCAATCAGAAGCTAGATTTGGATCTAGAGGAAGATCACTTCCAAGATCATAACAGGGTCCTAGAACGAATCATGTGTGTCACTTTTGTGGATTACAAGGACATACAAGACCCAACTATTATAAGCTAAGAGCATTGAACAATGCAAGTGCTCCTCAATCACAAGGAAGGAGAAATGATGAGAGGTCTTGGGGTGGTGAGCAAACAAGAAGTCAAAACTGTGATCCCGGAATGATGGACGTGACGAAGATGATCGATGCCTTCACCAATTGTTTGGAAAGCTTCACACGAAGGTTTGAAAGTCCTAACTCTCGTACCCAATCCATCAAGGATATCACCCCAAACGCACGTGACGTGTGGGTGAAGAGGGGTACTCATGCATAAGCATTATAACATGTCCATG
Organism: Quercus variabilis; assembly: GCA_030445155.1. Lineage (NCBI taxonomy): Eukaryota > Viridiplantae > Streptophyta > Magnoliopsida > Fagales > Fagaceae > Quercus > Quercus variabilis. The sequence continues at coordinate 64,527,709 of CP129448.1, read as the reverse complement.
CACTAATTCTTCCAATATATAGGGACATTTGCTGTTGCATCTTTTCATGCATTACCTTTTCTTTTCTTTTTTTTTTTTTTCGTTGATCTTTCTTTATTTCGATTTGTTTTTGAGTGTTTTCAAAAAATTCAAAAACCCATAAAAATTGAAAAATCTTCAAAAAGTTTGATCGCTCGTTTTATGCATATCTCATATGAGTTTGGCCTAGTACCTTCGTACTTATGGCGTAGTGCATTTATGAACTTAGCTTGTTATGTATGCACATTTATCTTTGTGGAAGAAATCTTGAAAATTATGTGTGATTGTTGTAAATAGATCTTCAAGCTTGTCATGAATGATTGGTCAATAGTCTTGATGGTCTTAATACATGAAAATACTTGTGTCTATATCTATTCCCACTTTATTTTTTGTTTTTGCAAAAGAGCTCTCTAAATGTAAATCTCCAAATGAAAACAGATATCGAGCTGCAAAAGCCTATCGCACATACTAGTAACTGACTAGGAAAAGGAGAAAGCGACTTGTGTTTTGAAATGTATGGTGCTCAAAATTCCAAAGGCTAATCCTAAATGTTGATATATCAAAAATATCAAGCACCGATCTCAAAAAGGAGATGTATCATCCAAAATGGATCAAATGTAGTCAGTTTATGATTTATGTAGAAGCCAAGTGAAAAGCTTCTAAGCTATGTAATCAATTTGTGGGAGGTCATATATACTTATTTCTATAATTGAGATAGTCCACTTGATTTCGTATCAGTTGTGTATGATTCGATTGAATTGATCATTGAAACTTCACTCTGGTCTAAGGACTATTTCACACTTGATACTCACCCATAACATACAAGACTTTGATTCAATGAATGCTTATCTCATTTGTGTGATTATACACGTTCAAATGTGATGTGTATGCTCAAATACTTGATGATCAAATCCAAAAAGATTTTTGAGTGTTTTATATGTTTTTGAAAGTGATTTTATACTTTAGTGTCTTTTGTTTTTGTTCAAAATGCATTTTTGTGTTTTTCTTCAAAAACTGGTTCAGAGGTGTTCTCGCGAGAAGCTCACGACTTAGAGCTTCCCGTGAAAAGGGCTTGAAGGAAATAATTTTTTTTCTCTTCTTGTCACACAAAAACTCTCACAACTACCTCGTGACCAACAACTTCTTGCGAAATGCTGTTTGGCAAAAACTAGATTTTCCCAAATTCAGATAGAGGGTATCGCGATTGTCTCGCGACCTAGAGCTTCTCGCGAAATTTCATGTGCTTCAGTGGCCATTCTCGCAACTGTCTCGCGATTGTCTCGCTACTTTCTAACCCGCGAAAAACGCGTGTTTTTAGTTTATTTGTAGCAGATGTGATAGTTTTTCAAAATCTCTCATTTCCCTCGCTAAGCCTCTCTTGAACCATTTTCAACCCAAATCACTATTTCATTCAAACCCCATCATTTTCAAGCAAAATTTCTGCACAATCCTTTCAAGGTATGTACCTATTACACTTTTCTCTTCTTTTATTTTCGGATTATGCAGTTTTTATGCATAGGGTTTGAAAATTGGGGATTTTCAAAAAATTAGGTTGGTTCTCTTTTTAAAGCGAAATCTTTTCAATTTTTTTGATTGGGCTGAGTCCCATTTGTCTTTTGTGCATCTGTGTTGGCCCCATGAGGCGTTTTAACATGTATTAAGGCTTGATTTCATCATGTTCATGCATTGTTCATACTTAGAGTACATTTGTGCATGCTAGGTGTTTGACAAAATGTCTGAGTGACATTTTTGTGCTAAATTGGATTCAAGTGACTTCAATTTATGGGTTTATACTTATATGACCTTGCTTAATTAGTTTTTGGTCACTGTTTGTGTGTTTCACACTCTTTGCCCATTTTGCACACACTAGGCACACTTCTAGGCACCATTCATGCATCTAGTGCTGCACCCTTATGCATCAGCAGATGCACGCACAGACACCAACACATGCACAACCTATGCACACTGACGCACACACATGCACAGTTTCTTGTTTTCATGCATTGTGTTTCTGTTTTCTTGTTTTTATGTGTTTAGCATGTTGTTTAGAGTTAATTATGCTTTATTTTATGCTTTATTTCATTTTTTTAAGAACTAACTTGAATCTAATAAAGTTTTGTATTCTGGTTTGTGTTTGTGCACTTGTTTTCTGTCTACTTTGTAAATTTGTGCAAATGTCTCCTTTCAAACGCTCCGCAGTGAAAGGAAGCAGCAGCAAAGGAAAAGAGGCAATAATTGATGTTGATGAACCATCACCAAGGTCAAAAAGGCCTCGTGTTTCAACTGAAGTCTATGACCTTGATTTGTTCAGATCTTATGCTACTTTTCAAAACTATAGGAACTATTTTCAAGGCACCCCTTTGCTAGCTGAAAGGATCGTTGATTAGCCATCACTCCGTGACACAAATATACCCATTTGGTTTGCCACAAAAGATTGGAATTTTCTGCTTTCGACTCTCGAGGATGCATATGAGAACATGGTTAAGGAATTCTTTGCCAACGCCATTGTTGTCGGAGAAGAGATAAAATGTTGGGTTTGAGGAAAGAGTTTCTCTATCACACCACTGTACTAGGTAGAAATTCTACACATTAACCGGCCAATACTCCCCATACCACCGGTATATGATGAGTTGAACCCAGATACAAAGTTTCTCAAACAGGCTTTGGGAGCTAATTTGGAAATCTCCTCCAATATGAAGTCAATCAATGTGGCATCCCTTTCTCTCGAATTAAGACTTCTCTCAATGATCATGTGTAGCAATCTCTATCCCTTGTCTAGCACCAGATATATGAATCTTGGTCGAGCATTATTCTTGAATGATCTGATCATTGACGTAGAGATTGATGTGTGCTCTCACATTTTTCACATCTTGGCAAAAACGGTTGAACGACTGCTTCAAGGAATTGTATTCCTTTCTGTCGCCTTATTTCAAGGATTTTGAAGCTCAAAGGTGTCCGTCCTTTGGAAGATGAGCGCCTATACGCAAGGCCAAGTCCAATCAACATTTGTACTCTCCATGCAAGTATGAGCCACACTAAGAAGACCACCAAGCAAGAAAGTCATACAATGTCGGAACCCTTGAACTCTACACCCCATACCTATGATGAACAGTTCGACAATATCTCCACTACTTTTCAAGAGATTAGTACCAAGATGTCTGGGCTCGCATCTATCCTGTACTCCCACCATAGTCATTTTGATTCACAGTTCACATCACTCCAAACTCAATTCGATGAAATATAACGGAAGCTAGAAGAAAATGACTAGCTATTCCATGACAAAAAGGGGGATATGATGTCATTGATAAGGGGAGTATGGGGGAGTGTGGTGATAGAGGGAGAAGCTGCTATTTATTGTGTTTGATGTTTACTATCTTTACTGCTACAGCTACTGCTTTTGTTTAAAGCTTTAATACTCTGTTTTAATCTCAGTTTTTATTTTTGTTTATTTTGTGATTCTCTTAATGCTTTTGTAGCATTTCGTTCGTACGTTTAAGATATTGCTATTATGTCTTAAGTACCTTACTCTTGTGCCCTCGTAGGATTGTTTCTAAATGCATTTATGTGTTTATGCATTGGTTGAGTGTTGGACATGCAAATGATAGTTTGCAATTAAACTTATTTGCTAGCATGTCCGGATGTTCATTCCTTGTGTGAATAAGCATTGTGATTACTATTGTATAGTGATTACGTGTTTGGTCAAGCCATGGTCTATTGTTTTTATTCCATATTGCTTGATCGCTTTGTGCTTGTTCTATCTTTCATTACAAGTTTTCTGCATAACAATGAACTTATTGTGTTGTTGTGTTTCAGGAGATACTTGTCACTATGGTTCAAGAGCTTCTTAGTTTCTAGATTAGGTGTGAGTGAGTTTTGCCAATGTTTCCAAACTCACGTTTAAGTCTAGAGTCTGTTTTAGGGGTTTTGTTACGGAATAGCCAAAGGGGGAGATTGTAAAGTTATTATTTACAAATACATGTTCTGTTGGCTTATATTCCGTGCCAAATTTGTGATGGAAATAAAGAGAAATGCAGCGGAAATTAAGTTTTAAACGGATATACTTCATTCGATATTGATAACACGTACTAAGAGAATTTCAGAATTTTGAGAACAAGAGATCGTACCTTGAAGCGGTGAATTTCAAAAACAAAGATTGAAGTACTCGGGAATACTTTTAATCTTCACTCCAATTCCACTAACGCCCAAGATGTGTGATCTCTCAAATTGGTAACAAAAGGGATGACAAGTGAGTGACAAAAACTCACATGCACACCATCTCAATGTTGTTTTTCAGCCTCTGAAAAATCTAAACCTTTTTTCCCTTTGTATCTAACCAATTTATCTAATTGGGCTGGCCTTTTGGGCCTTACCAATTGGGCTTAAGTGTGTGGCTTGTAGTGGGACCAAAAGGGACCAATAAGACACTAGCTCCAATGGGCCTTGGGTTTTCTGTCAAGAGTTGAACTGGACCGCTGTGAGATTTATTATTCTCCTAAAGACTGTCAAATGAATAATAAATCTCACGACTTACATTTGCATGAACTCTTAATCCTTGAGTACCTGGTTTAATCCTTTAATGTTATTCATTATATATTTATGAAATCCAATTTCATAAATATATACTTTAGTCTCACTAAAGTGGTTAGGCCCAACTCCCTGAATAACAAACTCATTAAACTTATCTCAAGAGAATACTTTATATCTCCGTTAAGAGACTATGAATTCCATCTTGAGAATACATGTTCCATCAACACTAAATGTGGCTGCCCAACATACTGAGGTTTTAACCATAACTTTAGATCTCACTCCTGATATATCAAAGCAACCTACACCTCATGATCAGGTCCATTATTCTCTTAGGATTAAGAGTTCATGCAAATGTAAGTCGTGAGATTTATTATTCATTTGACAGTCTTTAAGAGAATAATAAATCTCACAGTGGTCCAGTTCAATATGTCTTAACTCTTAAAACATATTAACACATCAACCAGAAGTCACCACTTCCATGATCAAGACAAATCATCATGATTGATATATTATAGTCTTCGTAGATGAAATGCCCAATTTTATCACTAACTACGAACTATAATTCTGAGTTTACAAAGAACTTGTGATTTATATCTTTTGTGACTCTTCACATAAATCACATACTATGTATCTCATGGACTATATGATAATGTCCGAATATTCATGTTACCATCATTTCAGATAATAATAAAACAAATTCATTAAACACAATATTAAGTCATACATAATGTCATACACAATGTCAAACTTAATATCATACATAGCATCATACAATAGGATTTAAGGGCACTAATCCTAACAATCTCCCACTTGCCCTAAAGACTATTGTACACTAATCTAACTCACATTCTCTCCAAATGTGACTCGAAAGTCCTTTGAGGCAAAGTTTTGGTAAATGGATCTGCTAGATTATTTGCAGTTTCAATCTTTGCTACCACCACATCTCCACGAGCAACAATATCTCGAATGATATGGTACTTCTTCCCAATGTGCTTTCCTTTCTTGTGATTCCTTGGATCTTTAGATTGTGCAACTGCTCCACTGTTATCACAAAACAATGTGATTGGAACTTGCTCCATTCTTATTACACCAAGGTCAGAAAGGAACTTCTTGAGCCATACAGCTTCCTTTGCTGCTTCACAAGCAGCAACATATTCTGCCTCCATGGTGGAGTCTGCAATATAAGATTGCTTAATACTCCGCCAACTAATGGCTCCACCTCCCAAGGTGAAAACACATCCTGAAGTGGATTTTCTGAAATCTAGATCCGATTGAAAATCTGAATCTGTATAGCCAATAGGTATCAAATCCTCACTTCGGTAAACAAGCATATAATCTTTCGTTCTCTGTAGATAGTTGAGAATATGCTTTACAGCTTGCCAATGTTTTGGTCCTGGATTTGATTAATATCGACTGACCATGCCAACTGAATAACAGATATTTGGTCTAGTACAAAGCATGGCATACATGAGACTTCTCACTGCAGAAGCATAAGGAACTTGTCTCATCATGTTTTCTTCCTCTTGAGTCTTAGGCCTTTGGTCATTAGACAGAGGAACTCCATGTCTGAAAGGAAGTAATCCTTTCTTAGAGTTTTGCATGCTAAACCGTTCTAGAACCTTATTTATATATCCAGCTTGTGATAAGCCTAACATCTTATTCTTGCGATCTCGCCAAAGCTTGATCCCTAGAATAAAGTTAGCCTCACCCAAGTCCTTCATATCAAATTGGCTTGACAACTGAACCTTTACCGATGACATTACTCCTACATCGTTTCCAATGAGTAGAATATCATCAACATAAAATACTAGGAACATTACTACTTTATCTTGATGTCTTTTGTACACACATGATTCATCAAGATTTTGTTCAAAACCAAATGTCTTGATTTCTTGATCAAATCTGATGTTCCATGACCTAGATGCTTGCTTAAGTCCATAAATGGATCTTTGCAACTTGCATACCATATGCTCTTGGTTCTTTGCTATGAAACCTTCCGGTTGCGTCATATAGATTTCTTCTTCAAGATTGCCATTAAGAAATGCAGTCTTAACATCCATTTGCCAAATCTCATAATCAAAATGAGCAGCAATGGATAAGAGAATTCAGATAGATTTAAGCATTGCTACTGGAGAAAAGGTATCATCATAATCAATACCTTCTTTTTGTGTATACCCTTTCGCCACTAGTCTTGCTTTAAAAGTTTCAACCTTTCCATCTATCCCTCTCTTCCTCTTGTAAACCCATTTGCAACCAATAGGTTTAATGCCGTTAGGCGCCTTTACAAGATCCCAAACTTGATTGGTATACATGGAATCTAATTCAGATTTCATAGCTTGGACCCAATGATGTGCATCTATATCATTTATTGCTTCATCATATGTGTAAGGATCCGATTCAACCTCTTCTGAGATAGCTTCATAAGTTTCTCCCAAACCTATGAATCTTATAGGAGGCCGAACAATTCTCCCACTACGACGAGGCACCTTAGTACTAGACATGTCATAAGTAGTATCTTGTGGTGTATCTAATACAGCCACATCATCCCTAGTTTCATCTATTGGTTGTTCATTTACAGGTTCATTCATTTCAGCCAACACAACTCTACTTCTAGGAGTAAAATTATTCATATAGTCATTTTCCAAGAATTTAGCATTTGTACTAACAAAAACTTTGTTATCTTTATGACTATAGAATAAACCTCCAACAGTTCTTTTTGGATACCCAACAAAGAAAACCACTTCTGTTTTAGATTGTAACTTGTCAGACTTTCCTTTTAACACATGTGCTGGACAACCCCAAATATGGAGATGTCTCATACTAGGCTTACGCCCATTCCACAACTCCACAGGTGTCTTAGGAACAGACTTTGAAGGTACTAAATTCAGAAGATACATTGATGTGTTTAAGGCATATCCCCAAAAAGAAATAGGTAGAGTTGAATAACTCATCATTGACTTAACCATATCTAAAAGAGTTCTATTCATTCTTTCTGCTACACAATTTTGTTGTGGAGTTCCAGGTGTAGTCAATTGGGATATAATCTCATTCTTAGTTAAGTAATCCTTAAAATCCCCAAGAAGGTATTCGCCACCACGATCAGATCGAATGGCTTTTATGCGTTTACCTAATTGATTTTCAACTTCAGCCCTAAACTCTTTGAACTTTTCAAAGGCTTCGGACTTCCGTCTCATTAGGTACACATAACCATACCTTGAGTAATCATCAGTGAAAGTAATGAAATACTCATAGCCACCTCTTGCTTGGATTGACATAGGACCACATACATCAGAATGCACTAGCTCTAGCAAATCTTGGGCTCTTCTACCTTTTGCATTAAAAGGTCTTTTGGTCATTTTACCTTCCAAACAAGATTCACAAACTGAAAATTCATCAAAGTCCATGGGCTCTAAGAGTCCATCTTTGATTAGTCTTTGAATCCTATTTGAATTAATATGACCCAAACGCAAGTGCCAAAGATATGCATCACTAGTAGAAGGAAATTTTCTCTTTAATGATTTTACATGAGAGTTATTATCTAATTCAAAATTATATAATTCATGCTTATCAGGAGTTAAAATATAAAGACCATCTACAATATTTCCAGAACAGATAAACACTTTATCCTTCTTTATTACAACATTGTCTTTCAGGATAACACAATATCCATGTTTACCTAAGTAAGTAGCAGAAATTAAATTCCTATGAACATTAGGTACATACAAACGGTCTTCTAATATTAAAACTCTAGATTCAAAACATAGATTACAAACACCAACAGCTACAACTGGAATCTTGCTCCCATTAGCCAAAGTAAGAAACAACTCCCCTTCTTTAAGCTTTCTGGTCTCCTGGAACCCCTGCAAGGAATTGCAGATATGATTAGTACAACCTAAATCCACATACCAGGAATCCATGGGATTTTGTACCAAACATATTTCAAGAAGGAATGTATTAATCATACCTTTATTCTTGGCAGCCTTAAATATTGGACAATTTCTCTTCCAATGTCCTTTCTCACCACAATGGAAATACTTTCCTTTGATCTTCTTTCCTTTATCAGCAACCCCTAAGGCAATTTGTTTACCCTCTTGTTTGGTGAAGTCCTTCTTCTTCTTCTTCTTACCCTTGCCTTTCGACTTAGGTTGAGAAGTAGAAGCTTCACCAACATTGGCTTCAACATAGGAAGTACCAAGAATGCCTTCTGCCGCTACCAATTCATTCATTAATTCAGACAAGGTATAAATCTTTTTGTTCATATTATAGTTTAGTTTGAATTCCTTGAATGATTCTGGTAGCAACTGGAGTATCATATCCACTTTGGATTCTCCATCTATATCGACACCTAAAACTTCCAACGTATTCAGATTAGAGATCATTGTAAGACAATGCTCCCTCACTGAAGTACCTTCATCCATTTTGGTATTATAAATTTGCCTCATGGTCTCTTGCCTTGCAGAACGGCTTTGCTCACCAAACATCTCCTTCAGACTTAGCATGATGTCTGAAGCTAGTTTTACATCCTGCATTTGATGCTGTAGAACATTTGAGATAGATGCTAGGATGTAGCATTTGGCCATCTCATTAGATTTCTGCCAACGATCATATCGTTGTTTTTCCTCAGGAGGAGCATCCATTGAAGGAAAGCTAGGACATGGTTTAGTAAGAACATACTTATGCTCTTCAGCAGTAAGAACAATGTCCAAATTTCTTTTCTAGTTCACATAGTTGGATCCAGTCAGTTTGTTTTGATTAAGAATAGTTACAAGTGGGCTAAATGATGCCATGTTCTAAATTTGAAAACAATAAACATGAATATAATAAGTAAATTGGACATTATCTATTTAGCATATAAACATATAGTATGGAACCTTAATAAAACCATAATTTAATATATGCAACGACAACCCAATCCCGCAATTAATATTCCTTGGAAGCGAGGTCATACCAATCACTATGATTAAGCAAGAAACATTCTCATTATTAATGCTATCATGGTAACTCTTACCAAACAAAAATAATTTGTCGTATTCCCTTCAGCCTCTAAGTAATAATGACATAGCTCCGAAGGGAGGTTAACATTACACTTAGTCTAATGTACACCATTGCCTAAAATCAATGTGAATCACCAAGTAACTCCACGGAAGCGTGGTCGTTCTCAATGTAAAACACATTTGATCTATCTTTAAGAAGTTTAACCTGTAGTACCATGAATCAATCACCCTTTGAAGGGAGCAAGGCATATACTCCAAGGCGAGGTGCTTAATCAGAGTACTTTAAACCGACAATGGAGGCCGTGAGATGCAACCCTTGTATCTCTCTCCCACTAGATGTTTTATATAAAAGGTTTTTAATTATAAAACATGCATAATTTAATTACACATAGTCTTGCCCCTTTTACATGAGAAAACACTTAGAAAAAATTTTAATTTTCTTTCTTTCGATCGATCGAAAGTGCCCTTCAATCGATCGAAAAAATTAAGAAATTCGAACTTGATCCTCTGACTCTTTCGATTGATACTCGATTGACTTTCGATCGATCGAAAAACAGATTCGATCAATCGACCAGCAATCGAAAATCAATTGTTCTAAAAAGTCTGATCTCTGTCTCATTCGATCGATCGAAAATCGCGAATTTCAAATTTCTAGAATTTTTCCTAAGGCAGTTTTCTTCGTTTTTTATGAACAAACAACTTTCAAATGAACATGCTTGAACAGAAAATGATGTCAAAACTGAAATTCATTAATGCTAAAGTCTTAAAGATCAATTTAACATACTTAAATTCAAATTTAATCAACATCATAACATCAATTTCAGTCTTCATCAAATCATAGTTTCATCAACATGCAGAAAATTAAGAAACATAATCTTCTAACAAAATGAAACTATCATCTCTAATTCTAAAACTCACAAAACATGTTAAACAATACGAAATTGAAGACCGCTCTGATACCATTTGATGGAAATAAGAGAAATACAGCGGAAATTAAGTTTTAAACGGATCTACTTCATTCGATATTGATAACACGTACTAAGAGAATTTCAGAATTTTGAGAACAAGAGATCGTACCTTGAAGCGGTAAATTTTAAAAACAAAGATTGAAGTACTCGGGAATACTTTTAATCTTCACTCCAATTCCACTAACGCCCAAGATGTGTGGTCTCTCAAATTGGTAACAAAAGGGATGACAAGTGAGTGACAAAAACTCACATGCACACCATCTCAATGTTGTTTTTCACCCTCTGAAAAATCTGAACCTTTTTTCCCTTTGTATCTAACCAATTTATCTAATTGGGCTGGCCTTTTGGGCCTTACCAATTGGGCTTAAGTGTGGGGCTTGGAGTGGGACCAAAAGGGACCAATAAGACACTAGCTCCAATGGGCCTTGGACTTTTCTGTCAACTCTTGACAAGTCTAAAGTTACCATTAACTATATTTAATACCACTATATAAATATAGTTGCACTCTAGGTTTTATCTATAAATTATATCCTAAGACTTTATTATACATGCAACCCCTTCATAAAATATTCGTAGTAATACAAAGTTATTAATGTAGACCGTCACTTTGTAAATTACTACATCTTAATCCTTGAGTACTCGGTTTAATCCTTTAATGTTATTCATTATATATTTATGAAATCCAATTTCATAAATATATATTTTAGTCTCACTAAAGTGGTTAGGCCTAACTCTCTGAATAACAAACTCATTAAACTTATCTCAAGAGAATACTTTATATCTCCGTTAAGAGACTATGAATTCCATCTTGAGAATACATGTTCCATCAACACTAAATGTGGCTGCCCAGCATACTGAGGTTTTGACCATAACTTTAGATCTCACTCCTGATATATCAAAGTAACCTACACCTCATGATCAGGTCCATTATTCTCTCAGGATTAAGAGTTCATGCAAATGTAAGTCGTGAGATTTATTATTCATTTGACAGTCTTTAGGAGAATAATAAATCTCACAGCGGTCCAGTTCAATATGTCTTAACTCTTAAAACATATTAACACATCAACCAGAAGTCACCACTTCCATGATCAAGGCAAATCATCATGATTGATATGTTATAATCTTCGCAGATGAAATGCCAAATTTCATCACTGACTACGAACTATAATTCTGAGTTTACAAAGAATTTGTGATTTATATCTTCTGTGACTCTTCACATAAATCACATGCTATGCATCTCATGGACTATATGATAATGTCCGAATATTCATGTTACCATTATTTCAGATAATAATAAAACAAATTTATTAAACACAATATTAAGTCATACATAATGTCATACACAATGTCAAACTTAATATCATATATAGCATCATACAATAGGATTTAAGGGCACTAATCCTAACAATTTGATTGTAATTATATTTAATCCGTTGTACCCTATATTTGTTGTGGGATTTCATTGTAAGGGTTGTGTGTTAGATAGAGAGAGTGTGTGAAAACTCAAGCATTTGAAGACTGAAGATTTCTCACGGGTATCTTGCGACTTAGCTTCCCACGAAGTGATACATGTGCCCTGCACATGTTGGAATTCGAAGAGTCAGGCTAGGTGGAGACAGCTATGTCTCGCGAGTATCTCGCGGGTAAAGCCTTCTCGTGAAACACCCGCGAGGCATTCTGTTCTGCCAGCCTGTCAAGTCTGAATCACACTTTCTGTGCCCACACTATTTATACCCACTTTACCCACAATTGAGAGGAGAACTTCTGAGACAAAACCCTAACAAAACATCTTGAGAGTTAGAGACTGTTATACCCACAATCCTCTACACATTTGTTTTGAGAATTTCCTCATCTTCTACCTCTCCATTTCCATACCATTGAGAGGTTGATAGCCCAAACACTTATCATACTCTTTCAGAGTGTGAAGTGACGTTTTGGTGTTACTAGAAAGCATTGAAAGAAGCCAAGGATGGCAAATGCAACATGGAGCTTGTTGCGGGATCTAAAGAACTAAGACAAGACATGGTTCCGAGAAGTCTTGTTGGAGTAGGAGCTTGGAGGGCTTAGGTACATCGGGTAGATTAGGCTTGAAGTGTCTCTTGCTAACCCATGTATCCTAACTGATTGTTTAGTGGATCAATTTTCACTTGGAGGGCGACAGAGAGGTTTTTCGCCGAGTTCTTCGATTTCCTCTTCGATAACATGTCTCAGTGTTATTTGTATTTGCATCTCTCTTCCCTACTTTTGTTCATTTCATTTTTACTGCTATGTTGCTTTAAATATGGATTAGAGTAGTTGTCTTGCTTATACGCTTGTGTTTACACTATTCTGCACTTAGTATTAAGTTAGTGTATAATCAACCAAGCCGTAACTTTAATTTGGGGGTCTAAATTACTCGTGTGTTTTCGACATATTTTTGAGCTTTCACGTTGAATACGAATGGGAGAAGCCCACTACTTTTGCGAGTGAGTGGTAAACTTCTCTGAAAGAAGCAGTCGCTTTTAATAGCAAAGTCATGATTGCTATTTTTAATGCTGTTTCTATGGAGGAATTCAAGAGAATCTCTAATGTAAAGGTTGCTCATGCTGCTTGGAATATTCTCCAAACTGTGCATGAAGGTACAAAGGCAATTAAGATCAATAAGTTGCAACAGTTAACAACTAGATTTAAAAGCATTAGGATGTTTGATGATGAAAGTTTTGATGAATTCTATGCTAAGCTTAATAATATTGTTAATTCTACTTATAATTTGGGTGAAATCTATGATCAACCTAAAATTGTTAGGAAGATTCTTAGATCTTTAACTGAGGACTTTAGACCCAAAGTAATTGCCATCACTGAAAGCAAGGATGTGGACTCCATCCTTGTTGATGAACTTGTAGGATCTCTTCAGTCCTATGAGTTGGACCTACCTAAGACAAGCAAATTCAAATCAATGGCTCTTAAGTTTGTTGATGATGTTGATGTGAATGGATTTGATGATAAACTCTCTGCTACAAAGATTGCTTATCTTGTCAAGAACTTTAGAAACTTTCTTAGGAACAATAATAGAAGGGCAAGAGGTAAAAACAATGTTGAACCTAGAAATTTTAAGAGGAATGATCCCACTAAGGAGAATAACATTGAAAAACCTAAAGAGAAAGTAGGTCAACTTTCTAATAATTCTATGGGTCAATAATGTTTTGGCTGTCAAGGGTATGGTCATGTGAAATCAAAATGTCCTACATTCTTGAGGTCTAAGGGTAAGGCTATGGCTATAACCCTTAGTGATGATGAAGTTTCTGACAATTAGTCTAGTAGTGATGATGATGGAAACTTCATTGCTTTCACAGCTACTGTTGTAGTTGATGAAAGTGTTGTTATTGAAGAGAACCCTTCTGATGGGGAACTCTCTGAGGATGCAGATTTGCAAGAAGCCTATAATAAACTTTGCAAAGTTACTGCAAATGATGTTATAAGTGTTGATTTAGGCTTAAAGAAAATTGCATCTCTTGAACTTGATAAGAAAAAGTTGCTTTTGAAACTGTTTGATGCTAATGAATTGTTGAATAATTTGTAGATTAAGGACATGCTTTTGCATGATAAAGTTAAGAATTTGGAACTTGAATCATCTATTGCTAGAGAACAAACAAATATGTCTGCTAGTTCCAAACTGGATCACATGCTAAGTGTTCAAATGTCTCCACCAGACAAAACTGGTTTAGGTTTTGTTGAAAGCATCTCTGTGCCTTAAACTCATTCCACAAACTTTATTTCTTCTTCTGAACCTTCTATGAGTGAGAATGTCAAACCGACTGAAGTTACATCTCCTAGGAAGATTAGGGTTGATCTTCAAGAGTCTAAACCTAAGACTCCTAACCCTCCTAAGGGCAAGTTGCATGATAGACCTATATAGGTTTGTCATTTTTGTAGAAAGTTTCGGAACATTCGTCCAAACTGTTTCAAGTTGCAAGCTGCTAAGCGAGCAAATAAACCAAAAGTACCTGTGCCTCAAGCACAAGATCCTATGGTATTTATTGGCGAATTGGTAAAGGTTTTAAACCTTTATTCTAATTCTAGAGTTGCTCAACATTCTAATGTGAATAATAACTCCAATGCTAGAGTTGCATCTAAAAAGTTTTGGATGCAAAAGCCTCGATCTAATTGAGTCTTTCTGACATGGTCCTTGTACTTCATTGTTCTACTTTTTATGACCATTGATCTTTGGTTTTTTATTTTTTTTATTTTTTATTTTTTTTTAAGGATTTGCATTGCATAACATTCATGCATTTCATTATAGGTGGTTTTTGTTAATTCTTTTCCAAGAAAAAAAACAAAAAAAAAAAAAAAAGGGAAAAGGGAAGCAAAATGTGTTTTGCATATATTTTTCTTAGATTTGAAATCAAGGTTAACCATATTATCTTTACATAACATGTTTATGTATTTTGTTTCGCTTGGATGAGCTTATTTACTGCACTTTATTAGTTTGACATTTGTAGTGCATGTTGTGTGGGAAGATGTTTATAGTTTTTGATCACTTTGTCTTGATCTTGAAGTCACGCCTTTGATTGTCGGACTTGATCTTATTGCAAAAGGCATAAATTGTTAGGATTAGTGCCCTTAAATCCTATTGTATGATGCTATGTATGATGTTAAGTTTGACATTGTGTATGACATTATGTATGACTTAATATTGTGTTTAATAAATTTGTTTTATTATTATCTGAAATAATGGTAACATGAATATTCGGACATTATCACATAGTCCATGAGATGCATAGTATGTGATTTATGTGAAGAGTCACAGAAGATATAAATCACAAGTTCTTTGTAAATTCAGAATTATAGTTCGTAGTCAGTGATGAAATTGGGCATTTCATCTGCGAAGACTATAACATATCAATCATGATGATTTGTCTTGATCATAGAAGTGGTGACTTCTGGTTGATGTGTTAATATGTTTTAAGAGTTAAGACATATTGAACTGACCATTGTGAGATTTATTATTCTCCTAAAGACTGTAAAATGAATAATAAATCTCACGACTTACATTTGCATGAACTCTTAATCCTGAGAGAATAATGGACCTGATCATGAGGTGTAGGTTGTTTTGATATATCAGGAGTGAGATCTAAAGTTATGGTCAAAACCTCAGTATGTTGGGCAGCCACATTTAGTGTTGATGGAACATGTATTCTCAAGATGGAATTCATAGTCTCTTAACGGAGATATAAAATATTCCCTTGAAATAAGTTTAATGAGTTTGTTATTCAGAGAGTTAGGCCTAACCACTTTAGTGAGAGTAAAGTATATATTTATGGAATTGGATTTCATAAATATATAATGAATAATATTAAAGGATTAAACCGGGTACTCAAGGATTAAGATGTAGTAATTTACAAAGTGGCAATCTACATTAATAACTTTGTATTACTACGAATATTTTATAAAGGGGTTGCATGTATAATAAAGTCTTGGGATATAATTTATAGATAAGACCTAAAGTACAACTATATTTATATAGTGATATTAAATATAGTTAATGGTAACTTTGGACTTGTCAAGAGTTGACAGAAAAGCCCAAGGCCCATTGGAGCTAGTGTCTTATTGGTCTCTTTAAGTCCCACTCCAAGCCACACACTTAAGCCCAATTGGTAAGGCCCAAAAGGCCAGCCCAATTAGATAAGTTGGTTAGATACAAAGGGAAAAACGTTCAGATTTTTCAGAGTGTGAAAAACAACATTGAAATGGTGTGTATGAGAGTTCTAGTCACTCTCTAATCATCCCTTTGTTACCAATTGAGAGACCACACATCTTGGGCGTTAGCGGAATTGGAGTGAAGATTAAAAGTATTCTCGAGTACTTCAATCTTCGGTTTTGAAATTCACCTCTTCAAGGTACGATCTCTTGTTCTCAAAATTCTGAAATTTACTTAGTACGTGTTATCAATATCGAATGAAGTAGATCCGTTTAAAACTTAATTTCCGCTGCACTCATCTTTATTTCCTTCAAATGGTATTAGGGCGGTCTTCAATTTCGTATTGTTTAACATGTTTTGTGAGTTTTAGAATTGGAGATGATAGTTTCATATTGGTAGAAGATTGTGTTTTAATTTTCTGCATGTTTTTGAAACTATGATTTGATGAAGACTGAAATTGATGTTATGATGTTGATTAAATTTGAATTTAAGTATGTTAAATTGATCTTTAAGACTTTAGCATCAATGAATTTCAGTTTTGACATCATTTTCTGTTCAAGCATGTTCGTTTGAAAGTTGTTTGTTCATAAAAAACGAAGAAAACTGCCTTAGGAAAAATTCTGGAAATTTGAAATTCGCGATTTTCGATCGATCAAAAATCACTTTCGATTGATCAAATGAGACAGAGATCAGACTTTTTAGAACGATTGATTTTCGATTGCTGGTCGATCGATCGAAAGTCAATTGAGTATCAATCGAAAGAGTCAGAGGATCAAGTTCGAATTTATTAATTTTTTCGATCGATTAAGGGGCACTTTCGATCGATCGAAAGAAAGAAAATCAAAATTTTTTCTAAGTGTTTTCTCATGTAAAAGGGGCAAGACTATGTGTAATTAAATTATGCATGCTTTAAAACTAAAAACCTTTCTTTTAAAACATCTAGTGGGAGAGAGATACAAGGGTTGGGTCTCACGGCCTCCATTGTCGGTTCATAGTAGTATGGAATAAATACTTTGTATTTGCCTTGAGCTTAGCATTCCATGCGGAGAGTATTTATTTCATGGTCCTACAAGATTGAATTTCTTGGTTTATAGTGGTTTGATCAAACACCTTGTCTTAGCCTCGAGCTTTGCATTCCATGCGGAGGGTGTTTTGAATCATGGTACTACAAAATAAGCCTGTTAAGGGGATGAGATGTGGCTACACATGATTCTAGACAATGGTATACACTAGACTAAATATTATAGTATCCTCTGTGCTGAGTTCTTACTATAATTATTTAGAGGCCAAATGTATAACAGCATATTATTAGTGTTTGATAAGATTTATCATAATAGCACTAATGATGAGAATAGTTCTCAATCAATCATAGTATTTTATATTCACTCTATGCTGAGGGATATTGAATATGGGATTGGGTTGTCGTAGCATATATTATATTATGGTTTTATTAAAGTTCCATACTATATGTTTATATGCTAAATAGATAATGTCCAATTTATTGATTATATTCATGTTTATTGTTTTCAGATTTAGAACATGGCATCATTTAGCCCACTTGTAACTATTCTTAATCAAAACAAACTGACTGGATCTAACTATGTTGACTGGAAAAGAAATTTGGATATAGTTCTTACTGCTGAAGAGCATAAGTATGTTCTTACTAAACCATGTCCTAGCTTTCCTTCATTAGATGCTCCTCCTGAGGAAAAACAACGATATGATCGTTGGCAGAAATCTAATGAGATGGCCAAGTGCTACATCCTAGCATCTATCTCAAATATTCTACAGCATCAAATGCAGGATGTAGAACTAGCTTTAGACATCATGCTAAGTCTAAAGGAGATGTTTGGTGAGCAAGGCCGTTCTGCAAGGCAAGAGACCATGAGGCAAATTTATAATACCAAAATGGCTGAAGGTACTTCAGTAAGGGAGCATTGTCTTACAATGATCTCTAATCTGAATACATTGGAAGTTTTAGGTGCCGATATTGATGGAGAATCCCAAGTGGATATGATACTCCAATCGCTACCAGAATCATTCAAGGAATTCAAACTTAACTATAATATGAACAAAAAGATTTATACCTTGTCTGAATTAATGAATGAATTGGTAGCGGCAGAAGGCATTCTTGGTACTTCCCATGTTGAAGCCAATGTTGGTGAAGCTTCTACTTCTCAACCTAAGTCGAAAGGCAAGGGTAAGAAGAAGAAGAAGAAGGATTTCACCAAACAAGAGGGTAAACAAATTGCCTTAGGGGTTGCTGAGAAAGGACATTGGAAGAGAAATTGTCCAATATTTAAGGCTGCCAAGAACAAAGGTATGATTAATACATTCCTTCTTGAAATATGTTTGGTACAGAATCCCACGGATTCCTGGTGTGTGGATTCAGGTTGTACTAATCATATCTGCAATTCCTTGCAGGGGTTCCAGGAGACCAGAAAGCTTAAAGAAGGGGAGTTGTTTCTTACTTTGGCTGATGGGAGCAAGATTCCAGTTGTAGCTGTTGGTGTTTGTAATTTATGTTTTGAATCTAGAGTTTTAATATTAGAAGACTGTTTGTATGTACCTAATGTTCGTAGGAATTTAATTTCTGCTACTTACTTAGGTAAACATGGATATTGTGTTATCCTGAAAGACAATGTTGTAATAAAGAAGGATAAAGTGTTTATCTGTTCTGGCAATATTATGGATGGTCTTTATATTTTAACTCCTGATAAGCTTGAATTATATAATTCTGAATTAGATAATAACTCTCATGTAAAATCATTAAAGAGAAAATTTCCTTCTACTAGTGATGCATATCTTTGGCACTTGCGTTTGGGTCATATTAATTCAAATAGGATTCAAAGACTGATCAAAGATGGACTTTTAGAGCCCATGGACTTTGATGAATTTCCAGTTTGTGAATCTTGTTTAGAAGGTAAAATGACCAAACGATCTTTTAATGTAAAAGGTAGAAGAGCCCAAGATTTGTTAGAGCTAGTGCATTCTGATGTATGTGGTCCTATGTCAATCCAAGCAAGAGGTGGCTATGAGTATTTCATTAAATTCACTGATGATTACTCAAGATTTGGTTATGTGTACCTAATGAAACGGAAGTTTGAAACCTTTGAAAAGTTCAAAGAGTTTAGGGCTGAAGTTGAGAATCAATTAGGTAAACGCATAAAAACCATTCGATCTGATCGTGGTGGCGAATACCTTCTTGGGGATTTTAAGGATTACTTAACTAAGAATGGGATTATGTCCCAATTGACTGCACCTGGAACTCCACAACAAAATTGTGTAGCAGAAAGAAGGAATAGAACTCTTTTAGATATGGTTAGGTCAATGATGAGTTATTCAACTCTACCTATTTCCTTTTGGGGATATGCCTTAAACGCAGCAATGTATCTTTTGAATTTAGTACCTTCGAAGTCTGTTCCTAAGACACTTGTGGAGTTATGGAATGGGCGTAAGGCTAGTATGAGACATCTCCATATTTGGGGTTGTCTAGCACATGTGTTAAAAGGAAAGTATGACAAGTTACAGTCTAAAACAGAAGTGGTTTTCTTTGTTGGGTATCCAAAAGGAACTATTGGAGGTTTATTCCATAGTCATAAAGATAACAAAGTTTTTGTTAGTACAAATGCTAAATTCTTGGAAAATGACTATATGAATAATTTTACTCCTAGAAATAGAGCTGTGTTGGTTGAAATGAATGAATCTGTAAATGAACAACCAATAGATGAAACTAGGGATGATGTGGCTGTATTAGATACACCACAAGATACTACTCATGACATGTCTAGTACTCAAGTGCCTCGTCGTAGTGGGAGAATTGTTCGGCCTCCTATAAGATTCATAGGTTTGGGAGAAACTTATGAAGCTATCTCAGAAGAGATTGAATCGGATCCCTACACATATGATGAAGCAATGAATGATATAGATGCACATCATTGGGTCCAAGCTATGAAATCTGAATTAGATTCCATGTATTCCAATCAAGTTTGGGATCTTGTAGAGGCGCCTAATGGCATTAAACCTGTTGGTTGCAAATGGGTTTACAAGAGGAAGAGAGGGATAGATGGAAAGGTTGAAACCTTTAAAGCAAGGCTAGTGGCGAAAGGGTATACACAAAAAGAAGGTATTGATTATGATAAAACCTTTTCTCCAGTAGCAATGCTTAAATCTATCAGAATTCTCTTATCCATTGCTGCTCATTTTGATTATGAGATTTGGAAAATAGATGTCAAAACTGCATTTCTTAATGGCAATCTTGAAGAGGAAATATATATGACGCAACTGGAGGGTTTCATAGCAAAGAACCAAGAGCATATGGTATGCAAGTTGCAAAGATCCATTTATGGACTTAAGCAAGCATCTAGGTCATGGAACATCAGATTTGATCAAGCAATCAAGACATTTGGTTTTGAACAAAATCTTGATGAACCATGTGTGTACAAAAGACATCAAGATAAAGTAGTAATGTTCCTAGTGCTTTATGTTGATGATATTCTACTCATTGGAAACGATGTAGGGGTAATGTCATCGGTAAAGGTTTGGTTGTCAAGCCAATTTGATATGAAGGACTTAGGTAAGGCTAACTTTATTCTAGGGATCAAGCTTTGGCGAGATCGCAAGAATAAGATGTTAAGCTTATCACAAGCTGGATATATAGATAAGGTTCTAGAACGGTTTAGCATGCAAAACTCTAAGAAATGATTACTTCCTTTCAGACATGGAGTTCCTCTGTCTAATGACCAAAGGCCTAAGACTCAAGAGGAAGAAGAAATGATGAGACAAGTTCCTTATGCTTCTGCAGTGGGAAGTCTCATGTATGCCATGCTTTGTACTAGACCAGATATCTGTTATTCAGTTGGCATGGTCAGTCGATATCAATCAAATCCAGGACCAAAACATTGGCAAGCTGTAAAGCATATTCTCAACTATCTACGGAGAACGAAAGATTATATGCTTGTTTACCGAAGTGAGGATTTGATACCTATTGGCTATACAGATTCAGATTTTTAATCGGATCTAGATTTCAGAAAATCCACTTCAGGATGTGTTTTCACCTTGGGAGGTGGAGCCATTAGTTGGCGGAGTATTAAGCAATCTTGTATTGCAAACTCCACCATGGAGGCAGAATATGTTGCTGCTTGTGAAGCAGCAAAGGAAGCTGTATGGCTCAAGAAGTTCCTTTCTGACCTTGGTGTAATAAGAATGGAGCAAGTTCCAATCACATTGTTTTGTGGTAACAGTGGAGCAGTTGCACAATCTAAAGATCCAAGGAATCACAAGAAAGGAAAGCACATTGAGAGGAAGTACCATATCATTCAAGATATTGTTGCTCGTGGAGATGTGGTGGTAGCAAAGATTGAAAGTGCAAATAATCTAGCAGATCCATTTAATAAAACTTTGCCTCAAAGGACTTTCGAGTCACATTTGGAAAGAATGGGAGTTAGATTAGTGCACAATAGTCTTTAGGGCAAGTGGGAGATTGTTAGGATTAGTGCCCTTAAATCCTATTGTATGATGCTATGTATGATGTTAAGTTTGACATTGTGTATGACATTATGTATGACTTAATATTGTGTTTAATAAATTTGTTTTATTATTATCTGAAATAATGGTAACATGAATATTCGGATATTATCACATAGTCCATGAGATGCATAGTATGTGATTTATGTGAAGAGTCACAGAAGATATAAATCACAAGTTCTTTGTAAACTCAGAATTATAGTTCATAGTCAGTGATGAAATTGGGCATTTCATCTGCGAAGACTATAACATATCAATCATGATGATTTGTCTTGATCATGGAAGTGGTGACTTCTGGTTGATATGTTAATATGTTTTAAGAGTTAATACATATTGAACTGGACCGCTGTGAGATTTATTATTCTCCTAAAGACTGTCAAATGAATAATAAATCTCACGACTTACATTTGCATGAACTCTTAATCCTGAGAGAATAATGGACTTGATCATGAGGTGTAGGTTGCTTTGATATATCAAGAGTGAGATCTAAAGTTATGGTCAAAACCTCAGTATGTTGGGCAGCCACATTTAGTGTTGATGGAACATGTATTCTCAAGATGGAATTCATAGTCTCTTAACGGAGATATAAAGTATTCCCTTGAGATAAATTTAATGAGTTTGTTGTTCAGAGAGTTAGGCCTAACCACTTTAGTGAGACTAAAGTATATATTTATGGAATTGGATTTCATAAATATATAATGAATAACATTAAAGGATTAAACCGGGTACTCAAGGATTAAGATGTAGTAATTTACAAAGTGGCAGTCTACACTAATGACTTTGTATTACTACGAATATTTTATGAAGGGGTTGCATGTATAATAAAGTCTTGGGATATAATTTATAGATAAGACCTAAAGTGCAACTATATTTATATAGTGGTATTAAATATAGTTAATGGTAACTTTGGACTTGTCAAGAGTTGACAGAAAAGCCCAAGGCCCATTGGAGCTAGTGTCTTATTGGTCTCTTTTGGTCCCACTCCAAGCCACATACTTAAGCCCAATTGGTAAGGCCCAAAAGGCCAGCCCAATTAGATAAGTTGGTTAGATACAAAGGGAAAAACGTTCAGATTTTTCAGAGTGTGAAAAACAACATTGAAATGGTGTGTAAGAGGGTTCTAGTCACTCTCTAATCATCCCTTTGTTACCAATTGAGAGACCACACATCTTGGGCGTTAGCGGAATTGGAGTGAAGATTAAAAATATTCCCGAGTACTTCAATCTTCGGTTTTGAAATTCACCACTTCAAGGTACGATCTCTTGTACTCAAAATTCTGAAATTTACTTAGTATGCGTTATCAATATCGAATGAAGTAGATCCGTTTAAAACTTAATTTCCACTGCACTCATCTTTATTTCCTTCATAAATAACCATCTCACCACTGGTTACTAGCCAATAATGAACATTTTAGTGCATATTGTGAGATTTTGTGCTCGAGAAAGTGTAGCACATGCACAAAAAGAACATAAGGTGTAGCTTCGGTTTAAATGCTAAAATTTGTGTGTACATTATTGGACTATAATTAAATCAATCAAATAAAATTGGTGTGTACATTATCCTGGCTATTATTAATAAGTTTTTGATCAAATAAAATTGGTGTGTACAATATGAGGCAAATCAAGAAACTTACATGATTGCAAACTTGTTTTCTAGGAGATGTGGGAGTTATATAATGTAACTCTTTAGGTGATAGTCTCTTTCAAATTTATATGATGAATTTTGTAAAAATTGTGCTTGATTACTATTCTCATCTCACCTCACACGTATCTCAAGCTTTTGCTAGTTGCACACACTACACAAGTTATTCTTTGCTAAACTTTGTACATGTTATTATGTGTGATTTTGTTATGGCCATCCAAGATTGAAAATTCCTTGATTCTAATGCAAAATGTGTTTGAAGTTTGAGATTTAAGGAAAAATTGATGGAAAATCATAGTTTTGGGAGATCTGGGTTCAATATAAGTGTTTTTGAAAAGCATTTCATCTCATAATCATGCAATCTATTCATAAAATACTATGCTTTGAGAAATTTTTGCATAAAATTGCTCTATTTTTCGAATATTTGTTTTTTCTAGATTTTCGATCGATCGAACCTATTTCTTAACCAATTAAAATTGCGATTAAAAATTTGCTTTGAATCTGCCTAGTTCGATTGATGCTCGATTGCTATTGGAGCGATCAAATGTAATTTTTGATCGATTGAATTTATTTTTCGATCAATCGAAAATCACATAGAGATTTTTTGAAAACCATTAGCTTTTCACGTGCTCAACACTTTTTCAAACTTTTCAAAAGCTTTTCTCTCTCTCTTTGATCGGTTAAGGATTCCAAGCAAGTTTTTTGTCATTTCCCTCAAATTTCTTCAAAGGTTTTTGCTTCTAAGGCCGGTAAGACCTTTTTGCCCTTCCTTTTTCATTTATTTTCATGTTTCATGCATTTTATTCATGCATTTTGGGTAAACTATTCCTTGGTGTTTAATTTGATCAATCTATTGAATTGGGAAAATTTGAATTTTCTAGGGCTTGAAACTACCCAAATTGGGGATTTTGTTCAATTGAGCTTTAATTGATGAAATTGACTTGTTAGATTGATTAATTTGATCATTATATCCTGTTATCTATCTTGTGCACTGATCAATTGCTCAAATTGTTGGGATTTTTGAGAGTGGGTTTTCAAAATTTGGAGTTTTTGATATAAACTCTATGCTCAAGCCAATTTTGTGATTTTAAAGTGAAATTGAACTCATTCTCACTGCATTAGAGCATGAATCATGTATCGATATTGTTCATGCATCATATAGATTGTCATTTTCTATATTATTTCTATTCTAACTCGCAGTCTGCCCTTGGCTTTTCCTTGTTTTTGTCTTTTGTCTCTTTTCTGTCTGTCCTTTCTATTCTTTAGCATTATGGTTAGGAAGACTAGAGCTCATAGGACGTCCATCTCCTCTTCTGCTCCTTCTTTTGATTGTGAGAGGTTCCTTAATGAGAAAAACCAAGAAACCTATGAGAAGTTGAAAATTCATAGGAATGTATGGGCTGAAAGGAAAGTAGTTTTGGATGAGCTTGACCCGAAGATTAGGAGAAACTTTGAGCATAAGGGATGGTTGCCTTTGTTTGATGTTCTTCATTCTCCTCTAGCTACCTTGATTAGAGAGTTTTACTTAAATCCCTCTGTCCACTCCTATGATTCCAACACTCTAGTGAGAAGTTGGATACGGGGTGAAGAGTACACTATTACTCCTACGGTAGTGGCCTTTGCTCTTGAGGTGCCTATGGTCTATCATCCTGTATATCCTTATAATAAGTCTCCTCCCCTTGATGACATCTTGTCATATCTTACTGGGACTTCTATCCAGTGGGGTTCTGATCCTCGGATCACCTCTCACGAGTTGACCGAGATTCATTATCTTTTTTTTCGAGTTTCTTGCCATTCGATCTGGCCCATCTCTCATTTGCATACTATTCCTTTAGAGAAATGTTCATTTTTGTATGCTCTTGTCACAGACGCGTCTATAAGTTTTCCTCATCTTTTCATTTGTTCTTTGATTGAGGTTCATAGGAGTAGTTCTACTACTCAAGGTCTGTTTTTCCCCTTTTTATTCATCGAATTTTGTTACATCTAGGATTAGAGGAGTCTCTGGCATTTGAGCCTGTTCATATTATAGCTCCTATAGGTGCCATCTTTCTTAGGCAGAGGGCTGCTCAGATGCAAGCTAGCTCTAAACGCCCTAGAGTAGATTCTTCCTCTTTTGGTGCACCTCTTCCTCCTACTCCTCCTCCTTCTACAGGTGATCCAACTGCCGATGCCTTTGTTGATCCGACCGTTGTTGCTGATCCTCCACCTTTTGCTTCAGATGTTTCTAGCATTCGTTGTGATTTGGACACTGTCATGACCGTTCAGGTGGCTCATGGTCAGCTTTTGGTGGACGTGTTTGCCAAGCTTCAGGCTTTGAAAGCATATTTAGTGAGTTTTAGATGGTTACCTCCACCACCTTCTTTCGTTGATGAGTAATTGCCCTTTGGCAATTTGTCATAAAAAGGGGGAGTACATATGGAGAGGAGATTTTGTTAATACGGGGAGACTTTTTGTTGTTTTGGAGCTGTGGAGCTTAAGATTGTATCTAGGCGCTTCATCTTGTATTTATATTTTTTGGCTCATGATGTATTTTGTTTTATTTGAGTTGTCTATGATAGGGGGAGACTGTGATGTGTTTATTTTTGTTTCTTGTTTTATATTTATGAGGTTATTCATGATATATGTCTTGTAGTTTATGTTATGTGAAATCAATAATTTATTGTGTTTTACTTGTATTTTCTGCACATGTGTTTATGTGTTTGCTAAGTGTTACAAGAATATGTAGGTTGATTCAATCGTGCTGTTGCCTACACTTGCAACTGGTAGATAGTAGTTAGGTTGAATTTGTTTTTGTTAGGCAATGTTTTGTAATGGGCTGTTTTTGTAACTTTGAGCACTTTTTTTAGTTTGTATTTTGTCACGGATTGCCAAATGGGGAGTTTGTTGGGTTCTAAGATTTTAGATTTAAATGTATTAGAACTTCATTTTGTATTGTTGACAAACCATGATCAAAACGTTTAGTCTTGTTTTTAGACTTGCTCAAAGTATGTTTATGTGTAAAGTTGGAATCGAGTGTACTATAGGATTTACTGTGTAAATCTGCCTAGCTCGATCGATCAAAAATTAGACTCGATCGATCGAAGCTCGTGCTGATTGTTTTTCTGCAGAATTTTCCAACACACAGCCCATGCCCGTTTGACATGTAGGGTTTTATGTTTTGCCTTAAGTATAAAAGGAAAAACCCTAGCCACATTTTGTAGTTGTTGTAGTTGTTTTATGCTGTGTATGTGAATCTCTTGTGAGATCTTGAGGTGTTTGCCTTCACATATACTTAGGGTTATCAAGAATCAAGATTATGTCAAGAGCTTGATGATCAGTTCAGTTGTTGTATAAAGAGCTTAAAGAAAACACAAGTGGGAGTACTTGTGGATACTGTGGATCTCAGAAAGAAGTAGTCTGTGGACTTGGAGCTATCAAGTGATCGTGGTAGTAAGTTTCCTACTCAAGGTAGCAATAGGATGTTAGTGGTCTAAGTTGCTATTGTGTAAATTTCAATTCTTTCATAGTAGATCAGTTTTACCTTGAGGATAGCTAGGTTAAATCCTCTCCAGGTTTTTTATCGGTTTGGTTTTCCTAGGTTATCATATTGTTGTGTTTATTTTCTGCACTGTTTCATTGATATGATTTATATGTGTTAACCTAGATCTAATAATTTGACTAAGTAATCACTTGGCTAATTAATTAGGTTAATCTAGTTGTGTTTTAAGGGGTCTAAAAATGTACACCTATGGTCTTTGTCATCATCCATGCACCTTGGCCCATATCAATGGGTTTGGATCACCTGTTTTGCATGTCTATGCTTGCTTGCTTCTATGCTTTATGCTTGTGTTAGCCTCTCTTGTCCCAGGCCTTACCATGTTTGGTGCCTTCCGCAAGCTTAATCTTGTTTGGTTACACCTGACGCCCATGAGGCCTTGTTTGAAAGTAGCCCTTTTGGGATGCATCACCATGATGCCGGTTGCTTTGTGCACACCTATCCCTTTTTCCGCTCCGAACGACATTTGCTTACCATGCTTGTTTATGCCACCTGTTGGCTTTATATACATCTTTACACGCTTGCTTACATGTCTATACATGAGTCTTGCTTGCTAGTGTGTTGTCCATGCTTCAACATAATGAGGATATCTAATCCAAACCTACATTTGTCCCTTGTGGACACCACCTTTTGTTTTCTTTCTTGCTTTGTTTGTTCGTTTTCTTGCTTGTTTGCCCTTTCACTTGTCTACTTGCCATCTTGTTTGTTTGCTATCTCTTTTGCTCATTCGCTTGCATTCATGCTATGCTTGCCATATCTATTTTTCTTGTTCGCTTTACGTGATTTTACTATTATCTATGCATTTTTCTTCCATTGCTTGTTTGTTGGTTTCTTGTCTTTTCCTTGGCATGTATGCGCTTGGTCTCCCAGGCACAAGCAAAAGGGCGTAAGCGTAAGCATGGGCCAAGCAACTGCAGTTAGTAGGTTTAGGGTTTAGTCTTTCCTTCTGGTTATGTTCTCTTTTAAACCCCATCCTTCCTCCTCCCTTTCTCCCTTAGATGGTTTGTATTAGGTATATCATGCCTTGTACTATTCGTCCTCATCTCTAAAGTATGGTGACCCTGTTTACTTTCCTGCACTTATATTTTGGGCTATGCTCTAAGGATGTAGGCATTTACTTTCTTGCTCTTTATGCTAGCATTGTGCATGATGCATGTATATATATACCTGCTTGCCCCTTTCTGGTGTGAATGTCGCGATCCGTGTCACTTAAGGCTAGCAATGCCTAATTTCTGCCATGAAAGTAAGGTGATTTCTTGCTGGATTTTCGCGGTGGAAATTTGGTACTCTGCTCGAATGCCTTAGGAAAGCATAGATTGGGACCACACCCATTCAAAAGCCAAACTTCAAAGCCCCCCTTGCATGCAATGCCTCAAAAGCCAATACCAAAATCATGCTTTTACCACCAATCTCCAAAAATTAAGGATTTAACAAAACAAAGGACTGTCCTTGGAGAGACATCGTGGGGTCCCTAACACCTTCCTCACATGTAACCAAACTTCTGGACCTAAGAATCAAGATTTTTTGCCATCCACATTAGATTAGGAAAAATGACATTTTTCTTAGCCTAGGATTGTTAATAAAATCAACTAGAAATAGGTGACCAATCACACCTTAGAAAAACCCAATGATTAGTGGGGACTCCACTTACATTTGGTACCTAAAATTTGGCCTAGATTCCTACCATAATGCCAAAGGTAGAACTGCCTTCCTCCAGAGAGAGAGAGAGAGAGAGAGGGAGAGAGAGAGAGAGAGAGAGCACCCAAAGCTTCGCGCGAACACCATGCACATTCATTGAAAGGGGCCTCTAACAGGCCTTGTGCATGGGAGAGTTGTTGCCACAACGGGTAGTTGAACGAAGGCCCATGACGGTGGCAGTCTTTTCTACTATGCCAAGATCGAGGCCAGCCGTCGACACAACCCAATCCCATATTCAATATCCCTCAGCATAGAGTAAACATTAAATACTATGATTGATTGAGAACTATTCTCATTATTAGTGTTATCATGATAACTCTTATCAAACACTAATAATATGCCGTTATACATTTAGCCTCTAAATAATAATAGTAAGAACTCAGCATAGAGGATGCTATAATATTTAATCTAGTGTATACCACTGTCTAAAATCATGTGTAGCCACATTTCATCTCCTTTAACAGGTTTATCTTGTAGTACCATGATACAAAGCACCCTCCACATGGAATGCAAAGCTTAAGGCTAAGACAACGTGTTTAACCAAACCACTATAAACCAATAGGTTCAATTTTTTAGCACCATGAAATAAATACTCTCTGCATGGAATGCTAAGCTCGAAGCAAAGAAAAAGTATATATTTCATACTACTATGAACCGACAATGGAGGTCGTGAGATCTAACCCTTGTATCTCTCTCCCACTAGAGGTTTTAAAATAAGGGTTTTTAATTAGAAATCATGTGTAATCTCATCACACATTGCCTTGCACTTCATCTATATGAAAACACTCAGAAAAATTCAAAATTCACAACTTTTGACCGATCAAATGTATTTCTCGATTGGTCAAAAAAATTAAAAAATTCGTACCAAACAATCTACCTGGCTCAATTAGTACTTGATCACTACTCAATCGATTGAAAAAGAACATTCAATCAATCGACTAGCAATCGAAGTCAATTGAATTAGACAGAAGGTTCTTGTCTCATTCGATCAATCAAAAGTAATTTTCGATCAATCGAATCACGTGAAACTCGAATTTTCCAGAATTTTTCTAAATCAATTTTCAATAGTTTTCATTAACAAACTACCATCATATGAACATAATAGATTGAGTTTGAGACTAAAACTAAATTCCCTTGATGCTATAGCCTTAAAGTTCAATCTAACACACTTAATATCAAACTTAAACAGCGTCATAACCTCAATATCAGTTTTTCATCAAACAATAGTTTCAATCACCGTGTAGAAAATTAATTACAAAATCTTCTAACATCATGAAACTATTATCTTTGATTCCAAAACTCACAAAACATGTTATACAAATTTGAAATTGAAGACCGTTCTGATACCAATTGTTGGAAAAATACATGTTTGTATCACATACAAATCATACGCAGCAGAAAATTAACGAATCTACTTCATTCACATTTGATAACATGTACTATGTAAATTTTAAAATTTGAGAACAAAAGAGCATACCTTGGTGTGGTGAAATTCAAAACCAAAGATTAGATATACTTGAGAACACTTTTAATCTTCACTCCAATTTCTCTAACGCCCAAGAAGTGTGGTCTCTCAATCAGTTCAAGAAAGAATGATAGAATGGCTTACACTCATATACACACTATTTTATTCCACAATTATGTCTCTCAAAATTTTGTATGTTTATCCCCTTATATCTAATTGATTATCTATTGGGCTAGCCTTTTAGGCCATTCCAATTAGGTTTTAGTATATGGCTTGGAATGAGACCAAAAGAGAACAAATAAGATTCTAGCTCCAATGGGTCTTGGGCTTTTCTATCAACTCTTGACAAGTCCAAAGTTACTATTAATTATATTTAATACTACTATATAAATATAATTGCACTCTAGGTCTTATTAATAAATAATATCCTAAGACTTTATTGTACATGCAACCACTTCATAAAATATTCATAGTAATACAAAGTCATCAGTGTAGACTGCCACTTTGAAGATTACTACATCTTAATCCTTGAGTACCCGATTTAATCCTTAAAGTTATTCATCATATATTTATAAAATCTAATTTCATAAATATATACTTTAGTAACTCCTTACTAAAGTAGTTAGGCCTAACATTCTGAATAACTAAACTCATTAAACTTATCTCAATGAAATATTTTATATCTCCATTAAGAGATTATAAATTACATCTTAAGAATATATGTTCCATCAACACTAAATGTGACTGCCCAACATACTAAGGTTTTGATTATGACTTTAGATCTCACTCGTGATATATCAAAGCAACCTACACTTCATGATCAGTTCCATTATTCATTTGACAGTCATTAGGAGAATAATAAATTTCACAGCGATCCAGTTCAATATATCTTAACTCTTAAAACATATCAACATACCAACTAGAAATCTCCACTTCCATGATCAAGACAAATCATCTTAGTTGATATGTTATAGTCTTCGCAGATGAAATGCCCAATTTCATCACTGACTATGAACTAAAATTCTAAGTTTACAAAGAACTTGTGATTTATATTTTCTGTGACTAAATCACATAAATCACATACTATGCATCTCATGAACTATATGATAATGTCCAAATATTCATGTTATCATTATTTTAGATAATAATAAAACAACTTTATTAATCACAATATTAATGTAAGGTTGAATTTAATCAACCATCTTATTGGCTTTATTCTATGCCAATTTCCTTGTAATTCAACATTTAGAAACCCTATATTTAGGTGGGAATCATGTAAGGGTAGTGTGTGAGAGAGTGTGAAGAAATGCTCAAGAATGTGTAGTGAAGCAGAAACTCGCAACTGGATCTCGCGGGTGGCTCGCGACTAGCAAGCCGCTAGATGATGCACACGAGTGAAGCATGCAGAGAAGTTGAACCGTCGTGCCAGCTGTAGCACTACAGGACAAAAAGTCCAGACTGGCCATTTAGTTAGCTCGCGGCTTGAACTCACAACTCAGTCAAGTTGCGAGGCCAAGTCACTAGCCAGCTCTGTTTTGGAAAAACTGACTCTTTGCATTCCTTTCTCACCCTAGTATAAATACCCCTTATACCCACGAAATGTAGAGAGCTTCCAGAGTGAATTTTGAGAGAGAAATTCTAGAGAAAAACAAGATTGACTCATCCACAATCTTTACATAGGAACTCTTCAAATTCCTCTACTCTCACCCTCTCCATTGTTACATCCTTGAGAGGTTCTTGGCCAAATCCTTTTCTTACCATACCCACATCTGTGAGAAGGCTTTTTGATGATTTGAGAAGCAGTTAGGAAGGGATCAATGGTTATTGGTTAATACTATGGGCTATAGCAGAATCCGGTAAGCTAGAAAAGACAAAGGTTCGACGTAACCTTGTTGCAATAAGAAGCTTGAAGGGCTTAGGTACACTGGGTAGATTAGGTTTGAAGGGTCTATTGCTGTTCATGTATCCCAACTACATTTTCTAGTGGATTATTGACCGCTTGGAGGGCGGCAGAGAGGTTTTATGTTGAAGGCTTCGGTTTCCTCTTTGATAACATATCGTTGTGTTGTCCTTGTGTTTGTATCTCTCTTCCCTTAATCTTTACTATTTAATTTCTGCTGTGGATGTGATTTTAATTGGTTTAGATTGTTTATTAATTTTGTTATTAGCTTATGTTCATTTTCCGCATATATATTGTTTGACATTAAGCTTGAATTGATAATTTTGTAATTGGGGGTCTAAACGTTCATAGTGTTTTATATGCTATTTGAACTTTCAATTAAGTCATAAATAATGTCATACATAGCATCGTACGATAGAATTTAAGGGCATTAATCCTAACAATACACGGCATCAATACCTCTGTGCCTCAGTTTGTTTCTACATTAAGAGGTACACATATCATAGTTAATCTAGATCTTATATCCGAGATACTACTCGTCCTTAGGGTAGCGCATCTTGACTACCCTGGCTGTGAGCATCTACAAAAAGTGTCTAGAGATGACCTTCTCTCCCATTTCTATGGGAAACCCTCTTTTTGGGGTGGTGCTCTAAACACCCCTTGTTCGGGCTTTGCTAAGGCCCTCGCTTTCTTAACATGGTGATGACTTTTGATCTTACTCCTTTGTCACACTATAACTCCATCTCTTCGAGCAAGACCAACCCTCGCTTTCTCACATATGATGCCTTGATGAGTCTTGTTTAAGTGTGTAAAGTTGTTATTTACAACTATGTATTTTGTTGGCTTTTATTCCGTGCCAAATTTGATTGTAATCATTATCAATCGTTTATACCCTGTATCTATTGTGGGATTTGTTGTAAGGGATGTGTGATATAGAGAGAGTGTAAAGACTCAAGCATTTGAAGGTTGAAGAATTCTCGAGGGTATGTTGCGACCTAGCTTCCTGCGAAATGAATCATGTGCCATGCACATGCTGGAATGCGAAGAGTCAGGCCAGGTGGAGACAGCTGTGTCTCGCGAGTATCTTGCAGGTAAGGCCTTCCCGCAAGACACCCGCGAGGCAATCTATTCTGCCAGCTTGTACTGAATGACTCACACTTTCTGTACCTATCCTATATATACCGTCATTACCCACAAATGTTGAGGAATGCTTCAGAGAGAAAACCCTAGCCAAACACATTGGAAATTAGAGATTGTCATCCCCACCTTTTTCTATACACTTGCTTGTGGTATCTCCTCAACCCTTCTCTCTCCATTTTCACAACATTGAAAGGTTGATAGCCTAAACACTTACCACACCCTTTGAGAGTGTTGTGTGACGTTTTGGTGCTGCTGGGAAGCATTGGAAGAAGCCTGGAATGGCAGATGCAACATGGAGCTTGTTGCAGGATTTGGGGTGCTAGATAAGACATGGTTCCGAGAAGCCTTGTTGGAGTAGGAGTTTAGAGGGCTTAGGTGCATCGGGTAGATTAGGCTTGGAGGGTCTCTTGCTAACCCATGTATCCCAACTGATTGTCTAGTGGATCGATTTCCTCTTGGAGGGCGGCAAAGAGGTTTTTCGCCAAGTTCTTCGGTTTCCTCTTTGAAAACACGTCTCAGTGTTTTCTGTGGTTACATCCTTCTTCCCTACTCTTTTATATTCCATAATACTGCTGTGTTGCTTAGTTTATGGATTAGAGTAGCTTATTTGTTCATCTGCTCGTATTTACACTATTCTGCACTTTGTAGTAAGTTAGTGTAAAATCTATCGAGCCGTAACTTTAATTGGGGGGGTCTAAATAGCTCTTGTGTTTTCAACACATTTTTGAGCTTTCAATTGGTATCAAAGCGGGTACACTCGCTGTGGTTTAAATACCTAAATGTGATCCTTGACCCTATTTGAGATGGACCGGTCTCAATCACTCAATGTTCCACCATTTTTTGATGGGAACAATTATGCTTTCTAGAAAGTCAGAATGAGAGCATTTTTATGCTCTATGGATGATACCGTTTGGGATGCAGTTGAGACTGGTTGGACTAAGCCGACGGATTTTAAGTCCACTTGGGATAAGGCAGCTCTTGCAGCGGCCAATGCTAACAGTAAAGCGTTAAATGCTATTTTTTGTGGTGTGTCTCCTGATGAATTCCATAGGATCTCTCATATGACGGTAGCCAAGGAAGTTTGAGAGATTTTGGAGACGACATATGAGGTTACGAAGAAAGTTAAGGATACAAAACTTCAGATGCTTACCACAAAATTTGAAGAGCTCAAGATGAGGGATGATGAACTATTTGATTCATTCTATGGGAAGTTCAATGAAATTGTAATTGCTAAACTCAATCTTAGGGAGAAGATTGAAGATACTAAGGTGGTGAGAAAAATTTTGAGGTCCTTACCAGAGAGCTTTCGGGCAAAAGTCACAACCATAGAGGAAAGCAAGGATTTAGATGAAATTAAGATTCAAGAGCTCATTGGATCACTTCAAACGTATGAGCTTGGACTACCTTCCCACAAGACAAGTAAATCGCTTGCTCTTAAATCCATCACCGAAAGAATGGATGATCCTTCCGAAGAAGATGGAGTGGAAAAGGAAGTAGTAAATCTTGCGAAAGACTTCCGAAAATTTCTGAAGATGAAGAAAAGTAGAAAACCATTCAATAGAGGAAAATTTTCATCTTCAATAGGTGATAGGAAAGAGTTTACGAGGAAAGAAGGGAAGGATTCTCAACCTTCTTCAGACATTGTATGCTATGAGTGCAATGGCCATGGACATCTAAAGAAGGAGTGTCTAAATTTTCTGAGGGGAAAAGGCAAGGCTTATGCCACGACACTCAGTGATACAGAATCTTCTGATTTTGACTCGGAAGAGAGTTGTGACGGAGAGGGAAACTACTCCTCCTTCATGGCCATTGCTCATGTGGAGTCATCGGATGGTTTGGGTGCACTTGTGAAGAAGCTTGGTGAGCATTCTAATTCAGAGTCTATTGGGATTGTGGAAGAATCAGATGCTGAAGAGGAAGAGAATATAGCTAATCTTCAAGAAAACTACTCCTTACTACTTGAGAAGTCAGGAGAGTATTCCAGAGTAGCCAAGGCAGCTGTAAGGAAAATGAAGAAAGCTGAGGAAGATTACAAAAGTCTCTTGATCAGATATAAAGAGGCTAAGTGTGAGATTGAGACACTAAATGGCGAGCTGTCTGAAGCGTATACGAAGGTGAGATTTCTTGAGTAAGAGGTTGTGCAAGCTCATGCTAAGATAGAGAGAGTCTCCTCTCAGAAGTTAGAAGATGTTATATCATCTCAAAAACCTTCTTCAAACAAGTCCGGGCTGGGATACAACGGAGGAAACTACTCATCAACCAAAGTCACCAAAGAAGTAAAGTTTGTGAAGGCAAACGAGACGGTTGATGAAGAGCCCATTCTTGAGAAAGTTGAGGATGCAAAGAAGAAGAATGTGGTTGAGCATCGAATGGTGAATAAGCCCCGAAATCAATCTGTGGTTAAATATGAAACCAGAGGAAGATCTCTCCCAAGATCACAACAGGGTCTTAGAACGAATTATGTGTGTTATTATTGCGGACTGTAAGGACATGCCAAACCCAATTGTCAAAAGCTGAGATCAGTCAACAATGCATGTGCACCTCGGTCACGAGGAATGAGAAATGACATGAGGTCTTGGGGTGGTGAGCAACCAAGAAGTGAAAATCATGATCCCAGTATGATGGATATGATAAAGATGATCGGTGCCTTCACCACTTGCTTGGAGAGTTTCACCAGAAGGTTTGAAAGTCCAAACTCTTATACCCAATCCGTCAAGGATATCACCCCAAACGCACGTGGTGTGTTGGTGAAGAGGGGTACTCATGTATAAGCATTATAACATGTCCATGCATAAATTCTTTCAATGTTTAGGGACATTTGCTGTTGCATCATTTCATGCATTGCTTTCTTTTTGCTGTTGTTCTTTTATCCGGTTGGTTTGTACCAGCTGTTTTTGTTGATCTTACTTTTCTTGTTCTGTTTTGGGTGTGTTCAAAAAATTCAAAAATCCATAAAAATTGAAAAATCTCAAAAGTTTGATCACTTGTTTTGTGTATGACACATGTAAGTTTAACCTAATACCTTCGTACATATGGCGTAGTGCATTTATGATCTTGGCTTGCCATGTATGCACTAATTTCTTTGTGGCAGAAATCTTGAACACTAGGTGTGACTGTTGTAAATAGATCTTCAAACTTGTCATGAATGATTGGTCAATAGTCTTGTTGGTCTTGATACTTGTATAGACTTGTGTCTATATCTCTTCCCACTTTTTTTTTTTGTTTTTGCAAAAAGAGCTCACCAAATGTAAATTTCCAAATGAAAAGAGATATTAAGCTGCAAAAGCCTGTCGCACACACTAGTATTCGACTAGGAAAAAGGGAAAGCGACTCTTCTTAATGTGTTCTATATGGTGCTAAAAAAGCCAAAGGCTAATCATCAATGTTGAAATATCATAAATTTCAAGCACCAATCTCAAAAAGAGATGTTTTTGTCCAAACAAAATTAATTGGACCAATTGTTATGCCTTATGCAGAAGCCAAATGAAAAGCTTCCAAGTTTTGTATTCAATGTGTGGGAGGTCATATATACTCATTTCTATAATGGAGATAGTCCACTTGATTTCGTATCAGTTGTGTATGACTTGATTGAATTGATCATTGAAGCTTCGCTCTGGTCTATAGACTATTCCACATTTAATACTCACACACAACACACAAGAATTTGATTCAATTAATGCCTATCTCATTTGTGTGATTGTACATGTTCAAATGTGATGTGTATGCTCAAGAACTGGTTGATCAAACTCAAAAAGATTTTTGAGTGTTTTATTTGTTTTTGGAAGTGATTTTATACTTTCGTGTCTTTTGTTTTTGTTCAAAATGCATTTGTGTGTTTTCCTTCAAAAATTGGTTCAGGGGTTGTTTCGCGAGAAGCTCGCGACTTAGAGCTTCCCGCGAAAAGGGCTTGAGATAAATAATTTTTCAATTATGTCACACAGAAACTCTCGCAACTGTATCGCGATTGTCTCGCAACCAACAGCTTCTCGCGAAATGCTGTTTGGCCAAAAAATTGGAATTTTTCGAAATTCAAACAGAAGGTATTGCGACTGTTTCGCAACTTACAGCTTCTCACGAAAGTTTTTGTGCTTCAGTGGCCATTTTCGCGACTGTATCGCGACTGTGTCGCTACTCTCTAACCCGCGAAAAATGCATGTTTTCAGTTTTATATTGCTGATGTGACAGTTTTTCAAATCAAAACCTCTTCCCTCGCTCAAACTCCTTCGAACCCTTTTCTTCCAAAATTACTATTTCATTCAAATCTCTTCAATCCAAGCGTCTTTTTTGCATTCTTTCTTCAAGGTATGTCTTTCAAACTATTCTTTTTAAGTTTTTACTTAAATTTTGCATAATTTTTGTTAGGGTTTTGTTAATTGGGGATTTTCGAAAATTTGGGTTGGTTTTCTAAATTAGGTGTTAATTTGTTAAATCTTTTGTTTGGGTTGTGTCCCATTTGATAGTTGTGCATCTGTGTTGGCCCCTTGTGGCATTTTAACATGTATTGAGGGTAGATTTTCTCATTTTCATGGATTGTTCATGCTTAGAGTTCATATGTGCATGATAAGTGTTTGATAAAATGTCCGAGTGACATTTTCGTGCTTAATTGGATTCATGTGAGTTCCAATTTATGGATTTCCATATGTTTAACCTTAATTTACTTGGTTTGGTCTTTTATCAAGTGTTTCCTACACTTTGCTCATGATGCACTCACTTGGCACACACCTAGGCACCCTCTAGGCACACCCCCATGCATATCTTGCTGCACACAAATGCATCAGCATATGCACATAGATGCACACACATGCACAGTTACTTACTTTCATGAACTGTGCCTATTTTTTCCTTGCTTTATATGTTGTTGCATAATCCTTGAGTTGGCTATGATCTGCTTTAGGATAGCTTTCATGTGCTTTGGGATTAACTTGAATCTAATCAAGTTTTTGTTTGTGTGTTCTGTTTTTGTGTTTGTGCACTTATTCCCTTTCTGCTTTGTGAAATTGTGCAGATGTCTCCCACCAAGCATGCAGCTAAGAGGAAACCAACTTCAAAGCGCGCACCCACTAATTCTGATCATTTCAAGTCCGCGGAAGCAGATATGAAGTACAATGATTGCTATAAGGACAAGACGATCATCATGGAAAGAGTGGTTCAGTTAGAAACTCTTGAGGACACTTTCATCCCTGAAGTGTTCAAAGATAGAACTTGGACCAAGCTGCTGAACCCGACTGGGGTTGTTTATTCAGAGATAATCAGGGAGTTCTTCTCAAATGCCACAGTCAACGTAGATTGTATTGAGTGCTGGGTAAGACACAAGGAATTTGTGATTACGAAAGAGACCATCCAAGACTTTTTGGAAATTCGTCCTCCATCTCAGCCAATCACAGTTGCATATGAGGACAGATTGGGCTCTACTGCTGAGATG
This sequence comes from Quercus variabilis, assembly GCA_030445155.1. Classification (NCBI taxonomy): domain Eukaryota; kingdom Viridiplantae; phylum Streptophyta; class Magnoliopsida; order Fagales; family Fagaceae; genus Quercus; species Quercus variabilis. The sequence goes on along the minus strand of CP129448.1, from coordinate 64,489,198 downwards.
ATTATAGCTCTTGGTGGTGAATCGAAGAAATCATCCATGAACACCATCAAGTTTTCTCCAGAAATGAGGACACTAAGTTATGTGATGATTCATAATCTGTATCCGGTCACCAATCTCACCACACTATCTACTTTGAGAACAAGATTCTTGTATGATCTCTTTACTCATAAGGAAATTGACATTTGTGGCCATATCATGCATGTCCTGAAGAAGAGTATTACAAAGCAGAATACACGAACTGTGATGCCGTTCCCCTCTTTGATCATGGGATTGATTGCCAAAGCAAAGCTCAAGCTACCCAGTGGCCTCACAGTTGTTCAGAGGGACTACCCCATTGGTGGTCATACATTGACTAGGAACACTGCATACATCAAAGGCTCCAAGACTGGTGTGCATACCATCCCACAGCCTCGTGTTGAGCAAGATGAGGGTGGAGATACAGAGGAGGAGATTGATAGGTTCACCTCGACTCTAGAGCCATTTGCATAGCCATCATCTTCGACTCCACCACAAAGCTTAAGCAAACTTGATCTATTACTAGCTAAAATGGATCAAATGTCTACAGTGCTAGATTCTCTTGTACAGCACACCACGGACCAGTTTGCATATCTTCAAGGACAGATCACCGCGCTATCTTCACAAATACAAGACTTGTCTATGGAGCAAGGCTCGAATTCAGAGTCAGATCAGTTCTAGCCCTTTCGCCATTCCGGTCAAAAAGGGGTAGAAAATTTTGAGGGGGAGCTGGAAAAGAGCTTGCACAGCGTTAGGGGGAGCATAGCTTAGAAACATAGTAACATTGGTTATTGGTCTTACAGACGGTTTAATTCAGTTTCTTTTAGTTTTTATAACTGTTTTACGGCTTTTGGTTTAAAGCTTTGATACTCTAGTATTATTTCAGTATAATTTCTATAGTTTTTTTTTTGTGATATTCTCTATGCTTTGTAGCATGCCTTGTTTGTACCCATGATGCTTTTGTAAGCTTTTAGGGTTTGTTTCTATGCATGTTTGTAGGCTTCTATGGTTTGTGCCATGCATTTGCAGTACCTTGTTTTTGTAGCCTTTTGCTTGTGTACTTGATGTTTAATGTCATACATTTTACTTCAGTACAACACTCTTGTGCCCTTGTAGGATTGTTCCTAGATGCAAATACTTCATGTATTTCGCATTAGTTGAGTGTTGGATTTGCAAATGATACTCTTCAAATGAGCTTATCATTTTGCATGTCCGGATGTTCATTCCTCGTGTGAATGAGTATAGTGATTGCTTTTGTATAGTGATTGCTTGTTTAATCTTGCCATGATCTAGTGTTTCTATTTCATTTTGCTTGATCATGCTTTTATTGCTCCATATGCTTTTCAAGTTTTTCTGCATACAATGATGTTATTGTGTTGTTGTGTTTCAGGAGATACTTGTTCATATGTTTCAATAGCTTATCAAAATCTAGAATTAGGTGTGAGTGAGTTTTGCCTTTGTTCCCAAACTCACGTTTAATTCTAGAGTCTGTCTTAGGGTTTTGTCACGGAATAGCCAAAAGGGGAGATTGTAAAGTTGTTATTCACAACTATGTATTTTGTTGGCTTTTATTCCGTAACAAATTTGATTGTAATCATTATCAATCGTTTATACCTTGTATCTATTGTGGGATTTGTTGTAAGAGATGTGTGATAGAGAGAGAGTGTGAAGACTCAAGCATTTGAAGGCTGAAGAATTCTCGCGGGTATGTCACGACCTAGCTTCCCACGAAATGAATCATGTGCCATGCACATGCTGGAATGCGAAGAGTCAGGCCAAGTAGAGACAGCTGTGTCTCGCGAGTATCTCGTGGGTAAGGCCTTCCCGCGAGACACTCGTGAGGCAATCTGTTATGCCAGCTTGTATTGAATGACTCACACTTTCTGTACCTATCCTATATATACCTCATTACCCACAAATGTCGAGGAATGCTTCAGAGAGAAAACCCTAGCCAAACACATTGGGAATTAGAGATTGTCATCCCCACCTTTCTCTAAACACTTGCTTGTGGTATCTCCTCAACCCTTCCCTCTCCATTTCCACACCATTAAGAGGTTGATAGCCCAAACACTTACCACACCCTTTGAGAGTGCTGTGTGACGTTTTGGTGCTGCTGGGAAGTATTGAAAGAAGCCTGGAATGGCAGATGCAACATGGAGCTTGTTGTAGGATCCAGGGTGCTAGACAAGACACGGTTCCGAGAAGCCTTGTTGGAGTAGGAGCTTGAAGGGATTAGGTGCATCGGGTAGATTAGGCTTGGAGGGTCTTTTGCTAATCCATGTATCCCAACTGATTATTTAGTGGATCGAATTCCGCTTGGAGGGCAGCGGAGAGGTTTTTTGCCGAGTTCTTCGGTTTCCTCTTCGAAAACACGTCTCGGTGTTTTCTATGTTTGCATCCTTCTTCCCTACTCTTTTATATTCCATTATACTGTTGTGTTGCTTAGTTTATGGATTAGAGTAGCTTATTTGTTCATCTGCTCGTATTTACACTATTCCGCACTTTGTAGTAAGTTAGTGTAAAATCTATCGAGCCGTAACTTTAATTGGGGGGTCCAAATAGCTCTTGTGTTTTCAACACATTTTCAAGTTTTCAACACATTTTCAAGCTTTCAAAGTGTTTTAGAAAGACAGGTTGTAAAAGTCTGCTATGCCACAAGCTCTCTTCTTGCAAAAATTTTCAAGAGTTTGTGTTAGGTTTAAACTTATTGTATTCAACAAGTGGTTTGGAGTTCAAGTGATTTATAACTTCTCTCATGATTATTTGTTTTTGTGGTTTTGTTACGGATTGCCAAAGAGGGAGATTATTAGGGACATATTTTATGCAAATTACGAATCCTTTGACAAAATGCATTTTACTTGTTGATAGGCCACAATCTGAATGACCCCTTGTAATTAATTCAAATTAATTAATTAGCCAAAACTGTTAATTGGACTTGATTAGCCAATACGAATCCCAAGTACGAATCCGAATCCCAAGTACCTTACTAACGTACAGTTGAACCCTTACCCCAATACCTAATTGGACTTGATCTGTAGCGACAGTTCCCACCTTTGATGCACGGTTCCCAAGTACGTGACTAACCAATGCGCGGATCCTAGTACGCGACTTCAGAACACCAACTTAAGGAAGAAAGGTTGGCTGCAAAGTTCTTCAGTTCATCCTACACGATGAAGATCAGGAAGATGCTTGGTCACAAAACCCTATGGTGCAAATACACAGCAACTTCTTGAAGGAAGATGAACTAGGTCAAGAACTTTGTCTTTTGATCACAATTTGCTTGAACAGAGATTGCTCAATGAATTTGCAACTTGTGTCTCCCTAGATGGCTCTTAAAATAATCATTTTATATGTTTAGGGTTTGGAGAAAAGAAGACCCAAAAGCATATTCACGGATCCCAAGAAAATCATATCAGAAAATCTAACTTTTTAAATCTCGACAGATAGCAGGTGTCAAGGTAGCTATCGAGCAGGTGTCGAGCTTTAATGAAATTACACTTCAGCTTGCTTTTTTCTTGGACAGACTCGATGACTTTAACACTTAACCTTGAAACCTTGTTTCTTGAAGTATTAAAAACACCTAAAACTACCTAATTACAAGTAGAGTGCGTTTTGTCAAATGATTAGCAAATTTACATAAATAAGTGACATATGTTCTTAACAAGTGAAAACACATATGTCCTAACAATCTCCCCCTTTGGCAATCCGTGACAAAACCACAACAATCAAATGAACATATGAGAGAGTCATAAATCACTAAACTCATATTCACTTGTTGAATACAATAAAATCTATCCTAACACAAACTCTTGAAAAACTTTGCAAGGAGAGAGTTTATGGCAAGTAAACTTTAACAACCTGTATTTCTGAAACAATTTAAACAAAACTCATTAAGGCATCTTGTGTGAAATAGAAATAATAGATTGCATACAAGTATAAAGAACATGTGTATAAAGATAGAGAAGAACCAACACATGAAGAGATAGGTGAAAGAAACATACATCCACATATATAAAGAAGTATAAGTATAATGTATGTAAAAATGGTCAAAGGACCTCATATACAAGATCAATGTATCTAAAAAGTAAGAAACGAAAAAAAAAAAATACATATAGAACCTCATTACATCCCTCAAAAATGGTCAACACTCCCCCTATCAAAATGTCCTATACTAACTCTCCCCCTAAGATGACTACTTTCATAACCCAAAACTACTCCCCTTTTTTGTCACGAGTGACAAAGGGTAGAGTGTCATGTAGACATCTCATCAGTAGAACTAGCATCCCTATCATCATCATCCTCATCATCCTCATCCTCAGAATCTGAAGCTACTGGAGTAGGTGGTGAAGGAGTAGCCTTTGGAGCAAAACCACCCATGGTCGCCTGCCGTCATGCAATACGACCAACATGAATATTCACCTGATACAACTCAGCAGAGAGTGTATTAAGGTGAGTGTCCATGCACTGCAGCTGCGCCATAATGTCTCCTAGAGATACATCGCCCATAAAGGAAGAAGGAGCAAATGTAGATGGAGCTGATCTGGATGGAGTAGATCTGGACAGAGCCGAACAGGAAGGAGGAGTGGCATCCGCCTGTCGCGACCTAAACTGCACCTCACTATGTTTTATGGTAGCGGCATCTATGGCAGATATGTGTGTGAAGTGGTCGGACATAGGAAAGGGAATGAAAAAATGGCGTAAGATCCTTGTGATAGTAAAAGGAAAGATGAGCTTATCATAGGACGCCGAATCAAGATGAACATCTATGATAGAAGGAATGAAGTGAGAAGGAAAATCTATAGTAAGATGCTCTAATAAAGATAACAAAAATTGAGCATGAGGCTCAGTGATAGAGTTGTAGTGAGAAAGTGGATGGAGTACAAAAGTCATCACCATGTTAAGAAATCTAGGACCTTTAGCAAAAGGCTTACATGATGTGTACTGATGCTCACCCTAATCAGCAGGGCGCTGACAAAAGGTGGAGATGAGCTCATCTTTGGACACAGTCCTCAGACGCTCACAAGAAGGATAGTCAGGAAACTCTATCCTAGGAACCTTAAGCACATCCGCAACTAGCTGCGGTGTGACAGGGATGCGCGTACCTCGAACGCGAGTGAAAAAGAGAGGTACTGAACGATCTATCCCGTGCATGTTGGAGTAAAACTCCTGAATCAGCACAAGGGGACAAGTGACCGGGATGTCACATAGTGACCCCCATCCCCTACTGTGAATGATAGAGGGAAGGTCAGTATCGGCGAAGTCCGCCAGAATGACTTGGCGTTCCGAATGAACACCTCGTCGAGAAAAGTTCTCCAAAAATGCCTTGTGGGCATCTCCATCACGGAACCGAAGGTTAAGAGGAGCAGAGTCAGAAGAAGAGGAAGCTCCAGAACACAGAGGGTTCCGAGCAGGAGTGGATTTACATTTGGGTGCCATAGACACTACTAACGTAAAAGAAGGAGAAAGAGATAAAGAGGAAGACAATCAAAAAAGTTTCCAAACCAGTTCACATATATCAAATATATTGAACAATAAGCACGTATGCATGGGAATGCATAAGCATGTGACATGCAAATCAAAAAGGCATCATGGGCTCAGCCCAATCCAATCCTACCAGCACACAACATATATCACACATCTAAATGCATGTGAATATCATTCTAATGTACATGGAATGCAATGTATGACATTTTAATAGCATTTAAATGAAAACCCAACCCAAAATTTTAATAAAAACTCATCAATTTTGAAAAACCCCAAAAATTTCAAGAAATCCCAAAACCTAGGTTTCAAAGCATGCAATGCATGAAAAAGGAAGGGAAAATGAACTTACCAAGTGAAGGAAATCAAGGGAAGACCGAAAATGATGAAGATTAGAAGATTTGAGTGAGAGAAACTTGTTTGGGAGGTGAAAAGTCTTTGGATAGATCGAGAGAGATCGACCGAATGAGAGAAAAATCGCGATCGTAGCTTATATAGGCACCTTAGTAATTCTCGACGGCTGAGGTGTCGAGAGGTATCGAGGAAGCTGTCGAGGAGGTATCGAGAGAAATGGCCTTCGACAGATGAAGGTGTCGAGAGGTATCGAGGTGCAAGATCAAATATCAAAGATTAGAATCTCGATCGATCGACAAGGTGTCGAGAAGGTATCGAGGGGACATAAACTTTCTCGATCGATCCATCAAGTGTCGAAAAGGTGTTGAGATTGCGATAAGAAAAAGGCTTGAGAGGCTCGACAGATGACCAGGTATTGAGGAGGTGTCAAGGAGGTGTCGAGCATGTAGTTAAAAGCAGTTTTTCGAGAAGAGAAAAACACAGACATGAATACAATCCAACACACACCTCAACCAAAGATCCACTTTCAACATATAAAGCTCTCAAAATCATCTCTCAACAAGAATTTAAGCACATGGATCCTCAAAAACATACACACACACTAAACAAGTTTAACCAATTTTATTTTTCAAAAACAAGTTAAGACAGTTTAGTGAGCATACATTAGCACATGTAAACACTTGTGATGGCCAAATCACATTGTACCTGCACATGTATCAAAAGTAGCAAAGAATATTACGTGTTGTGTGTGAAAAATATCGCAAGATTGCATATGTGTATGCACGTTATGACAATCTGAGATATGAGAAAATATCTTTAACTCACACATAATCATAACTATTTGATGGGGACTTTCACTTTCGAGGTACATCCTATAACTCCTACATCTCCTAGAACACACGCTTGCAACTATATTTAAAGCATTTTTAATCTTTTTGCTTTTTATTTTCTTTGCATATTTTCTTTTATTTTAGCATACCATACATGGGCATATAAAAGAGAGAAAAGAAATACCCAAGATGTTAAGCATTTGACATCGCACTTTTGCTATGCCAAAACATACGAATATCTTTGACACTGCACTTTTGCTATGCCAAAGCATACAGGTGTCTATGACACTGCACTTTTGCTATGCCGAAGCATACAGGTGTCACTTATGATTGGTGAGCAACAGTGGTGAAATGGTTATTTATGCATTTCTCTTAGGATTTTCTAGTCCTACCCGTCAAAAAAAGTGATATGAGTGTTAAGTTTAAGAGATAACTTAATCTTACTCATCACAAACAAGAGCCACAAAGCTCACTTGCTTAGTTGTGCATAGAGATGCTCATCTAAGCTACAAAAGAGACAAAGTTTAGAAATTTTGTTTCAGTGGCCATCCAAGGTACACAAGTACCAAAGTACACAAAACACACACTATTTTTGTATTTTTCTGATTTTTCAAAATTTTTTTATTTTTATATTTAAAACAAAATAAACAAAACTGAAGGTAAACACACAAAACATGTTAAACAAAGCAAAGCATAAAACTAGATGCAAATGCATGAGGAAAAGGGATAAGAGAAAGAGATCAATCCATGGAGATAACACCAAAGTTTTGACGAAGGAATTCAAAACGTTTGCTGTCAAGAGGTTTGGTGAACAAGTCAGCCTTCTGATCATTAGTGTGGATAAACTCAAGAGTGAGAGTACCATTTTCAACAAGCTCCCTAATGAAGTGATGTCGAATCTCTATGTGTTTGGTTCGAGAATGCTGAACCGGGTTCTTAGAGATATTTATGGCACTGGTATTGTCACAATAAATAGTGAGATGCTCTTGACAAATACCATAATCATGAAGGAGTTTTTGCATCCTAAGGAGTTGGGTGCAGCAGCTACCAGCAACAATGTATTTAGCTTCTGCAGTGGATAAGGAGATGGAATTCTGCTTTTTGCTCATCCAAGAGACAAGATTGTTACCCACATAGAAACAACCCCCCGAAGTACTCTTTCTGTCATCAGTATTACCATCCCAATCAGCATCAAAGTACCCAGCTAAGACACCATTAGTGTCCTTGCTATACCACACACTGAACTTAGCAGTGGTTTTGACATACTTTATAATTCTTTTTAAAGCAGTCATGTGGGATTCCTTGGGATTAGCCTGATATCTAGCGCACACTCCAACACTGTAACTAATGTCAGGTCTACTAGCAATAAGGTAAAGAAAACTACCTATCATGCTTCTGTAAAGAGAGGGGTCAACACTCTTTCCTAACAAGTCTACAGTAAGTTTAACATTTTGGCTTATAGGGGTTCTAACAGAACTAGCAGATTTCAAACCAAACTTTTTCACAAGATTCTTAGCATATTTAGATTGAGAAAAGAATATACATGAATCTTGTTGACGAATCTGCAATCCTAGGAAGTGAGTCAGCTCTCCAATCATGCTCATCTCGAACTTTGCTTGCATGAGTTTTAAGAAGCCATGAGCAAGTTCATCCTTAGTCGACCCAAAGATGATATCATCAACATAGACTTAAGCAACCATCAACTCACCATCTTCCTTTTTGATGAAGAGAGTTTGATCGGCCTTTCCTCTTGTGAACCCATGTGACACTAGATATTGTGTGAGTCTATCATACCAGGCTCTAGGAGCTTGCTTCAACCTATAAAATGCCTTTTTAAGGTATAGCACATGATCCGGAACATGTGGATCAATGAATCCTTTTGGTTAAGCCACATAGACATCCTCTTTGAGTAACCCATTCAAGAAGGTAGTCTTTACATCCATCTGATAGAGTTTGAAATTCAGTTGACATGCTAGGGCAAGCAAAATTCTGATTGACTCCATTCGGGTAACTAGGGCAAATGTTTCATCATAATCTACTCCTTCCATCTGTGAGTATCCTTGAGCCACAAGTCGAGCCTTGTTGCGAATCACATTGCCTTCTTCATCAGTCTTGTTGCGGAATATCCACTTTGTACCGATGATGTGCTCACCTTCTGGTCTAGGTACTAGAGTCCAAACATCATTCCTCTGAAACTAAATTAGTTCATCATGCATTGCTTCGACCCAACTTTCATCTTGTAGTGCTTCCTCAACTTTCTTGGGTTTAACCTGTGACAGATAATAGGAATAAGATACAAAGTTAGCAACACATTTATCAACTGTACGTTTCCTTAATGTGAGTTCATTCATGTTTCCCACAATAACTTCAGGAGGATGATTTAATTTGATTCTAGAGGAGGGTCCTTTTTCTTCATGAGACACAGAATCTGGTGAAGTTGGAGCATCTGCAGAGTCTTCCACAATACTAGGAGTACTTGGGGACACAGGTTCTGGTTTAGAAATATCTTGAACTTCCTTAGGCTCAGGAGGAAGAATTTCTTTAGAGAGTTCCTCAATGCCTTTCTCAGTACTGGAATCTGAGGACTCATTAATGACCACATTTACCGTTTCCATTACCTTCAGAATTCTCTTGTTGAATACTCGATAAGCCTTACTTGTGGATGAGTATCTTAGAAATATGTCTTCATCACTTCGAGAGTCAAACTTTCCCACATTCTCTCCATCCTTAAGGATGAAGCAAGTGCTTCCAAATATCCTGAAATACTTCACATTTGGCTTTCTTCCTTTCTATAACTCATAGGGAGTCTTTTTGGTACCGGGTTTGAAGTACACCCTATTAACCATATGACAGGTAGTGTTTACGGCTTCTCCTCATAAGTTTCGAGCCATATCTTTGTTATGCAACATGGCTCTGGCCATCTCTTGAATAACCCTATTCTTTCTTTTTACAACACCATTCTGCTAAGGAGTAATAGGAGCAGAGAACTCTTGAGATATGCCTGATCTTGTGCAGAAAGACTCCATGTATGAGTTCTCGAATTCTTTACCATGGTCACTTCGAATTCGATCAATCTTTAAGCTCTTTTCATTCTGTAGTCTTGTGCACAAAGCCTCAATGTGCTCAGGAGCATCAGACTTGGATTGGAGTAAGATGACCCAAGTGTATCTAGTGAAGTCGTCTACCACAACCATGATGTATCTTTTACCACCAAGAGACTCGGTTCTAGTTGGACCCACAAGATCTAAATGCAAAAGCTCCAATGGTTTGGAGGTAGCTGAAGTCTGAGTGCCTGGATGCTTATCTTTTGTCTGTTTCCCAAGTTGACATGGTCCACACACCACATTTCTCATTCTGCTAAGCTTTGGTATCCCCAAGACAGATTCATGCTTAGATACAATGGATAAATGCTTGTAACTAGTATGTCCCATTTGTTGTTACCATAGATCTTCATTAGGCAGGCGAATGTTATTACACACTATATCGGCATCAGGAACCAATCCATAGCAGTTGTCCAGAGTGCGAACCCCATTAATGAGCTTCTTTCTAGACTCATTCATGATAAGACACTTTCCCTTTGAGAATAGCATCATGAAGTCTTGATGACATATCTGACTTATGCTCAATAGGTTCACCCTTAGACCTTCTACATAAAGAACATTTGCGATGTTTGGCAGTCCTGGTAGAGATATGATTCCTTTCCCTTTAATTTGTGACTTGCTTCCATCACCAAAAGTTACATTACCACCCTTTTTAGGCTGAAAGATCTTGAAGAGAGATCGGTCTCCAATCATGTGTCTTGAGCAACCACTGTCAAGATACCATAGACATTTATCCATTACTTTGAAAGCAGACTTCATCATGAAACACACTTCATGCTTGGATGACAAATCAGAGGGAATGGTTCCTTCACTCAACTGCCTTTGATTAGCTAAGCCTTTAGCTTTTACTCTTCTCAGACAAACTCCTTTGCACATTCTTATTTTGAGACAGTCTAGTTTCTTCTTAGCCAAACTAAGATCTTTTTCAATAGTCATTATAAAGGAATTCAAATAACTTTTAGACTTGTGTTTTCTGAGACACTCAAAAAAATAGTGATTAGAAAAACAAGATGTATTTGAAAACAAGGATCTTTTCGAGCCAGTTATAGCTATGACAACAGGGGTCAATGGATCAACACAGCAAAGATTAAACCTAATCAGAGTGTGCCTGCTCTGATACCACTTGATAGGCCACAATCTGAATGACCCCTTGTGATTAATCCAAATTAATTAATTAGCCAAAGTTGTTAATTAATCATGCAATTGCGTGGAAGCACAAACAAATCACCAAATAACTAAATATGCAGCGGAAATTAAATGACACGGTGATTTGTTTACGAATGGGGAAAAATCTCGCGGCAAAAACTCCACTGGGTGATTTTCAGGTCACCACTCCCGAAACTCCACTATTATCAAATTAAGCGGTTACAAGTAAAGGAATCCTAGGTACCTTACCAACCTACAGTTGAACCCTTACCCCAATACCCAATTGGACTTGATCTGTAGCGACAGTTCCCACCTTTGATGCACGGCTCCCAAGTACGTGACTAGCCAATGCGCGGATCCCAATACGCGACTTCAGAACACCAACTTAAGGAAGAAAGGTTGGCTGCAAAGTTCTTCAGTTCATCCTACACGATGAAGATCAGGAAGATGCTTGGTCACAAAACCCTATGGTGCAAATACACAGCAACTTCTTGAAGGAAGATGAACTAGGTCAAGAACTTCGTCTTTCGATCACAATTTGCTTGAACAGAGATTGCTCAATGAATTTGCAACTTGTGTCTCCCTAGACGGCTCTTAAAACAATCCTTTTATATGTTTAGGGTTTAGAGAAAAGAAGGCCCAGTAGCATATTCGCGGATCCCAAGAAAATCAAATCAGAAAATCTGACTTTTTAAATCTCGACAGATAGCAGGTGTTGGGGTAGCTATCGAGCAGGTGTCGAGCTTTAATGAAATTGCACTTCAGCTTGCTTTTTTCTTGGACAGACTTGATGACTTCAACACTTGACCTTGAAACCTTATTTCTTGAAGTATTAAAAACACCTAGAACTACCCAATTACAAGTAGAGTGCGTTTTGTCAAAAGATTAGCCAATTTACATAAATAAGGGACATATGTTCTTAACAAGTGAAAACACATATGTCCTAACACTTGTAATTAGGTAGATCTAGGATGAGTTTAGTACTTTTCAAGTCAAGTATTAAAGCCATGAAGATTGAAATAAGGAACAAGTGAAGAAAAGTTGTTCATTAAAGCTCTACAACAATCTCGGCAGAAAGGACTTCTATCGAGATTTAAAGTCGAAACTCGATAGAAGCTTGACACAAGCTATTTCTACCGAGACTTACGGAATTAGAATTTTCAGATCTGATTTTCAGCCCAACCTGATGTATATGTGTTGAGTTTTTTTTCTCACAATCCTGGACATATATAAGGCTTATTTTAAAGGTCATCGCACATGCATTAAGTGACTTAGTGCCTTATTCTCTATGAAAGAAGCTACTGCATTTTTACGCCAAAGGGTTTTGTAACCAAGAAGTTTACTAATCTTTATTGTGCATGAAGTGAAGAATTTTGCAGCCAACAACCTCTTCAAGTTGCTAAAGTTAGTCACGTATTGGGATCTATGCATTATTGGTTAGTTATGTACTGGGATCCGTGCATCATTGGTTAGTCACGTACTAGGATTCATGCATTAAATGGAAAGAGTCTCATTACAAGATCAAGTCCAATTAGGTATTGGAGTGAAGATTCAATTATGGTAATTTGGGATAGGCTAATGGTAGTTGATAAGATTCCTTTTACTTATAATCGCGTGGATTCTTGGGAGTGATAACCTTAAAATCACCTGGTGGAGTTTTTGCCTTGGTGACTTTCCCTATTTGTAAACAAATCACCATGTCAAATTTAATTTCCGTTGCATTTAGTTTAGTTGGTGATTTGTTTGTGCTATCACGCCATTGCATGTAATTGAATATAATTAATTAACATGGATAATTAATTAATTTGTAAGGAGTCAATACATTTTTGCCCTATCATGCTTGAAGAACATTTTCTTGATGTATTAAACCTATCTTAGATTTACCTAATTACAAGTAAAGTGTAATTTGTCAAATGATTAGCCAATTACATAAAATATGACCCTAACACCCCTTAAAATTACTTCTTCCAGATTTTTTTTTCTTTTTTCTTTTTGTATTTGTATTCATAACTTAAATTTTTTAGTTATGTTTTATTATATTCATTTTCTTAAATAACAAGATGGGAAAATTCATTTATTTGAATATTATCTTAAATTTATTATCTCTATAATTCAAAGATGCTTATTTTATAATGTTAATATTTTTAGAACTTTAGTTAGATTTTGTTTTTTTTTTTTTTTTTTCTCTGAATATAGGATGTGAAACTAACGTAAATTGTTTTAAAAAATTCTTATATAATTTCTAACAAAATATATTTACATCTTTTAGTCTACTATATATAAAAAATAACACTTATTCTTTAATTTTATAATTTTAAAATTAATAAATTTTTTTTTTTGACATCATTGGTTTAACCATCGGTTTGATCCTGATTGGACTAGAGAACTTAGAACCACTAATTATTCTAGTTCTTAGACTAGTATGGATTTTAAAAGCGTGATTTTCATCTTGGTTTCTTAATTTTTCATTGAAAAATTATATTTCTAAAATTATGGTTTCAACATGGTTCGTTGATTTTTTTTCCCCAAAAAAAAAAAAAAAAAGTATTTTTCAAAACACTGTGTTCATCCTGGTTTCTTGATTTTCCACTAAGACACCATATTTTTCAAAGCACTTGCCAAAATTCTACTATGGTTTTCTTCGATTTCCCACTGAGAAATTATTTTTTATCCTCAAAAGCTTCATTGGCGCAAAAGATCATGAAGAATGTCTACCTTTGTTCGATCCATTAATTCAAAATTCATAAATAGATGGATCATATTATTTACAAAAGATCGACGAGATCCTAATAATGGCTAGGTGCCCCCAAAACTTGACTGCAATGGGCATCAAGCCCTTGTCAGTGATGAGTTTTTGAAAATGGTTTTCAAAACTAAAATATTTTTTATTTTTCCGCTAAAATCAAAACAATTGAGATCTAGACTCATGTATTATTCTCAAAGCATGCACGATATCATGAGAAATGTTACCAACTGGGCAAGTAGTTTTTTTTTTTTTTTTTTTTTTTTTTTTTTTTTTAATATTGCATATTTTAAGGGATAAGCACAATTAGGTATCGACTATGGTCTGATGTCATGTGGTGCCTAAGAGCTTCCCCATGTGCAACCAAACTCCCCAATCTTTTTTGTAGATCGAGACACGGTTTTATCTAGTTTAGACTTACAGGAACTAAATTTAGAAAGGAAAAAAAAAAAAATATATATATATATATATATATATTTGGATGACCAATCAAACCTTTAAGAAATCTCACTGATTTTAGGCGACTCCATACACTCTATATGCATTCACCCCTACTCACGAGCACTGCGAGAATAAGTAGCGCAAGTGATGTGCCCATGACATGCACAGTGAAGGAATGAGACCATCATCTCTTCTCTTTTACACGCACTGTCTCACTAGTCACCATTAACCCCAATATTGTAGTTCTCACAATATACAAGCCATTCTTATGCAAATATTTATGAATTCTTCTTAAATTCAATTATAGACATATTAAAATAATTTTTAATACATTACAACATGAAAGGAAACCAAATAACTAGAAAGCAAATAGTTTATTAATCATAGTGATTTGAAAGATGATGATGGTAGGACAATTGATGACAAAGACGAAGCAATTTCTGAATATGATTGTGTTGATGTAGAGTAAGCATATGAAGGATCAATTTCTTTGCTTCTAACGTTATGAAGTTCTTCATAATTTTCTTGACCATTAGTATCTTTTTTTGGATTCCTTGTAATAACCTTGCGACCTCCCCCATTGTAGGACGTTCTTTCCCATTCAAGTGCAAACATTTTTTTGCAAGATTAGCAACTATGATGATGTCTTCTTCATTACCTTCTTTCCTTACACAGTCATCAAGAATATCAAAGAGACGGTTTTCTTTCATTGAAAGAATGAAATATGTGGATAGATTTCTACCTTCTTCCGACCTTGTTGAAGAAATAGGTTTTTCTCCAGTTAAGAGCTCAACAAGGACTACTCCAAAGCTATACACATCACTCTTTTCTGTAAATTGACTTGTTTTGAAATATTCTGGGTCCAAATATCCAAAAGTTCCATGAACTAGGGTGGTTACATGAGTTTGGTCAATCTTCACCATTTTTGATGTCCCAAAATCTGCTACTTTGGCTCGGTACTTTTCATCTAAAAGTATGTTTGTAGACTTTATGTCTCGATGATAAATTGGTAAAGAAGCTGCTGAGTGTAGGTAGGAAAGAGCTCCTGCAATTTCTATGGCAATCTTTAAGTGCATAGCCCATGTTAATAGAACCCCTTCATTTTCTTCATGGATGTATTGGAAAAGTGTCCCATTTGGGATGAATTCGTATATCAACAAAGGAACTTCTGTCTCCAAACAACACCCAAGTAGCTTAACCACATTTCTATGGTTGATTTGTGAAAGAATAACAATCTCATTTATGAAGTGTTCGAGATTGGCCTTATCCACAATGTTGCACTTTTTTATTGCAATAATTTGTCCATCACTCTGCATTCCTTTGTAAATAGTACCTTGTCCACCCTTTCCAATTATTCTATCTTTACTAAAATGGTCTGTTGCCTTTTCTAACTCCTTGGAATTGAACAATTTTGTATTTTGAACATTATTTTTAGTCGAGGATAGTTGGTGTTGTAACAATAAACCACCGTTTTTTTTGAAGAACTTTTTCTTGAGCTTGATTTTGTTTTTCTTCTTAATCGGTTTGTATAAAACCCATGTAGCTGGTAGAAATAATACTCCAAGGCTTGTACCAAAACCTACAAAAATCAAAAGAATTAAACTATCTATGTTTTTTAGTATATAAATATGAATGTGAAAAATAGATTCGATAAAAAGTTCCCTACTTTTTTCTAGAAGCTATCAAATCTTCCAACTTATGTTCCCACACTACCCAGAAGTCTGAATAAGTGAACTCCTAATTAATTTCTAGTTCAAAGAAAAATTGATGATTTTTACTTGAATTTCAGGTGATCTATAATATATATTTTCTTTGATGAAGGTAATCTATAATATATATAAATATAAAGCAATTTGATTTTTACTTTACCAAATAATATGGTACCACGTAAGGTTTTGAGATCTTACAATTTCATATGTCTATATATATATATATATATCAATGGAATTTAAATTGTAATTTATATTTAAAGTTCCCACTAAAATCTTGGCACGTTGAATTTTCTTTAAAAGATAGGATAGATTTTATTCACAAACACAATCATAATAAATAACTAATGCTGGAAGATATAGTTTAATCTAAAAAAAATTATAATAAATACCTCTTATTAATAACTAACTTAATCGTAAAATTTTATATTTAAATAAAGCATAGCAGAAAACTTTCATACAGTATTAAAATTTATCATGTCTTATACGGATTACCAACTGATTAGTACAAATATGTGATGGTCAATTGTGTATTAATTAGTAAGGGCTTCGAGCATGAGATTGATTTCGTCATTGACAAAAGTTGCCCATGTCAACTAGTGGTTGAAGGAAGGCCAGTTAACTTTGGCAGTCATGATAGTAGATATGGCAAGCTAACTCTGTCTTGCATTGTATATTTTTATTCTTTATTTTTTGGTTTCTATAGAGTTTATTTTCTTTAGAATTAGCCACTCTAACAAAAATTTATACGTGATTTTGTCTAAATGTTTTGTGTGTGTCGCAAATTAGAATGGGGAATAGAAATTTCTCTATTCTTTTTAATTGTGAGAGAGAGCTCTTTTTATGTATTTTTAGTTTGGTTTTTGTGATATTTACTTTCGTAGTATTCATATTTGTTAGTGAAATTTTCTACTTGTCATTATCTATTGACATAGGCTTAAGGTTGAACATGTAAATCCCTTACATTCTCTCTTATGCGTAATTGTATCTACGTTTCTTTCAAGTTTACTTTAATTATTCATAGTATTTAGTTGTGAGATCGTTCTAAATCTCATAATAGGTTTCACAATAGATCTTGTTTGGAAGTGCTTCCATGGTCTCTTAGTGCAATAAACTTGTAAAGTTCTGATTTACAATTATTTTGTGTTGGCTTTAATTCTGTGTCAAATTTGATTGTAATTTTTTTCAATCTTATGTACCTTGTATTTTATGTGGGATTTCATTGTATGGGTTGTGTGAGAGAGAGTGTGTGAAGACTTGAGACAAATTAAAGATCAAAGGAGTTTTCGCGGTTAGCTCGCGAGAAGACTTCCTACGAAGTAAAACCATGTGCTTAGCACATGACTGGAATGCGAAGAGTTATGACAGATGGTGACAGCTAGTTTTCGCGAGTATTTCACCGATAAGACCTTTCCGCGAGATACCCGCAAAGCATTTTGTTTTACTATTTTGTCATATTTGATACACTATGTCTCTACCCACATTATCCACATATTAAGAGGAGTGTTTTTCTAAGAGAAAACTCTAGTTATAACTCTTGAGAGTTAGAGATTATTATACCCACAATCCTTTACACAATCCTTTATGGTTTTCCTCAACTTCTACCTTTCCATATCCAAATCCTTGAGAGGTTGATAGCCCAAACACTTATCACACCCATCCTGAGTGTAAAGTGAGGTTTTGGTGTTACTGGGAAGCATTGGAAAAAGCCATTTGTTTGGCAAATGTAATCGGGCTGAATTGCGTGATCTGGATAGCTAGAGAAGACAAGGCTTTGTCAAGTCAGTTGATAGCAGGAGCTTAGAGGGCTCAAGTATATGGGGTAGAGTAGGCTTGGAGGGTCTTTTGTTATTTGTGTACTCCAACTCATTCTCTTGTGGATCGATTTATTGCTTGGAGGGTGGTAGAGAAGTTTTTCGCTGAGTTTTTTGGTTTCTTCTTCGATAACACATCGGGGTGTTATCTTGTGTTTGCATTCTTCTTCCTTACTCTTTTAGCTTTCATTTTATTGTTGATATTTGATGAATGTGGCTTAGAGTAGTTATTGTGTTTGTTCGCTCGCATTTACTCTATTCTGCACTCAGTTTAATTTAGAGTAAAATCAACCGAGACATAATTATTAATTTGGAGATCTTAACAGCTCTTTTGTTTTCACACAAATTTGAGCTTTCAATTGGTATCAGAGCAGGAGCACTTGCTATGGTTTCATTACCTAAGTGTGATTCTAGACCCTTTTGAGATGGATCAATCTCAATCGCTTAATGCTTGTCCATACTTTGATGGGAGCAATTATGCTTTTTGAAAAGTCTGTATAAGGGCATTTCTATGTTTCATTGATGATAGTGTTTTGGACGATGTCGAGATAGAATGGAATAGGTCGGAGGCCGCCAGATCCACATGGGATAAGGTAGCTCTTGTGACAGTTAATGCTAATAGCAAAGCTTTAAATGCTATTTTCTGTGGTGTTTCTCTTGACGAATTTCACAAGATTTCTCATGTTATGATTGCCAAGGAGGTGTGGCAAATCTTGGAGATGATCTATGAAGGCACCAAAAAGGTGAATGACACCAAGTTACAAATGCTTACCACACGCTTCGAGGAGCTGAATATGAGTGAAGACGAGTCATTCGACTCATTTTATGGGAAGCTAAATGAAGTGGTGATTGAGAAATTCAACTTTGGAGAAAAGACAGAGGACTCCAAGATTGTGAGAAAGATTCTACGATCATTGCCGGAGAGTTTCCCTGCAAAGGTCACCGCCATCGAAGAGAGCAAAGACCTTAATGAAATTAAAATTCAAGAACTCATCGAGTCTCTTCAAACCTATGAGTTATCTTTACCATCTCAAAGGAAGAGCAAATCTCTGGCTCTCAAGAAAATTAATGAGAAATTGGAAGCTCAAGACTCCTCAGATGAGGATGAGGTTAAAAAGGATGTGGTGTACCTTGCTAAGAACTTTCGTAAGTTCCTAAAGTTCAAGAGAAATGGAAAGTCTTTTGAGAAGGGCTAATTCTCAAATTTCAAGAAGGACAAGAAAGACTTCAAGAAGAAGGATTCAAAAGATTCCTCACTGTCTCAAATGGTTACATGCTTTGAATGCAAAGGGCATGGGCATGTGAAGAAAGAATGCCCCACGTATTTGAAAGCAAAGGGCAATGTCTTTGCAACCACCCTTAGTGACTCTGATGGTTCAATTCTGATTCAAAAGAAAGTTGTGACGGAGAAGGAAATTACTCCGCATTTATGGCCATCACACCCATGGACTCATGGGAATATTTAAGCCTTCTAGTGGAAGAACTCGGTGAGCACACTGAAGTAGAGTCTATGGGAATTGGGGAAGAATCCGATGATGAAGATGAAGGAACCAAGGAATTGCAAGAATCCTATAATTCTCTTCCTGAGAAAACCGGAGAGTATGCTAGAGTGGCTAAGGCAGCCATCAGAAAAATGAAGAAAGCTTAACAAGACTACAAGAGTATACTTGTGAGGTACAAAGAAACGAAGTGTGAAATTAAGGCATTGAATGGAGAACTAACTGAGGCCTACTCCAAGATCAAGTTTCTTGAGCTTGAAATCATTCAAGCTAATGCCAAAGTGGAGTGTGTTGCCTCCAATAAACTTGACGAAGTGCTTGTACATCAAAAGCATTTTTCTAACAAAAGCGGCTGAGGATATTTCAGAGAGAGTAGTTTAAGTGCCAATGTGTCCAAGGAGATGAAATTTGTTAAAACTAAGGAACTAATGGTAGCGACTCCAAGTGTTGAGAATGTAAAAGTGGAGAAGAAGCCTAATGGAACTACTTAAAAGGTTTGAACAAAAACTCAAAATCCATTTGTGGCCAATCCCAAGGCTAAAGGGAAGTCTCTCCCAAAGCCTCAAAGAGGTCCTCAAGTTCAACACTTCTACCACCATTGTGGAGTTCGAGGACACACAAGACCTAACTGCTATAAACTTCATGCATTGAAGAAAGCTGATTCTCAAAGGCTAAGAGGACAAAGAAAGGGGAATTGGAATGCCAAGCAATCAAAAGGGCGGGAAGCTGATTCCGATTTTGGTGATGTGATGAAGATAATAGATACCATCATTTCTTGTTTGGCAAGCTTTAGCCAAAGGTTTGAGAATCACAGCTCTAGTACCAATCCTTTAGGGATATCACCTCAAACGCACATGTCGTGTGAGTGAAGAAGGGTACACATGCATATGCATTAGACCATATCCATGCATCAATTCTTCTTATATGTTGTGACTTTGGTTGGTTGTTTTGCTTATGTTTCTCATTTTAGCATGTTTCTTTTCAAGTTTGTTTTGTACTTGTTTTTTGTTGATCCTACTTTTCATATTCTGTTTTTGAGTATGTTGAAAATTTCAAAAACCTATAAAAATTGAAAAATCTCTAAAAAGTTTGATTGCTTGTGTTGTGTATTTCACATATGAGTTTCACCTAGTACCTTTATACTAATGGCATAGTGCATTTTTGAGCTAAGCTTGTCATGTATGCACATCTCTCTTTGTGGGAAAAATCTTGACATCTATGTGTGATTATTGTAACTCAATCTTCTAGCGTATCATGAATAATTAGTCAATAGTCTTGATGGTTTTGATTCATTCATAGACTTGTGCCTATATATCTTCCCACTCCTTTATATTTTTGCTTTATAGCTCAACAAATGTCAAATCTTAAAAAGAGATAATGAGTTGCAAAAGTCATCGTACATACTAGTATTTGACTAGGAAAAAGAGAAAGCGACTTGTTTTGAAATGTATGGTGCCCAAAAAGCCAAAGGCTTATTTTCAAAAATGAAATATCAAAAATTTCAGGCATCGATCTCAAAATGAGATGTATTGTTCATAAATGATCAAAAAGTTATGAGTTGAAAGAAGCCAAAAGTAAAGCTTTCAAGATATGTAATCATTTTTTGTGGGAGGTGTTAGGATTAGTGCCCTTAAATCCTATTGTATGATGTTATGTATGATATTGAGTTTGACATTGTGTATGACATTGTGTATGACTTAATATTGTGTTTAATGAATTTGTTTTATTATTATCTGAAATAATGGTAACATGAATATTAGGACATTATCATTTGGTCCATGAGATGCATAGGATGTGATTTATGTGAAAAGTCACAGAAGATATAAATTACAAGTTCTTTGTAAACTCAGAATTATAGTTCGTAGTCGATGATGAAATTGGGCTTTTTATCTGCGAAGACTATAACATATCAATCATGATGATTTGTCTTGATCATGGAAGTGGTGACTTTTGGTTGATATGTTAATGTGTTTTAAGAGTTAAGACATATTGAACTGGACTGCTGTGAGATTTATTATTCTCCTAAAGACTGTCAAATGAATAATAAATCTCACGACTTACATTTGCATTAACTCTTAATCCTGAGAGAATAATGGACCTGATCATAAGGTGTAAGTTGCTTTAATATATCAGGAGTGAGATCTAAAGTAACGGTCAAAACCTCAGTATATTGGGCAGCCACATTTAGTGTTGATGGAACATATATTCTCAAGTTGGAATTCATTGTCTCTTAACGGAGATATAAAATATTCCCTTGAGATAAGTTTAATGGGTTTGTTATTCAGATAGTTAGGCCTAACCACTTCAGTAAGTAGTTACTAAAGTATATATTTATGAAATTAGTTTTCATAAATATATGATGAATAACTTAAAGGATTAAACCGAGAGTACTCAAGGATCAAGATGTAGTAATTTACAAAGTGGCAGTCTACATTAATGACTTTGTACTACTACGAATATTTTATGAAGGGGTTGCATGTATAATAAAGTCTTAGTATATAATTTATAGATAAGACCTAGAGTGCAACTATATTTATATAGTAGTATTAAATATAGTTAATGGTAACTTTGGACTTGTCAAGAGTTGACAGAAAAGCCCAAGGCCCATTGGAGCTGGTGTCTTATTGGTCCCTTTTGGTCCTACTTCAAGCCACACACTTAAGCTCAATTGGGAAGACCCAAAAGGCCAGCCCAATTAGATAAATTGGTTAGATACAAAGGGAAAAACGTTCATATTTTCATATGTAAGAAACATCATTGTGAAATGGTGTGCATGTGAGTTTTTGTCACTCACTAGTCATCTCTTTGTTACCAATTGAGAGACCACACATCTTGGGCGTTAGTGGAATTGGTGTGAAGATTAAAAGTAGTCCCAAGTGCTTCAATCTTTGTTTTGAAATTCACTGCTTCAAGGTACGATCTCTTGTTCTCAAATTCTGAAACGTACTTAGTACGTGTTATCAATATCGAATGAAGTAGATCCGTTTAAAACTTATTTTCCGCTGCGTTCATCTCTAATTTCCATCAAATGGTATCAGAGCGGTCTTCAATTTTGTATTGTATAACATGTTTTGTGAGTTTTAGAATTAGAGATGATAGTTTCATATTGTTAGAAGATTATGTTTCTTAATTTTCTGTATGTTATTGAAACTATGATTTAATGAAAACTGAAATTGATGTTATGATGTTGTTTAAATTTAAATTTAAGTATGTTAAATTGATCTTTAAGACTTTAGCATCAATGAATTTCAGTTTTGACATCATTCTCTGTCCATCATGTTCGTTTGAAAGTTGTTTGTTCATGAAAACATGAAGAAAATTGCCGTAGAAAATTTCTGGAAATTTGAGTTTCGCGATTTTCGATCGATCGAAAATCACTTTCGATTGGTCGAATGAGACAGTGATCAGACTTTTCAGATAGATTGATTTTCGATTGCTGGTCGATCGATCAAATCTGTTTTTTGATCGATCGAAAGTCAATCGAGTATCAATTGAACAAGTCAGAAGGTCAAGTTCGAATATTTTAATTTTTTCAATCAATCGAGGGGCACATTCGATCGATCAAAAGTAATAAACTTAGAAATTTTTCTAAGTGTTTTCACATGTAAAAGTACTAAGACTATGTGTAATTAGATTATGCATACTTTATAATTAAAAACATTTTATATAAAACATCTAGTGGGAGAGAGACCCAAGGATTGCATCTCATGGCCTCCATTATCGGTTTAAAGTAGTGTGATTAAGCACCTCGCCTTGGCGTATATGCCTTGCTCCCTTCGGAGGGTGTTTGATTCATGGTACTACAAGTTAAACTTCTTAAAGATAGATGAAATGTGTTTTATCATTGAGAACGACCACGCTTTCGTGGAGTTACTTAGTGATTCACATTGATTCTAGGTAATGGTATACACTAGACTAAGTGTAATGTTAACCTCCCTTCGGAGCTATGTCATTATTACTTAAAGGCTGAAGGGAAAACGACAAATTATTTTTGTTTGGTAAGAGTTACCATGATAGCATTAATAATGAGAATGTTTCTCGCCTAATCATAGTGATTGGTATGACCTCGCTTCCGAGGAATATTAATTGTGGGATTGGGTTGTCGTTGCATATATTATATTATGGTTTTATTAAGGTTCCATACTAAATGTTTATATGCTAAATAGATAATGTCCAATTTATTGATTATATTCATGTTTATTGTTTTCAGATTTATAACATGGCATCATTTAGCCCACTTGTAACTATTCTTAATCAAAACAAACTGACTAGATCCAACTATGTTGACTGGAAAAGAAATTTGGATATTGTTCTTACTGCTGAAGAGCATAAGTATGTTCTTACTAAACCATGTCCTAGCTTTCCTTCATTCGATGCTCCTTCTGAGGAAAAACAACGATATGATCGTTGGCAGAAATCTAATAAGATGGCCAAGTATTACATCCTAGCATCTATCTCAAATGTTCTACAGCATCAAATGCAGGATGTAGAACTAGCTTCAGACATCATGCTAAGTCTGAAGGAGATGTTTGGTGAGCAAGGCCGTTCTGCAAGGCAAGAGACCATGAGGCAAATTTATAATACCAGAATAGCTGAAGGTACTTCAGTAAGGGAGCATTGTCTAACAATGATCTCTAATCTGAATACATTGGAAGTTTTAGGTGCCGATATTGATGGAGAATCTCAAGTGGATATGATACTCCAGTCACTACCAGAATCATTCAAGGAATTCAAACTTAACTATAATATAAACAAAAAGATTTATACTTTGTCTGAATTAATGAATGAATTGGTAGCAGTAGAAGGCATTCTTGGCACTTCCAATGTTGAAGCCAATGTTGGTAAAACTTCTACTTCTTAACCTAAGCCGAAAGGCAAGGGTAAGAAGAAGAAGAAGAAGAAGAACTTCACCAAGCAAGAGGGTAAACAAATTGCCTTAGGGGTTGCTGATAAAGGAAAGAAGATCAAAGGAAAGTGTTTCCATTGTGGTGAGAAAGGGCATTGGAAGAGGAATTGTCCAGTATTCAAGGCTACCAAGAATAAAGGTATGAATAATACATTCCTTCTTGAAATATGTTTGGTACAGAATCCCACGGATTCTTGGTGTGTGGATTCAGGTTGTACTAATCATATTTGCAATTCCTTGCAGGGGTTCTAGGAGACCAGAAAGCTTAAAGAAGGGGAGTTGTTTCTTACTTTGGCTGATGGGAGCAAGATTCCAGTTGTAGCTGTTGGTGTTTGTAATTTATGTTTTGAATCTAGAGTTTTAATATTAGAAGACTGTTTGTATGTACCTAATGTTCGTAGGAATTTAATTTCTGCTACTTACTTAGGTAAACATGGATATTGTGTTATCCTGAAAGACAATGTTGTAATAAAGAAGAATAAAGTGTTTATCTGTTCTGTCAATATTGTGGATGGTCTTTATATTTTAACTCCTGATAAGCATGAATTATATAATTCTGAATTAGACAATAACTTTCATGTAAAATCATTAAAGAGAAAGTTTCCTTCTACTAGTGATGCATATCTTTGGCATTTGCGTATGGGTCATATTAATTCAAATAGGATTCAAAGACTGATCAAAGATGGACTCTTAGAGCCCATGGACTTTGATGAATTTCCAGTTTGTGAATCTTGTTTGGAAGGTAAAATGACCAAACGATCTTTTATAGCAAAAGGTAGAAGAGTTCAAGATTTGCTAGAGCTAGTGCATTCTGATGTATGTGGTCCTATGTCAATCCAAGCAAAATGAGGTTATGAGTATTTCATCACTTTTACCGATGATTACTCAAGATATGGTTATGTGTACCTAATGAGACGGAAGTCCGAAACCTTTGAAAAGTTCAAAGAGTTTAGGGCTGAAGTAGAGAATCAATTGGGTAAACGCATAAAAGTCATTCGATCTAATCGTGGTGGTGAATACCTTCTTAGGGTTTTCAAGGATTACTTAACTCAAAATGGGATTGTATCCCAATTAGCTGCACCTGGAACTCCTCAATAGAATGGTGTAGCAGAAAGAAGGAATAGGACTCTTTTAGAAATGGTTTGGTCCATGATGAGTTACTCAACTTTATTGATTTCTTTTTGGGGTTATGCCTTGAATATAGCAATACATCTTTTGAATTTAGTCCCACCAAAATTTATTGCCAAAACACCCATGGAATTGTGAAGTAGGCGTAAGCCTAGTATGAAATATCTCCACATTTGGGATTGTCCTACACATGTGTTAAAAGGGAAGCCTGATAAATTGGAACCAAAATCAGAAGTGTGTTTGCTTGTAGGTTATCCAAAAGAAACTAGGGGTTATTTATTTATTCTATAGTCGTAAAGATAACAAAGTTTTTGTTAGTACAAATGCTAAATTCTTGGAAAATGACTATATGAATAATTTTACCCCTAGAAGTAGAGTTATGTTGTTTCAAATGAATGAACCTGTAAATGAACAACCAATGGATGAAACTAGGGATGATGTGGCTGTATTAGATACACCACAAGGTACTACTCATGACATGTCTAGTACTCAGGTGCCTCGTCGTAGTGCGAGAATTGTTCGGCCTCCTATAAGATTCATAGGTTTAGGAGAAACTTATGAAGCTATCTCTGAAGAGGCTAAATTGGATCCCTATACCTATGAAGAGGCAATGAATGATATAGATGCACATCATTGGGTCCAAGCTATGAAATCTGAATTAGATTCCATGTATTCCAATAAAGTTTGGGATCTTGTAGAGGCGCCTAACGGCATTAAACTTGTTGGTTGCAAATGGGTTTACAAGAGGAAGAGAGGGATAGATGGAAAGGTTGAAACCTTTAAAGCAAGGCTAGTGGCGAAAGGGTATACACAAAAAGAAGGTATTGATTATGATGAAACCTTCTCTCCAGTAGCAATGCTTAAATCTATCAGAATTCTCTTATCCATTGCTGCTCATTTTGATTATGAGATTTGGCAAATGGATGTCAAGACTGCATTTCTTAATGACAATCTTGAAGAGGAAATCTATATGATGCAACCAAAAGGTTTCATAGTTAAGAACCAAGAGCATATGGTATGCAAGTTGCAAAGGTCCATTTATGGACTTAAGCAAGCATCTAGGTCATGGAACATCAGATTTGATCAAGCAATCAAGACATTTGGTTTTGAACAAAATCTTGATGAATCATGTGTGTACAAAAGACATCAAGATAAAGTAGTAATGTTCCTAGTGCTTTATGTTGATGATATTCTACTCATTGGAAATGATGTAGGGGTAATGTCATCGGTAAAGGTTTGATTGTCAAGCCAATTTGATATGAAGGACTTGGGTAAGGCTAACTTTATTCTAGGGATCAAGCTTTGGCGAGATCGCAAGAATAAAATGTTAGGCTTATCACAAGCTGGATATATAGATAAGGTTCTAGAACGGTTTAGCATGCAAAACTCCAAGAAATGATTGCTTCCTTTCAAACATGGAGTTCCTCTGTCTGATGACCAAAGGCCTAAGACTCAAGAGGAAGAAGAAATGATGAGACAAGTTCCTTATGCTTCTGCAGTAGGAAGTCTCATGTATGCCATGCTTTGTACTAGACCAGATATCTGCTATTCAGTTGGCATGGTCAGCCGATATTAATCAAATCCAGGACCAAAACATTAGCAAGCTGTAAAGCATATTCTCAAGTATCTACGGAGAACGAGAGACTATATTGTTGTTTACCGTTGTGAGGATTTGATTCCCATTGGCTATACAGATTCAGATTTTCAATTGAATCTAGATTTCAAAAAATCCACTTCAGGATGTGTTTTCACCTTGGGAGGTGGAGCCATTAGTTGGCGGAGTATTAAGCAATCTTGTATTGCAGACTCCACCATGGAGGCAGAATATGTTGCTGCTTGTGAAGCAGCAAAGGAAGCTGTATGGCTCAAGAAGTTCCTTTTTGACCTTGGTGTAATAAGAATGGAGCAAGTTCCAATCACATTGTTTTGTGATAATAGTGGAGCAGTTGCACAATCTAAAGATCCAAGGAATCACAAGAAAGGAAAGCACATTGAGAGGAAGTACCATATCATTCGAGATATTGTTGCTCGTGGAGATGTGGTGGTAGCAAAGATTGAAAGTGCAAATAATCTAGCAGATCCATTTACTAAAGCTTTGCCTCAAAGGACTTTCGAGTCATACTTGGAGAGAATGGGAGTTAGATTAGTGCACAATAGTCTTTAGGACTAGTGGGAGAATGTTAGGATTAGTGCCCTTAAATCCTATTGTATGATGCTATGTATGATATTAAGTTTGACATTGTGTATGACATTATGTATGACTTAATATTGTGTTTAATGAATTTGTTTATTATTATTTGAAATAATGGTAACATGAATATTAGGACATTATTATTTGGTCCATGAGGTGCATAGTATGTGATTTATGTGAAAAGTCACAGAAGATATAAATCACAAGTTTTTTGTAAACTCAGAATTATAGTTCGTAGTCGGTTATGAAATTGGGCTTTTCATCTGCGAAGACTATAACATATCAATCATGATGATTTGTCTTGATCATGGAAGTGGTGACTTCTGGTTGATGTGTTAATATGTTTTAAGAGTTAAGACATATTGAACTGGACCGCTGTGAGATTTATTATTTTCCTAAAGACTATCAAATGAATAATAAATCTCACGACTTACATTTGCATGAACTCTTAATCCTGAGAGAATAATGGACCTGATCATAAGGTGTAGGTTACTTTGATATATCAAGAGTTAGATCTAAAGTAACGGTCAAAACCTCAGTATATTGGGCAGCCACATTTAGTGTTGATGGAACATATATTCTCGAGATGGAATTAATAGTCTCTTAACGGAGATATAAAATATTCCCTTGAGATAAGTTTAATGGGTTTGTTATTCAGAGAGTTAGGCCTAACCACTTTAGTAAGTAGTCACTAAAGTATATATTTATAAAATTAGTTTTCATAAATATATGATGAATAACTTAAAGGATTAAATCGGGTACTCAAGGATCAAGATGTAGTAATTTACAAAGTGGCAGTCTACATTAATGACTTTGTACTACTTCGAATATTTTATGAAGGGGTTGCATGTATAATAAAGTCTTGGGATATAATTTATAGATAAAACCTAGAGTGCAACTATATTTATATAGTGGTATTAAATATAGTTAATGGTAACTTTGGATTTGTCAAGAGTTGACAGAAAAGCCCAAGGCCCATTGGAGCTAGTGTCTTATTGGTCCCTTTTGGTCCCACTTCAAGCCACACACTTAACCCTAATTGGGAAGGCCCAAAAGGTCAGCCCAATTAGATAAATTTGTTAGATACAAAGAGAAAAACATTCAGATTTTCATATGTAAGAAACATCATTGTGAAATGGTGTGCATGTGAGTTTTTGTCACTCACTAGTCATTCCTTTGTTACCAATTGAGAGACCACACATCTTGGGCGTTAGTGGAATTGGAGTGAAGATTAAAAGTAGTCCCAAGTGCTTCAATATTTGTTTTGAAATTCACCGCTTCAAGGTACGATCTCTTGTTCTTAAATTCTGAAATTTACTTAGTACGTGTTATCAATATCGAATGAAGTAGATCCGTTTAAAACTTATTTTCCACTGCGTTCATCTCTAATTTCCATCAGGAGGTCATATATAGACCACTTGACTTAGTACTAGTTATGTATGACTTGATTGAATTGATCATTGAAACTTCACTCTAGACTAAGGAATATTCCACATTTGATACACACACACAAGACTTATGCTCAATGAATGCTTATTTCATTTGTGTGATTGTACGTGTTCAAATGTGATATGTATACTTAATTGCTTCTCGATCAAACCCAAAAAGATTTTTGAGTATGTTATATGTTTTTGAAAGTTTTTTTTTTTTTTTTTTTTTTTGCTTTCATGTTTTAAGTTTTTGTTCAAATTGCATTTTTCATGTTTTTTTATCAAAAACTCTTTCAGAGGCATTTTCGAGAAAAACTCGCAATTAAGCTCTTCCTGTGAAAATGGGTTAGGCAAAGAATGAAAACACCAAATTTCAAACAGAAACTTTCACAACTGTCTCACAAGTAAAGACTACCCGCGAAGTTTTTTGTGCTTTAGAGGCATTTTTCGCGAGTAACTTCGCGAGAAGCTAACCCACAAAAAATGTGTGTTTTCAATTTTAAAGGGTTGATGTAGACAGTTTTTCAAACACAAGTTTTTTTCCCTCACTTTGCCTCCCTCGAGTCTCTCTCTATCCTAATCCTATTTTCACTAAAAGACCCAACCAAATCTCAAGTGTAATCTTCTCAAAATCATCTCTAAGGTATGTTTATTCAATCTTTTCTCTTTATTTCCTTAGATTATGTAGAAATTTTAGGTTTTGCTTGAGTTGGGTTCATTTTTGAAAAATGGTTGAAAAACTTTAAATTTTGTGAATTTTGTTTTTCAATTTCTTGACTAGGCTTTATCCCATTTGGTTTGTTTGTGTTTGTGTTGGCCCTTTGTGGTATTTTAACAAGTATTTAGGCAAGATGCACACATGTTCATGCATTGTTTACATGCTAGTTCTGTTGGTGCATACCAAGTGTTTGATAAAATTCCTAAATGACATTTTGGTGTTGTTTTAGAATCTAATGAGTTCCAAACTTTGAGGATTTTCATGATTGTAAGGTTGAATTTATTCAATCATGTGTTGGCTTTATTTTATGCCAAATTTGCCTGTAATTTAGCAATTAGAAACCCTGTATTTAGGTGGGAATTATGTAAGTATAGTGTGTGAGAGAGTGTGTAGAAAGCTCAAGATGTGTGCACTTAAGAAGAGCCTCGCGACTGGATCTCGCAACTAGCAAGTCACCAGAATGGTACACGTGTGAAGCATGCAGGGGGAGCTGAAGGGCCACGACAGTTGGAATACTACTTCCAGTCTGGCTAGGCAGATAGCTCGAGACTCAAACTCGTGACTCATTCCAGTGGCAAGCTCGAGTCACCAGAATGCCCTATTTGGTTGTAACCGACTCTTCGCATTCCTCGTATACCCCACCATAAATACCCTTTTACCCACGAAATGTAGAGAGGTTCTAGAGAGAATTTTGAGAAAGAAACCCTAGAGAAAAACAAGATTAACTCATCCACAATCTTCATCCTTTGATTCTCCAAAGTTTTATACTCTCACCCTCTCTATTGACATATCCTTGAGAGGTACATTTAGCCAAATCCTATCTCACCATATCCATATCAGTGAAGAGGTATTTTGGTGCTTGGGAAGCAGTTTAAAGGGACCAATTCATTTGGTTGATGTAATGGGCGATTGCGGGAAGACAAGGTTCAGCGCAACCCTGTTGAAGCAAGAAGCTTGGAGGGCTTAGGTGCACCAGGTAGATTAGGCTTGGAGGGTCTTTTTCTATTCATGTATCCCAACTTCATTCTCTAGTAGATTATTGACTATTTGGAGGGCGGCGGAGAGGTGATGCTATGTGATTTACAACTATTTTGTGTTGGCTTTAATTATGTACCAATTTTGTTTTTAATTTTGTTCAATCTTATGTACCTAGTATTTTATGTGGGATTTCATTGTATGGGTTATGTGTGAGAGGGAGTGTGAAGACTTAAGACAAATTGAAGATCAAAGGAGTTTTCGCGGGTACCTTGCGAGAAGACTTCTCACGAAGTAAAGCCATGTGCTCAGCACATGACTAGAATGCGAAGAGTCATGACAAATGGTGATAACTGGTTTTTATGAGTATTACACAGGTAAGGCCTTCCCGCGAGATATCTGCGAAATATTCAGTTTTGCTATTTTGTCATATTTGATACACCATGTCTCTACCCATACTATATATACTCACATTACCCATATATTGAGAGGACTGCTTTTCAGAGAGAAAACTCTAGCCATTACCCTTAAGAGTTAGAGATTGTCATACCCACAATCCTCTACACAATCCATTGTGCTTTTTCTCAACTCCTACCTCTCCATATCCAAATTCTTAAGAGGTTGATAACCTAAACACTTACCATACCCATCCTAAGTGTAAAGTTAGGTTTTGGTGCTCCTAGGAAGCGTTGGAAGAAGCCATTTGTTTGGTAGATGTAATCGAGCTGAATTGTATGATCTAGAAAGCTAGAGAAAATAAGGCTTCATCAAGTCAGTTGGTAGTAGGAGCTTGGTGGATTCAAGTACATGGGGTATACTAGGCTTAGAGGGTTTTTTGTTATTCGTGTACTCCAACTCATTCTTTGGTGGATCGATTTACCGCTTGGAGGGCGGCGGAAAGGTTTTTCGCCAAGTTCTCCAGTTTCTTCTTTGAAAACACATCGGGATATTATCTTGTGTTTGCATTCTTCTTCCCTATTCTTTTAACTTTTATTTTGTTGTTGATATTTGATGAATATGGCTTAGAGTAGTTATTGTGTTTGTTCGCTCGCATTTACTCTATTCCGCACTTAGTTTAAGTTATAGTACAATCAACTAGCCGTACTTATTAATTTGGAGGTCTAAATAGCTCTTGTGTTTTCATACAAATTCAGGCTTTCAAAACTAGTAGAAAAGTCAAGGTTTGCTATGGAGACGTTTGGATTTGCTCTCTTTGGAGATTTTGTTGTCTAATTTTCATAAAAGAGTTATTCCTATATTTCAAAGAAGAGAAGTAAGGAGGTGAGTGCCATCCCTCATAAAAGTGTAGTGGTGTGGCTTTGTTTTGTATGAGAGAGTCAGGATCAAAGTTTTGTCTTGTGAGAGAGGTAAAGTCTAGTTTTACCTAGTGAGTTAGTGTGAGAGCACCATTAGGTGTATTGGTACTTTAGGTTAGTTTATGCTTAAGACTTTTAGTTTATGCTCAAGTTACACCTGGTGTAACTCTAAACAATGTTACACCCATCAATATTTTTTAATTAGATGTGAATTTTGACAAATCGACCATTGGATTACATTATCTTTGTATATTCTCCATGCTTGCAAAATTTCAAGGTGATCAAAAATCAATAATCATGTCATCTATCAATTATATAAATTCAAGTTTTTATAGTTTGAAATAATGTATAAAAGATAAGTTTATGGATCGAATGGTAAATAATATCTGATTGGTATGAAATTTGGTGTGCATGTTTAGAACATATAGAACATGTAATCCAATGGTGGAATTTTCAAAATATAAATTCATTAACAAGTTATTGGGTGGTGTAATATTACTTAGAGTTACACCGAGTGTAACTTGAACCTAACCTATTATATATATATATATATATATATATATATATATATATTTGTGAGTTTGTGTAGTTGTAATTCCTATTTTTAATAGTGGATTTTGATTGGCATTGATTGTGGAGATAAGCTTGGAGTTAGCTTAACCATTTTAATTTTTTGTTTATTGTAGTACTTGTTATTTTATTATTTTGTGTGTATTACACAACAGTTTTTTTCCCCCTCTTTGGGGCCTAGAGTGTTTTGATTTAGGTGTGCTAGGTTAGTGCACTACTTAAAATAGGTTTGGGTCAAATTTACTAATGTGCCATTTTATTATAAAATAAAATTCCATTTTATTTTAAAATATCATATCATTGATCCATTAGACAGGTAAACAAGGAAACTAGCAAAATTTGACGAAGTGATCAATATTGCTCATTCTTAAACTTTAGGGACCAATAGTTCTCATTTCAAACTTTGGGGACCAATAGCACTTAGTAGGTAAACTTTAAAGACTAACAACATATTTTAAATATGATGTTGTAAGTAATAATTGAAATTATAAAGGGGTAGAAATTATGAAGACTTTTCTGCAAAATGTAATTAATACAAAATAATAGAAAGGTTAACTTGGAAATATGATTAGAAAGGAAGTTATAATAAACCAATGAAAAAAACAACTCTGGTTCTTATATTTTCAATTTGGTACTCAAATTTTCAAAAATTTTATTTTGGTCCTTAAAATCTAAACTTGCTATCATTTTGGTCCATGTTGTTATCTCATTTACGATTAACTTAACAAGTGTAAAAACTTGACGTCAACTAGAGGTAGGTGTTTTACATGAGTGATATGACACCAAGGACCAAAATGATAGCAAGTTTGAAAATTTAAGGACCAAGATGTATACTATGAAAACCTAAAGACCAAATTGAAAATAGAGACAAAATATAAGGACCAAAAAGATGTTTTCGCCATAAACCACATAATGCTATTAGATTTATAAGCCATAAAATTCTTTCAAATTGATTCACACCACAAAGGAATTTTGTGGTTGACATTGTTGCTACCCCAAATTTAAAAGGGTTGCAAGTCCATAACAAGGGACCCTTGAATAAGGTGAAAAATCCCATGAACCAAGGCAAAACCCCAAATGGGGTGAAAGGGCCCATGAATGGGTACCAACTCATAATTGGATATAATGACCCAAGAATGGGTGCAAATGAAAAAAAAAAAAAAAATTTTAAAAAGAATAACCTTGAATGGGTTTGCAAAAGCCTAAAGAAAAAGGGTACAAAGGCCAAATATATATCAAGTGGATATATAAGGGACATACCACTTTGGGAAAGAACCCTAAGGGAAGGAAACATATAAGATAACATCCTAGGACAGACGTTCGTAGAGAGAAGCCAACAATACAACAAGACGTATAAGGACCTTTCAATAGCAATGCTTAAACCTCTAGGAAAATTGATGTCATCCTCTAGGTAGCATCTCTTGGATAAGAGTTGTATCGTCACTAAGGTTAGGGTCAAGGGCATTATTGTCTTTTCAAAGGACCAATGTACTTGGGCCATCCCCAGCCTTACACTTGCAGTCAACACCTTAGGGAATAATCCCACAACAATCCAAGGTTGCAAAAGATCGTGATATTGAATGAATATATTCTACTATTGTTTCTTATATATATATAAAAAAGGGCAGCTTCACAGGCGTGCCCTCTCTAACATAGCTATAAGGACAAAGGAGAAGAATTTACCCCTTGGTTTCTAGCTTGAGAATAACCTAGGCACTAGAGCAAGGACATGCCTCAACCATGTCCAACGTTGAAACTATCCCCTAGTAGCAGTAGCATAAAACATCATTGTACTAGGCTTTGTCACATTCAGGCTTCAATAAGATGATGCCATGTATATGTAATCAAACTGCCCTTCTTATAATATAAAGAAAAAAGGAAGCTAACCATACTAGGTAGACAAAAAGAAAAAGGATGTTAGGCAAGAATAGTAGGCTTTAAAGCAGTACATGGTAAAAACATTCTAAGAGCATCCATATTGGTGGGACTATTTTTTTAGCTATTTGGTACCGCAAAAAGTTACTTTATCTATTTTACTTTTTCACTTTACAAAACATCCAACATCAGTGGTTCTATTTTTTTTTTTCATTTAAATATTATTTATGTATTAATTTTTTATTATTTCTTTCACACTTCACTTTATTTGTCTCTCCCTCTCTCATTTGAAGATTTTAAAGAAGAACTAGCAAACTCAAAACCCCAGCCATCTCCACTGCACACAAGTCACCATTACCACAACCCAAATCCATCAAATTTACAACAAAATCATCTTAAAAACCAACCAAAATCACACATAAAACAACCAAAATTCAACAAACCCACAAATCCTCCAACAAAAAAACCCCAGTGAGACAATTGAAAGAGAAAGATTTAAAAAATCAGCACACCACAACCCTCCACCACCACCATCAAGGACACCAAGACCACCACATAACATCCAGAACCAAACCCACCACATCAACACCACAAAACCCATCCCATTACCAAAAAGCGCTGCCTAAAATCATTCCAAACCCAACCACAACACCATTGCCACAACTAATAATAACCGCCCACAACAATGCCAAGCCAAACCAGGCTTCAACCTAACCAATCCCAACCACCAACACAAACCCACGAACAAACATAGCCCATTCTCGATCCTAAACCCGACCACAAACACTGACCCACGAACACAACCCAATCAACAACCCACCACCACCACCACAAACCCACCTCAACAACCACCACCCACAACTTTGATTTAAAAAAAAAAAAAAAAAAAAACAAAAAACAAAAATAAAAACCACCACCACTAGGCTTGGGTCGGCAACAGCTTAGGGCTAGTGTCAGTAATGGCTTGGGCCTTAGGTTGGTGGCAGCTTGGCAGGCAAGGGCTGATGTGTGGTAAGGAGTTGGAGGAAGAAAGAAATAAAAAAATGAAGGGGAGAAGAGAAGGGTTGGGTTCGTTGAAGAAGGAATGTGAAGAAGAAAGAAGAAATGTGATGTAGAAAGAAAACAATAGAGAAAAATTGGCTAGAGGAAGAAACCAAAAAAAAAAAAATTTTTAAAAAAAATGAAAGGGAGGAGAAGTGTTGGGTTTGAGTTCGGTGAAGAAGAAAGAAGGAATGTAAAGAAGAAAGAGAAAAGAGAGAAAAGATTAATTTAATAAAAGAAGAGAGAGAAACCAATTAAAATATTTTTTTTTCCTTAGAGCTACAGTGCACAGCGATCTTTGGCTGTGCACTATAGCTGAGAAGCCAAATCATTTGGCTATAGCTCCACCATTGTTGCCCCACTTTTGTGGTTGGTGGTGCTAAAAATAGCAGTATTTCTTTTTAGCACTGCCAATACTAATGCTCTAAGAAAGCCTTACTCCATTTTCGTTTTTCCACCCCTTCTTTGGGTTTTCTAGGTAGATTTGCTTGTATATACTAATTTACAATTTTATAATTCTACCATTTTATTCCAAAAGAATGGTATTTTAGACGTACTAGCAGTTATAATTTAGAGACTATATAAAGTCCTCCCTAAAACCTAATTCCTAGGTACAAGAGTCGACAAACCAAGCATGGAAAACAAACAAAGAAATAGAGGAAAGATTAGTCCCTCTCAAAAATTAAAAGTGAAGCAGTCTAGTGGAAGAAGAAACTGCCTAGAATGGAAAACCCACTAGAGACCATAGTAGGTGTGTTCACCCAATAAGGCATCTATCCTATTTGAGTAAGAACGGATAGTAAGACTCAAAGTTGACCTAAGCAAGGCCCTTACAGGCATCATCCCCACAGTTTTACAGTAAGGATCACATTCACAAAATCCCAGTTTAAGGAAGGGATTTTTTATATCCATGCAGGGCTAGGAATACTTTCACAACCCTATTTGCCAAAAGAATGAAAGAAGCCGCAAGAGACAAGAAAAATTCAGGACCTCTCATTCTCTAAGGAGAATGGGCTGAACTAAGAGTAGGGCAAGAATGTAACTTCCAGCCTCTATTAATCTATTGTGAATTTGGTAGCTAGGTATTGCACTAGTTCTGAATTCTCCCTATAATGATTAACATCTTGACTTTCTAGTGCAGAAAGAGTATTCTGCCTAACTCCCTCATTGCTCTATCCAAACCTTGTAAAACCCCAAGTCTTGTAAGTAAACTTTAGGCTCTACTTAGTGGGAGAGTTAGAATTATTTTCTAATGGGGACCAAAAAGGGGAATATAAAGCTGCTAATATACCTAGCACAGTTCGGTTAGAGATGATGGAAACCACCCCCTAACCCGCGGTTTAAAGTGACTGTGGATGGTGTAGTCTTTGCTGTTCAAAAAGAGGCCAGTTTTGGGGTCTTCATTTGGGATGCTCAAGGCTTGGTGATTGCTTTTCTAAGTAAGAAGATAAAGGCTCAATTGGGGCTATTGAGATTGAAGCGAAGGTTTTTGAGGCTAGCATGCAATTTGCCAAAGAAATGGGCATACAAGAGTTTATTATGGAGGGCATTTTTTGAATATCTCTAATGCTTTGGCTGAGCAAAGTCATGCATCTATCT
Source organism: Quercus variabilis (assembly GCA_030445155.1). Taxonomy (NCBI): domain Eukaryota; kingdom Viridiplantae; phylum Streptophyta; class Magnoliopsida; order Fagales; family Fagaceae; genus Quercus; species Quercus variabilis. Next base: position 64,452,316 of record CP129448.1, on the reverse strand, counting down.
TTGCGACTCCTATCATCTATGGCATAACTTCCTCTAAGGTTCGATGTGTTGAGTTTCCAATGTTTTTAGACAACGTAATATTCTTGCCTATCTATTAGCAAAACATGCTTTAAGCATTGATGATTTTTCCTGTATGGATCGAAGAGAAACTTTGTTTTCTTGAATAAGCTCTTATCTATAATGAACTCTCTATTTCTCAAGTTTAATAAAGTTTATAGTATTCCTATAAAAATAATAATAACAAAAAAGAATTCCATTAAAAAAATAATAATAACAGAGCATGTTCTCCTGTACTAGGAGAACTGTAGCAATAGCGAATATGAGTATGTGTGTGTATTTGGTTTTATATTTATTTTGATAATTTAATAAGTATAGAAACATACCTACAATGACCATCTTCAATTTAGATTTTCGCTTATCACAATTGTAACCACCTTCTGTGTTCTCACAATCCAACTTGTTTTTGCAATTATGGAGATGGTCTTCACATTCATTAATATCTGATAGAATAACAAAAAAATTTAACAAATTAATTTTGGAGCTCTCACTATTAGTATAATTTTCATTTATAAATGTGACAGGATGACAAACAAATTAAAGTTTTCTCCAATTTAGAGCTCAACCTATACATAGACCAACAGGAGATTACAAAAATGGGAAGGAACATGTTAATATATATCAATACAGTTAACACCACCACATTTTACTTTAAAAGATTTATAATTACAAACTGACATTTTACTGAATGTGATAAATATCATATTAACAAATAATAAATAAATTTATTAATTATATTTTTGAAATATTGTTTAAAAGTTGACACATTAGTTTATAAGTTATATGTAGAAATTTTTTAATATTTGTAACATAATTTGAAATGAAATTATAAGTTTACTGTAAACATGCTTGGTCTAGAGATTAAAGTAATCAATATCTATAGAAAGTTGTCTCGGTTTGGTCAAGATATAATATATTATTATATTGATTAATAATTGTGTACCATTTTGGGGTTATCATTACATGTTTTGTGGGTGAAACTTATCCTTTGTTAAGAGTCATAATCAAATATATATATATATATATATTTAAACATAATCGAATTATGTTAATCCTTAACTCAATATATTTATAATGGACCTACCGTTAAAAAAAACATCAAATCCTTTTAAAAGATTGAAACTTGAAGATTATATTGGCCAAGGCTTGGGTGGGTGGGAATTGAAATATTGAATGGTGAATTGACTAAACTCACTAGTCTTTATTCTTTAGTCACTCAGTTGAAGGTCACGTGAGCACACAAAATAAGAAATTTAGAGAGAGAGAGAGAGAGAGAGAGATGAAGAGTCGAAGAAGCTTAAGAAATTAAAGAGAAAAATAGCAATAGATGGAGAAATTAACATGAAGAAAAAGGGACTGAAGAAAATGAAGAAGAAATGCAGGAGAGAAAGTGTTGGTTTTATTTTGGGCTTGGTATACATTTTACCGACCAAAATTCTGAATACATCCTAGTATGGGTGAAACAACCCGGTACACCCAAATATTTCTAGTGGCACATTTCAGTCTATGGGGCCTAATTAATACTGTTATAGGTATATAAATTTTTATATTGGTTAAAATTTGGAGGCCTTGTTCTACTTGCCTACAGCGATAGCCTAATTGGCCTAGTAGTAAGCTTGCCTTGCTAACTTAGATACTAGTAAGGTAAATACTAGTGAAGTAAATACTAATTATATTGGTTGATATGGTACAAAATTAAGTCCCTTGTCATTGATATTTTCGACCAAATATGTTTAAGTAACAAATAGTGCGGGCCCATTTCTAACTGCGTTATATCACCATTTGATAACTTTCAATGAGAAAAATAATTGATAATATTATATGTATGTGGCTTTATATTTTTGAGTTGATATTTCTAATATAGGATACACTTTGAAATTGAAAAATTATTGTAGAAAGTACTATAGATAAATGTAAAAGTTAATTAAAATAGTATAGTGGAGCTTATAAATAGTGCTAAAAAGTACAGTGGGCCTATAAATAGTAAAATAATTTTAATTTTTCATTCTTATCTAAATAATTATTTCTAAGTCACTTTAGTTTTTCGACTTTTTCTCCAAAAAAAAGTTGCTTTAACTTTGTTTGGCAAAAAGCAAATGTCACGTGATAATTACTTTTATGTGTCCACTTTTGAACACGTATCACTATCTGACCGGGTCTAGTGTACTTGATGCATTGAACTTAATCCAAGTCCAATTACTTTTACCTATACTATTCCTTCTATTTTAAAATGATAATTACCAACTATAATTAATATTTATTATTTTTAAATAAATTCTAATCATATAACTAATTTGGTTAGTAAGCGTTATTTTGAGGTTATTCTATATGATAATTTAATTTTTAAAAATTTGTATTTTCCCAAACCTCAGGGGAGGTTATTATAATTTACTAAAAAAACATTTTTGTGTCATAGTAATGGGAGTGTCAAATGGAAGCTTGACACCAAATTTTATTGTATTGAATTTAGTAGCAAAATATTATTAAATTGAAGAATTTTTGTCCGTGTATATATGTATATATAACACCACGTTAAACAATATTATGCTTATAGTTATACTACTCAATGGTTTTTTTTTCTTTCGTTAGATGTGAATTTGTTAAAATTCACCATTAGAATACTTCTAATATTCTTTATAATTGCAAATGTTTAAAAATCATTTTTTTAATAGTTTAAAATTATATATAAAAGATAAGTTTGGAGATTGAAGGTAAATAATTTCTAATTGACCTGAAATTTGACATGTATACTAAGAACATATAGAATGTAATCCAATGATGAGATTATCAAAATATTAATTCAGTAAAAAATTATTAAGTGATATAAAATTTCTTATATATATATTTGACATAAAGAAGTGATGTCTAGGCCTTTGGTCAGACTGATCCATTCCCTATCTATGGGACCTCTCAGAAACTCTATTAATCAGTGATGTGGTGAATTAAATCTACAACTTCAATATTTACACCATGCACTAGACAATAAGTTCATCACCCAAGTATCCCTGGACCAGCGGTAAACATATTTTTATTATTAAGTATTATTGTGTACGAAAGACATATAATTTCTAGAGAGTGTAATTCTTACGTATTTTAAAGTTATATATAGCTAACAGTGATACGTCGAAAAAATTAGATATTGTTATTGTAATGGTGAAAATGTAATAACAGTACTTATAATTAGAATTATATGTTATTAAAAAAACGATATAATAAATTATAATTTGAAGTTAGGCTGTTATTTTTAATTGTTAATTCTTGATTATTTGTTCCCCACAAACCACAATCATTCTTTTAATTCTTTCTTTAGAACTGATCTTGAATAAAATATGCGTTTACACTATATCACATTTAAACAAATCTAATTTTCTAATTAGCATATTGACAAGAAGGCATTTCCGTTCAACCCTTTTGGAAGCAAATGAAACTAAGGACATTCTAATTAGCATATTGTAAACACAAACGTTTGTATATATATATTTTTGTAAACACAAATGTTGTTGCTTGCTGCCTTTGTGTTTGAGGGCAGTTTAGAATGTAAAACTCAGCTCTTTTTTGTATATTTTTTGTGATGTCCAAACATCTGTATATATCTTTTGGCTATTTCGTGTTGGGGACTTGTATATATCTTTCTCGATTTGCTGTTGGGAACTTGGTCATGGACCTATGATGTTGGGATGTAATAGGAACTTGCAGGAAGCAGTGGTGTTTTTTTGGGGGGGGGGGGGGGGGGTACCTATAGCCGCGTTTTTAAAAATGCGGCTACAGGTCTGCAGCTGTAGCTGCGTTTTGAAACTCGGCTCAACTGAAACCTGTAGCCGCGTTTATTAAAAAACGCGGCCATAGGTGTGTACTGCCCATTACATGCTCCAGGGCAAAAACCGCGGCTTCAGGTCTGACCTGTAGCCACGTTTTACAAAAACGCGGCTATAGGTGTGACCTGTAGCCGCGTTTTTGAAAAACGCGACTACAGGGTTGTTGCTGCGGTACTTAGGCTGCGTTCGTAAACGCGGCCATAGGAAACGCGACTATAGCCTATAGCCGCGTTTTTGGGGTTTTTAGCTGCGTTTTTTAAACGCGGCTATAGACCCAGATTTTTGTAGTGTTAGTATCATCTAAGACGAATGCTATTAAAATGGAGTTCTTATGCAAAAAAAGAACGGTGTGCATTTGAAGTTTACCTTCACATCCACCATCAACATAAGGATTTCCTTTGTATCCGGTAGCACAGTGACAAGAAAATCTGTAGAAGTAGTCTTTGTTCTCGTTAGGGAAAGAACAACGGACTTGGCGTCTACCTTTGAGGAAGTGAAACAACTCACGTGAATTGTTGTTCCAGCGAAATATGGCCCACTTCAGCACCACAGGAACGTATTCCCAATATTGCACAAAAGAGGGATCTCGTTTGCTTTTCTCCAACCACCCTTTGTCTGCTAGGAAGGCATATTGGCAACTCTTTTGCCCTCCCTCTTCGTCATTTGATTTGTTTATACTTCTGAATTCAACATCAAATGCTTGACAGTTTAAAGGGATATTCGTCAACTCGCAGCAGTTGAAACCCGAGCATTTACCTTCTTTGTCTACCTTCATGTCTTTCTTGTAATCCGACTCGCATCCGAAAATCTGAGGAAAAATATTGGCTATCTTTGCAAAGTTGTCGCAGCCGACCGAAATGAATGTATTATGATAAGGGGAGAAGTGAAAAGGACTTCCTGTGATGTTGACAATGCTGTGATTTCCTTCATACTTACAATACTTGGAATAAATTGTTGGCACTTGCACCTGAACTGTAGGCTCAATAAAATTGCTGGTACTTGGATTGTTACTAATAATGATTTGCCGCACCTCCTTATCAATACTTGTTAAGAAGGCTTGAGCAGAGCCACCAGTTCCTTTGCAAACAATTTCGAACCACTTGTCCAAGTAACAATCAGGTCCAATTCCAAATGGGTATGGAATTTGAAGGTTTCCACACCTACTTTTACAATTGGGTCTTGCTATAGGTGGTGCTGCTTCTGCTAATTCACATGCAAGCAGAAGCATGAAAGCTTGCATTACCAAAGACACAGCCATTTCCTTGTGGGTGTCACTCACAACAAGCGGACTTTAATAGAGCTGTCACTCGTAACCTTCTCGCTACTGTTACATAGACCACAGTCAATATAGGAAACGGGGCCACACCGATCCCTTGGTAAAAATTGCATCTACTTTTGTTGTTGTGGCTTATCAATGTTATCGGACTGTCTAACACAAAGCAAAATTTTGATCTCCTCTTCTCCTCCACAAGAATTCCCTTAATTAAAAGGGAAAAAAAAAAAAATTTCCAGCCTCTCAATGTTATGTTGTTGAGTTGTAAAGTTTTAACCAAACTACCTTCCCCACCAAAATAAATATTAGTAATACTTAATTTGTTGTTTTATTTTATATTAATATTAATTGCATTCATGCATATGCATGAATGTAATTAAAAATAATCACAATTATAGAGTTCAAATTATATCTTTTATTTTATTTTTTTTAAAGAAGATATTCAAATTATACATGGTACTTCTTATCTTATACTTTTTTTAAACCATACATTTCAAAAATATGTAATTATGGGGTCAAAGAATTTGGCAACTGCAGCCTAGTTTATACTAAACCCAAAGCTCATGTCGAGGAGGAAGAAATGTTCGAGGACGAAAGAAGCAAGTCCAAGGTGCCCTAAAACATCGTCGAGGACAATCCTGTCCTCTGCCAACCAAGATCATAGAAGGGAAGAGCAGCATGCCATCAAAGGTAGCCTCTTAGAGCATCACAAGGAAAAGGAGAGGTACAATGGGTCAGCCATGGGAACACAGTGGAGGAGCAATTCAAGGAGAAACTGTTACCTCCGCATTAAATGCCCACAACTAACGTCCTGACCTTATTAATGGGGAAATGACCCCTAAACAGTGCTGCATTGGTTACTGCAACTCATAAGAGGTTTAGAAAGGTAGCTGATGGGACAAACACTTAAGTAGTGATCTGCATTATCAACAAATGGAAGGTCTAGATTAACTGAAATGAGGTATATAACGTAAGAAATCCTCCAGGAAATGAGGGGGTGAAAAAACAGAAAACACAGCAACAATTTATATTGTCTTCAAAACCCTTGTAACCAGACACGGAAGAAATAATAAGAACAATCAACCCCTCAGAGGAGAGTTGAGGACCAAATTTTACACTTTAGTCCACATCCTTGTTATTCAACCCATTCATTGCCATGTCTAGTTGTTGTAACCCTCACTAAGGCCTAGTTTTTCAATCCACTCTTTATAAATTTATTGTATTGGGCTAGTGGGGTCTGAGTCCATTCATCCAATAGAAGAAGTGCTCTAATCCAGTCCCTACAATTGGCGCCGTCTATGGGGAGAACTTGTGTGCTAGTAAGGGTAACAATCAAGCATGGCAAGATCAGGCCCTCATCAAGCAGGCTCCTATCAGCCTGAACCGGCTAAATCCCAACAACAAGGTAACTTTCCCAACCCTGAGCGTGATCAAAATGAAGAGAATGGGAGGTTTCGAGAGGGAAGTGTGCACACCACTCAAATCGGTAGGAGCCATTCTCGTGTGAGGAGTCACGTGCTCCAGAGACAAAATAACAACCGGCTTATGCAACAAGAAGAAGTTAGAAGCCACGTATCTCAGAGATAGAATGGTAATCAAGCCATGCAATGAGAGATAGAAGATTTAAAGAGAAAGCTATGCCATGCACAATAAAGGCGGTCTCATTCTAGCCTTAACATGCCCTCCAGTGATGAAGGCGATAATGACTATAGACGAAGATCGCAAACCCCTCCAAGCGAGGCTTTCTCTCACAAAGAAGAGTACTACTATAGGTGTAAACATAAAAGCCCATCTCCTAGGGGCTTGGGAAACGATGCCATGAGCAGGGCACTGGATCAACTCTCCAAGTCACCTTTCACACGCCACATAGAAGGGGCTACGCTTCCTCAGCGATTCCAACAGCCAACCTTTACCATTTATAACGACAAAACAAATTCCGTGAAACATGTGAGCCAATTTAACCAAAGGATGGCTGTCCATTCTAAAAACTAGGCGCTGATGTACAAGGTTTTCCCATCTAGCTTGGGACCAGTGGCGATGGCTAGAGGCAGCTAACCCAAGCCTTTGGCTCCCATTTCATTACAAACAGCAGGGCTCCTTGGCCCTTGATTACGTTATTGTCCTTATCCATGCATGATGAAGAAACTCTAAAGGCCTACTTGGACAGATATTGGGAGATTTATAATGAAATGGATGACAATTTTGACAATGTCTTCATCAGCACCTTCAAAAATAGTCTCTGGTTGGCAAGCCTGCCACCAATGTACGCCAATTGATGGATCAGATCGATAAGTATAAACGAGTAGAGGAAGACCAGCTGCAAGGCAAGGGAAAAGAGAAGGTTATCCCTCAAGAGATGAGGGATTTTAGGTTGGACGGGTATAACAATAGTTGCCCGAGGAGAGATTTCGTAGGGCAATCCGTAGCAACCAACACACAGACTGTCAATGCTATATTCCGAGAACTAGTACATCGAGTACTAGAGAAAATCAAGAACGAGTTGTACTTTAAGTGGCCGAATAAAATGGCGGAGAGTCCACCAGGCGCAATCAAAACTTTTATTGCCAATACCACCAGGACCACCGACATACCACGGAGAATTGCAGGAACCTCTGGAACTATCTGGACTAACTAGTCCGAGAAGGAAAGCTGAAGCACCTTTTACGTCATTCTAGTGGTCATCAAGGCCAGACCCCTCAAAAGCCCCAAAGAGATACTGCCCTAGGGCTACCCGCAGGGACAATCAATGTCATCTTGGCTGCGCTAGGAAGAACAGGCACACACCCTTCACGAGTGTTATCCGTGGCATAGCTGCCTGCCGAGGAGTCCCAGCCAGAGCCGAAGAAGACTAAAATGAAGTTTTACCCAACCCTGAGCTTTTTAGAAGAAGACAAGACTGGAACCGTCCAGCCCCATGATGATGCGCTGGTGATCACTCTCAGAATTGGGGATTATGATGTGAAAAGAGTGATGGTGGATGATGGCAGTGGGGTCGAGGTTATGTACCCCGACTTCTACAGGGGGCTGAGGTTAAAATCGGAAGATTTAATGCCCTATAGCTCTCCTTTGTTGAGCTTCGACAAGAAGCTTGTTGTTTCAAAGGGCACGATTAGGCTACCCATTCAGACCGGCCTAGAGATAGTGGAGGTGAAATTTATCGTGGTGGATACCTACTCTCCATATACAGCTATCATCAGTAGACCCTGGCTTTATACCTTGGGGGCTGTTGCCTTCTCCTTGTATCAGAAGGTGAAATTCTCGTCAGGGGACCAAGTGCTAGAAATTCGTGGTTGCCAATCCACGGTAAGGCAGTGTATGGTGGCTTCCATTTCACATCGGCTCGATGCAGAGTCCTCGGCCTCTGTAGAAATGAGCTTATAGGAATCAAAGGCCCCTGTGCCGCCTCTTGATATAGCTACCAAGGAGGCAAAATGTGAAGATCTAGAGAAGGTGATTATTGGTGGTGACCCAGAGAAGTTATTTCAGGTCGGGGCTCAACTACCTCTTTAAGAAAGGGAGGAGTTGATTAAGTTTCTTAAAAGAAATATCGATGTATTTGTATGGGATGCCTATGATGCTCTAGGGATTGATCCAGCCTTCATCTGTCACCATCTCAATGTCAACCCGACCATTACTCCCAAGAAGAAACCACCCCGGCGCCCATCAAGAGAGCATGCCGACGCGATTAGGGATGAGGTAAAGAAGCTTAAGTGTGTAGGGGCTATCAAAGAGGTTTTTCACCCCGAATGGCTAGCCAACACCATGGTGGTCAAGAAGAAAAGTGGAAAATGGCGGGTTTGTGTAGACTTCACGAACCTAAATAAACCATGCCCAAAAAACCTGTTCCCCATGCCTCGGATAGACCAACTAATGGATGCAACTGCGGGCCATCCTCGGATGAGCTTCTTAGATGACTTCCAAGGCTATCATAAGATACCACTAGCCCTAGAGGATTAGGAGAAAACAGTCTTCGTGACACCTGTGGGGAACTACCACTTCAAAGTAATGCTGTTCGGCCTGAAGAATGCAAGGTCCACTTACCAAAGGATGATGACGAGGATGTTCGAACCGCAGTTGGGCAAGAGCATCGAAATCTATGTTGATGATATGGTGGTGAAGAGTAAAGTGGTATCCGAGCATTTATGAGACTTCGGCAGCACCTTTAATGTCTTAAGGAAGCATAAGCTGCGCCTAAATGCTTCCAAATGCTCATTTGGTGTGGGATCAGGCAAGTTTTTAGGCTACATGGTTACTCATAAGGGATTTGAGGTTAACCCTAACCAAATCAATGCTATTAATTATTTAAAACCACCACGAAATGCCAAGGAGGTCTAGAAGCTTACTGGGATGATCGCAGCCTTGAATCGATTCATTTCTAGATCGGTGGATAAATGCCGACCATTCTATCTCTTGATCAACAAGTGAAAACGATTTGAGTGGTCCGAAGAGTACTGTGTTATGGCCTTCCAGCAACTCAAGGAGTACCTATCCCGGCCACCTATCATGTCCAGTCTTAAGGCCGATGAAGTCCTATACGCATCTATTACTGTGGCTCCTCATACTGTGAGCCTAGTGCTAATACAAGATGACAATGGCCTTTAAAGGCCAGTCTATTACGCGAACATGTCACTACATGAAGCTGAGGTCAGGTACTTGCCCTTGGAGAAAGTCATACTAGCCGTGGTCCATGCCACACAAAAGCTTCCCCATTATTTCCAAGCTCACACAGTGGTTGTTTTAACCTAACTACCCTTGAAGTCTGTACTTCAAACTGCTGATTACATTGGAAGGATTGCCATATGGAACACAATCCTTGGAGCTTTTGACATAAAATTCATGTCTCGGACCTCTATAAAGGGTCAGGTCCTGGCTGATTTGGTGACCGAGTTTGTTGAACCACCCGTAGAAATAGTGACAAGGAAGCGAAACATGGATGGAAAATCCATTGGGGTAATCTCTATGCCAAGACCCCTATGTTAGAAGGTGTACGTTGATGGCAAAGCAAATCAAAGGGGGTCTGGAGTAAGGCTGGTCCTAGTGTCTCCTGAGAAGACTATCATAGAAAAATCCCTGAGACTTGGGTTCTCAGCCACGAATAACGAAGCCGAGTATGAGGCACTGTTACAAGGAATGGCCATGGTACAGAAAATGGGAGGAAAAGCAATAGAGATGTTCTCAAACTCGAGATTAGTAGTGGGCCAAGTAAAGGGAGAGTTAGAAGCTAGGGATGCAAGGATGCAAGAGTACTTAAGCCAGGTTAAATGCTTGCAGTCAAGTTTCGATCTCTTCAGCTTGTCACACGTCTCCAGAAGTGGAAACACCCATGCAGATTTATTGGCCACACTTGCTACTTTCTCGACGGGGGGTCTGTCTCAGGTTATTCTTGTCGAGCATCTGGTCAGGGCAAATGGGATCACTGAAAGCATGGTTCATGTCCATCAAATTAGGGTGGGTTCTAGCTGGATGAACCCTATAATGAGATTCCACAAATATGATATTCTACCCAAGGAGAAGTCAGAGGCTAAGAAAATACAAAGAAAAGCTCCTCGATTCTGGTTGTTCGAGAACTACAAATTGTATAAGCACTTCCATTCTAGACCATATTTATTGTGTATTCACCCTGAAGCGTTAGAACTACTACTTGAAGAATTGCACGAAGGGATCTGTGGGAGTTACATAGGAGGAAGATCTCTATCACACCTAGCCATTACCCAAGGATATTAGTGGCCGAGGATGCGGAAGGAAGCTCTAGAATATGTTAAGAAATGTGACCAATGCCAAAGGTTTGCCCTAAATATTCATCAGCCAGGAAGGGTCCTCAACCCTTTGTCCAGTCCATGGCCGTTTGCCCTGTGGGGCTTGGATATTGCAGGCCCTTTCCCAAAGGTTACTAGAAATAAGATATATCTGCTGGTTGGCACAAATTATTTCACCAAATGGGTCAAAGCTGAGCCATTGGCCAACATCAGAGATGTGGATGCTAAGAAATTCATCTGGAGAAACATTGTTACACGATTCGGGGTCCTTCGTACCCTCATATCAGATAATGGACTCCAATTTGACAATAAACCCTTTAGAAGATACTGTTGTGAGTTAAGGATCACAAATAGGTACTCAACTCCAGCTTATCCTCAAGGAAATGGGTAGGCTGAGGCTGTCAACAAGGTCATAATCAATGGGCTCAAGAAGAGAATGGACGACACCAAGGGAAAATGGGTAGAAGATCTACCACACTTTTGCTATGACCTATGGACTTCTCGGACTACACTTTTGCTATGACTTATGGACTTATCAGACTACACCACGGCAGTCAACAAGGGAAACACCTTTTGCTATGACCTATGCTGCTGAGGCTATTATCCCTTTAGAGGTAAGCTTCCCGACGCTAAGGACGAGCTCCTTCACTCCAAGCAATAATGATGAACCACTAGGTAAGAGCCTAGATCTGATCAATGACGAAGAGAAAAGGCAATGATCCAATTGGCCTATTACCACCAGAAGCTTAAGTAAGGATATGATGTCAATGTGAAGCTGAGACCACTAGCACCAGGGGACTTAGTGTTGAGGAAAGTTGTAGGTGCTGCCAAGAACCCATCCTTTGGAAAGCTAGGATCCAGTTGGGAAGGATCATACCAAATTACTTCAGTAGCAGGGATAGGTGCATACTACTTAGAAGACTTGGATGTAAAAGCTGTACCTTATCCATGGAATGTAAATAACCTGAGAATGTATTATTATTAATAAAATCATTTCTTTATTTCAAATCTTAAAGCTATTATGATTATATGTCTTGTATTTTGGTGACAATCTAAGTACTAGATAGAACCAAGGTCATGCATGGTTCTCAAACTCAAACATATGGGGAAACTAGTTACTTCAAGAAAAATCTAAGTACTAGACAGAACCAAGGTCTTACATGGTCCTCGGACTTAAACTTATGGGGAAACTAGTTACTTCAAGAAAAGCCTAAGTACTAGACAGAACCAAGGTCTTGCATGGTCCTCGGACTCAAACCAACCTATGGGGAAACTAGTTACTTTAAGAAAAGTCTAAGTACTAGACAAAACCAAGGTCTTGCATGGTCCTCGGACACAAACCTATGGGGAAACTAGTTACTTCAAGAAAAGTCTAAGTACTAGACAAAACCAAGGTCTTGCATGGTCCTCGAACTCAAACCTATGGGGAAACTAGTTACTTCAAGAAAAGTCTAAATACTAGACAAAACCAAGGTCTTGCATGGTCCTTGGACTCAAATCAACCTATGGGGAAACTAGTTACTTCAAGAAAAGTCTAAGTACTAGACAAAACCAAGGTCTTGCATGGTCCTCGGACACAAACCTATGGGGAAACTAGTTACTTCAAGAAAATTCTAAGTACTAGACAGAACCAAGGTCTTGCATGGTCCTCGGACTCAAACCTATGGGGAAACTAGTTACTTCAAGAAAAGTCTAAATACTAGACAAAACCAAGGTCTTTCATGGTCCTCGGACTCAAACCAACCTATGGGGAAACTAGTTACTTCAAGAAAAGTCTAAGTACTAGACAAAACCAAGGTCTTGCATGGTCCTCGGACACAAACCTATAGGGAAACTAGTTACTTCAAGAAAAGTCTAAGTACTAGACAGAACTAAGGTCTTGCATGGTTCTCGGACTCAAACCTATGGGGAAACTAGTTACTTCAAGAAAAGTCTAAATACTAGACAAAACCAAGGTCTTGCATGGTCCTCAAACTCAAACCTATGGGTAAACTAGTTACTTCAAGAAAAGTCTAAGTACTACACAGAACCAAGGTCTTGCATGGTCCTCGGACTCAAACTTATGGAGAAACTAGTTACTTCAAGAAAAGTCTAAGTACTAGACAGAACTAAAGTCTTGCATGGTCCTCGGACTCAAACCTATGGGGAAACTAGTTACTTTAAGAAAAGTCTAAGTATTAGACAGATTCAAGGTCTTGGATGGTTCTCGGACTCAAACCTATGGGTAAACTAGTTACTTCAAGAAAAGTCTAAGTACTACACAGAACCAAGGTCTTGCATGGTCCTCGGACTCAAACTTATGGAGAAACTAGTTACTTCAAGAAAAGTCTAAGTACTAGACAGAACTAAAGTCTTGCATGGTCCTCGGACTCAAACCTATGGAGAAACTAGTTACTTTAAGAAAAGTCTAAGTATTAGACAGATTCAAGGTCTTGGATGGTTCTCGGACTCAAACCTATGGGAAAACTAGTTACTTCAAGAAAAGTCTAAGTATTAGACAGAACCAATGTCTTGCATGATCCTCAAATTCAAACCTATGGGGAAACTAGTTACTTCAAGAAAAATCTAAATACTAGACAGAACCAAGGTCTTGCATGGTTCTCGAACTCAAACCTGTGGAGAAACTAGTTACTTCAAGAAAAGTCTAAGTACTAGATAGAACCAAGGTCTTGCATGGTCCTCGGACTCAAACCTATGGGAAAACTAGTTACTTCAAGAAAAGTCTAAATACTAGATAGAGCCAAGGTCTTGCATGGCCCTCGGACTCAAACCTATGGGGAAACTAACTACTTTCAGCGAAGGCCTAAGCATTAAACAGATCCCAGGTGTTGTGTGACTCCTTGGACCACAACCTTTAAGGAAATTAACGAACTTAAGCACTCATCTGAGTTACAAATACAGCCAAAAGGGAGCATGGCATCTTAGACCACTTGCCCTGTCCTCGTTCAATAAAGATGTAAACAAATATAAGCCCATGAGCATCACTTAAAGCATTTTGAGGTACATCGAACTTAACTCCCTTGCATAGTCAATAGCTGACTGTTTCCTTAAGGTTAGTGAGTTTTTAGAACATTCTCATAGGTACCTTTGCACATTATGCTGTGGCATTTGATCTTAGGATTTAAAGGTTTATCTTTATAGGTGCTACACATATAGAATTTTTTACCTGTTATGATAACCAACTCATAAGGTATAGGATTCATATTATAAGCTTATCACCTTTTGTAGTCTATTTAGCAAAAGCAAGTCATAGTAATGAGGTGGCTCAATTGTTAAACAAAGTCTAAGTGAAAATCATTATTATGGACTTTACATTTTTTAGCTACTGCTTCAAAAAGGGAAGACAAGTCACATTATTGAGACCGTTTAGCTAAATTATCAAAGCACAAGTTATATAAATAAGCAACAATTAATAAATGAGAAGGGAATTGCATACATTCAACCCAAAGTGTTCCATTACAATAGTTCAAGTATATAAAAAAAAGAAAAAAAGAAAAAGAAAAAGAAACATAAGGCAAAAGCACAACAGAAGCGACTTATTTTTTCAACTTGATCTTCATCCCCCCCTTGGGAAGCTGTTCTGAAGCAACCTCAGGGTCCTCGGAACCTTTACCTGGGGGAACAGCCTACAGAGGTACCACAAGAAGAGCTGTCTCCTCGGTATGAGGTGCCTAGGAATCATCTGAGGGCTTCGTAGCATCTTAGGGTGCTTCCTGGTTAAAGCCTTTATCTGTTTTTATCACCCAGAAGGCTTAGTTTCCTTGGCTGGCTCATCAGGAGCAGTTATCACCAGAGCAGCCTCAGCCTCCTCCAGAGCAACCTCAGCCTTGGAGCTAAAGGGGGCTGACTCCCTGATGGCAATAGGGTAGTATACATTCTCTACCTTCCACAGGTTAGATGAAGCCTTAACCCCAGCTTATTTAAGGGCTTCATTCCAAGTCTGGGAACAGTAAAGTCGGCACACCCCAAGTACTTGAGCCTTGAGAGTGGCTTCGGTCTCAGCCACTCCCAAGGTAAAAGCCTCCTCCTCAGTTTGCTCCTTGGAGCTTTCAGCCTCTGTCCTCACGAACTCAGTCTCTACTTTAGCCATTAAGGTTTCATCCCTAGCGAACTCCGCAACATTTTTAGCCCTCTCTACCTCGGCTAACTTCTTCTTCAGGTCGATGATATGCTCCTTGGCAATCTTCAGTTGTTCCTCAGCTTTGAGCAGGTACCTTGTCTGGTCTTTGGCCTTTTTTGAGCGCTGGCTAGACCTGACTCAGTGCTATCTCTGACCCTTGTCATCTCCTTCAGCTCCTCCCTTGCTTTCAAGAGATCAGCCTCAGAGTTTTTAAGGGTCTGAGCAGCATCCAGGCGCTTGTCACGCTCGAGATCCAAGGCTCTGTTCTGCTCGTGGGCTACCTCTTCCAGCCTATAGTGGCCTGGACAGCCTGCCAATTGAAACAAGCACACAGTAAGTTATAAAAATAAAATAAAAATAAAAATAGCGAAATCACAAGTGTTAAATGTCTTACCATGCCTAAATACCTTTTGAGGCTGAGAAAGACCTCCTACCTCCTTAAATTCCCCAACTTGGCCATATTGATGGGGAGTAGCAAGGCCTTCTCCAGGGCGTCGGCCGTGTAGGTGCCTTCACCCCCTCGGAAGTCCCTGAGGGAGGCGTTGTCCATCAAGGGCTCCCCATGGAGCATCGAGGCAGGATGCCAGGCCTGGGGCTCGGATTGTGCAAAAGACTTCCTTTTCCTGGCCTTAGTGCCTGATTTTTAACTACTTTGAGGCTTGTCAGACCTCATCTTCCTCCTGAGAGGAGCGAGACCTCCCCTATCCATTGGATCCTTACCCTTGGAAGCCCTCTTCCTTTTTGGGTCGACAGGCTCGGGCCGAGGAGGCAAGGCTGGCTGAGGAGGAGTAGGAAGTCTAGCTTATGTGGAGGATGGCCTAGTCTGAACAGGTTAAGGCGGGGGCGGAGAAGGAGGAAGCTTGGATTGTGGCTTCACCGACGTGTCCTTCCCCGGTTAGCCCTCTATCAGATCGAGCAAATTGGTTTGAGGTTTTCTCTTAAAACTCATTTCGGCCTGAGAATTAGTCCCTACTGATGAGAGATTCACTTCAGTCAAATTAGGGACACCCAAGTCACCAGTGGGATCCTCAGATGGATTGACTTCGTCGAAAACACCAAATTCATCCTCGAACGGACCCAAGTCAGCAACTTCTTCTTCTCTTTCTGCTTTTCCTCCCTCGGCCTCTACAACCTGAAGGGATGAAGAAGGGCCTGCCAGCGGAACGCCTTCTGGGATGAAAGATCCTTTAGGAAGCAAGAACCCGTGTTCTACTACGGTGATCTTGTGGCGTCGAGGATCTTTAGCTCTGATCACGTACTTTGGAGCTGAGTATGACTTCTGGATGGGATCATACTTGAGGATCTTGTGAGCATCTCTGATTTGGTTGTTAGCTTCATTCACAAAGACCTCCACCCTAAGGATGGTTTCCAAATCCTCCCAGTTGACTAGGTGAAAGTGTCGATCAAAGGCGTATGGATTTGCAACAAAAAAAAAAAAAAAGCATATTAGTAACCGAACAATGCAAACAATGATGACATAAAAGATCAACCCTCTCCTACTCTGAATACCCCAACTGGTACCCCTTTCTCTGTTGGACAGTGAAGGTCGTCGTGCCACTCCCCAGACACGATGAGAAAGTCCTTATTTAACCCTTTGCTGGACTTGGGGAGACATTGAATAAGCTGAACCTTATCGTCCATTGTCTTCATGTAATAAGATTTACCCCTTAGGTGTTAGAGGTTATAGCACCAATTTACATCGTGATGGGTTAACCTCAGCCGCATTTTCTCATTTAGGGCGTCCACACAACCCAGAATCCTAAACATGTTGTGGCGCACTGGATGGGAGCTAACCGGAAGTGCCTGAGGTAGTCCCTCATCACCTGCCCCATAGGGATTCTCATACCATCTTCTAGGAAGGCGATTATGGAAATTACTACTTCCCCCTCTTGCCTCCTAAAATGCCACTCCCCTTCTTCACAATATTTTAGACCTACATTACGGGGTATCCTATAATCGGCCATGAATTTCTCCATTGCCTTTTCAGACTCAACCAACTTTTTAAATCTACCAATCCCTAGGAACGCCTAAAGGACTCAGGAAAATGGGCGAAAGAGAGAGAGAAAACATGAATTAAAGGCAGAAGAAAACTTACAGAAATGAGGAAAAGCTCATCGGACAAAATTTTTATGCAAAAAAGAGATGTGAGTTTGGTTAAGGCTTCACCGAATTCAGGGTATGTGCGCAAGAACTCTTAAGTGCAAAAGTAAAGAGGAAAATTGGTTCAAATGGGTATTTATACCCTCAATTAAAAAAGACCGTGCGGGTTTCCCGCCCATAAAGGTGAAAAAATCCCTACCATTAGATTACCATCACACCGTTGAACATGGGGAGCACAGAGCTATCAGAATTTAATGGGGGCGCGCTCTGTATACCGAAGCGCTAGGAGCGTGCTTTGGACAAGTGAAGAGACTCTGGCACTAACAGAGGACAAGACTTTACAAGCCATGACAAATGCCCGAGGACATCAAAATCCTTCTCCCCGTCTGAGGAGCTGGACAGCAAGATTTTGAGGGGCTATTATGGGGTCAAAGAATTCGGCAACCATGACTCACTTTATACTAAGGCCAAAGCTCATGCCGAGGAGGAAGAAATGTCCAAGGATGAAAGAAGCAAGTCCAAGGTGCCCTAAAACATCGCCGAAGACAATCCTGTCCTCGGCCAACCAAGATCATAGAAGGGAAAAGCGGCATGCCATCAAAGGTAGCCTCCCAGAACATCCCAAGGAAAAGGACAAGTACAATGGGTCAGCCATGGGAATATGGTAGAGAAGCAATTCAAGGAGAAACTGTCACCTCTGCAGTAAATGCCCACAACTACCATCCTGCCCGCATTAATGGGGAAATGACCCTTGAACAGTGCTGCCTTGGTTGCTGGAAGGGACAAACACTTGAGTAGTGACCTACATGATCAACAAATGGAAGGCCAAGATCAACTAGAAGGGGATATATAACGTAAGAAATATTCCATGAAAGGAGGGGGTGAAAAAGCAGAAAACACAGCAACAATTTATATTGTCTTCAAAACCCTTGTAACCAGACACAAAAGAAATAATAAGAACAATAAGCCCCTCAAAGGAGGGCCGAGGACCGAATTTTACACTTTAGTCCATGTCTTTGTTATTCAACCCATTCATTGCCATGTCTAATTGTTGTAACCTTCACTAAAACCTAGTTCTTCAATCCACTCTCTATAAATTTATTGTATTGGATTAGTTGGGTTTGAGTCCATTCATCCAATAAAAGAAGTGCTCTAATCCAATCCGTACAGTAATGGTTTATTATTATTATTATTATTATTATAAAATTTAGAATTTAATTGGTTTTAGATTCTTCGATTTTTGCACCCAATAATTCACTTGTCATAAAAATTTAAAACTTAGATGGACACATGGCGGAAAATTAAACTATAATTGGAATCCAATTTTGAAACTACTTGGATTCGGACTCTTCAATTTTTATATTCAATAATTCACTTGGCACAAAATTTAAATTTAAATGAGACAAATGATGCAAAATTGAGAATCCAATTAAAATCTAATTGAATTTTTTCTAAGTTTTGACTATTAATATTTTGCTAAGCAATATTTATTATTTATTGACTGTGGATGATTTTTATGTTGGATTGTGAGTGAAAATAGCTAAATACCACATTTTGGCAAAATTTGTTGCAAGCTAACACTATTTCAGTGAACTCGAATTCCTAAGTATGTCGCTAGCATGACACTACTGACCTGAAAATTGTGTAATTAAAAAAAGTAATATGATACTGACCTGAAAGTTGTGTAATTAAAAAAAGTAATATGATATTCAATATTACGAAAATTGAGTACTTCTTTATAATACTTGATCTTACTGAAGTCGAGTACCTTGTATTTTTTTTTATTCTCTCTTTTTCTACTTTTTGTTTCGTACAAAACTTTTAAAAGTACAAAAAGCTGAATATGAAAGTTTTGTTTTGGTTTTGTCTATTCTCACAACTTATCCATCAATTCAGACACTCCTATTCCAACTTTCAAAGCACCATAAACCAAAAACAATAATATAATAAAAAAACAAAATACCATGATTTACTTTAAGCTAATAAAGTATTAACTTTTTTTTTTTTTTTTTTTTGTCTATGCCTTAAAACAAGTTGCACCGACACTGTGATAGACGCTCATAGGATTTTTCTTTTTGGGAAAGTGGGAAAGATAAAATAGGGCATACCTAATTTGCTGCTTTTCTCTCGGGGCAGTGTAATATATATATATATATATATATATATATATATTTTTTTTTTTTTTTCTTTTTGCGATAAGATAATATATATTATATCAGTTAAGAGGACTATTCTCATTAACATATCTTTACAGGTAGCAAATGTGAATTCAAAGGAATTCAAAACATTTTTCATTAAGCCAGTAACACTTATGACATAGCAATCAGTTTTGAAAATTTTCTGCACTATACCATATAAGTGTTTCGGTTTTTCTAAAAATATATATTATTATTACTATTATATAAAATAATGAATTTAATATAATATTGTTAAAAAATCTAAAATAAAGTGGGATTAAAAAAATATTTATTTATAATTTTTCTAGAAATAAAATTCACATTTTTGGATAATTATAAACAAATACAATAAACGTGACAGTTAAAAATCAATTATTGCATAATGTTACATAATATTATGAACAATCAACAACCAACAACGTTATTGCTTATGAATCCTTATTGCATGCACAATATTATGAATGGCAATAATTGTGTGGCGTGCAAGTTTTAAGCAAATCTATCTATATACTAAAAGCTGAAGTATAGCGTTTAATGTCGCTACTCTCACGTTACGCCACATCAGCTACCATGTCATTCTTTTTTTCTTTTTTCTTTTTTAAATATAATTTTTCCTACAATTTTAAAATGGTTTTTACAATTTTCAGCCCTATAAATGCACCCCACTACTTATTTATTTACTTCCACTGTCACCTTATAATAAATCCAGCTCACTATTTATTTATTTACTTCTACTATCACCTTATAATAAATTTATATAATTAATCCAACCCTCCTCTTATTTATTTAGTTCCACTATCAAGCTCAACTCAAAGTCTTTTCAGTTCAGTTTTAGGATTTTGTGCGAGCCTTTTCAGCTTAAAGGAAGGGAAAAAAAAAAAAAAAAAACAAAACGTTGAAACCTTTCAAGCTTTAGGTTTTTTTTTTCTTTCCTATAATTGTTTTTAACATTTATTTTTTTAATATTTACACTTCTCCAACCTTTCTCTCTCCCTTACCATTTCATCTCCCCTCTACTTTTTAAATCTTTCTCCCCTCCCCTCCTCCCTTACCTTTCCATCTCCCCACTACCCTCTACATTAATATCATTCTTCCTCTTTCCCTTCACCTTCCTTTATTTTTGTCTCTTCTTATTCACACCTTCTTACTATAAATTTGTTACTATCTCTTATATTCTCTACATAGTTTTCTCTCACAAAAAAATGGTTCTCTCTCTCCCTCTCTCTCTCTCTCTCTCTCTCTCTCTCTCTCTCTAAATTTTTTGGTGGATTTTTATTTTTATTTTTCTTGCATCTCTACTTTAGGTTGATAATTTTTTATATTCTTTAAAACTCTATTTTGGGTTAATGCAATTTAGTTTTGTTTTTTAAATTTTTGTTATTGTTTTTTTTATTTATTTTTTATTCTCTTTGATTGTTAAATGTTATCCTATTGCATTCTAAAGAATTAAATATAGCATATAAAAATATAATATTATTCTATTACATAGCATGATTTTGATAATTTGGTATTTATTTTGTTACATAGCATGATTTTTTATAGTGCTCAATTTAGATGTTAAACTATGAGACTTTACTAATTTTTGTTTATTTTCTAATCCTTTGTGGTAGACAAAGTACTCTTAATAGTTGTATTAGAAGTACTCTATAATGCCATTCATTTAAAGAAAAACAAAGGTTACCCAAACGAAAATAGTCAGATAGGTGACAAATTTTAACTTTTGCAATTTTATTTTAATTATTATTATTTTATAACAATGCAAGTATAGAAATTTAATTCTGGGATTTTGCTAATAATTGTTTATTTGATAATATGTTTTTGGTGGCCAAAATTATAATTTCTATAAAGAAAATAACCTTAATAGATTAACAAAAACAAAATTTTATCATAATATTGGTTCAATTAATCATTGTTAAGTTTTATTAACTTTTTTTAGTTTACGTTTTTTTTGGATTGTTCCTTTATTACATTTATGATTGTTCTTATAATAAATAAAAATATAATTACGAAATACATTACTCATTATTAGATTAATTTAAATCGTAAAAAAAATTTAATAATAACACCATAAAAATAATTATCATGTGCAACGCGCAAATTCACAGCTAGTCAAATTAAGAAATAAAAAACAAAACCCAAAAAGTTCACAACCACATGTACACTTCATAGGTACCCCACGTGAATAAGCTTTCAAATCTCACATTTATTAAGTTTTATCTCCTCTCTCATCATTCAGAGTTTCAGACATCACAATCTTCTCAAATCTCACCTTTCAAACATCACAGTAATAGTGTGAAAAACTAGTCAGCATTTCCTAAGTAAAATTTTTGTTTAAAAAAAAAGGAAAAAAGAAAAAAGTAGTCGACTGTATGAAAAGTGAGATTTGAGAAGATTGCGATGTCTGAAAGGTGAGATTTGAGAAGATTGTGATGCACACACATGTATAAAAGAAACTCGACTTATTTGAGGGTGGAACCAATGTATATTGAAGGTTGAATTGTACTCATCATTTCAGTTTAAATCTTGAAATCGTTATGTGCTTTGTATCTTAATTGGCACATTTACATGTACAAAATATTTGAAGGTCTAAAAAGAAAAGGTTTGAACTACAAAGTTAATAGTATATTGTAACTACCTAAAAAAAATTACGATTTCAATTCAAAAAATGGTGTATAAAAGTGTATAACAATCACAACTCTTTATTTTAATTGTTTTAATTTATCTTTTTAAAAGAAAAGCTTTTCTCTTTTTTCTTTATCTTTATTGTTCCTTGGGTAAAATATCATTTTTGTTCCTAAACTATCATAAAAGTTCGTTTTTCGTCCCTAAACTTTCAAAAGTTCGTTTTTCGTCCCTAAACTATCACAAAAATACATTTTTTGTCCTTAAACTTTCAAAAGTTCTATTTTCATCCCTAAACTTTTCTAAACGTATTGATTTTCGTCCCTCTGTCTGAAGGAGTGCTGACGTGGCTTTGACAGAGTGCTGATGTGGGAGGGATGAAAATCAATACGTTTGAAAAAGTTTAGGGACGAAAATAGAACTTTTGAAAGTTTAAGGACGAAAAACGAACTTTTGTGATAGTTTAGGGATGAAAAACGAACTTTTGAAAGTTTAGGGACAAAAAACGAATTTTTGTGATAGTTTAGGGACGAAAATGATATTTTACCCTTGTTCCTTTTATTTACTTTATCATCTCTCTCTCTCTCTCTCTCTCTCTCTCTCTCAAAAGAAAAAATCAAGTTGGAGCCCACTTGCCTTTTCAATTTGCTTTCTCGTCACACATGTATAAAAGAAAATTGACTTTTGTGGGTGTGTAACTGATGCATATTGAAGGCTGAATTATACTTAGGATTTCAGTTTAAATTTTGAAATTGTCAAGAGTTTTGTATCATAATAAGTACATTTTTATGCACAAAATATTTAGGAGTTTAGCAAGAAAAATGATTTGAATTACAAGATTAGTAGTATATTGTAACTATCTAAAAAAAAATCACGATTTCAATTTAAAAAATGATGTATAGAAGTATGTAACAATCATAACCCTTTATTTTAATTGTTTTAATTTATCTTTTTAAAAGAAAAGCTTTTCTCTTTTCTCTTTATCTTTATCGTTCCTTTTATTTTCTTTATTGGAGAAGAGAAGTGCAGTTGGTATTGGAATCTAAAGAATGCTACATCCTCTCTCTCTCTCTCTCAAGAAAAAAAATCAAGTTGGAGCCCACTTGCCTTTTCAATTTGCTTTCTCGTGAAACATAGAGTGCTACTGCTACATGTTCATTCACGTTTTGCCACTTTTACCCTTTGAATATATTCAGGTCCAAAGTACGAAGTTTTTACAACATATTAAAATAATAGTTAATTGATAAAATGTAATAATGTATCATCATTTCTTTTAACTTTTTTTTTTTTGGGTACTTTGTAATATATCTTCGTATTAGAGCACAAGGTTTTGATTTTCAATCATATTTCTATTCTACCTTCTATTTAATAATTTAGAGTCCCATATGTTAGGCCCTCTTCATTATGGGGGAGTTTAGGCATACCGACAAAGGGACATTTAAAATAATAGTTAAATGATTAAATTCATTATTTTCTGACTTTTTAAATTTTTAGAATAATTGGTAAGTTTCTTTTTTTTTTTTTTTTTTTTTTTTTTTTTTTTTTTTTTTTTGGTGAAGGGGAAAATACAAACAAGACTAAGTCACTATATCAGTGAGTACAAAGTTAGAGGTCCTATTATATAATACACCAGCAGCATCAGTATTAACAAAATACAAAACATCAGGACTAGGAGGGGTATCAAAAACCAAAAACTCAGCCATGCTGCTTCCCAGTCTTGCAAGTGCATCAACGCACCTATTCCCTTCCCTGAACACATGCGCCACTCTGGTCTAGAGGAACCTGCTTAGCAAGTATCAATAATTGGTAAGTCAAGAAGGATGGTAGATAATTCAAAAGCAACTGATAGAACTATATCTATAACATATAAAGACAAAGAAAAGGACGAACTAAAGAAAGAAAATAGTCTTAAAGGAATTATGTATGAAGAAAATGAAAGACAAAAAATTGATAACATAAAAGATGACCATGCTTGGGAAAGACCAATACGTATAGAAGATAAAGGAGTGTTTAAAAAAGGAATGGTAAAAGAGATGATAGAAGCAATTGAAAGACAAGATAGTAGGAAGATAAAGACAAAAGAAGATGTAGGGAAAGTTATAAGAAAGGACATGCTAAAACCAAAAGGAAATAGTGCTCTTGAAGAATCTCTACGTAGGAAACTAAAGAATAAGATAGAGAAAGTCAATAATGGTTGGAAAACTAATAATGATAGTCCTAGAGAAGTGGTGGAAAAGCAAAAAGAAGAAGCTAGCTCAATACAAATTATATGTAAGAAGCTAGAAATAGAAAGAGACATAGAAAGACAAAATAGCATAATAAAAGATGTTATACGTACAAAACTAGAGCAAAAAAAAGGAATAGGACAAGAAAGAGCCAAAGTAAAGGAAATAGTCAACAAAGGAAGGAAAATTAATAATAATAAAGAAAAGGAAAATAGTGATAGTGTAGTAAAAGCAAGAATAGTCAACAATAGATGTAAAGTTGATAATACTAATAGTTTAAAAGAAAAAATTGACGAAAGACTAAAATTAATTGAGAAATCTAGGAAAGATAATAATTTGGCAGAATTAAATAAAAAGATAGAAATTTTAAATTTTCCCTTAGATACAGACAGAAAGAAAAAGAAAGATATAGCAGTTTTAAATATTACTGAGGTATCAAATAATGAGAATACTGATAGACATAATAGACATATTATTTGCCATAAATGCAAAAGAGAAGGACATACTAAAAAACAATGTGCTAGACAGAATAAAATTGCTAAACAAATCAATATGTTAGAATTTGAAAAAGACACACTAAATGAATTAATGAAAATATTTAATGTCAGCCAAAAAGAGATAGATCAAGTAAAGAAGAAGGAGGAACTAAAATCAACCAACCCACTTAAAGTTAATAAAAGAAAAAGAAAACAAAAAGACATAATAAATAAATTGATAGATAATCTACCTAATCAAGACAAAAAAGACTATTTACTAAGTCTGAAAGAATCTATAGATATACCTATTGCCTGTATTAGATGTAAAAAAAATGGACACTTTGTTACAGAATGTAGAAAACAAGAAAAAGCCAAAAAAGAAAAAGACAAGCAAGAAAAGATAAAAAAGAAAAAAGATGATGTAGAATCAGTAAAACCTGTAACCATACAAGACTTATTGACAGAAGCAAAAATAATAAAACAAGAAATTAAAAATATTAAAGAAGATAATTCCGTAAATATAAATAAACAGAATTTTAAAGAAATAATGAACTTGAAAGAATTTCCTAGACCCATGATAGAAACCTCTTTAATAGAAAAAGATAACTGCAATAGACAGAACTTTTTAGTTTAATTAACAGAGTAATCTTTCAAAACTGGCATACAGAAATCACTTTAGTAATTAATAAAGAATTTTCTTTGACAGAAATTGCTTTAATAGACTCAGGCACTGGCATGAATTATATACAGAAAAAATTAATTCAGCAGGTTACTAGATTAATTAATCATAAATTACCCAATGAGATATGTGATCTTTCTTTAAATTATTTTATGGAAACAAAAAAGGAAATTAAGACTAATGTAACTAACGTACCTTTTACTTCCATTCTACCTTTTATTCCAAAAGAAATTAGTTTCCCCTACAAGATCACTATCCTACAGGATACTAATAAAAAAGGAATCTATAGAACTAAAAGAAGTTGGTCATTTTTAGAGAAAGTAATATCACTTGCTCACCAGTTGACAGAAAAAGACATAAAAAAGGATAAACAAGACATAGAGACAGAGATTCGTCCAGAGACAAAGATTTGTTCTTATTTCCCTGTTGCTCTTCTACATAGACACTAACATATAATTCAAAAAATAGTCCAACCACTTTATGAAAAAGAATCCAAGACAAAAGATAGAACTATGCTTATAAGTCAATATGATTGGACTAAACAAACAGATAGTTTGACAGATATACTAAATAAAATTATAAAAGATAGCATTCATGCACCCTTTGTAGTAACAGTAATCTCAAACACTCATATTTTAATAAAAGAAGATTTGACAGACTCCCCTTTATTAATCATTAAAGAAGATATTAATTGTGATAATTTCTTGAGTAAAGACAGATTTCACTTCTTGACTGACATGATTTATAAGTCTCTTATAGATTTTCCCCAGACTAATTTAGTAATTAATAAAAGAATTTATGGAGAAACTGTATTCCCACAAAATGAGATATATACATACATGGATAGCACGGATAGAATCATAGCAGATCTTGAAAATATTTTGGATTTTACTCACTTTGACAGATTCCATCATGCCTGCTCCAATATTATTACTACTCAGCAAGGGCACAAAAGTGTACAAGAAAAAGTTTGTTTTACCATATATACTTTGAAATTTAAAAATGATTTTCTTATAAAATACTTTAAAGAAATTTTACAGAAAGCCACCGGTGAAAAGATCTTAAAAATATTTTTGAAAGAGACTTTGTATGTAAATGTTCATTATCAAAATAATATTTCAAGACATAATCCTCTTCCTCAACCCCATTTGCAGTCAAGACATAATCCTTTTCCCCAATCACATTTGCAAACTAATATGAGTAACAGAATCTCTCAGGCAGACAGGAAAGGAAAGGGCAAGGCACTTGCAGTGCCCAAACATTTTTGAAAGCCTTCAGTAAGGATTATAGATGGGCAGGAAGGTGTCTCGTTAGAGACAATATCCCTTCAGGATACGTTGCAAGCAAAAGCAATGTATTCATGTGGTGAAAATACTGTAACTCTGCAAAAGTGCTTCGCACTGATCTCATGTTTCAAGACGGAGAATTTACAGACCTCCCTCTTCACATTAAGCTACTTCTTGATAATTTACAGGTAGCTTTTACCCTTAAACAGAAAGACTTATTCCAAAAGACCCTTCAGGCTTTGGAATTACACCTTGTTAACACCGGGGCATTTATTGAAGCTCTCGGTTGTCAACTCCCTGGCAAGGAGGATGGAGATTCAAGCTCCACAAAGACAAAATCACAGTCTCTAAAAAGCTATCTTATGGGAACAAGCTTTTCAAAGCTCCACCCTAAGATTCTGCAAAAAACGAGGCTTGCCATCAGAAATTTACTTCCTGAAATCCAACAGAAAATATTAACCCATACAGCTTTAACTAGTTCTTATGATAGGTGGATGTATCTTTTTAAGGTATTTGTTTCTACAGCATTTATCAGAACAGAAGACATGACAGGTGAAATATGGTTATCTCATAAAGCTACATGGTATGAGAGTTTTGGAGATGCAAACAGAGGGAAAGGATAGCAGGGGAAAGGAAGAGGCAACTATGTTAAATGGTGTTTTTAGGGGAGGAGGAGTTGAGGGCATGGCATAAGACTGTTTAGATGTTGGATTGGAGCTTGGAGAAAGTGGCTGGAAAGGGTTTGGGTTTAGCACTTTTACAGTCATCTCGAATTAAAAACTTTTGGTTAAAAAGATTGAAGGGTTGTAAACCCCTTAAAACAACCAAATTGGTTAGTCTAGATTAATTAGCCAAGTTGTTACTTAGTCAAATTATGCAATTCTAGGTTAAAGCAATCAAATAATCATATTAAGATATAAAGCAGCGGAAAATAAATGAACACAAGATATGATGACCCAGGAAACCACACAGTAAAAACCTGAGGACGATTTGACCTAGCTATCCTCAAGATAAACCTGAATCCACTATGCAAAAGAATTAAAGTTCATACAGAAGGACTACAAGCTCCCCGCTTGACTTCCTAATGCTACCCACCAGTAGAACTTACTGACATGACCACGTGCAAGTTCCGAATCCACAGACTTCTTCTTTCTTGGACTCTTCAATCAGCTACAAGCACCCCCGCTTGTTTATCTTTAAGCTTCAATGGTAGCAACCAAGTTGATCATCAAGATATTGATATTATCTCTAACTTGAAAACCCTAAGCTTTGTGTAAAGGAAAACTCATCTAGATCTCACAAGAGATTTACACAAAACAGCAATGTATGAGCAACAATACAACTGGAGTAACCTTAAAAAACGTGGCTAGGGTTTAGTTTATATACCTAGGGTAAAAACATAAAACCCTAAACGTTTAATGAAGTAGGACTGAGTTGGAAATTCTGCAGAATAATTAACCTGTGCGATTTTCGATCGATCAAGTCTATTCTTCGATCGATCGAGCCAGGCCGAAAGTCCCAAATATTACTGTAGCCACTTGATTCCAACTTTACAATAATGAACTAACTTTGAGCAAGTCTAAACAAGACTAAATACATTGTTTTGATCATGGTTTGCCAATATTACAAATTAGAGTTCTGAATACATAAAATCCTAAGACCTTAGAACCTAACAAACTCCCCCTTTGGCAATCCGTGACAAAACCCTAATTAAAAGCTCAAAGTTTTACAAGTAAAAAGCCCTTTACAAAGAAATGCTCATAAACTTCAAATTCAGCCTAACTACTATCCATCGGTTGTAAGTGTAGATAGCAGCTTAGTTGAATCAACCTGTATATTCCTGAAATACTCAACAAACGCATAAACACATGTGTGACAGAAAAGAGTAAAACAACAGGTATAACATTCTTGTAAGATTCACACAACACAAAATAAAGACATATATGAATGATCAACTCATAAATATAAATCAATAAGCAGTGAATCACAAATCAACAAGAATCAATAAAAAACATGTATATCAATCAATGTTACTCCCCCTAACATGAATATCTCTAAAAATGATATACAAAGTGAAGCACCTAGATACAATCTAAAAACTCCACAAGCTCTCAAAAAGTAACAAAAAAAATCTCCCCCTAACAACAAAACTCCTCTACAAGACAAAACTCCACTCCCCCTTTTTGTGACGGAATGCCAAAGAGCAATCATGAGTCGCCATCAAAAGGGGGTGGTGAGGGTGAATGAAGACGCGCTAAATCGGTTCGGAGAGCACGAATCTCATCTAGTAAGTCCACCAAAATGTGACCATGAGCAGCCTGAACGGTCATGACAGTCTTCAAAGTACAATGAACATCAAAGTCGGTCGAAGGAGGTGGAGGAACATCAGCAACAGCAGCATCATCACCAACTGGGTCAAGAACATCCTCACCAGCAAGACCTGCAGAAGAAGGAGGAGGAGGTGCGCTACTAGACGACTCAGACCTAGGGTGTTTAGAACCAGCTCGAAGATGAGCGGCCCTCTGTCTAAGAAAAGATGCACGTATGGGAGCTATCACATGAACGGGCTCAGAGGAAGGGAAGTCACTAAGGTCAAGATAGAGTAAAATCCTATGAATAAAAATAGGATGAACAAGAGCATGAGAAGAGGAAGAACTCTTATAAACATCGTTCAAAGAACGAAGAAAGAGATGGGGAAAACTAATAGGAGCATCAGAAACTAAAGCGTACAAAAATACACACCTCTCAAGAGGAATGGTGTGAACATGAGAAATGGGCCAGATGGAATGACACGCTATCCTAAAGAATAGATAGTGCAACCTGGAGAGCTCAACAGAAGTGATCCTAGGATCAGAACCCCACTGGACAAAAGTTCCAGTGATGTAAGATAAAACATCGCTCAGCTTGGGAGACTCGTCATATGGATAGACAGGATTCCTAACCAACGTTACCCCTAGAGCATCAGCCACTACCTGAGGAGTAATGGTATACTCTACGCCTCGTATCCAACTCTTTACTAAAGTGTTGGAATCATAGACGCGGATAGAGATGTTCAAAAAGAACTCTCTAATCAAGGCAGAAGGTGAAGGAGGATCAGAAATGTCCAACAAGGGTAATCAGCCCCGACGCTCAAAGTTTGCCCTAATGACAGAATCTAGCTCATCTAACAAAACAGAATGCTCAGCTCAAATCTTTCTCTTAAGGTTAAGTTTCTCAGAAAGCTCTTGGTTTTTCTCACTCGGAAATCTCTCACGGTCAAAGGAAGGAGGGGATGGAGAAGAAGAGGGAATGGTCCTACGGGCTCTAGTCTTCCTAGGCATGATGCTAAGGAAAGGACAAAGACACAAAAGAGAAAACCAAAAAGGACACAAGAAAACAAAACCAAGGACAGACTGCAAGTTAGCACAAAAAACAATAGAACGAAAAATCTATATGATGCATGAACAGATACAATGTCATGATGCATGTACTAATGCAGTAATCAATTAAGTTCAATTGAGATTAAATTGATAAAATTGGCTTGAGCAGGGAATTTCTTATCAAAAACCCCAAAAATTGAAAACCACTTGATGAAATTTTTAAACAAATTGATGAATTGAGCATTACAAAACTTAGCACATAGATTATAATGCTTAATTTCATCAATACAACAAGCCAATTTCATCAAATTTTACCCAATTTAACAAAATCCCCAAATCAGATCAAGAACAAACCCTAGAATTTTCAATTTTTCACCGAACTCAAAATTGATCAAATTAACAAGCAAGAATCATGTTTATGATGTATCCCCACAAAAACCCAATGATCAATTGCACAAAATAAGGCTTGAATCAACAGAAAATCCCAAAAATGCTAAGTCCGAAAATCTCCCTTAAATGCATGGATTTATGCATGAAATAATGAAAATAAATTCAAAAGGAAGGACAAAAGAGTCTTACCGGCTTGAGGAAAGAGAAATTTTGCAAAAACTTCGGAGGAAAACGACAAAAATCTGAACTTTTTGGCTTGCCTCGTCGGAGAGAGAAAGAAAAAGTTTGAAAAAGCTTTGAAAAAGTGTTTGAAAAAGTCAGATTTGATCTTTTTAAAAAAGCTTCTCCACAATTTTTGATCGATTGAAAATTACATTCAATCGATCGAATGAACCAGACATTTTAAAACAAACTAGAGCACTTTTTCGATTGATCGAAAAGCAAACTGGATCGATCGAAATGGGCAGAGACTCACTAAATTTTGAAAAAAAAAAAAAACCAGTTTTGAAAAACACAAACCTAATTTTGAAAAACACCTCCTCAAAGCATTAAACAAGGAAAGCAAAATGCATGAGTATGAGATAGAATGCTTTTTCAAAAACCCAAATTTTTAAACCCAAATTATGTCAAAAACAAGTTTCAATCATTCTCCCATTGAATTTTCTCAAGCAACAAAAATGTTGTGCACAATTCTCAAGATATTTTCAAACTTGGTTGGTCAGACCAAAAACACACACACTAGCATGTATAGTGTTTAACAAAGAGTAACTTGTATAGTGTGTGATACTAGCAAAAACTTGAGATACATATGAGGTGATATGTGAATAGCAATCAAACACAAAGTCTACACAATTCATCACATAGAATTTAAAAGAGACTATCACCTAAAGAGTTACATTCTATAACTCCTACATCTCCTAGAACAAAAGCTTGCAATCATGTAAGTTTCTTGTAGTTTTGCCTCTTATTTGTATGAAATGGCATTCAACCTAATAGTACACACCGGTTTGAATTAAGTGAATTGGCATCAAGCCTAATAGTACACACTAGTTTTAATTTAATTTTAGGCTACATCTTATGTTCTTTTTGTGCATGTGATACACTTTCTCGAGCACACAATCTTATGATATGCACTAAGGTGTTCATGATTGGCTAGTGAACAGTGGTGAGATGGTTATTTATGCCTTTCTCAAAAGAGTCAAGTCCGACAGTCAAATAACATATGACTTCATGATTAAGACAGAGTGATTAATAACCATACACATCTTTCCCACACAATATGCACTACAAAGTTTCAACTAGTCAAGTGCAATGAATAAGTTCATCAAAGTTAGATAAGGTACACAAGACATGACATGTGTAAAAAGATAGACCAACCTTGTTTTTCAAAAATCAAGAAACAAAGTGTCAAACATAATTTTTGCTTTCTCCTTTTCTCCTTTTTTTTTTAAAAAAAATTTAACAGAAAAAAAATAAATCCTAGAATGAAATGCATGAATGTAATGCAATGCAAATCCTAGAAACAAAACAAAAAAAAAAAAAAAAAAAAAAACACAAAAACCAAAAAACTATGGTCACAAAAGAATGAGCAATGAAGCACAAGGACCATGAAAGCCAAAAGAGACTAAGGACACAGAAGAACACCAATCACTTGACGAAGTGTTTCAAACTTACTTCCATCAAGCGGTTTGGTAAAGATGTCAGCATTTTGACGATTAGTAGGGATATACTCAAGAACAACAATTTTCTTTTCAACCAAATCCCTAATGAAGTGATATCTAAGTTCAATGTGTTTGGTCTTAGAATGCTAAACAGGATTCTTAGATATATCTATAGCACTGGAATTATCACAATAGACAACCATGGTGTCTTGAGGTATCCCATAATCACTCAACAACTTTTTCATCCAAAGGAGCTGAGAACAACAACTCCCAGCAGCAATATATTCTGCCTTAGCAGTGGATAAAGAAACAGAATTTTGCTTCTTACTCATCCAAGCCACAAGATTGGCCCCAACATAAAAACACCCCCTAGTGGTGCTTTTTCTGTCATCAGCATTCCTAGCCCAATTAGAATCAGAAAACCCAGCAAGAGACAAATTAGACTCCTTACTATAAAAGAGTCCATAATCACAAGTTCCACTCACATATTTTATAATTCTCTTAACAACATTTAAATGTGAAACCTTAGGGTTAGACTAAAATCTAGAGCAAACACCAACACTAAAAGATATATCAGGCCTACTAGCAGTCAAATATAACAGACATCCAATCATGCTTCTATACAAAGTAATATCAACAGACTCACCTGATGGATCAGTTGGTAATTTTGCATTAGCAGCCATTGGTGTTCTAGCATGAGCAGCCTTGTCCAAGCCAAATCTCTTGACTAAATTTCTTGCATATTTAGCTTGATTGATGTAGATTCCTGATTCTGTTTGCTTTACCTGCAATCCCAAAAAATAAGTCAATTCACCAACCATGCTCATTTCAAACATTGCCTTCATTTCATCTGCCAAAGAATGAGCAAGAGAATCATTAGTAGCATCAAAACAATGTCATCAACATAAATTTGAGCTACAACAAAACTAATCTTATCCTTTCTTATGAAGAGAGTTGTATCTGCAGATCCTCTTTTGAATCCATGCTCAGTGAGATATGCAGTCAATCTGTCATACCAAGCCCTAGGAACTTGCTTCAAACCATAGAGAGCTCTTTTCAATTTGTAGACATCATCAGGTCTGTGAGGATCAACAAAGTCTTTAGGTTGCTCAACATAGACTTCTTCTTGTAGCATTCCATTCAAGAAAGCACTCTTGACATCCATCTGATATAGCTTGAAGTTTAGATGACTTGCTATGGCTAACAATATCCGGATGGACTCTAACCTAGCCACTGGTGCAAAGGTCTCATCAAAATCAACTCCCTCCACTTGTGTGTACCCTTGTGCAACAAGTCTTGATTTATTTTTGATCACAGTGCCATGTTCATCTGGCTTGTTCTTAAAAATCCATTTAGTTCCAATCACATTTACATTTTTTGATCTAGGAAATAGTTCCCACACATCATTCCGAATGAATTGATGAAGTTCTTCATGCATGGAATTTACCCAATCAGCATCCTGAAGTGCTTCATCTACCTTCTTCGGTTCAAATTGGGACAGATAAAATGAGTGCGTGATCACATTCAAGGCTTTTGATCTCAACCTTATGTTATCATTCAGACTGCCCAATATATTTGTGGAAGGATGATTCAATCTCACTCTAGAGGATGGACGTTTGACAAGAGATGTTGTGATTTCTTTCTGTTCAGATGGAGGACTGAGCTCACTTTGTATCTGTCGAGTGTCACGAACTGGAGTGGATGATTCTGAACTTGATGGTACTGAGACTGTATCATTCAACACCAACAGCTCTTCCTCACTATGTTTCCCAACATACTCAGTAGGAAAAGAATCATTAACTTCTAAGGACTTATCTTGAGCAGGAACAATGCTTTCTGAAGATCCTTCATCATTTATCACAACATTTGAAGATTCCATGATTGTTTTGGTTCTCAGATTGTACACTCTATAAGCTCTACTGGTGGAAGAGTATCATAGAAAGTATCCTTTGTCACTCTTTGCATCAAATTTTTCTAGGTTCTCTCTATCACGCAGAATGTAACAGTCACTGCCAAATATCCTGAAATATTTGACCATAGGTTTCTTCCCTCTCCAGAGTTCATAGGGAGTCTTCTTAGAGTCAGGTCTAAAATACACCCGGTTAAGTGTATGGCAAGTAGTGTTAATTGCTTCTCCCTAGAAGGATTTTGGCAAATTTTTGTTGTGTAGCATGACTCGAGCCATCTCCTGCACAACCCGGTTTTTCCTTTCCATAATCCCATTCTGTTGAGGTGTCTTGGGTGATGAGAACTCTTGGTGAGTGCCTTGATCATTACAGAAAGTAGCCAGCTTGGTATTCTTAAATTCTCTTCCATGATCACTTTTGATTCTGGCTATCACAGTATCTTTCTCAACCTGTAATTTCTTGCATAGATATATCATCTTCTCAGGAGCCTCAGCTTTATCCTTCAAAAGCACAACCCAAGTATATCGAGTAAAGTCATCCACAATAACTAGAATATACTTCTTTCCACCCAAACTTTGAACTCTGGCAGGACCCATGAGATCAATGTGTAATAACTCTAAAGGTCTTGAAGTTTGAACACTAGTCACAGAAGGATGCTTGGATTTTACTTGTTTACCTATCTGACATGGTCCACAAATGCACTTATCAATCTTCTCAAATTTAGGTAAACCGATAACTGCCTCACACTTGGAAATCTTCTCTAACTGCTTATGACTGGCATGCCCCAACCGTTGATGCCATAAATCAACTTGATCAATCTTTGCACTAAAGCACTTGTTGTCTACACTTGGTGTTATGCCATAACAGTTGTCAGCTGTCCTTACACCAACACACATACAGTCACCTCCTCCATCAAGTATCTCACATTCATACTTGGTGAAAAGAACATTCAGTCCATTGTCGCAAATCTGACTTATGCTAAGTAAATTGGCCTTCAATCCATCAACATACCAAACATCTTCAAGCACTGGTAATCCTGGAATGTCCACAGTACCAATGTCTCTGATCACAGATTTACTTCCATCTCCAAAAGTGACTGTCCCAATCTTTCCTTCGAAGAGTGTTTTGAATAAACCTTTATTTCCTGTCATATGCCTGGAACAACCACTATCCAAATACCAAAGACAAGAATCACGTACCTTTAAGGCGGTTAAAGCAGTATAACATACATAATTCTTATCACATGTGATTGTACCAAGATACTTAAGGAAAGATTTACCAATAACAACAAAAGGCAAAGACAGCAAGTAGACAAGTTGACAATTAAGCACAAAGATTTTCCAAGAATCCATGACAACAGGAGTCAAGGATCAGCTCAGAGATCAAGAAATCTCGAACAAAAGAGCTACCTGCTCTGATACCACTTGAACGGTTTTAGACCCCTTAAAACAACCAGATTAGCCTAGATTAATTAGCCAAGTTGTTACTTAGTCAAATTATACAATTCTAGGTTAATGCAATCAAATAATCATATCAAGATATAAAGCAGCGGAAAATAAATGAACACAAGTTATGATGACCCAGGAAACCACACGGTAAAAACCTGAGGAGGATTTGACCTAGCTATCCTCAAGGTAAACCTGAATCCACTATGTGAAAGAATCGAAGTTCATACAGAAGGACTACAAGCTCCCCACTTGACTTCCTAATGCTACCCACCAGTAGAACTTACTGACACGACCACGTGCAAGCTCCGAATCCACGGACTCCTTCTTTCTTGGACTCTTCAATTAGCTACAAGCACCCCCGCTTGTTTATCTTTAAGCTTCAATTGTAGCAACCAAGTTGATCGTCAAGATATTGATATTATCTCTAACTTGAAAACCCTAAGCTTTGTGTAAAGGAAAGCTCCTCCAGATCTCACAAGAGATTTACACAAAACATCAATGTATGAGCAACAATACAACTGGAGCGACCTTTAAAAATGTGGCTAGGGTTTAGTTTATATACCTAGGGTAAAAACATAAAACCCTAAACGTTTAATGAAGTAGGGCCGAGTTGGAAATTCTGTAAAATAATCAACCTGTGCAATTTTCGATCGATCGAGTCTATTCTTCGATCGATCAAGCCAGGCCGAAAGTCCCAAGTACTACTGCAGCCACTCGATTCCAACTTTACAATAATGAACCAACTTTGAGCAAGTCTAAACATGACTAAATACATTGTTTTGATCATGGTTTGCCAACATTACAAATTAGAGTTCTAAATACATAAAATCCTAAGACCTTAGAACCTAACAAAGATCATTTTGGAATTTTGAAACACACAATTTAATAGATAAAATTTCTTTTTTAATAGTACTGTAGTTCTGTTGGGTAGCTATCTAGGAACCAGAATGGAATCTAACAGTTTGTTCTTTAGTATCATCTTTTGTTACTTGTTTTAGGATTCCACCATAACCTATGTCTGAAGCATCTGTCTTAACAATCTTAAAAGCATGGGGTGAAGGAATAACAATGCAAGGAAGTTGTTTAACATATTTTTTAATTTGTCGAACTATCATAGTGTGTTTATCTGTCCATGCAGGGGGGTTCTTTTCTAGCCTCTTATATAAGGGTCTACAAATTTTTCTTAGTCCTTGAAAATAATCTGAAACATAATTTAGGCTACCAAGAAATCTTTGTAACTGATTTTTATCTTTTATTTCATTTGGGAATTTATCTACAAATTGGATGGCTCTATCAATGGGGCTTAAGGTTCCCTTATAAATATTATGTCCTAGAAATCGAATTTTATCTTAGAATAAGTTTATCTTAGTGGTTGAAACAACTAGTCCATTGTGTTTAATTACTTTGACAAATATATCTAGATGTTTCCAATGGTCATCAATTGATTTAGAAAAAATTAACACATCATCTATATAGACAATTGAGAATTCTGTAAAAGGTGTAAATATATCATTCATTATATTTTGGAATTCACTTGGTGCATTTTTTAATCCAAAAGGCATAGCATTCCATTCATAATGACCAGAAGGAACTGTAAAAGTAGTTTTATATTTGTCTTTCTCATCTATCTGTATTTGCCAAAATTCACTTTTCATATCAAATTTAGAAAATATGGTTGCTTCATGAAGTCTGTCAAGTAAATCTTTCTTATTAGGAATAGGATATCTTATCCATTGTAATGCTGTATTTAAAGGTTTATAATTTATAACTAATCTTGGAACTCGTTCAAATTCTGCCTGTTTATTAACATAAAAAGCAGCACAGCTCCAAGGAGACTTGCTTTTTCTAATTAAGCCCTTATTTAAAAGATCTTCAATTTCTTTTTTACAGTGTTCTAATAATTCATTATTCATTTGTATTGGTCTAGCCTTAGTAGGTATCTATCTTTCATTGAAGTCTTTTTCATAAGGTAATTGTACTATATGTCGATGCCTGTGCCAAAAGGCGGTGGGGAGATTAGAACAAATTTCTGCCTCAATTTGCTGTCTGAATGATTTTATTTTGTAGTGTAGTATAGGGTCTGTTAATTGATCTGTAATTCTTTTGTATATTATTTCTGTCTTTAAAGATTCTAAATGTCTATTCTTTCTGTCAATTCTTTTTCTATCAATTTCCTTTATTATGGAAATGTTATCAAGGGAATAGATTTCTTTCGAGATAGGTGGCAGGATGAATTTAAAAAGTATGTCTTTTCCTAGCACATTAGTTTTAATTCTTTCTTCTGTTGTTAAAAAAGGGTAAAGTAAAGCCATGAAAGGATTTCCTAAAATGATTTTAGAAGAAAGATCTTTAATTAGAACAAAGACTGTTTCAAAGGATACTCCATCATTACATATGTGGACATTAGGTATTTTATAATGGATTATTAGTTTTTCTCCATTAGCTTGGGTTAATCTTTCTGATGATTTTTCATAATACTTTAAAGGTACTACTCTTTCTTGTATACAGTTCATATCAGCACCTGAGTCTATTAAAGCAATTTCTGTCAAGGAAAATTCTTTATTAATTACTAAAGTAATTTCTGTATACTATTTTTGGAAGATTACTCTATCAATTAAGCTCAAGAAATTTTGTTTATTACCATTGTCTTTTTCTATTAAAGGTGGGGGTTTAAATAATTCTTTTAAATTTATTATTTCTGCAATATTCCCTTCATTTATATATATATGATTATCTTCTTTAATATCTTTAATTTCTTGTTTGAGTATTTTCGCTTCTGTCATTAAATCTTGTAAAGTTACTGATTCTATTTCTTCATTATCTTTTTTCTTTTCTATCTTTTCTTGCTTATCTTTTTCTTTTTTGGCTCTTTCTTGTTTCCTACATTCTGTAACTTGGTGTCCATATTTCTTACATCTAATACAAGCAATAGGTATATCTATAGATTCTTTCAGACTTAGTAAATAATCTTTTTTGTCTTGATTAGGTAATTTATCTATCAATTTCATTATTATGTCTTTTTGTTTTCTTTTTCTTTTATTAACTTTAAATGGGTTGGTTGATTCAGACAGATTTTATACAGATTGCATAAGACCAGACAGACTACTGTTCAAGATTTACTCTACCGACAGATTAACTTAAGTTCACTTTACTTGACTCAGGTTACTTTTAGAGACTTACCATGGTTCACTTCATCTATAAAAGGACAGACTCTGAAGACAGAAGACAGGTCCCAATTTCAAGGTCCAAGTTTTTAGAAAACCCTTAAGAAAGCCTTTGTAATACCCTTTCCCTCTCAGAAAGACTTTTGTAACTTCCTTTTTGTAATCTTGTAACCTTTCTCCTCAGACAGTTTACTTTGTAATCTTGTAACTCTTCAGACAGTGTTTTATTTTCAAGCTTGTATCAAAGACAGTTTGTTTTCAAGTTTAATTAGAAGTATTTTCATGTAAGATTTTATTAGTTTTAGTTTTCATATTCCATACTCTGTTTTAATTTATTTTTGAATATATTTGTTTTGCTATTTTCTTCTTTATCATCTATTTTATCATTGTTTATGCTTCTATATTACTGCTGTTCTCTCTCCTGGGTAGATAATGGGCTTTTTAAGCTGTCTTCTATCTGAGACGGTGGCAAGCTGGCATTGGACTTGGCTTTTTTCTAAAAAGAAATTAGGATTTTCTGTCTGGGAAGGAGAGGTCCTTTTCTGCAATTCTTGACAAATATGATCAAAATTAAACTTATTCCACCATTTTAATTTAAACTTCCTGGTGAGCATAGGAAAAGGATATTAAGGATGCTTTTCTATTTTGTATTCCCATCTGATGATCCATGGTAGATCCGGAAACCTGTAAAAGAACTGTAAAAGATGTGGAAAATCTTTAAGATGCTGTATGTTTGGTTCTTTCTTGAAACTTTCATAGGCTTTGAGGAGATCAGGAGGAAGAATCATAGCTTCAAGGCCATAAGAAGTCCACCAGTCAATAAACCATCTGGGTATCATCATGTCTTTCTTTCTATACATATCAAATCGGAAAAACCAAGTGTGTCTGTTAATATTGTTTTGGAATAAAAAGAATTTGTCCCACGCTTCCATATAGTCATAATAATTATAAAACTGAGGCTCAAAGGGATGAGAAAATTTTCTGGGAATCCAGGGCTCTACCCTTCACTGGGAAGGGGTGAGAATCTGTTTTATAACTACTTTAGAATAACCAATTTTGTTT
This sequence comes from Quercus variabilis, assembly GCA_030445155.1. Taxonomy (NCBI): domain Eukaryota; kingdom Viridiplantae; phylum Streptophyta; class Magnoliopsida; order Fagales; family Fagaceae; genus Quercus; species Quercus variabilis. The sequence goes on along the minus strand of CP129448.1, from coordinate 64,412,739 downwards.
GGGTCTTGGGAGCAAGGCATGTGTGTGACTAGGATTGAGTCTGTGTCAACTAGAATAAACTCATAGAATGTCTGGGTCTTTAATGTTTCTGTCTTAGGGTGCTCCCATCCTGGGGGTAGTAGTTGTGTAACTAGTGAGAGGGGGTCTATAACATGCTGGTATTCTCTTTCAATTCATAAAATAAAATTCCAAGAAATTTTTGGGAGTTCAACACTGTGATCTTCTCTTGGGGTTTGGGTCTGAGTTTGAGAGGTAGAGGGTCTGTCTATTGATTGTTTAAAGGGAGAGGATAGCGGGGGAAAAGAAGAGGCAACTATGTTAAATGGTGAGCGTTGGTCAGCCTTACACTCGTTGGCGAACCATAGCATTCGCGTTGGTCAACCTGTTTTGTTAACCGATGAACTGGCGTTGTTTGGGTGGTCCCGCAATGGAGTTTCTCGAGAAGGTGGTCTCGATAGCAAGGATATCAGTGGTTAGTAATAAAGTTCCGCCAGTAATTATTAATTGCTTAAAAAAAGAACAAATACATTTATAAGGGAACCTTAAGCCCCATTGATAGAGCCATCCAATTTGCAGATAAATTCCCAGATGAAATAAAAGATAAAAATCAGTTACAAAGATTTCTTGGTAGCCTAAATTATGTTTCAGATTATTTTCAAGGACTAAGAAAAATTTGTAGACCCTTATAAGAGGCTAGAAAAGAAACCCCCTGCATGGACAGATGAACACACTATTATAGTTCGACAGATTAAAAAATATGTTAAACAACTTCCTTGCATTGTTATTCCTTCACCCCATGCTTTTAAGATTGTTGAGACAGATGCTTCAGACATAGGTTATGGTGGAATCCTAAAACAAGTAACAAAAGATGATACTAAAGAACAAATTGTTAGATTCCATCCTGGTTCCTGGACAGCTACCCAGCAGAACTACAGTACTATTAAAATAGAAATTTTATCTATTATATTTTGTGTTTCAAAATTCCAAAATGATCTTTTTAACCAAAAGTTTTTAATTCGAGTTAGAAGAAGAAAAAGAATTTGAATCCCATCATAGATCACCCTTAACAAAAGCTATGACAGATAATTGGCATAATAGGCAAAAGGATAAGTCGATATCAATAAATATGATAAATGGTAGAAAAGATGGCTTGATAGATAATTCAAAAGCAACTGACAGAACTATATCTATAACATATAAAGACAAAGAAAAGGACAAGCTAAAGCTAAAAGCAAATAGTAGTACCCTTAACTTGAATTAAAAACTTTTGGTTAAAAAGATCATTTTGGAATTTTGAAACACACAATATAATAGATAAAATTTCTTTTTTTAATAGTACTGTAGTTCTGCTGGGTAGCTGTCCAGGAACCAGAATGGAATCTAACAATTTGTTCTTTAGTATCATCTTTTGTTACTTGTTTTAGGATTCCACCATAACCTATGTCTGAAGCATCTGTCTCAACAATCTTAAAAGCATGGGGTGAAGGAATAACAATGCAAGGAAGTTGTTTAACATATTTTTTAATCTGTCAAACTATCATAGTGTGTTTATCTGTCCATGCAGGGGGGGTTCTTTTCTAGCCTCTTATGTAAGGGTCTAAAAATTTTTCTTAGTCCTTGAAAATAATCTGAAACATAATTTAGGCTACCAAGAAATCTTTGTAACTGATTTTTATATTTTATTTCATCTGGGAATTTATCTTTTAAATAAGGGCTTAATTAGAAAAAGCAAGTCTCCTTGGAGCTGTGCTGCTTTTTATGTTAATAAATAGGCAGAATTGGAACGAGGAGTTCCAAGATTAGTTATAAATTATATACGTTTAAATACAGCATTACAATGGATAAGATATCCTATTCCTAATAAGAAAGATTTACTTGACAGACTTCATGAAGCAACCATATTTTCTAAATTTGATATGAAAAGCGGATTTTGGCAGATACAGATAGACGAGAAAGACAGATATAAAACTGCTTTTACAGTTCCTTTTAATTTTGATCATATTTGTCAAGAATTGCAGAAAAGACCTTTCCTTCCTAGACAGAAAATCCTAATTTCTTTTTAGAAAAAAGCAAAGTCCAATGCCAGCTTGCCTCTGTCTCAGACAGAAGACAGCTTAAAAAGCAATTGCTTGAAGCGGCATCACAGATATCAGATGATGAAGATGACACAATAATGGAATCATCCTCTCCAAATTACAGGACTCATCCAGAAGCATTTCAAGATTCTCAAGATCCCTATGATATGTGACAGATAAGTGATAGAAAAGACAAAAAGGTTTTTTCTGTCTTGGGCCTCTTCAAAGGTACTCTAAGGTGAGGAGGTATTTCATGAGGGATAAATAAAGGGGTATTGGATGCATTTTCTTTCTTTATGGAAGTGGAAGGGGGTGTTATTCTGTCTTCTATATCTTTACAGAAGCAAAAATAATAAAACAAGAAATTAAAAATATTAAAGAAGATAATTCCGTAAATATAAATAAACATAATTTAAAAGAAATAATGAACTTGAAAGAATTTCCTAGACCCATGATAGAAACCCCTTTAATAGAAAACGATAACTGCAATAGACAAAATTTTTTTAGTTTAATTAACAAAGTAATCTTTCAAAACTGGCATACAGAAACCACTTTAGTAATTAATAAAGAATTTTCTTTGACAGAAATTACTTTAATACAGTAGTCTGTCTGGTCTTGTGGAATCTGTAGAAAATCTGTCTGAGTACGCGTGTAATTAACATTCTGTCAAATATCTCTCTTGATCTTTTGTTTGGATCTTTCTGTCATGCCTGCTTGTGAATAGTTTTTTGTCTTTTCTATCACTTATCTGTCACATATCATAGGGATCCTGAGAATCTTGAAATGCTTCTGGATGAGTCCTGTAATTTGGAGATGATGATTCCATTATTGTGTCATCTTCATCATCTGATATCTGTGATGCTGCTTCAAGCAATTGCTTTTTAAGCTGTCTTCTGTTTGAGACGGAGGCAAGCTGGCATTGGACTTGGCTTTTTTCTAAAAAGAAATTAGGATTTTCTGTCTAGGAAGGAGAGGTCCTTTGTAGTAACAGTAATCTCAAACACTCATATTTTAATAAAAGAAGATTTGACAGACTCCCCTCTATTAATCATTAAAGAAGATATTAATTTTGATAATTTCTTGAGTAAAGACAGATTTCACTTCTTGACTGACATGATTTATAAGTCTCTTATAGATTTTCCCCAGACTAATTTAGTAATTAATAAAAGACTTCATGGAGAAACTGTATTCCCACAAAATGAGATATATACACACAATGATAAAATAGATGATAAAGAAGAAAATAGCAAAATAGATATATTCAAAAATAAGTTAAAACAGAGTATGGAATATGAAAACTAAAACTAATAAAATCTTACTTGAAAATACTTCTGTCTTTGATTAAACTTGAAAACAAACTGTCTTTGATACAAGCTTGAAAATAAAACACTGTCTGGAGAGTTACAAGATTACAAAGTAAACTATCTGAGGAGAAAGGTTACAAGATTACAAAAAGGAAGTTACAAAAGTCTTTCTGAGAGGGAAAGGGTATTACAAAGGCTTTCTTCAGGGTTTTCTAAAAACTTGGACCTTGAAATTGGGACCTGTCTTCTATCTTCGGAGTCTATCTTTTTATAGATGAAGTGAACTATGGTAGGTCTCCAAAAGTAACCTGAGTAAAGTAAAGTGAACTCACGTTAATCTGTCGGTAGAATCTTGAACAGTAACTTAAAATATCTGCCTTGGACAGTAACTTAAAATGTCTTTTAAATAAGGGCTTAATTAGAAAAAGCAAGTCTCCTTGGAGCTGTGCTGCTTTTTATGTTAATAAACAGGCAGAATTGGAACGAGGAGTTCCAAGATTAGTTATAAATTATAAACCTTTAAATACAACATTATAATGGATAAGATATCCTATTCCTAATAAGAAAGATTTACTTGACAGACTTCATGAAGCAAAGATATTTTCTAAATTTGATATGAAAAGCTGATTTTGGCAGATACAGATAGACGAGAAAGACAGATATAAAATTGCTTTTACAGTTCCTTTTGGTCATTATGAATGGAATGTTATGCCTTTTAGATTAAAAAATGCACCAAGTGAATTCCAAAATATAATGAATGATATATTTACACATTTTACAGAATTCTCAATTGTCTATATAGATGATGTGTTAATTTTTTCTAAATCAATTGATGACCATTGGAAACATCTAGATATATTTGTCAAAGTAATTAAACACAATGGAGTAGTTGTTTCAGCCACTATGATAAACTTATTCCAAGATAAAATTCGATTTCTAGGACATAATATTTATAAGGGAACCTTAAGCCCCATTGATAGAGCCATCCAATTTGCAGATAAATTCCCAGATGAAATAAAAGATAAAAATCAGTTACAAAGATTTCTTGGTTGCCTAAATTATGTTTCAGATTATTTTCAAGGACTACGAAATATTTGTAGACCCTTTTATAAGAGGCTAGAAAAGAACCCCCCTGCATGGATAGATAAACACATTATGATAGTTCGATAGATTAAAAAATATGTTAAACAACTTCCTTGCATTGTTATTCCTTCACCCCATGCTTTTAAGATTGTTGAGACAGATACTTCAGGCATAGGTTATGGTGGAATCCTAAAACAAGTAACAAAAGATGATACTAAAGAACAATTTGTTAGATTCCTTTCTGGTTCCTGGACAGCTACCCAGCAGAACTACAGTACTATTAAAAAAAAATTTATCTATTATATTGTGTGTTTCAAAATTCCAAAATGATCTTTTTAACCAAAAGTTTTTAATTCGAGTTGACTGTAAAAGTGCTAAACCCAAACCCTTTCCAGCCACTTTCTCCAAGCTCCAATCCAACATCTAAACAGTCTTATGCCATGCCCTCAACTCCTCCTCCCCTAAAAACACCATTTAACATAGTTGCCTTTTCCTTTCCCCCGCTATCCTCTCCCTCTAAACAATCAATAGACAGGCCCTCTACCTTTCAAACTCAGACCCAAACCCCAAGAGAAGATCACAGTGTTGAACTCCCAAAAAGTTCTTGGAATTTTATTTTATGGATTGAATGAGAATTCCAGCATGTTACAGACCCCCTCTCACTAGTTAGACAGCTGCTACCCCCAGGATGGGAGCACCCTAAGATAGAAACATTAAAGACCCATACATTCTATGAGTTTATTCTAGTTGACACAAACTCAATCCTAGTCACACACATGCCTTGCTCCCAAAACCCAAACAGAATTGGTTATTCTAAAGTAGTTATAAAACAGATTCTCACCCCTTCCCAATGGAGGGCAGAGCCCTGGATTCCCAGAAAATTTTCTCATCCCTTTGAGCCTCAGTTTTATAATTATTATGACTATATGGAAGCGTGGGACAGATTCCTTTTATTCCAAAACAATATTAACAGACATACTTGGTTTTTCCGATTTGATATGTATAGAAAGAAAGACATGATGATACCCAAATGGTTTATTGACTGGTGGACTTCTTATGGCCCTGAAGCTATGATTCTTCCTCTTGATCTCCTCAAAGCCTATGAAAGTTTCAAGAAAGAGCCAAACATACAGCATCTTAAAGATTTTCCACATCTTTTACAGTTCTTTTACAAGTTTTCGGATCTCCTATGGATCATCAGATGGGAATACAAAATAGAAAAGCATCCTCAGTATCCTTTTCCTATGCTCACCAGGCAGTTTAAATTAAAATGGTGGAATAAGTTTAATTTTGATCATATTTGTCAAGAATTGCAGAAAAGGACCTCTCCTTCCCAGACAAAAAATCCTAATTTCTTTTTAGAAAAAAGACAAGTCCAATGCCAGTTTGCCTCCGTCTCATACAGAAGACAGCTTAAAAAGCAATTTCTTGAAGCGGCATCACAGATATTAGATGATGAAGATGACACAATAATGGAATCATCCTCTCCAAATTACAGGACTCATAATCATCCTCTCCAAATTACAAGACTTATCCAGAAGCATTTCAAGATTCTCAGGATCCCTATGATATGTGACAGAGAAGTGATAAAAAAGACAAAAAGACATGTGACAGATAAGTGATAGAAAAGACAAAAAGACAAAAAACTATTCACAAGCAGGCATGACAGAAAGATCAGATAAGTGATAGAAAAGACAAAAAGACAAAAAGACAAAAAAACTATTCACAAGTAGGCATGACAGAAAGATCCAAATAAAAGATCAAGAGAGATATTTGACAGAATATTAATTACACGCGTACTCAGACAGATTTTCTACAGATTCCACAAGACTAGACAGACTACTGTTCAAGATTTACTCTATCGACAGATTAACTTGAGTTCACTTTACTTGACTCAAGTTACTTTTAGAGACTTACCATGGTTCACTTCATCTATAAAAGGACAGACTCTGAAGACAGAAGACAGGTCCCAATTTCAAGGTCCAAGTTTTTAGAAAACTCTTAAGAAAGCCTTTGTAATACCCTTTCACTCTCAAAAAGACTTTTAACTTCCTTTTTGTAATCTTGTAACCTTTCTCCTCAGACAGTTTACTTTATAATCTTGTAACTCTTCAGGCAGTGTTTTATTTTTAAGCTTGTATCAAAGACAGTTTGTTTTCAAGTTTAATCAAAGACAGAAGTATTTTCAAGTAAGATTTTATTAGTTTCAGTTTTCATATTCCATACTCTGTTTTAATTTATTTTTGAATATGTCTGTTTTGCTATTTTCTTCTTTATCATCTATTTTATTATTGTTTATGCTTCTATATTACTGTTGTGCTCTCTCCTGGGTAGATAATGGTATCAGAGCCATGGATGGTAGGTGTATGAGTTTTATTTCTTTGCAATTAAGAAGTTACTAGGAACTCATATTACAGTATAGCCACTACTTGCTCCTTGATAGCGTTGGTCAGCCTTACACTCATTGGCAAACCATAGCATTCGCGTTGGTCAGCCCGTTTTGTTAGCCGACGAACTGGCATTGTTTGGGTGGTCCCGCAATGGAGTTTCCCAAGAAGGTGGTCCCGATAGCAAGGATATCAGTAGTTAGTAATAAAGTTCCGCCAATAATTATTAATTGCTTAGAAGTAGAATGAATATATTTAGTCGCTCATCATCTGTTGCTAGGACACACTTAGGATAGTCATACACTAATTTGAACATGGAAAATGATAAGATAGTCAATTCAGAGGAATATAGCATGCACGATATAGACAGAAATTTGTTAGAATGGAATAAATGGAATATACCAACAGAAAGAATTGATAAAATCTATAGACAGACTACTTTTTCTAAACTATCTTTTTTGACAGATTACACTATAAAAACTGTGGAAAGAACTTATTCTTTATTTAATGAATATGAAACAATTCAATTATTTTCAATAGACTCTATTGACAGACATAAAGAAAAATATGCATTTTTACATGTTGGTTTAGTACAAGTAGCTGTAAAACCATTGACAAGAGAAGCTTTAAATGCAAGTATTTTACTTTGTTTAAGAGATGACAGACATTTAAGATTTAATGATTCACTCCTAGGAATGATGGAAATTAGCCTACATAATGGACCAATATATTTTAATTGTTATCCCAATTTTGCTTTAAGCTTGACTGACAGAAATATCATGGATGCTTTAACTTTAAATATAAAGACAAATGGTTACTATATGAAAGAAGGCTCAGAACCTTTAGCTATTATCTATAGGATTTATTATAAACTCATGAAAACCACTATAAATCCCCAATCTATGGTTGAACCTTCCCCTAAAGGCCATACTCTTCTTCTTCAAGCCTCAATAGCAAACAGTAGACTTCGTGTACCCCGACAGATACAGTGGAAAGATATAACCCTTCCTGAAAAATGGCAACTTGAGGCCATTGCTCCCACACCAAAAATAGAAAACACTGAACCAAACTTCATAGCCCAAAATACAGATGGTACAGTTATTATTTCTTTTAATAATAATGACAGGCATACAGACAGTCTCATAAGGCCCAGAAGTTCTACAGGTAGAAAGACCTCTATGATATTTACCCCTAGAAGCTCCTTTTCCTCTAGAACACCTTTCTCAGAATCTAGACCTTTACCCCCCCCAGAATCGTCCTCCAGTTATACACCTTCCACCTATAAACACTACTAGAACCCCAGTAAAGAGTGAACCCATCTATTATCCAACAGAAACCACACAACCAACTCCCAACGTCCATCAAGCCCTTTATGAGCCCCAACCTCAACCTGATTCTCCTACCCACACAGATATATTAGGATTCACAGATGATAGACAAATTAATGTTTTAGCCAAGGAATTTGTTTTAGATAAAGAATTACTAAAACATGACTACTTAAAACCTGAAAATAGTGACAGAAAAACCCAAATTTTTTAAAGAATATAATGAACAAGAAAGAAATAATTTAAAAGCCAAATATTATGAAATGGTGACAGACTTACAGACACATTTTAGTTTCTTTGACTTTTTGGACTATCATAACAAAAAGATAAGTGTAATAGAAAAAACATTGTCTTGGATGAAGATAGAAAATCATGAGAAAGTATATCAAACTTTTCCATCATTTGAATCAATTATATTAAATCAGAACAATGGAGTCCAAGTGTTGGCCACTCCTATTAAAAGACCTAGTCTAAGTGATGACAATAAGAACCTAGATAGCATAATTCAACAGAATAATTATACTAATACCTATCTAAAATCAATTGGTCAAAAGTTACAAGATATAGAAGACAGAATAACACCCCCTTCCACTTCCATAAAGAAAGAAAATGCATCCAATACCCCTTTATTTATCCCTCATGAAATACCTCCTCACCTTAGAGTACCTTTGAAGAGGCCCAAGACAGAAAAAACTGATAATTTACTTAATGAAATAAATAAAAAGTTAGATTTAATGAAACTAGAATCATTAAGGGACACAGAGCCATTAAAAAATAAGAATATTATAACATTAGGACGGACTGACTCTTCAGAAGATGAAGAGTCAAAAGATAATAAATTGACAGATTTGATAGACTCATCAGATGTAGAAAATCTAGAATCATAGTTTACAGACAAATTACAGGTTAATAAATTAACTTTAGCATCTTCATCGCAAGATCGCAAAAAAGGAAGAATTGAAGAATTGTATCCTACAAAGAATTGGTATCCTAAACCTACTCCCCCTGATCTATAATTTGAAGAAAGACATACTTATGTTAATTCATCTTACTCACCAGACTTAATTTATGAATGGAATATAGATGGAGTGTCAGAATATGAAATAATAAACCTTTTACATGAAATGACCTTGCTACTAACTAATGTTTATAAAAATCATGGAAGACAGGACCACCAGATAGCTCATTTAATTGTCACTGGTTTTACTGGCTAATTGAAAGGCTGGTGGGATCATTATTTAAATAATGATGATAGAAATGAAATATTATCAGCAGTTAAAAGAGAAACAAATGGAAGTGTTATAATGACAGATAGACAGCCTTCACAAGATGCAGTTAATACTTTAATTTTTACTATAACTAAACATTTTGTTGGAGATCCTAACCAATATAAAGAAAGAGCTTCAGATGTTTTAATTAATTTAAGATGTCCACAACTTTCAGACTTTAGATGGTATAAAGATGTTTTTATTTCAAAAGTTTTAAGTAGGAATGACTGTCAACAATCCTATTGGAAAGAAAAGTTTATTGCTGGTCTACCTTATTTCTTTGCTCAAAAAGTTAGACTTGACATAGCCAATAATGAAGGAACTATAGACTATCCTAGATTGACATATGGAGATATTATATCTTAAATTAATAAAACAGGTCTATGGTTATGTAATGATTTAAGGCTAAAAAATCAAATAGAAAGAGAGAAAAGGTATGCTAAAAAAGAGTTAGGAACCTTTTGTGAGCAATATGGCTTTGAACCATTGATTGCTCCATCTAGGAAAAGAACAAAAGAAAAGAGAGATACAGATAGATACAAGAATAATAATAGAAGATATCATAAAGGTAGAACTAAAGAAAAGAAAGAAGAGTCCAAAAGGAAGAAAAGTGACAGATATAAAGATATTATTTGCTTTAAATGTGGGAAAGAAAGGACACACTAGTAGATATTGTAACTTTCAAAGAAAAATAAATAAACTTGACTTATCAGGAAAAATAAAAGGTAAATTAATGAGTATATTAGAATAGACTGATAGTGATGAGACAGACAATGAAATTCATCAGATAGATAATTGTGATATTATTTCATCATCGACAGACACTTCTTCAGATAATGAAAAAATTAAATTATGTAACTGTAATAATCCTGATAACTGTTATTGTAAAAGAAAATTAAAAATAAGTGTTTTAACTAAACAAGAAGATATAATAATGGACTTAATAGACAAACTTTTAGACTCACAGACTAGGAAGGATTATTTATCTAAATTAAAAGAATCCCTAACCCAGGTTGACAGATTTGATACAGATTTAAAGGATTATAAGTCAACTTATAATTTTTCAGACATTACTGATAGATTTAAACCCAATAAACCTACAGCTATGACAGATTTGCAAATAGAAATTAACAATTTAAAAAATGAAATGAAGGAATTAAAATCAGAAAATTTCATCTTAAAAGGCATGATTGACCAAATAGCTACACAAGTAATTAACATAAAAGATAGAATTAAATTTTGTAATAAACCCCTGATAGATTCCTCTGATTCCTCTCTTCTTGACAGACAAACTTATAATGGCGAGAGTTCTTATAAAGATGACTATAAAGATGAATTTTTAAATATAATTGATAGAATGATATTTCAAAAATGGTACACTGAGATAACCTTAGTTGTTAATAAAGAATTCTCATTGACAGTTATTGCCCTTGTTGATTCAAGTGCTGATATGAATTGTATACAAGAAGGATTAATACCCTCTAAGTATTATGAATCAACAACTGACAGATTAACTCAGGCTAATGGTGATAGACTTAAAATAAGTAATAAACTAACTAAGGTATACATACATAATAATGGCATCAATTTCAGAACACCTTTCTTCCTGACAGATAAGTTGTCCTCTAAAGTTATACTAGGAAATCCTTTTTTGGCTTTACTTTACCCATTTTTTACAACAGACAATGGAATAAGTACTAATATTTTGGAAACAGAAGTATTCTTTAAATTTCTCCTACCACCAATTCCCAAGGATATATACTTATTGAAAGAAATTTCCATCTCAAAGGACACAAGTATTAGTAAAATTGAATCAATAACAGATGATGAGATTCCTACAAGTTTAATGATAGATGATACTATCCTACCCAGTAGTAGTAGTACCTAAATAAATAGATATATATATATATATATAATTTAATTTTTCAAGGTTTTATGATGAATTTTCCTCCCTTTGTTGACTTGTCCTCCTTCCTTTTTTGTATCTAGCTTCCTACGTAACATCCCTTGTTTTGTCTTTATCATGATATTTCCTTGTACTATAAAATCATGACTTTCAGTCTTTTTTGTTCCTCCTTAAACACTACTTCCCCTGTAAATATTAATGCTTACATAATAGTCTTAATTAGTTAATTTTAAAATTAACGGTCAATTGCCTGGCAAGCAAGATAGCCATTCTAAGGCTAAACTCTATGACCATATTTTGCCCAAACAGAAATCTTTAAATAAGATTTCAGTCAAAGTATGAAGGCGTCTCAATAGAGACAATATCCCTTCAGGATTCAAGTGGTGATCAGAAAGGTTTCTCAGACATATTAACAGAATAGCTATGGTATTATCAAGACAAAGTAACAGACAACTATAGAATACACAGACAATATCAATCCACATGTAAGAAGGATTTTCAAATCTAGACCAGTCCAGAACAGTACAAGAGACAAGAGACAGACAGGTGGCACTACTATTTACTAGCACACAAAGATTCTAGACAGGTTAATGTTCATAAAGTAAAACTTTTACTGTTCAGGATTCTACAAGATTCCACCGACAGAATAACTTGGGTTCTCTTTACCTAACCCTTATTACTTTTGAAGACCTACTATTTAAAACTCTACCGACAGATTAGCTTGGGTTCACTTTATTTGACTCAGGTTACTTTTGGAGACTTACCATGGTTCACTTCATCTATAAAAGGACAGACTCCAAAGACAGAAGACAGGTCCCAATTTCAAGGTCCAAGTTTTTAGAAAACCCTTAAGAAAGCCTTTGTAATACCCTTTCCCTCTCAGAAAGACTTTTGTAACTTCCTTTTTGTAATCTTGTAACCTTTCTCCTCAGACAGTTTACTTTGTAATCTTGTAACTCTTCAGACAGTGTTTTATTTTCAAGCTTGTATCAAAGACAGTTTGTTTTCAAGTTTAATCAAAGATAGAAGTATTTTCAAGTAAGATTTTATTAGTTTCAGTTTTCATATTTCATACTCTGTTTTAACTTATTTTTGAATATATCTGTTTTGCTATTTTCTTCTTTATCATCTATTTTATCATTGTTTATGCTTCTATATAGCAGTCTTAAATATTACTAAGGTATCAGATAATGAGAATACTGATAGACATAATAGACATATTATTTGCCATAAATGCAAAAAAGGACATACTAAAAAAAAATGTGCTAAATAGAATAAAATTGCTAAACAAATTAGTAAATTGGAATTTGAAAAAGATACAATAGATGAATTAATGAAAATATTTAATATTACTCAAAAGGAGATAGATCGAGTATTATTTCTTTGCAATTAAGAAGTTACTAGGAACTCATATTACAGTATAGCCACTACTTACTCCTTGATAGCGTTGGTCACCCTAACACTCGTTGGCAAACCATAGCATTCGCGTTGGTCAGCCCGTTTTGTTAGCCAACGAACTGGCGTTGTTTGGGTGGTTCTGCAATGGAGTTTCCCGAGAAGGTGGTCTTGATAGCAAGGATACCAGTGGTTAGTAATAAAGTTCTGCCAGTAATTATTAATTGCTTAGAAAGAGAACAAATACATTTATCAGCTCATAATCTGTTAGCTTGTTCACACTTAGGTTAGGCACACACTAATTTGAAACATGGACTATGATAATATAGATTATGATGAAGGTTATAGCATGAGAGATATAGACAATAATTGGTCAAACAATAATATGGATTATGAAATAGATTCTGATTCTGATAGTGATATGGATGACTATAATTATAATTATAATAATAATGCAAAAAATTGGAGTATATTAACAGGAGATAAAATTAACCGACAGACTAATAGACACAATAATAATTTCTTAGACATAATTAATAAAAATTAGAAGCTATAGAAAATGATGAAAGATCTACGATATACACTAAAGTAGAAAGAAAAAATGATAGCCTTTTGGACCTCTATGAAAAAATGAAAATTTTAAATTCACCTTTAGAAGAAGAAAAAGAATTTAAACCTCATCATAGATCACCTTTAACAAAAGTTATGATAGATAATTGGCATAATAGGCAAAAGGATAATTCGATATCAATAAATATGATAAATGGTAGAAAAGATGGCTTGATAGATAATTCAAAAACAACTGACAGAACTATATCTATAACATATAAAGACAAAGAAAAGGACGAACTAAAGAAAGAAAGTAGTCGTAAAGGAATTATGTATGAAGAAAATGAAAGACAAAAAATTGATAACATAAAAGATGACCATGCTTGGGAAAGACCAACACGTATAGAAGATAAAGGAGTGTTTAAAAAAGGAATGGTAAAAGAGATGATAGAAGCAATTGAAAGACAAGATAGTAAGAAGATAAAGACAAAAGAAGATGTAGGGAAAGTTATAAGAAAGGACATGCTAAAACCAAAAGGAAATGGTGCTCTTGAAGAATCTCTACGTAGGAAACTAAAGAATAAGATAGAGAAAGTCAATAATGGTTGGAAAACTAATAATGATAGTCCTAGAGAAGTGGTGGAAAAGCAGAAAGAAGAAGCTAGCTCAGTACAAATTATATGTAAGAAGCTAGAAATAGAAAGAGACAAAGAAAGACAAAATAACATAATAAAAGATGTTATACGTACAAAACTAGAGCAAAAAGAAGGAATAGGACAAGAAAGAGCCAAAGCAAAGGAAATAGTCAACAAAGGAAGGAAAATTAATAATAATAAAGAAAAGGAAAATAGTGATAGTGTAGTAAAAGTAAGAATAGTCAACAATAGATGTAAAGTTGATAATACTAATAGTTTAAAAGAAAAAATTGATGAAAGACTAAAATTAATTGAGAAATCTATGAAAGATAATAGTTTGGCAGAATCAAATAAAAAGATAGAAATTTTAAATTTTCCCTTAGATACAGACAGAAAGAAAGAGAAAGATATAGCAGTTTTAAATATTACTGAGGTATCAGATAATGAGAATACTGATAGACATAATAGACATATTATTTGCCATAAATGCAAAAAGAAAGACATACTAAAAAACAATGTGCTAGACAGAATAAAATTGCTAAACAAATCAATATGTTAGAATTTGAAAAAGACACACTAAATGAATTAATGAAAATATTTAATGTCAGCCAAAAAGAGATAGATCAAGTAAAGAAGAAGGAAGAACTAAAATCAACCAACCCACTTAAAGTTAATAAAAGAAAAAGAAAACAAAAAGACATAATAGATAAATTGATAGATAATCTACCTAATCAAGACAAAAAAGACTATTTACTAAGTCTGAAAGAATCTATAGATATACCTATTGCCTGTATTAGATGTAAAAAATATGGACACTATGTTACAGAATGTAGAAAACAAGAAAAAGCCAAAAAAGAAAAAGACAAGCAAGAAAAGATAAAAAAGAAAAAAGATGATGCAGAATTAGTAAAACCTGTAACCATACAAGACTTATTGACAGAAGCAAAAATAATAAAACAAGAAATTAAAAATATTAAAGAAGATAATTCTGTAAATATAAATAAACAGAATTTTAAAGAAATAATGAACTTGAAAGAGTTTCCTAGACCCATGATAGAAACCCCTTTAATAGAAAAAGATAACTGCAATAGACAGAATTTTTTTAGTTTAATTAACAGAGTAATCTTTCAAAACTGGCATACAGAAATCACTTTAGTAATTAATAAAGAATTTTCTTTGACAGAAATTGCTTTAATAGACTCAGGCACTGACATGAATTGTATACAAAAAAAATTAATTTAGCCGGCTACTAGATTAATTAATCATAAATTACCCAATGAGATATGTGATCTTTCTTTAAATTATTTTATGGAAACAAAAAAGGAAATTAAGACTAATGTAACTAACGTACCTTTTACTTCCATTCTACCTTTTATTCCAAAAGAAATTAGTTTCCCCTACAAGATCACTATCCTACAGGATACTAATAAAAAAGGAATCTATAGAACTAAAAGAAGTTGGTCATTTTTAGAGAAAGTAATATCGCTTGCTCACCAGTTGATAGAAAAAGACATAAAAAAGGATAAACAAGACATAGAGGCAGAGATTCGTCCAGAGACAAAGATTTGTTCTTATTTCCCTGTTGCTCTTCTACATAGACACCAACATATAATTCAAAAAATAGTCCAACCACTTTATGAAAAAGAATCCAAGACAAAAGATAGAACTATGCTTATAAGTCAATATGATTGGACTAAACAAACAGATAGTTTGACAAATATACTAAATAAAACTTATAAAAGATAGCATTCATGCACCCTTTGTAGTAACAGTAATCTCAAACACTCATATTTTAATAAAAGAAGATTTGACAGACTCCCCTTTATTAATCATTAAAGAAGATATTAATTGTGATAATTTCTTGAGTAAAGACAGATTTCACTTCTTGACTGACATGATTTATAAGTCTCTTATAGATTTCCCCCAGACTAATTTAGTAATTAATAAAAGACTTTATGGAGAAACTGTATTCCCACAAAATGAGATATATACATACATGGATAGCACGGATAGAATCATAGCAGATCTTGAAAATATTTTGGATTTTACTCACTTTGACAGATTCCATCATGCCTGCTCCAATATTATTACTACTCAGCAAGGGCACAAAAGTGTACAGGAAAAAGTTTGTTTTACCATAGATACTTTGAAATTTAAAAATTTTCTTATAAAATACTTTAAAGAAATTTTACAGAAAGCCACCGGTGAAAAGATCTTAAAAATATTTTTGAAAGAGACTTTGTATGTAAATGTTCATTCTCAAAATAATATTTCAAGACATAATCCTCTTCTTCAACCCCATTTGCAGTCAAGACACAATCCTTTTCCCCAATCACATTTGTAGACTAATATGAGTAACAGAATCTCTCAGGCAGACAGGAAAGAAAAGGGCAAGGCACTTGCAGTGCCCAAACATTTTCGAAAGCCTTCAGTAAGGATTGTAGATGGGCAGGAAGGTGTCTCGTTAGAGACAATATCCCTTCAAGATACGTTGCAAGCAGAAGTAATGTATTCATGTGGTGAAAATAGTGTAACTCTGCAAAAAGTGCTCTACACTGATCTCATGTTTCAGGATGGAGAATTTACAGACCTCCCTCTTCACATTAAGCTACTTCTTGATAATTTACAGGCAGCTTTTACCCTTAAACAGAAAGACTTATTCCAAAAGACCCTTCAGGCTTTGGAATTACACCTTGTTAACACAAGGGCATTTATTGAAGCTCTCGATTGTCAACTCCCTGGCAAGGAGGATGGAGATTCAAGCTCCACAAAGACAGAATCACAGTCTCTAAAAAGCTATCTTATGGGAACAAGCTTTTCAAAGCTCCACCCTAAGATTCAGCAAAAAACGAGGCTTGCCATCAGAAATTTACTTCCTGAAATCCAACAGAAAATATTAACCCATACAGCTTTAACTAGTTCTTATGACAGGTGGATGTATCTTTTTAAGGTATTTGTTTCTATAGCATTTATCAGAACAGAAGACATGACAGGTGAAATATGGTTATCTCATAAAGCTACATGGTATGAGAGTTTTGGAGATGCAGACAGAGGGAGAGGATAGCGGGGGAAAGGAAGAGGCAACTATGTTAAATGGTGTTTTTAGGGGAGGAGGAGTTGAGGGCATGGCATAAGACTGTTTAGATGTTGGATTGGAGCTTGGAGAAAGTTGCTGGAAAGGGTTTGGGTTTAGCACTTTTACAATCAACTCAAATTAAAAACTTTTGGTTAAAAAGATCATTTGGGAATTTTGAAACACACAATATAATAGATAAAATTTCTTTTTTAATAGTACTATAGTTCTACTGGGTAGCTGTCCAGGAACAAGAATGGAATCTAACAATTTGTTCTTTAGTATCATCTTTTGTTACTTGTTTTAAGATTCCACCATAACCTATGTCTGAAGCATCTGTCTCAACAATCTTAAAAGCATGGGGTGAAGGAATAACAATGCAAGGAAGTTGTTTAACATATTTTTTAATCTGTCGAACTATCATAGTGTGTTTATCTGTCCATGCAGGGGGGTTCTTTTCTAGCCTCTTATATAAGGGTCTACAAATTTTTCTTAGTCCATGAAAATAATTTGAAACATAATTTAGGCTACCAAGAAATCTTTGTAACTGATTTTTATCTTTTATTTCATCTGGGAATTTATCTGCAAATTGGATGGCTCTATCAATGGGGCTTAAGGTTCCCTTATAAATATTATGTCCTAGAAATCGAATTTTATCTTGGAATAAGTTTATCTTAGTGGCTGAAACAACTAGTCCATTGTGTTTAATTACTTTGACAAATATATCTAGATGTTTCCAATGGTCATCAATTGATTTAGAAAAAATTAACACATCATCTATATAGACAATTGAGAATTCTGTAAAAGGTGTAAATATATCATTCATTATATTTTGGAATTCACTTGGTGCATTTTTTAATCCAAAAGGCATAACATTCCATTCATAATGACCAAAAGGAACTGTAAAAGCAGTTTTATATCTGTCTTTCTCGTCTATCTGTATCGGCCAAAATCCGCTTTTCATATCAAATTTAGAAAATATGGTTGCTTCATGAAGTCTGTCAAGTAAATCTTTCTTATTAGGAATAGGATATCTTATCCATTGTAATGCTGTATTTAAAGGTTTATAATTTATAACTAATCTTGGAACTCCTCGTTCCAATTCTGCCTGTTTATTAACATAAAAAGCAGCACAGCTCCAAGGAGACTTGCTTTTTCTACGTAAGCCCTTATTTAAAAGATCTTCAATTTCTTTTTTACAGTGTTTTAATAATTCATTATTCATTTGTATTGGTCTAGCCTTAGTAGGTATCTGTCTTTTATTGAAGTCTTTTTTATAAGGTAACTATACTATATGTCGATGCTTGTGCCAAAAGGCGGTGGGGAGATTAGAACAAATTTCTGCCTCAATTTGTTGTCTGAATGATTTTATTTTATAGTGTAGTATAGGGTCTGTTAATTGATCAGTAATTCTTTTGTATATTATTTCTGTCTTTAAAGATTCTAAATGTCTATTCTTTCTGTCAATTCTTTTTCTATCAATTTCCTTTATTATGGAAATGTTATCAAGGGAATAGATTTCTTTCGAGATAGGTGGCAGGATGAATTTAAAAAGTATGTCTTTTCCTAGCACATTAGTTTTAATTCCTTCTTCTGTCGTTAAAAAAGGGTAAGGTAAAGCCATGAAAGGATTTCCTAGAATGATTTTAGAAGAAAGATCTTTAATTAGAACAAAGACTGTTTCAAAGCATACTCCATCATTACATATGTGGACATTAGGTATTTTATAATTGATTATTAGTTTTTCTCCATTAGCTTGGGTTAATCTTTCTAATGATTTTTCATAATACTTTAAAGGTACTACTCCTTCTTGTGTACAGTTCATATTAGCACCTGAGTCTATTAAAGCAATTTCTGTCAAGGAAAATTCTTTATTAATTACTAAAGTAATTTCTGTGTACCATTTTTGGAAGATTACTCTATCAATTAAGCTCAAGAAATTTTGTTTATTATCATTGTCTTTTTCTATTAAAGGTGGGGGTTTAAATAATTCTTTTAAATTTATTATTTCTGCAATATTCCCTTCATATATATATATATATATGATTATCTTCTTTAATATCTTTAATTTCTTGTTTGAGTATTTTCGCTTCTGTCATTAAATCTTGTAAAGTTACTGATTCTATTTCTTCGTTATCTTTTTTCTTTTCTATCTTTTCTTGCTTATCTTTTTCTTTTTTGGCTCTTTCTTGTTTCCTACATTCTGTAACATGGTGTCCATATTCCTTACATCTAATACAAGCAATAGGTATATCTATAGATTTTTTCAGACTTAGTAAATAATCTTTTTTGTCTTGATTAGGTAATTTATCTATCAATTTCATTATTATGTCTTTTTGTTTTCTTTTTCTTTTATTAACTTTAAATGGGTTGGTTGATTTTAGTTCCCCCCCTTTTCTTTACTCGATCTATCTCCTTTTGAGTAATATTAAATATTTTCATTAATTCATCTATTGTATCTTTTTCAAATTCTAATTTACTAATTTGTTTAGCAATTTTATTCTGTCTAGCACATTGTTTTTTAGTATGTCCTTCTTTTTTGCATTTATGGCAAATAATATGTCTATTATGTCTGTCAGTATTCTCATTATCTGATACCTCAGTAATATTTAAGATTGCTGTATCTTTCTCTTTCTTTTTGTCTGTATCTAAGGGTAAATTTAAAATTTCTATCTTTTTGTTTAATTCTGCCAAACTGTTATCTATCATAGATTTCTCAATTAATCTTAATTTCTCATCAATTACTTCTTTTAAACTATTATTGTTATCAATTTTACAGACTTTTGCTTTTACTACACTATCATTATTTTCTTTTC
The DNA here is from genome assembly GCA_030445155.1 of Quercus variabilis. Classification (NCBI taxonomy): domain Eukaryota; kingdom Viridiplantae; phylum Streptophyta; class Magnoliopsida; order Fagales; family Fagaceae; genus Quercus; species Quercus variabilis. Next base: position 64,392,923 of record CP129448.1, on the reverse strand, counting down.
TTTCATTATTAGTTTTCCTTCCTTTGTTGACTATTTTTCTATCTTTGGCTCTTTCTTGTTCTATTTCTTCTTCTACTTCCATCTTCCTACGTAATGATTCCTTAAGGGTACTACTATTTGCTTTTAGCTTTAGCTAGTCATTTTCTTTGTCTTTATATGTTATAGATATAGTTCTGTTAGTTGCTTTTGAATTATCTATCAAGCCATCTTTTCTACCATTTATCATATTTATTGATATCGACTTATCCTTTTGCCTATTATGCCAATTATCTGTCATAGCTTTTGTTAAGGGTGATCTATGATGGGGTTCAAATTCTTTTTCTTCTTCTAAAGGTAAAGTTAAAATTTTCATTTTTTTCATAGAGGTCCACAAAGCTATCATTTTTTCTTTCTACTTTAGTGTATGTCGTAGATCTTTCATCATTTTCTATAGATTCTAATTTTTTTATTAATTATGTCTAAGAAACTATTATCGTGTCTATTAGTCTATCGGTTAATTTTATCTCCTGTTAATATACTCCAATTTTTTTTATAATTATAATTATAGTCATCCATATCACTGTCAGAATCAGAATCTGTTTCATAATCCATATTACTGTTTGACCAATTATTGTCTATATCTCTCATGCTATAGCCTTCATCATAATCTATATCATCATAGTCCATGTTTCAAATTAGTGTGTGCCTAACCTAAGTGTGAACAAGCAAATAGATTATGAGCTGATAAATGTATTTGTTCTCTCTCTAAGTAATTAATAATTACTGGCGGAACTTTATTACTTGGATACCCTATAACTCCTATTATTTTCCACCTCAAAACTCAATTGCTACCACATCTACTTAGAAGTTTAAAATATTAAACCTTTCAGAAAAAAAGTACGGAAAGGTGAAATACTAACAAAAAATGTATGCATAATCTCAAAGCTATTTAATTTTGATAAAAACTATTCACACGTTCAAACACTTTAGCGCCAATCTTCAAATAAAAACAATATTCCTTTAAATTTTTATTTCTTTTATAATGTAGGAATATTGATCATTCGGGAATATTTGAGTGTATTGTGCATTTGTAATAAGATAGAATGGAGTAGACATATTTCTTAATGCATAATCTTTAAGGAAGCAATCTACTACTATAACGGACCCAAAATTTTAAGTTAGCAGGGGGCAGAGTAAAAAAAAAAAAATCCAAATAAGCATTTATATAGTATTAAAAAATTATAAATATACAAAATTGTAGTTTTTAAATACATTAAAATGCAATCATCTATTAACAAAAATAAAAACAAAAACAATTTTTTTTTTTTAATATTAGGCTTAGGATTTTTTTTTTTTTTTTTGAAGTTAGAGCATTCACAGTGGTTGTGCTAAAAATTTTAGCTTTTAGCATCTCAAAAAATTATTTTATTTATTTTACCATTCTACTTTACAATACACCTAATATCAAATGTTCTTTTCTTTTTATCACTTCATTTAAAATAATTTAAACAACTCATTAAAATAATAAATGAAGAAAGAGAATTTAAGTTTTTTAATTAAAGAAAGAGATATAATCTTAATAAAATATTATATTTTATTTTTAACAACTTCCTACAGTCAACTGGTATTTATACCAATTTACTGTAGTTGCAAAATATTTAGCTTTAACTTCTCCTATAACACATGATTTTTTGGTTATTTGGTGGTAAAGTAGTTATTTTATTTTATTTTATTTTATACTAAAGTACAGTCACCGTTGTGAATGTTTTTATTGTTTTTATTTATTAAGTTTTTGGGTTGGATAATTGCTATTTGGGTTATGCTAGTTACGCTGACTAGGGAGAAGAGGGCATAAAGTTTTAGAAGGGGGCACAACTACAAAATTGAAATATATAATAACTATAATAAATAAATAAAAATTGGACCCAGGGGACCCTGGCCCCCTTGAGCCCCCACTTGAGTCGGTCCCTGACTATAATTACCTTCGATCATTACATCTGCTTCACTTGTTAACTTTTGTTTCTTTTTCTTTGAAGTATGAGCCTGATAACGCCTTAAAATGTGTACTTGTTATATATTTATGTGGGCGTTATCTCCTTATTACTATGCTTAATTTGTATAATTAAGCCATGATTTGTATTAGTCCCTATTATTTATCTTTACATAATTTCTTGAATAAGATGCTATTCATTGTGTGTAATTTTCTACTTTCAGGAAATCATGTGAGAAAGATGAGTTTACAGGAATTTGTGAGAGAATGGAGGCCAAACTAGAATTAAAGTGGAGCTAAAGGACCATGCCTAAATGTATAAGGAGGTGCAGCTGGAGTGCTTGGATCATCTAACATGATTGGAAGCTTCAAATAAGGAAAGAAATCAAAGAGGCAGAATCTGAAAAGGAAAAATTTGATTTGAGCACTGATCAGTATTTTGAGCGTATCTCTCTCCTCAAAAATCCAATTGACACAAGGCCAGATGGGTTGGAACCGTGACTTAAATATCTACAACTTTCCAGTTTTGAGTTTTTCCAAATTCTCAACTTTGGAAGACCGAAATTAACTCACAAGTTACCGCTGTAAACCTGGACGGAAATTTAAATAGTGAAAAGTTTTATTTTCTTTAGACTTAGACATGAGGGTTTTAGAAGGGAGGCTGTGAGAACGAATTTTGGCAGAGAAAAAACTTGTATTTTCCTTTCTCTAATGGCAGCCTAAACTCTTTGCTAGGGCTAGGGGTATGTTTCTTCTGTGCGGTATGAATATTCAATGTGGTTCTTTTTAAGATTTTATCAATAACATATTTGATTGTTCAATTAGATTTCTTTTGATGTATTAGTTCTTCCATGCTTTCAATAAGTTCAATCATGTTTTTCTTATTGTTTAGAGGAATTTCTAATAGTTTCAAATAGAAATCAGGTTTTAAAGTGAATGGGTTTTTTTGAAAACTTTTCTAACCGCATTATTAATCGAGGTTATCATGCGTTCTTGAATTGTCTCAGTTCAACCGAATCATACGTTTTTAATTGTATAAGAACAATCAATTATGAAATAGATATTTTCTTAGATCACAAAGAATTTCATATTAATATAGGGAAACACCCCGATGCCCTAGTATTTACATTATTGATTTAAATCAGTTTTTATTATTATTCTTGTTAACAATCACCAAGCAAAAGTATTTTTCTTCTTCACCCAAATTTTTATTTTATTTTATTGTCTTTGAATCTATCCTGCTCCTTGTGGTTCGACCTCGGTACTCCGAGAATTATATTGCTACGATCTCCTGCACTTGGGAGTGAGCAAGCAATTTTGGCGCCGTTGCCGGGGAGCTGTTGCGTGTTCAGAGGCAATTTTTGGGAGCAAAGCACAACCGGTGGAAATTCTTCTATTGGTAACTTCGTTCCAATTTTTTTCCCTTTTTTTTTGTTTTTATTTTTCTGTTTGTTTTTATTTTATTTTATTTTATTGTGGATTCATTGTTACATGAGCATTTGGGTTAGAAACAAGAGAGGCAGATTAGAAATTTTTGAAACTTATTTTGGTAATCTTTTTGACACACCGTTGCCTTCACCTTCTTCATCAATCATGGGTGATGAAACACGTAATAATCATGAGGAGAATAGAAGAACTATGTATGAATTGTTGCATCCCACACAAAATTCTGTTCCTTCATGCATCATGTTTCCACCTAATGCACCACATGTAGAATTGAAACAAGGTTTACTAGCAATACTTCCTGAGTTTAGGGGACAAGAAAATGAAAATCCTTATGTCCATGTTAGAGCTTTTGAAGAGGTAATTAGTAGTTTCTATGCACAAAATGTTATTGAGACTGCTAAGTTACGTTTCTTTCCTTTTTCTCTTAAGGATAAGGCAAGAAGTTGGCTTTACACCTTGAAACCTAGGTCTATAGGTAGTTGGGGGGAGATGGCCAAAGAGTTTTTTAAGAAACACTTTCCTCCCCACAAAGTCCAGCAAGTAAAAAGAAGGATAGCTAGTTTTGTCCAAGGTGAAAAGGAGACCTTATACCAAGCTTGGGAAATGTACAAAGATCTTTTCAATTTCTGCCCAAATCATGGGTATGAAGATTGGAGATTAGTTAGCTATTTTTATGAAGGACTTACACCTAGGGACCGACAATTTATTCAACTCTCATGCAGAGGGGACTTTTTACAGAAAGAACCCGAAGATGCAATGGATTATCTTGATGAGATTGCTGAAAACTCTAACACATGGACTGGACCTTGCCCTATGGACTCCACTGATAGGACTAGAACTAACACTACCACTTCTAGTGGAAGTGTTTTCAAGTTGAGGGAAGATGATAACATGAGTGCAAAAATTAGCATGTTAACTAAAGAAATTGAAGCACTCAAAATGAAAGGAAGTAGGAGTGTTAGTGCTACCTTTAGAGAGGACCCAATGGAGGTGTGTAAAATCTGTCATGAGATAAATCATGCTACAAATGAATGTGCATCACTTTCATCATTCTTGAATGTGCCAGAAGAACAAGTACATGCATTTAATTCACATTGGCCAAATAATTCTTCATATTCTAACAATTATAACCCAAATATGCGAAACCATCCGTATTTGAGTTATAAGAGTGACAATGTGTTGAATCCTCTTGCTCCAAGGAATTTTAATTCACCACATGCATATTTGGGTCCAGGTGAAACTTTTCCTGTAGTTATTTCTTCTGCATTAAATGAGGAACAGGAAGGTAAGTTGTTGAATGTTTTAAGAGACCACAAATCAGCCCTAGGATGGACCATAGCTGATATCAAGGGCATTAGCCCATTGATTTGCACACATAAAATTTACCTAGAGGATGATTGTAAGACTTCTATAGAACCCCAACGTCGGCTTAACCCAACAATGAAAGATGTTGTTAAAAATGAGGTAATTAAATTGTTGGATGCAGGTATCATATACCCTATTTCTGATAGTAAGTGGGTAAGCCCAACGCAGGTGGTTCCTAAGAAGTCTGGAATGACTGTGGTCAAGAATGAAAACAATGAGATGATCCCAACCCGATTAGTTACAGGTTGGAGAATGTGTGTAGACTATAGGAAGCTTAATGCTGTAACTAGGAAAGACCACTTCCCCTTACCTTTCATTGACCAAATATTGGAAAGGGTAGCTGGCCATATGTTCTATTGCTTCCTAGATGGCTATTCAGGCTATTACCAGATAGAGATTGCCTTAGAAGATCAGGGAAAGACCACTTTCACTTGCCCTTTTGGTACCTTCGCCTTTCGAAGAATGCCATTTGGGCTATGTAATGCACCAGCCACTTTTCAAAGATGCATGGTTAGTATTTTTAGTGACATGGTTGAGAAATTTTTGGAAGTGTTTATGGATGACTTGTCTGTCTTTGGTGACTCTTTTGATGATTGTCTTAATAACTTAAAACTGGTTTTAGCCTGTTGTGAAGAAAAAGGCTTAGTTCTTAATTGGGAAAAGTGTCATTTTATGGTCACTTCAGGAATTGTTCTTGGACATGTAGTGTCTTCTAGAGGCATAGAGGTGGACAAAGCTAAAATAGACTTAATTCTTAATCTACCAACCCCTAAGACAGTGAAAGATGTTAGATCCCTTTTAGGGCATGCTGGCTTCTATAGGAGATTTATAAAGAATTTTAGTTCTATATCTAGACCTCTTTGTAATCTCCTACTTAAGGAGTCCAATTTTGAGTGGATGGAAGAGTGTGAAGTAGCCTTCAAAAAGCTAGTCCACATGCTTACGTCTGCCCCTATAATGCAAGCCCCAGATTGGTCTCTACCATTTGAAATCATGTGTGATGCTAGTGATTATGCAATAGGGGCAGTCCTTGGACAAAGAAAAGATAAAAAGCCTTATGTGATATACTATGCTAGTCAAACTCTAAATAGTGCACAAATGAACTACACCACCACAGAAAAAGAGTTACTAGCTGTAGTATTTGCTCTAGATAAATTTCGCTCATATTTGATTGGTGCTCCCATTGTTGTTTTTACAGATCATGCCGCCCTTAAATACCTTCTTTCTAAGAAGGATGCTAAGGCGCGATTAATACGTTGGATTTTACTCTTGCAAGAATTCAACATTGAGATCAAAGATAAGAAAGGAGCAGAGAATGTAGTGGCAGATCATCTATCTTGACTTACTTTTGATGAGGGTCTAAAAGAAATGCCTATTCGAGACTCATTCCCAGGTGAGCAACTTTATGCTGTTACTGAGCTACCATGGTATGCACATATAGTGAATTACCTAGTCATGAATGCCATTCCTGAGCACTGGACCGCGCAAGATAGGCGAAAATTCTTTGTTGAGGTAAGAAACTTTTATTGGGATGATCCTTATCTGTTTAAATATTGCCCTGATCAAATCTTGAGAAGATGCATTCCTAATAATGAGACCCATAATGTTATGAAATTTTGCCATTCAGAAGCTTGTGGTGGCCACTTTTCTGTGAGAAAAACCGCTGCAAAAATCTTGCAGTGTGGATTTTATTGGCCTACTATGTTTAAGGACACTTACAACTTTTGTAAGAGGTGTATAGAGTGCCAAAAGTTAGGGCGTATCACACGTAGGAACATGATGCCGATGTCCCCTATCCTTGAGATAGAAGTTTTTGATTGTTGGGGAATCGACTTCATGGGACCTTTTCCCCAATCTTTTGGTAATCTATATATTCTCTTGGCAGTAGATTATGTATCTAGATGGGTTGAGGCCACAGCATGCAAGGTTAATGACCATAAAACGGTTTTGAAATTTTTGAGAGAACACATTCTCTCACGATTTGGAATGCCAAAGGCTATAATTAGTGATAATGGTAGCCATTTTTGTAACCGTTATTTTCAAGCATTGTTGAAAAAGTATGGAGTGGTGCACCGGTTGTCCACCCCGTACCACCCTCAAACTTGTGGGCAAGTTGAGCTTGCCAATAGGGAGATTAAGCAAATTTTAGAGAAAACGGTCAATCCAAACCGTAAAGATTGGTCTTTAAGGCTAGTTGATGCATTATGGGCTTACCGAACAGCCTATAAAGGACCCTTAGGAATGTCTCCCTATCATCTTGTTTATGGGAAACCTTGTCATTTGCCTGTAGAGATGGAACATAAAGCTTATTAGGCTATTAAAGCCTTTAACTTTGATCTACAAGGGGCTGAAAAATTGAGGAAATTCCAATTGAATGAGCTAGAAGAGCTTAGGAATGAGGCTTATGTGAGCACTCGCAATTATAAAGAAAGGATGAAATTATTTCATGATAAAAGCATTGTGAGGAAATTTTTTGAGAAAAATCAGCAAGTCCTTCTCTATGATTCGAGGCTTCATAAATTTCCAGGTAAACTAAAAACTAGGTGGGATGGCCCTTTCATTGTAAGGGAAGTGTTTAACCATGGAGTTGTAGTAGTTGAGGACCCTAGGGATGGTAGGATTTTAAAAGTAAATGGACAAAGGTTAAAACCATACTTAGGGGGGGTTATACCAGAGGAGGAGACTATGTCACTGGAGATCCTTGCCTATTGGGATGCTAAGTGAACTTTGAAAAAGCCTTATGAAGTTGTACCATATTTGTTTCTATTTTTTATTTATTTTTTTTATTTTTATTTTTATTTTTTTTTTGCCTTTTGTTTTTGTTTTTGTTTATGCTTTTTTGTTTTTTTTGTTTTTGTTTTTTTTTTTTTTGTTTTGTTATTATTTTTCTTTTGTGAGCTAACATTTGCAGGTGTGAAAGAAATTTCAAAAAAAAAAAAAAATTCAAATGCTTAAGGTAACTTCTTCCCTATATACTTGAATTTAGTTTGGCTTTGATACATTGAGGACAATGCAATATTTTAGTTGGGGGGAGAGGTCTACACATTTTGTTGCACCTTGCATGATTTTTTTTTTTTTTTTCCTTCTTTCTTTTTGGTTGCAACTTTTCAATTATTAAAAAAAAAAAAAAAAAAAACCCTTGAATATGAATGCAGAAGAGTTATAAGCTTTATTTTTATATCATGTGATGGAATGAATAATGCTGAGTTGGTTATACTATTTGTTATATTAAGACTCTTTCATGAAGAGCACAATAGCCAAGTTAGTGGACGGTTGGATGTTGGATATGCATGGATCATGAACAAGCTAGATATAAGCTGAAACTCAACCCATATGGAGAGTTCTTGAGCCTTACTTTTCTTTGTGAGAGTATATCTTTGTTTGAACTCTTAAATTTCTGTCATATGCTTCAATTTTTGTAAAAGATCTCTATATTTTTTTGGTTGACTACTGGAAACATTATGAGGAGATATACCATGATCCTACTTATTTTTGTCCTTAGGCATGCTGGTTTATGTGGAATTTTAGGAGATGAGAGCCTAAGGCCATTGTCACCAGCTAAACAAATATTCAGCCTACCTTGACATTAACCATTGTCACCATCATTTGAGCCATAAGAAATATTTTCACAATACCACAAAACATTTTTGTTTATGGGTGTTCTCTTGGGGGTTCAAGTTTTGAGCAATTGATGTGTTTAGATACCGCCATTGTCTCTCTTTTCTTCCAAAAAAAAAAAAAAAAAAAAAATCAAAAAGAAAAAAAAAAAAAAAAGAGAGAGAGAAAAAGAAAGAAAGAGAAGACATACATATAAATCATTGGTGTCTTACACATCTTTCATGTATTTCAGAAGGGTTGTATGGTTGAGTAAAGGTTGTTTTGATTCAAGTTGGTTGTTACTGCTATGAGTTGGGTTTGGCTTGAATTTTCTGCATTTGATTCATATACCTCATATTTCAAAAAGAGCAGTTTGCCTTTACCTAGCCAAAAGATTATACTACCATTGAGCCTAAAGTCCCACTTGATCCTAAAGGTGCATGGCTGGTATGTGTTTGGAATAAAAACTAGGGATGAGAATGGTATTAACCTCATGTTTCCAGGAATTCAACATCCTTTCCAAGAGATCTTTTCCGGTTGTTTTAGCGGCTGTTTTTGTATACACATGTGATATTCTTAAAACTTCTTCTTTCCTTTTTGTTCACATGTGATTTGAAGAGAGAAACCATTACTTCTATGTGTGTTCTTTCAGAGTGTTGATGACCTAAGAGAGGTTTTGGAGTAGAGGCTCTAATCTAGATTATTCTTGGTCTATGCATGTTTGGAAAAGCCGGTTTGACTGGATGGGCTATGCACACACACACTCCAAAAGTGAAGCTAGTGAAAGCTCTTTAATATGATGAATAGTATCCCAACTCAAAAATTGAAAGTTCATTTGTATGATATAATGATAAAGTAGACTAACATTGGTTGCAGGAATTTTCAAGGAACCTTTGACTTTTGTGGGTAGAGTCACTGCAAACCATCACGAGAGTAAACTCGTCCACTAGGGTGACCTAGGGGTTCAAAGACTTGCTGCACATGGGAAGTGCAGTCGTGTAGCCTACGAAAGTGGCTTGTATTTTAGTTTTAATTTTTCACTTTTAGTAGACATAAGTGCTTTGTGGATTGCTAGGGACTAGCAAGATTTAAGTTGGGGGGTGTGATAACGCCTTAAAATGTGTACTTGTTATATATTTATGTGGGCGTTATCTCCTTATTACTATGCTTAATTTGTATAATTAAGCCATGATTTGTATTAGTCCCTATTATTTATCTTTACATAATTTCTTGAATAAGATGCTATTCATTGTGTGTAATTTTCTACTTTCAGGAAATCATGTGAGAAAGATGAGTTTACAGGAATTTGTGAGAGAATGGAGGCCAAACTAGAATTAAAGTGGAGCTAAAGGACCATGCCTAAATGTATAAGGAGGTGCAGCTAGAGTGCTTGGATCATCTAACATGATTGGAAGCTTCAAATAAGGAAAGAAATCAAAGAGGCAGAATCTGAAAAGGAAAAATTTGATTTGAGCACTGATCAGTATTTTGAGCGTATCTCTCTTCTCAAAAATCCAATTGACACAAGGCCAGATGGGTTGGAATCGTGACTTAAATATCTACAACTTTACAGTTTTGAGTTTTTTCAAATTCTCAACTTTGGAAGACCGAAATTAACTCACAAGTTACCGCTGTAAACCTGGACGGAAATTTAAATAGTGAAAAGTTTTATTTTCTTTAGACTTAGACATGAGGGTTTTAGAAGGGAGGCTATGAGAACGAATTTTGGCAGAGAAAAAACTTGTATTTTCCTTTCTCTAATGGCAGCCTAAACTCTTTGCTAGGGCTAGGGGTATGTTTCTTCTGTGCGGTATGAATATTCAATGTGGTTCTTTTTAAGATTTTATCAATAACATATTTGATTGTTCAATTAGATTTCTTTTGATGTATTAGTTCTTCCATGCTTTCAATAAGTTCAATCATGTTTTTCTTATTGTTTAGAGGAATTTCTAATAGTTTTAAATAGAAATCAGGTTTTAAAGTGAATGGGTTTTTCTTAAAACTTTTCTAACCGCATTATTAATCGAGGTTATCATGCATTCTTGAATTGTCTCAGTTCAACCGAATCATAAGTTTTTAATTGTATAAGAACAATCAATTATGAAATAGATATTTTCTTAGATCACAAAGAATTTCATATTGATATAGGGAAACACCCAGATGCCCTAGTATTTACATTATTGATTTAAATCAGTTTTTATTATTATTCTTGTTAACAATCACCAAGCAAAAGTATTTTTCTTCTTCGCCCAAATTTTTATTTTATTTTATTGTCTTTGAATCTATCCTGCTCCTTGTGGTTCGACCTCGGTACTCCGAGAATTATATTGCTACGATCTTCTGCACTTGGGAGTGAGCAAGCAGAGCCATTCCTGCAAGTTAGCACCACTTACACATAAATAACTTAACAATAATGTCACGCACATAGGAGCACATAAAATAGAAGAACTCCCAGTGCATACTCAGGGCACGATTAGGGAAGGGGGGGGGGGGGGGGGAGGTGGATTTGATAATGAATCCCATTTGTAAGATCAATTGTCATTGTAGGTATCAATTACTAGGCGCTTTTTGTTAATGCTAGCCTAAACACCATATATATTTGGTACCACTATCTGTTTGAGCAGTTAAAAGATAAAAAAAAAACATAATAAACAAAAACCATTTGGCATGGCAGATGAAATTAGGGTAATAGAGAGAGCAATTTACTTACAGCAACACATTATCCCAGAGCCCAATGGAATCAATCATGAGAAACTTTTGGATGGACTCGATGCAAATAGCCAGCATCCAGAATTGATCAGTGTCATCATCGTCGGTGTTGTGGTCTAGGTCAATATGCTTGCCCTCATCCAAAATTTGAGAAACATCAATTATAATACAACTAGCCTCTAAGCACGCACTCACTTAGAGACTCTTCTATTTTTTTTAAAAATTAATAATTTTCATTCATCATAATTTGCGATTGTTTCATTCTTCAATTACAAAAATATCTAGATGTGTGATAAGATTTATATGAAAAAAAATATTTCACCCAAAAACGCATAATTTCATCACACCTCTAGTTGTTTTTGTGATTGAAGAATGGAACAATCACAAATTATGATGAATGAAAATTATTAATCTTTAAAAAGAAATAGAAGAGCCTCAACGCGCATGCTTAGAGGCTCTTCTATTTTATTTTTAAATCACATGCGTGCTTAGAGACTCTTCTATTTTTTTTTAAAGATTAATAATTTGTATTCATCATAATTCACGATTGTTTCATTCTTCAATCACAAAAATACCTAGAAGTGTGATGAGATTCGTATGAAAAAATTATTTCACCTAGAAACGCATAATTTCATCACACCTTTAGATGTTTTGTGATTGAAGAATGGAACAATTGCAAATTATGATGAATGAAAATTATTAACCTTAAAAAAAAAAAAAATAGAACAGCCTCTAAGCAAGTGCGTGAGAGCGTGCTTAGAGGCCAATTTTAAAAAGCTAATACATTTTATTCATTATCTTAATTCAGAATTGCTATATTTTTTCATTCATTGAAAAACATAGGGGTGTGATGAGATGTAGTGTTTTAGGATGCAAAATGCAAATGTTTTGCATTTATGAACGGAGAGGGGAATGCTTTAACTCAAAAATCAATCTCCTTTATTTCAATCCACCATTATTCAAAGAAACTTTTGGGATGTTGTTTGGTTGCTTACAACCACATTTTAAAAAAAAAAAATGATACATACCAAAAATATAATCATAATCAGTATTCACCAAGGGTGGGGATATTCATTTTGACGTCAAGACATTGAATCACAAAATAAAACATACAAAAGCATACATGAATCTTTGATATTCAACTGTATAAATTCTTTACCTAGTCAAATATGATAGTTGGTAGAGATTTTGTTAAGATTATTAAAAATAAATACAAAAGATAAAGATAGCAATCAAAATACAATAACTTATATAAAAGTATATTCTTTTTGAAAAAGTTAAAAAGTTCTTAGACAAAATAGCATCATTGTCTAACGAGTGACTCAAATAGCAATGCTACTCCATACTCAAATAATTTAATAATAATTGAATATTCAAATAGTGTGTAAAACGCCAATGAACGTTTAGACCCCCAAAATACAAATTACCAATTCAAGTTTATTATCAAATAATGTTTGTGCGGAATATGAAAATAAGTAAACACAGAATTGATAAACAATTTAAATTGAAATTAATCACAACCACAGCAGTAATTAAATGACAAAGATTGAGGGAAGAGAGATGCAAACACAAAGACAATACAATGATGTGTTATCGAAGAGGAAACTGAAGTTTTCGGTGTAAAACCTTTCCGTCGCCCTCCAAGCAGTCAATAATCCACTAGAGAATAAAGTTAGGATACACGAACAGCAGAAGACCCTCCAAGCCTAATCTACCCAGTGTATCTAAGCCCTCCAAGCTTCTCGGTCCAACGAGGTTACGCAAAACCTTTTTCTTCTCTAGCTTACTGGATCCCGCAATTAGCCCATTGCATCAACCAATATTAATTGGTTCCTTCCTAACTGCTTCTCAAGTACCAAATAACCTTCTCATAGATATGAGTATGGTGAGATAAGGATTTGACTAATGAACCTCTCAAGGATGTAACAATGGAGAGAGTGAGAGTAGAGGAATTTGGAAAATCAAAGGATAAAGATTGTGGATGAATCAATCTTGTTCTTCTCTAGGGTTTTTCTCTCAAAATTCTCTCTGGAAGCTCTCTACAATATGTGGGTATGTGGAGTATTTATACTGGTGTGTGTTTGGAATGTGAAAGGTTAGTTTTTCCCAAACAGAATGGTCTGGCAACTTAACCTCGTGACTTGACTGAGTCGCGAGTCTGAGTCACGAGCTAATTGCTTGGCCAGACTGAAAGTTTTGTCCTGTAGTGCTCCAGTTAGCGTGACTCTTCAGCTCCTCTGCATGCTTCACACGTGTGCCTCTTTTGGCGACTTGCTAGTGCGAGTTAGTTGCGAGATCTAGTCGCAAGGCCCTGCATGAGTGCACACCCTTGAGCTTTTCTTCACACTCTCTCATACACTACCCTTACATGATTTCCACCTAAATACAGGGTTTGTAAATGCTAAATTACAAGCAAATTGGCACGGAATAAAGCTAACAGAATGGTTGATTAAATTCAACCTTACAATAATTATATTAGTAAATTTTCTAGTTTTTATTTGGATTCACCATGGATATTTCTTTTTTACATAATACTAATAATTTGTTACATGAACATATATTAAAAGTTTTGTCAACTTTTTTGTTTCTATAGATTCTTTCTAACTCAAAATAGTATATACCCCTTATCAACAAACTTTTAAAATCTGGTTTAATTTAATTGTAATTAAATATAGGCACTTACCATTTCACTTGGAAACAAAGAGGATCCTTATTATTTATTTATTTATTTATTTTTTATACAAGGTAGAATTCTACTCTAGTCTAATCTAAGTGTATATGTGTATGAAGCTCCCTCTTGGAGACTTGAACCCCGGCCCTTGCCCCCCAAATCTCACAAGACTTATACTTGTGGAGTGACTATCACACCAAGAGTATGCGGTGGTTTCTTATATATATACTAAGAAGTTGGTAGACAAAGGTTCATTAATGAATGAGTGACTCACCACTACTTCTATAAAGTAAAACATGGTAGCTGCCTAGTGGCTCCGGTCTTATCAAAATGGTAGTGCATCCGGGTCCCTTGTCTAACAGCATAAACATGAGTCATGTGAGTCATGCGATACATACTGGCATTATTAATTGTGTTTTACTAATGCATACTCTTAGGACATATGTTAACAATCTTTATGCACACACTCACACACATGCTTAAAGGCTCTATTATTTTTTTTTAAAGATTAAAATTTTCATTCATCATAATTCGTGATTGTTTCATTCTTCAATCAAAAAAATACCTAGAGGTGTGATGAGATTTTTATGAAAAAATTATTTCACTCATAAACGCATAATTTCATCACACCTCTAGATGTTTTTGTGATTGAAGAATGGAACAAATGAGAATTATGATGAATGAAAATTATTAACCTAGAACAATTTTCTCTTTAAAAAATCCATTCTTATCTATGTTTAACAAAATACCAAAGCAGATTTTCACCTAGAATATTGCATAAGAATATCTGCACATTAGCAAATTACCAATCCATTAAGTTACAAACTTTGAAAACACAAATACACATAAATTTCAATTAACTGAAAACTTGCCTCTTTTGCTCGCTGTACTGTTTTTTTTTATCATACTTGGGTTGCTTCAAAGGTTTTACCTTTCCACCTACAAAAGAAAAGAAAAAGAAAGACCCTTTTTTCCACAGGCGTGGGATTCTTTAGGAAAAGTGAGGAATTAAGAAGAGAGAAAAATATAATTGCTACATAAAATAAATGATATCTAATTGTTTGAGAAAGTTTAATCCCATAATTATTTCTCTCACTAATTGATGGTTGTAAATTTAATTTAGAATTACATATTATTTTATACTTGAAATAAATCAGGTGGAGAGCAAAGAAGAAACTTGGTCTCAGTTGCAAACAGATCTTCTACATTTCTACGTATGGTTATGGACGGCCTGCAATGTGTTGATAACTTGACTTTGACTATGGTTTGCAAATACTGGCAGTCTACATATGAAATTTATTCAGATAAAGAGCGTCTGATTGGTAATAGATTTCCATGGCTAATGGAGAAAAAGATAAAAGATAAAGAAATAATGCACTTAAATTCAGAAGAATAAACCCATAGGAAAAAAGATAAAGAAAGAGAGATTAAAAAACATGTGAGATTAGTAAAAATTTACGGAAACAAAATACAAAATACACAAACTAATAATTAATAATTTCAACAATGTCAAAGGAAATTGAAAGCTCGAATACGTGTTGAAAACACAAGAGCTGTTTAGACCCCTTAATTAAAATTACGGCTCGATAGATTTTACACAACTTTGATATAAAGTGCGGAATAGTGTAAAAGCGAGCGGATGAACATGTAAGCTACTCTAATCCATAAACTAAGCAACACAGCAGTATAATGGAATAAACAAGAGTAAGGAAGAAGGATGCAAACACAGAAAACACCGAAACGTGTTCTCGAAGAGGAAACCGAAGAACTCGGCGAAAAACCTCTCCGCCGCCCTCCAAGCGGAAATCGATCCACTAGACAATCAGTTGGGATACATGAGTAAGCAAGAGACCCTCCAAGCCTAATCTACCCGATGTACCTAAGCCCTCCAAGCTCCTACTCCAACAAGGCTTCTCGGAACCGTGTCTTGTCTAGCTCTCAGGATCCCGCAACAAGCTCCATGTTGCATCTGCCATTCCAGGCTTCTTCCAATGCTTCCCAGCAGCACCAAAACGTCACTCAACACTCTCAAAAGGTGTGGTAAGTGTTTGGGCTATCGACCTCTCAATGGTATGGAAAATGGAGAGGGAAGGGTTGAGGAGATACCACAAGCAAGTGTATAGAGAAAGATGGGGATGACAATCTCTAATTGCAAATGTGTTTGGCTAGGGTTTTCTCTCTGAAAGCATTCCTCAACATTTGTGGGTAATGGGGGTTTATATAGGATAGGTGCAAAATGTGTGAGTCATTCAGTACAGGCTGGCAGAACAGCTTGTCTCGCGGGTGTCTCGCGGGAAGGCCTTACCCGCGAGATACTCGCGAGAGACAGCTGTCTCCACCTGGACTGACTCTTCGCATTCCAGCATGTGCAGGGCACATGCCTCACTTCGCGGGAAGCTTAGTCGCGACATACCCGCGAGATTCCATCAGCTTCCAATTTGCTTGAGTCTTCACACACTCTCTATCACACACCCCTTACATCAATTCCCACAACTAATACAGGGTATAAACAATTGATATTAATTACAATCAAATTTGGCACGGAATATAAGCCAACAAAACACATAGTTGTAAATCACAACTTTACAGAAATAAACCTTTCTGAAATTGGAGATTGTGATGAAGTGACTAAGATATTGAGGCAAAATAAAAGTCTGTGCAAACTGCAAAGAAACCAAAAAAGAGATGTGTTATATATTTTTAAATAGAGATAGTATGTGCTAAGTTTTAGGAAAAAAGATGCATCAAAAGTGTGTAAGATGAGATAATGTGTGCTAATTTTTAGGGAAAAAAGGATGTATTTTTGATAATGTGTGCTATTTGGGTTTTTGAATGATTATGATGGGGTTTGGATTGTTAACTACGTTGTGTTTGATTTTCTAAGAAAATTGAGGAATTAACTGAACTTAACCACACCAAACCGGCATGGTGCACCACACCTTATGTAGACTAGTGCCAAATCCTTCATAGGTGAGGTGCAGTCAAGCATGAGAGAAAACCACACCCTATAGGTGTGGTGCAAAAAACCCTCCAATATCCGGCTGGATTGCATCGTGAACAAGCCTACCATGCTCCTCCCCCCCACCCCAAATAATTTTAATGTTTTCAAAATTTAGCTTACAAAAATAAGAGTTTGCCCCACCAAATATTTGAATTAATCCAATGATGCTCTTAAAAAAAAGAAAAAAAAAAAAAAGCAAAAGAAAAAAAAAAGGGTCTAATAGTTATAGAGACAACTTTATTTTTGCTCAATTTTATTTTTTATTGTAAAATATGCTCTTATATTTGTTAAATATTTGATAAATTTTGGCATCAAACATGTTTGAATCTATCTTTTTCAACATGTTATGCAGTAATTAACAAGTTATTGACTCATCAAAAATATCTTGTGACTAAAATTACATATGAAATATCTGTTTAGTTGCTACATAATGGGTTAGAGTAAGATGACTTCAAATATGTTTAGAGCTCAACTTATTCCACCAAGTTTTGGATCATTCATGTTTTTGAAAATTTCATTAGTTTAATAGAAAGATTTTTTACTTACTTTAGTATAAAATTTGATAATTTGTATTAAAAATGAAACTTTTTAAGAATTTCATGATGAAATTGGTAAAAATGAATTTTATTCTATAAAAGATCGTTATCAAACTTAATTTTGATTGAAAATAATAAGTTTTATTATTATTATTATATATATTTGGTGTGTGTGTATATGTAATTTATCAAATAAAAAAGTGTGTGTGTGTGTGTATATGCGTGTATATAATAAAAAATGTATATAAAGATTGTCTTTATAAATATATTAGTGCTACAACTTTGCCCCAAGCAAAAATTTTGGGCTCCACACCCGATAATGCCTAAAACCAAGTCACTAATGCCAAACACTATCCTAACTTCGGCCATTTAAACTGATATGATGGAAGACATGGGCTTTGAAGCAATTACAGTTATATGGGCTTTATAACAATTGGAAGAGCAACAACACTTAATAATAGTATTAAAAAAATATATAAGACTTCGTTTGAAGCATATATATATTAATATATATATATATATATATATATAAGACATAAACTTACCTTACAAACCTTTGAAAATAGTAGATAAGTTTCTTCACACTTGTTTACAAAGCTCCCAAAAGTAGTTTTTAATTGTTTGATTAAGTAGAGCTATAGGAGGCTCTAATACCAATAACACAAACACAATGAGAAATCTAAAAAAGAGAGAAGCTATGGAAGGCATAGGATAGCGATACTTTTTATTTGTTGCTTCTTTTACAAAGAATGACAAGAATTTGAGGTTTTTTTTTTTTTTTTTTTTTTTTTTTTTTTTTTTTTGAGTTTTGGACAAACTTTAGGAATAGTTTTTTCTACGTATAGTACATTAGGTGTCATAATTAAATTAAAATATTGGTCGCATACTTGTACTAACCAATAAAACATAAACAAATTTTTTATTTTCCGGTGACAATCAAAACTAATACAGCTATATGTTTGAATTTAAAATTATACTTTAGTTTTACCCTATAAATTTTATTACTTGAAAGATAAAATAATAATGTCCTTTTTTTTTTTTTCCGATTAAAACTTGTGATTATTTATTTTTAATTTTCTTTACTTTATTTTTATAGGTTTTGAACTTTTAGAAGACATGGATAAAAATTATTTTTTTATTAAAAATTATTGTCATGTAAATGAAAAAAATGTGTAAAGCACAAATTTGAAAAAAATTACTCGGAAAAAAAATTCAAAGTTTAATATGGGAAATTGGACAAATAGATTTACAAACTATATTTTATCTTTTGCTAATAAAAGCCTAAATGGTAGAAAACCATATTATTGTTAAATGAGAATACAAATGCTAATCAAAGTTAGGCAACCACCAAAGACCTCCAAATTATGAAAGGCCTCCAAATTGTGGAAGGTCCCCAAATTTTTTCCAATTAAGTTATTTGATTAAAAAAAAAAACAAGAATGTCAATTCTATAAAATGAATAAATTAAACCCTATATTATAGTTACAAAAGTAGGAAAAATTGTCTGTGAGGGAAAAAATCGGGAAAGGTGGATCATTTGAATGGTTTGGTGGGTCCTTTTTATGCGTAGACACTGGACATGTATCAAGAAGATTGATGGCTGCGAGCCTCCGAGTACATTTCCAAACCTACAAAAGGAAACTAATCAATGATGCAAAGAAAGGAGTACAGGGAAAATAAAAATTGAAATAACCTTATGGTATGCCTTGTGTTAAAGTGAATTGGTCTGATCCAATGATAAAAATTCATAAACTTAGGCACCAGCATTATGAATGCCATTCTACCTTTGCTTTGGTGATTCTTTTTTTTAGTGTGTGTTTGGATGAACCTATTTTTATCATTCTATCTTATTTATTGTGCAATATAAATAACTTGAAAAAAATGTGGATGCTTTAAAAAGCGGTACATTTTTTGCAAAAATGAAAATAAGCCAAGTCCAATTGGCAAGCATGTATGGCTCTGTCATGTTTTGTCCCGTTGCTATGACCAGAAGAAAGAATCTATTACATCACTTTTGAAACTCAAAGAACTCGATGTTGGCTTACTGGGAATGGAAGGAATCAATGCTTTTCAGGGCCTTCTGGCATAAAGTAAGTTTGAATTGTTTAATGGAAATCGGGATACCTCTGGTGCTAATAGTATCATGAAATCATAAAATTGATCTACATATACATTGAAAGTAGGCAAAACACAACGCTGAGGAAGAATAAATCAGTTGAAAACAATAGTTACCTCACTACCTCTGTTAAATGGCTGACACTGGAAATGTTTAGAACAAAACACCAGTTTTTATTTTCTAGCAAATATATTTATTATTTGATAGGATGATAGGATTTCAATTTATACTGTTCACTCCATGATGATTGCTTTATTATCAAGCTAAGACATCAAGACACCAAGAAGAAAATATTCAAACGTTAAATTTCTTATTCAATAATAAGGAACTTTACTAATTGAGTTAACTCGATTGGAACCCACATTTCTAGCAAATATTTAGTTGAGTGCTCTAACATTAGAGCGTGGACCATTTGCTTCATTGCAGTTGTTGGGACTCTTATGTGCTATATTATCCACAGGCCTTTTAGAATACTTGTTCAAAAAAATATTAAACGAAACGCAAAGGCATGAATCAAGTCTATATGTATATTTAGATAATAATTGTAGCAAGTTGTAAAATTTGAAAAATGGTAGAGATCCTAGTGGTGAGAGATTATTTAGTGAACTTTAGCTGGCTATCAGAGAGAATTGTATTTAAGGAACTAGGTGCAAATGCTCTCAGAGAGGTTTTTTTTTATCTTCTATCTTGCATATAATGGGAAATTATGCTAATGGATTTGAGCTTTTTGCAAAGCCTATGAGCCTATAAACAGTGCACTGTGCATATCAAATACTCGCAGATGTTTTGCATTTGTTAACCCAATTATCATTTGCAAAGCCCAAAGACAAGTTTTTGTGTTTGACAACCTCAAATCCTTAATACATGTTAACCCAACTGTGGCGGGCAGAAAAAGAAAGAAAGATTCTTAGTTACCCATGCAATTAATTTTTTAGAGATAGGATGCGTGATCAACTTTAAATACCCATTCTGTAACAAAAGATGACAATAATGTAACTTGAGAATTGACTAAGTGTTTGTCCTAGGGTTTAGTCCGAGGAAGAAGGTACAATGAGATGGTTATTCTCTCTCTCCTCTTTTTCTCATACAAAAATCTCACTGCTTGATCCAGGTGCTTCTTGGCTTTATATAACTTAGCAAGAATGCATCTAGATCTTACATTTGGAGGGTTATGATTAAACTCTCCTAACAATTGTCTTATCAAGGCCTTGTTAGAAGGTTTTTACACCAGACTATGAGCTGTGAAGGATATTACTCATGGTCATTTCCCTATTAATGCGGCCAGCTAAATGGTTGTAGTGCATTTAATGTGGAGGGGATAGCTGCCTCGTCCTTCCTTTTTCTTCCCTTTCTTGTTTTATACCAAGTTACCTTTGGCTCCCTTGGGATTACACCGTGCTCCCTGCATGCCTAATTATTGACCATCTAAGGTTAATAAGAGTCCTTGGTCCTCGGTATTTTTTCAATAGCAACATCCTGAACTCCCTTATTAGAAAAATAGATCTTCTCTAAAGACTCTTGAAATTCCTCTCCTCGGAAATAACCTTGCCTACTTTATTACTGCTTTGGATCCTCGTAACCCCACACCAATCTATATATATATATATATATATATATATATATATATGTATGTATATATATACATTTTGAACGGTTTTAGACCCCTTAAAACACAACAGATTGGTTAACCTAGATTAATTAGCCAAGTTGTTACTTAGTCAAATTATGTAATTCTAGGTTAAAGCAATCAAATAATCATATCAAGATATAAAGCAGCGGAAAATAAATGAACACAAGATATGATGACCCAGGAAACCACACGGTAAAAACCTGGGGAGGATTTGACCTAGCTATCCTCAAGGTAAACCTGAATCCACTATGCGAAAGAATCGAAATTTATACAGAAGGACCACAAGCTCCCCGCTTGACTTCCTAATGCTACCCACCAATAGAACTTACTGACACGACCACGTGCAAACTTTGAATCCACGGACTCCTTCTTTCTTGGACTCTTCAATCAAGTACAAGCACCCCCGCTTGTTTATCTTTAAGCTTCAATGGTAGCAACCAAGTTGATCATCAAGATGTTGATACGATCTCTAACTTGAAAACCCTAAGCTTTGTGTAAAGGAAAGCTCCTCTAGATCTCACAAGAGATTTACACAAAACAGCAATGTATGAGCAACAATACAACTGGAGCAACCAACAAAAATGTGGCTAGGGTTTAGTTTATATACCTAGGGTAAAAACATAAAACCCTAAACATTTAATGAAGTAGGGTTGAGTTGGAAATTCTGCAGAATAATCAACCTGTGCGATTTTCGATCAATCGAGTCTATTCTTCGATCGATCGAGCCAGGCCGAAAGTCTTAAGTACTTCTGCAGCCACTCGATTCCAACTTTACAATAATAAACCAACTTTGAGCAAGCCTAAACAAGACAAATACATTGTTTTGATCATGGTTTGCCAACATTACAAATTAGAGTTCTAAATACATAAAATCCTAAGACCTTAGAACCTAAAAAACTCCCTCTTTGCCAATCTGTGACAAAACCCTAATTAAAAGCTAAAAGTTTTACAAGTAAAATGCCCTTTACAAAGAAATGCTCATAAACTTTAAATTCAGTCTAACTACTATCCATCGGTTGCAAGTGTAGACAACAGCTTAGTTGAATCAACCTGTATATTCCTGAAATACTCAACAAACGCATAAACGCATGTATGATATAAAAGAGTAAAACAACAGGTATAATATTCTTGTAAGATTCACATAACACAAAATACAGACATATATGAATGATCAACTCATAAATATAAATCAATAAGCAGTGAATCACAAATCAACAAGAATCAATAAAAAACATGTATATCAATCAATGTTACTCCCCCTAACATGAATATCCAAAAAAAAAAAAATATACAAAGTGAAGCACCTAGATACAATCTAAAAACTCCTCAAGCTCCTCTTAAAAAGTAACAAAAAAAATCTCCCCCTAACAACAAAACTCCTCTACAAGACAAAACTCCACTCCCTCTTTTTGTGACGGAATGCCAAAGAGCAATCATGAGTCACCATCAAAAGGAGGTGGTGAGGGTGAATGAAGACGCACTAAATCGGCTCGGAGAGCACGAATCTCATCTAGTAAGTCCACTAAAATGTGATCATGAGCCGCCTGAACGGTCATGACAGTCTCCAGAGTACAACGAACATCAAAGTCGGTCGAAAGAGGTGGAGGAACATCAGCAGCATCATCACCAACTGGATCAGGAACATCCTCACCAGCAAGACCTGCAGAAGAAGAAGGAAGAGGTGCGCTACTAGACGGCTCAGACCTAGGGTGTTTAGAACCAGCTCGAAGATGAGCGGCCCTCTGTCTAAGAAAAGACGCACCTATGGGAGCTATCATATGAACGGGCTCACAGGAAAGGAAGTCACTAAGGTCAAGATAGAGCAAAATCCTATGAATAAAAATAGGATGAACAAGGGCATGAGAAGTAGATGAACTCCTATAAACATCGTTCAAAGAACGAAGAAAGAGATAGGGAAAACTAATAGGAGCATTAGTAACCAGAGCGTACAAAAATACACACCTCTCAAGAGGAATGGTGTGAATATGAGAAATGGGCCAGATGGAATGACAAGTTATCCTAAAGAACAGATAGTGCAACCCGGAGAGCTCAGCAGAAGTGATCCTAGGATCAGAACCCCACTGGACAGAAGTCCCAGTGATGTAAGACAAAACGTCGCTCAGCTCGGGAGACTCGTCATATGGATAGACAGGATTCCTAACCAATGGTACCCCTAGAGTATCAGCCACTACCTGAGGAGTAATGGTGTACTCTACGCCTCGTATCCAACTCTTTACTAAAGTGTTGGAATCATAGATGCGGATAGAGATGTTCGAAAAGAACTCTCTAATCAAGGCAGAAGGTGGAGGAGGATCAGAAATGTCCAACAAGGGTAACCAGCCCCGACGCTCAAAGTTTGCCCTAATGGCAGGATCTAGCTCATCTAACAGAACAGAACGCTCAGCCCAAATCTTTCTCTTAAGGTTAAGTTTCTCAAAAAGCTCTTGGTTTTTCTCACTCGGAAACCTTTCATGGTCAAAGGGAGGAGGGGATGGAGAGGAAGAGGGAATAGTCCTACGGGCTTTAGTCTTCCTAGGCATGATGCTAAGGAAATGACAGAGACATAAAAGAGAAAACTAAAAGGACACAAGAAAATAAAACCAAGGACAGACTGCAAGTTAGCACAAAAAAAACAATAGAATGAAAATCTATATGATGCATGAACAGATACAATGCCATGATGCATGTACTAATGCAGTAAGCAATTAAGTTCAATTGAGATTAAATTGACAAAATTGGCTTGAGCAGGGAATTTCTTATCAAAAATCCCAAAAATTGAAAACCACTTGCTGAAATTTTTAAACAAATTGATGAATTGAGCATTACAAAACTTAGCACATAGATTATAATGCTTAATTTCATCAATACAACAAGCCAATTTCATCAAATTTTACCCAATTTAATAAAATCCCCAAATCGGATCAAGAACAAACCCTAGAATTTTCAATTTTTCACCAAACTCAAAATTGATCAAATTAACAAGCAAGAATCATGTTTATGATGTGTCCCCACAAAAACCCAATGATCAATTGCACAAAATAGGGCTTGAATCAATCAGAAAACAATATGCAAAGTCCGAAAATCTCCCTTAAATGCATGGATTTATGCATGAAAACATGAAAATAAAATCAAAAGGAAGGGCAAAAGAGTCTTACCGGCTTGAGGAAAGAGAAACTTTGCAAAAATTTCGGAGGAAAACGACAAAAATCTGAAATATTTGGCTTGCCTCGTCAGAGAGAGAAAGAAAAAGTTTGAAAAAGTTTGAATAGTGTTTGAAAAAGTCAGATCTGATCTTTTTAAAAAGCTTTTCCACGATTTTCGATCGATTGAAAATTACATTCGATCGATCGAATGAGCCAGTCATTTTGAAACAAACTAGAGCACTTTTTCGATTGATCGAAAAACAGATTGGATCGATCAAAATGGGCAGAGACTCACTAAATTTTGAGAAAAAAAAAAAACCAGTTTTGAAAAACACAAACCTAATTTTGAAAAACAACTCCTCAAAGCATTAAACAAGGAAAGTAAAATGCATGAGTATGAGATGGAATGCTTTTTCAAAAACCCAAATTTTTAAACCCAAATTATGTCAAAAACAGGTTTCAATCATTCTCCCATTGAATTTTCTCAAGCAACAAAAATGTTGTGCACAAATCTCAAGATATTTTCAAACTTGGTTGGTCAGACCAAAAACACACACACTAGCATGTACAGTGTTTAACAAAGAGTAACTTGTGTAGTGTGTGATACTAGCAAAAACTTGAGATACATGTGAGGTGATATGTGAATAGCAATCAAACACAAAGTCTACACAATTCATCACATAGAATTTAAAAGAGACTATCACCTAAAGAGTTACATCCTATAACTCCCACATCTCCTAGAACAAAAGCTTGCAATCATGTAAATTTCTTGCATTTTTGCCTCTTATTTGTATGAAATGGCATTCAGCCTAATAGTATACACCGATTTGAATTAAGTGAATTGGCATCAAGCCTAATAGTACACACCAGTTTTAATTTAATTTGAGACTACACCTTATGTTCTTTTTGTGCATGTGCTACACTTTTTCGAGCACACAATCTTATGATATGCACTAAGGTGTTCATGATTGGTTAGTAAACAGTGGTGAGATGGTTATTTATACCTTTCTCAAAAGAATCAAGTCCGACAGTCAAATAACATATGACTTCATGATTAAGACAAAGTGATTAAAAACCACACACATCTTTCCCACACAACATGCACTACAAAGTTTCAACTAGTCAAGTGCAATGAATAAGTTCATCAAAGTTAAACAAGGTACAGAAGACATGACATGTGTAAAAAGATAGACCAACCTTGTTTTTCAAAAATCAAGAAAAATAGTGTCAAACATAATTTTTGCTTTCTCCTTTTCTCCTTTTTATTATTATTATTATTATTTATTTATTTTTATTTAAGAGAAAACAAATAAATCCTAGAATGAAATGCATGAATGTAATGCAATGCAAATCCTAGAAACAAAACAAAAAAAGACACAAAAACCAAAGAACTATGGTCACAAAGGAATGAGTAATGAAGGACAAGGACCAAGAAAGCCAAAAGAGACTAAGGACACCGAAGAACACCAATCACTTGACGAAGTGTTTCAAACTTACTTCCATCAAGCGGTTTGGTAAAGATGTCAGCATTTTGACGATTAGTAGGGATATACTCAAGAATAACAATTTTCTTTTCAACCAAATCCCTAATGAAGTGATATCTAAGTTCAATGTGTTTGGTCTTAGAATGCTGAACATGATTCTTAGATATATCTATAACACTAGAATTATCACAATAGACAACCATGGTGTCTTGAGGTATCCCATAATCACTCAATAACTTTTTCATCCAAAGGAGCTGAGAACAACAACTCCCAGCAGCAATATATTCTGCCTCAGCAGTGGATAAAGAAACAGAATTTTGCTTCTTACTCATCCAAGCCACAAGATTGGCCCCAACATAAAAACACCCCCTAGTGGTGCTTTTTCTGTCATCAGCATTCCCAGCCCAATCAGAATCAGAAAACCCAGCAAGAGACAAATTAGACTCCTTACTATAAAAGAGTCCATAATCACAGGTTCCACTTACATATTTTATAATTCTCTTAACAGCATTTAAATGAGAAACCTTAGGGTTGGACTAAAATCTAGAGCAAACACCAACACTAAAAGATATATCAGGCCTACTAGCAGTCAAATATAACAGACATCCAATCATGCTTCTATACAAAGTAACATCAACAGACTCACCTGCTGGATCAATTGTTAATTTTGCATTAGCAGCCATTGGTGTTCTAGCATGAGCAGCCTTGTCCAAGCCAAATCTCTTGACTAAATTTCTTGCATATTTAGCTTGATTGATGTAGATTCCTGACTCTGTTTGCTTCACCTGTAATCCCAAAAAATAAGTCAATTCACCAACCATGCTCATTTCAAACATTGCCTTCATTTCATCTACAAAAGAATGAGGAAGAGAATCATTAGTAGCACCAAAAACAATGTCATCAACAAAAATTTGAGCTACAACAAAACCAGTCTTATCCTTTCTTATGAAGAGAGTTGTATCTGCAGATCCCCTTTTGAATCCATGCTCAGTGAGATATGCAGTCAATCTATCATACCAAGCCCTAGGAGCTTGCTTCAAACCATAGAGAGCTCTTTTCAATTTGTAGACATCATCAGGTCTGTGAGGATCAACTAAGCCTTTAGGTTGCTCAACATAGACTTCTTCTTGTAGCATTCCATTCAAGAAAGCACTCTTGACATCCATCTGATATAGCTTGAAGTTTAGATGACTTGCTATGGCTAACAATATCCGGATGGACTCTAACCTAGCCACTGGTGCAAAGGTCTCATCAAAATCAACTCCCTCCACTTGTGTGTACCCTTGTGCAACAAGTCTTGACTTATTTCTGATCACAATGCCATGTTCATCTGACTTGTTCTTAAAGATCCATTTAGTTCCAATCACATTTACATTTTCCGGTCTAGGAACTAGTTCCCACACATCATTCCGAACGAATTGGTGAAGTTCTTCATGCATGGAATTTACCCAATCAACATCCTGAAGTGCTTCATCTACCTTCTTCGGTTCAAATTGGGACAGATAACATTAGTGCGTGATCACATTCAAGGCTTTTGATCTCAACCTCTTGTTATCATTCAGACTGCCTAATATATTTGTGGAAGGATGATTCAATCTCACTCTAGAAGATGGATGTTTGACAAGAGATGTTGTGATTTCTTTCTGTTCAGATGGAGGACTGAGCTCACTTTGTATTTGTCGAGTGTCACGAACCGGAGTGGATGGTTCTGAACTTGATGGTACTGAGACTGTATCATTCAACACCAACAACTCTTCCTCACTATGTTTCCCAACATACTCAGTAGGAAAAGAATCATTAACTTCTAGGGACTTATCTTGAGCAGGAACAATGCTTTCTGAAGATACTTCATCATTTATCACAACATTTGAAGATTCTATGACTGTTTTGGTTCTCAGATTGTACACTTTATAAGCTCTACTGGTGGAAGAGTATCCTAGAAAGTATCCTTTGTCACTTTTTGCATCAAATTTTTCTAGGTTCTCTCTATCACCCAGAATGTAACAGTCACTGCCAAATATCCTAAAATATTTGACCACAGGTTTCTTCCCTCTCCAGAGTTCATAGGGAGTCTTCTTGAAGTCAGGTCTAAAATACACCCGGTTGAGTGTATGGCAAGCAGTGTTAACTGCTTCTCCCTAGAAGGATTTTGGCAAATTTTTGTTGTGTAGCATGACTTGAGCCATCTCCTGCACAACCCAGTTTTTCCTTTCCACAATCCCATTCTATTGAGGTGTCTTGGGTGATGAGAACTCTTGGTGAGTGCCTTGATCATTGCAGAAAGTAGCCAACTTGGTATTCTTAAATTCTCTTCCATGATCACTTCTGATTCTGGCTATCACAATATCTTTCTCAACCTGCAATTTCTTGCACAGATGTATCATCTTCTCAGGAGCCTCAGCTTTATCCTTCAAAAGCACAACCCAAGTATATCTAGTAAAGTCATCCACAACAACTAGAATATACTTCTTTCCACCCAAACTTTGAACTCTGGCAGGACCCATGAGATCAATGTGTAATAACTCTAAAGGTCTTGAAGTTTGAACACTAGTCACAGAAGGATGCTTGGATTTTACTTGTTTACCTATCTGACATGGTCCACAAATGCACTTATCAATCTTCTCAAATTTAGGTAAACCGATAACTGCCTCACACTTGGAAATCTTCTCTAACTACTTATGACTGGCATGCCCCAACCGTTGATGCCACAAATCAACTTGATCAATCTTTGCACGAAAGCACTTGTTGTTTACACTTGGTGTTATGCCATAACAGTTGTCAGCTGTCCTTACACCAACACACATACAGTCACCTCCTCCATCAAGTATTTCACATTCATACTTGGTGAAAAGAACATTTAGTCCATTGTCGCAAATCTGACGTATGCTGAGTAAATTGGCCTTCAATCCATCAACATACCAAACATCTTCAAACACTGGCAATCCTGGAATGTCCACAGTACCAATGCCTCTGATCACAGATTTACTTCCATCTCCAAAAGTGACTGTCCCAATCTTTCCTTCAAAGAATGTTTTGAATAAACCTTTATTTCCTGTCATATGCCTGGAACAACCACTATCCAAATACCAAAGACAAGAATCACATGCCTTTAAGGCGGTTAAAGCAGTATAACATACATAATTCTTATCACATGTGATTGTGCCAAGATACTCAATGAAAGATTTACCAATAACAAAAGGCAAAGACAGCAAGTAGACAAGTTGACAATTAAGCACAAAGATTTTCCAAGAGTCCATGACAACAAGGGTCAAGGATCAGCTCAGAGATCAAGAAATCTCCAACAAAAAAGCTACCTACTCTGATACCACTTGAACGGTTTTAGACCCCTTAAAACACAACAGATTGGTTAGCCTAAATTAATTAGCCAAGTTGTTACTTAGTCAAATTATGCAATTCTAGGTTAAAGCAATCAAATAATCATATCAAGATATAAAGCAGCGGAAAATAAATGAACATAAGATATGATGACCCAGGAAACCATACGGTAAAAATCTGGGGAGGATTTGACCTAGCTATCCTCAAGGTAAACCTGAATCCACTATGCGAAAGAATCGAAGTTCATACAGAAGGACTACAAGCTCCCCGCTTGACTTCTTAATGCTACCCACCAGTAGAACTTACTGACACGACCACGTGCAAGCTCCGAATCCACAGACTCCTTCTTTCTCGAACTTTTCAATCAAGTACAAGCACCCCTGCTTGTTTATCTTTAAGCTTCAATGGAAGCAACCAAGTTGATTATCAAGATGTTGATACTATCTCTAACTTGAAAACCCTAAGCTTTGTGTAAAGGAAAGCTCCTCTAAATTTCACAAGAGATTTACACAAAACAGCAATGTATGAGCAACAATACAACTAGAGCAACCAACAAAAACGTGGCTAGGGTTTAGTTTATATACCTAGGGTAAAAATATAAAACCCTAAACGTTTAATGAAGTAGGGCTGAGTTGGAAATTCTGCAGAATAATCAACTTGTACGATTTTCGAACGATCAAGTCTATTCTTTGATCGATCGAGCCAGGCCGAAAGTCCCAAGTACTTCTGCAGCCACTCGATTCCAACTTTACAATAATAAAACAACTTTGAGCAAGCCTAAACAAGACTAAATACATTATTTTGATCATGGTTTGCCAACATTACAAATTAGAGTTCTAAATACATAAAATCCTAAGACCTTAGAACCTAACACATTTGACTTTTTGTTGACCAATTTATGTAGCCATGTATATATATACACACACATGGCTAAATAAATTAATGCCACTAGTGGCGGAGCCAAGAATTTATCTTTGGGGGGGGGGGGGGGCATATATAATTTTTTTTTTTTTTTGGTATGAAATGTAAAATAATAATGCTCAATACATCGTAATTTAATATATGCTATAAACAAAAGTGT
Organism: Quercus variabilis; assembly: GCA_030445155.1. Taxonomy (NCBI): domain Eukaryota; kingdom Viridiplantae; phylum Streptophyta; class Magnoliopsida; order Fagales; family Fagaceae; genus Quercus; species Quercus variabilis. The sequence goes on along the minus strand of CP129448.1, from coordinate 64,362,839 downwards.
ATTTAATTAAAATGAAACAATCATGAGACAAGATTGACAAAATGATTTAGGTTGCATTTGTTTTGGTGGTAAACACTTTCAGGAAATCATTTTCCACCTGACCCGCGTGTTTGGCAGTTACGGAAAATAGAATTTTTTGAAAAATCATTTCCTATTTTCCCTTTGACCACGGAAATGGTTTTTAGTTCCTATTTTCACTTCAAAGCTTTTTCGGAAAGAGAGAGAGAGAGAGAGAGAGAGAGGAAGAAGAGAAAGCCCAAATCGCAAAGAGAGATGAAGAAGAGACTTTGCCGGCGAACCCCGAGCTCCAGTCTGACGACCCTAGACCGAGCTCTAATCCGACGATCACACCACGCCGATCATCGATTGCAGCACCGCGCCAGTCGTTGATCACAGCACTGCGCCGGTTGTCAATCGCAACATCGTGCCGATCATCAATCACACCGCGCCGCTAGATCTCGCCTTAAATCTCGCCTCCGCTCGATCTCATCGCCCTTTCGATATCGTCTCGATCTCGTCGTTACCCATGACCTATCTCGTCACCTATGACCCATGACCGATCTCTCCCTTTCCCTCCATTCTTGATCACTCTCTCTTCCTCAATCTTTCAGTTTTGTTTTTTTAAGTTTGATTTTTGTTGTTGTTGTGGTGGTGTGGTGGTAGTGTTTTGGTGGTTGTGGCTTTTGATTGCCGGAGTTTGTTGCCGTGGGTTGAATTGGAGTTTCAATGGTGTGTGGTGTTGGGATTTGGCTGTGATTTTGAATTTTTTTTGTAATAAAATTTGTTTGGATGTTGAGAAAATGTGAAAAATTTGTAGGAAAAAAACATTTTCAGAATAGAACCAAACACATGAAAATATTTTCTACAACAATTTTCATAATGCAACCAAACACTTGAAAATATTTTCCTTTCCCGAAAATAGCATTTCCGGAAAATAGGCTATTTTCCGAAAAATATTTTACGGGAACCAAACACAACCTTAATATCTTTAATCAACTATGAAATGGGCAAAGTCGCAAAACATACAATAACATAAAAGTTAAACATCTATTTTCAAAACTGTAACTTGTGCTCTTTAAGAGATCTAAAGTTATCAAGTATTGAGTCAACAATGAAGTTCTCAACAACTTCCTTTTCACTGTAGACAGCTAAGTTATCTAAGAGAAACTCATTCTCCATTTTGTTGCGCAGTCTTGTTTTAACAATTTTCAAAAGGCTTGCTCACTAGTTGTTGTGGACACTGGAAGAGTCAAAATAAGGCGAATCAATCGATCAATAAGAGGATATACCTGTGACTTTTCTGTCTCTACTAACCTTCGACACTCATAGAGAGAGAGAGAGAGAGAGAGAGAGAGAGACCTATGTGAGGCAAAATGTTTTGTAACTGTGTGAGAGACTTGGTGGTGCAGCATATCAACAAAGTTTAAGACTTTTCAATTCTTCTATTGCTATGTACAAGTAAGCCCTAGACTTTTTAAATATATATATATATATATATATATATATATATGTTTATTATTAGGTATAGGGACTAAAATGATAATTTTATTTAAAAATTTTCAAATTATTTAAGATATTTTCCAAAAAATTTTTTTTTTAATTTTTTTCAAAAAATTTTGAGGGGCTCAAACCCCATCGGCCCTTTAATAGCTACGCCACTAAATGTCACATATACATCTTAAAACTCTAAACAATTGTGACTTTTCATTTTTCCATTAAGTTTCAGCATTGTGTCTTTTTATTTTTCCATTAAGTTTCAATATCTACTCATTGTTTCGCACAAGATGCATATATTAAAAAAAAAAAAAAAAAAAAAAAAAAAACTGTCATTGAGAAGAAAAATAAAAGAAAAATACGTAAAAATTGTAAAGGAAAACTGAAATAAAAAGAAAGAAGTGAATGATCTATGAATATCACTTTTGAATAGGAAATTGCGGTTATAGTGACAGGTTCCAGTGGTTAAGTGAATGGTATATGTGGCTTGATTTTTTTTTTTTTTAATAAAAAAAAAATACAAAGCAGTTTTTATAATTCTTTTTCAGTAGGCATTGATTACATTTAATACAATTTAATATCTTTGATGCTATCCGTTGGTCTTTATTCATACTTACAAAATTATTTGTCACTATTTGGGCAAGGTCAGGGAGCAATTGCCAAATGAAGAAGTTAAAGAAAGATTTGAGAGAGAATGTTGAAAGGAAGTTACCAAATGAAGAAATTATTTAGTATTATTGTTGCTACTCTTGTCTATTTGTGTGGTTTGATTCTTGGACCTTTCCACATTTTTTAACCCAAAAAAAAAACCTACTTACAAATAGCAATTTTGGAGAATGCCCATAGGTTTCTTGTGTTTCTAAGAAAAATGAAAGAGAAGAAGTTAAGAAGAAGTTACCAAATGAATATAAACTGCTATTTATACCAAAAGGATTATGACCCTTCAACATGTGTTATTTCGAACAATAGACACCTTTTCATTTAATAGGTACCTTTTTCAATCAATAGACACATTTTCAATCAATAGACACATTTTTATTTAATAGACATATTTTCAATCAATAGACACTTTTTCGGTCAATAGGCACCTTTTGGTATATTCAATTTGAATGGTTATAACCTTTCAATAGACATCTTTTGGTATATATTTTACAATTTATCTTGTATATACCTATATATACAACAAAAACTAAATTAGAAACGCAACATTATATCTCTTATTCTTTCCCACAAAAAATTAATAAATAAAACAACATTGCTATTTTTCCTCTGAAACTCATCCTGTAGCTATTCCTACACATCGTACGGGTTAGTGACTAGTATATATATATATATAGCCAAAACTTAGAGAAAATCTAATTAGTTTTTAATTGGGTTCTCAATTTTGCACCATGTGTCCTATGAGTGGCTGGTTCTTAAAAAGAGATAAGGTATCGGCACCTCTCTTTTGAGATTCTGTGGAGTTGTCACTTTTTTTTTTTTTTTTTTTAATATTACAAAAAATAAGAAAAACTATAAAAATACTAAATTACATATCTGAATAACCTCAAGTTTCATTGATTGAACATATACAAATATGGTAGAAGAGAACATTACATTGCTTTAATCCTAAATACAATCTACGTAAAAAGGGTACAAAGCTTTGGTCATAATACAATCTACCAAAATAAAGATAAAACACTGACCTAAAACCAAGACCTATGGTTCGAGGGCTAGGTTACAGAATGGGAAGGTGTTAGACACCCATTCTGCCCATACAAAGTCTGGTCTTCTAGACTCTAAATGATCATTTAAGTACCCATGACCAATGATATGCAACATATTATGTTAGTTTTTCTAGATCTATGGCTAAATGTTATTTAGACACCTCAGATCTACATTCTTACTCTAATAAATCAAATATGATGTTTAATATGGAAAACAATGTTTTGAATAAAAATATGTAGATCTAATGTTAATTATGTAAAAAAAAAAAAAAAAAAAAAAAAAAAAAAGAGTTTTGATGACAAAGTGGAGATCTGGATTCTAATGTAAAAATCTATGAGTTTTGGTGAGAAAAATTCTGATCTATTTTAGAAATGAAAAAAAAAATGAGTTTTTTTTTTTTTTTTTTTTTTTATATGAGAAAATTTCAAATCTGATTTAGGATATGAAAAAGGATGTGTTTTTTATTGAGAAAGTTTTGAATCTGTTTTTAGATATGAAAAAGAATGAGCTTTTTAATGAGAAAATTGCAGACTTGTTTTTACATGTGAAAAAGAATGAGTAAATTATAGATTTGAATCCTTTAATAACAAATAACTGTAGATCTAAGATTATGTTATGAGTCACCCTAAATCTACTTGTTCAAGCATATGAATCAAATAATCATTGTATTCTAATCATGGAATCATGCTAGGAATCAATATTTACATGCTAATATGGCATTCACAAACAAACATTCATGCGACTAAAGAAATAAAATTAATTAATACATGCATAAATTAGAAAAGAGAAAGGGATTTCTTTAGAAATTTGAGAGAACGGATCTCTCTGAGATCTAAAGAATCATTGCTTAACAAGAAAGAAAATCCTAAAGTATAACTTCTAGAATCATTTTAACTTTAAGGGGAACAGAAGGACTGAATTTTGGGTTTTCTCTTCTATTTCTAGAGGTGTATATGCTTTAAAAGTAAGCTAGGGTAGCATTTGAAGTCAGCAGACACAAGCTGGGTCATATTTTATCTTGAAAATATCAATCTTGATGAGTTTTTTCCTGAATAAAACATATCTGGGCACGTTCCGTTGTTTGTGCGAATTGGCACTTCCCAATTGCCGATCTAGAGTTTTGTCCAACTTTCATTTTTTACATGTTTTTGTAAGGTTGAATTTAATCAACCATTTAATTGGCTTTATTCTGTGACCAATTTGCTTGTAATTTAGCACTTAGCAACCCTGTATTTAGGTGGGAAAATTGTAAGGGTAATGTGTGAGAAGTTGTGAAGAAAAGCTCAAGAGTGTGCAAGAAAAACAGAGGTTCGCGACTAGGGCTCGTGGGTGGATCGCGACTAGCAAGCCGCCAAAAGCTGGCACGTGAGAGGCACACTGGGAAGTTGAAGGGTCGTGCCAGCTGTCACGCTACAGGACAAAAGTTCTAGACTGACCAGGCCGTTACGTCGCGACTTGAACTCGCGACTTGGACAAGTCGCCAACTTGCCCTGTTTGGCAAAAACTGACGTTTTGCATTCCCTTCTCACCCTACTATATATACACCCTTATACCCATCATATTGAGAGAGCTTCCAGAGAGAATTTTGTGAGAGAAAACCCTAGAGAAAAATAAGATTGCCTCATCCCCAATCTTCATCTAAGAGACTCTACAAATTCCTCTACTTTCTTCCTCTCCATTGTTATACCCTTGAAAGGTCATTTACCAAACCCTTATCTCACCACACCCAAGTCTGTGAGAAGGTCTATTTGGTGCTTAGGGAAGCAATTTGGGAAGGAACCAATATACATTGGTTGATGCTATGGTCAAGTAGCGGAATCCGGCAAGCTAAAGAAGAAATAGGTTCGACGTAACCTCGTTGGAGCAAGAAGCTTGGAGGGCTTAGGTACTTGGGTAGATTAGGCTTGGAGGGTCTTCTGCTGTTCATGTATCCCAACTATATTTTTTAGTGGATTTTATCACCGCTTGGAGGGCGGCAAAGAGGTTTTACGGTGAGGACTTCGGTTTCCTCTTCGATAACACATCGTGTGTTGTCCGTGTGTTTGCATCTCTCTTTCCTTTATCTTTGCCTTATATTTATTGCTGTGGATGTGTTTATATTTGGCTTAGATTGTTTTATCAATTTTGTTATAAGCTTGTTATCATATTCTGCACATTAATTGTTTGATATAAAGCTTGAATTGGTATTTTGTATCTAGGGGTCTAAACGTTCAAGGGTGTTTCATACCCATATTGAACTTTCAATTGGTATCAGAGCAGGTGCACTCTTTGTGGTTTGATTACCTGAGTGCGATCCTAGACCCCTTGGCTATGGATGCTGCTGTAAAAAGGGTTATGCTGAATTGTGGTTTAAGTGTTTGTGAAAGTGACTCTATGGGTATATTTGAGGGATACTCTAAAAATGAACTCTTAGGGTTAATTAAATCCAAGAAACATGCTAGGATGTTCATTCACATGCTGAAATATTTTGAAAGCAAGAACCACATTCTTCACAATAGTCTATGTGAGTCTAACTCTTTGATTGAGAAATACAAAAGAAGAAATAGATCATTGTGTGAAAAAATTGATAATCTGAAAAGAAAATTTAGTTTGGAATAAGCATGGAAAATAACAATGAATTTTTGTTTGATGGTCAAGAATGCTTGTCTCATGTTTGTATGTTTGTGCACACCTCATTGAAGGTATTTAATTCATGCTTATGGTACCTTGACAGTGGATGTTCTCGTCATATGACAGGAGATAAATCATTGTTTAAGACTCTTAAAAAGAAAGCATGTGATTATGTGACTTTTGGTGATGGGAGTCATGCTCAAGTTCTCGGAAAAGGGACGGTTGAAATACCGGGATTACCTGTGTTGAAGGAAGTACTATATATCAAAGGATTGTAGGCAAATCTCCTAAGTATTACTCAAATATGTGATGAAGATTTTCTTGTTCAATTCTCAAAGAAGGGGTGCATAATCATTGATGAGAAAGGGATTCAAGTTTTAGAGGGAAATAGGACTACTGATAATTGCTATGGAGTAGTGCCTACGGCACCTATTTCGTGTAGAAGTGCTCGTGTTGATATGCTGAAACTTTGGCATCACAGGTTTGGACATGCAAACTTCAAACAAGTATGTAAAGTTTCTAAACTTGAGGCCGTTGAGGGACTTCCAAAGTTTGGAAAGGTGGAGAAGACTATATGTGGAGCATGTCAAATGGGGAAACAAACAAAAGCAAACCATCCCAAGGTGAATGTGATTGCTACCTCACGGTGTTTGGAAGTTCTTCACATAGATCTAATGGGGCCTACAAGGACTGAAAGCCTAGGAGGAAAGAGATACATTATGGTGGTAGTTGATGATTTCTCAAGGTACTCTTGGGTGGAATTCCTTAGAGAGAAGTCCGAAGCATGTGATAAAATGCAAAGATTATGCAAGAGATTGCAAAATGAAAAAGGAGTTCCCATAGTCAAAATCAGAAGTGATCATGGGAAGGAATTCGAGAATGTTAAATTTGAGTCATTTTGTGAAGAGCATGGTATCAAGAAGGAATTTTCAGCTCCAAAGACTCCACAACAAAATGGGGTGGTTGAAAGAAAGAATCGGGTGATCTAAGAGATGGCTAGAGTCATGCTACTCAATAAAAACATACCTCAAAAGTTCTGGGTTGAAGCTGTGAAAACATCTTGTCACATTTGTAACAGAATTTATTTCTAAGCAGGGACAAAGAAGACGTCATATGAAATATGGAGAGAAAAGAAACCCAAGGTGAAGTATTTCAGAGTATTTGGGAGCACATGCTATATTCTAAATGACAGGGAAAATCTAGGAAAATTTGATGCTAAGAGTGATGAAGGAATACTCCTAGGATACTCCACAAATAGCCGAGCTTATAGAGTGTACAACAAGCCCACTAAGACGGTGATGGAGTCAATCAATGTGGTCATAGACGACACCATATCTGAAAAGGAAATTGATGATGATGGAAAGGGGCTCAAACTCAAGGAGAATAAGGATGATGATGATATGCCTCTAAGTAATGATGCTGAGAAAGTAACACCCGAAAAGGAGACCACACCTCCTGTATCAAGAAGAGAGACTAGATCAACACAAGAAGTCTCAAGTCCACTCACTCCTCCAGAAATTCAAACCCCAATTTCTCGTGATGAGGAACTCTCAACTTCCAGGAAACCTTCATCAAGAGTGACACTTAATCACCCATCAAGTAATATTATTGGGGATGTGAATGAAGGACTTTAGTTGAGAAAAGGGCTAAAGTATATTGCTAACCATGTAACATACAACTGCTATCTTGCTCAATTTGAACCCAAAAAGGTAGAAGAAGCACTGAAAGATGAGAATTGGGTAGAGTCTATACACCAAGAGCTACACCAATTTATTAGAAATGATGTGTGGGAATTGGTCCCAAGGCCTGAAGATACACATGTGATCGGCACCAAGTGGATTTTCAAGAACAAAACAGATGAAGATGGTGAAGTTATCAAAAATAAGTCTAGATTGGTGGCTCAAGGGTATACTCAAGTGGAAGGCATAGATTTTGATGAATCTTTTGCTCCGGTAGCAAGACTAGAATCCATTCGGATTCTTTTATCCATAGCATGCATCATGGATTTTAAGTTGTACCAAATGGATGTAAAGAGTGCTTTCTTAAACGGCTTTCTCAATGAAGAAGTTTTCATTGAACAACCAAAAGGGTTTGAAGATCCTCACTTCCCGGGTCATGTACTAAGATTGAAGAAAGCTTTGTATGGGTTGAAACAGGCGCCAAGAGCATGGTATGACCGTCTCACTACTTACCTATTGGATCGTGGGTTCACGAGAGGTCAAGCAGATCGCACATTATTTGTTAAAAGAGATGAAAAATCCCTTCTTGTCGCGCAAGTGTACGTGGATGATATCGTATTTGGTTCCACAATTGATAAACTAGCTCATAAGTTCTCAGAAGAAATGAAAAGGGAATTTGAAATGAGTATGGTGGGAGAGTTGAACTACTTCCTTGGACTTCAAGTGAAACAACGGAGAGATGGAATATTTATTTCTCAAGAAAAGTATGCCAAAAATCTTGTCAAAAGATTTGGTCTGGACTCCAAGAAACATACCTCTACTCCCATGAGTTCCTTGGCAAAGTTGAGCATAGATGCAGCCGGTGTTGACATTGATCCAACCCTTTATCGGAGCATGATTGGCAATCTTCTCTATCTCACAGCAAGCAGGCCGGATATTGCATTCAGTGTCAGAGTTTGTGCAAGGTTTCAAGCCGCTCCTAAAGAATCCCACTTAACAGCAGTTAAGCGAATCATTCGCTATGTAAATGGCACATTTGACTATGGGATTTGGTATACAAAGGATTCGAATGAGTGTTTGGCAGGATATTCAGATGCTGACTGGGCAGGGTGCATTGATGATAGAAAAAGTATTTCTAGTGGGTTGCTTCTATCTTGGAAATAACTTGGTTTCATGGATGAGCAAAAAGCAAAATTCAGTATCTCTGTCAACGGCTGAAGCTAAATACATTGCAGCAGGAAGTTGTTGTGCACAATTGTTATGGATGCGAAAGCTATTGCATGACTATGGCATTTCTCAAGACATTATGTGTGTGTTCTGTGATAATACGAGTGCCATAAACTTGTCAAAAAATCAAGTTCAGCACTCCAAATCAAAGCATATCGAGATCCGTTATCACTTCATCCGGGACTTGGTAGAAGACAAAACAGTATGTCTAGAATTCATCAATACTGACAATCAAAAGGTTGACATATTCACCAAACCTCTTGATGGCCCAAGGTTTGAATCCTTGCGTAAGACAATTGGTGTCAGTATCATTCCTTAAACTCAATCCTCCATGATATCTAATTGTGTTTTTAGTTGCTTTGTGTGTCTTTTGTTTGTCTTCTTTTTGTTGATTTGTTTGTCAAATTTGTTTTGTGTCAAAAATCCAAAAACACATAAAAAGTTGAAAATCCAAAAAGTTTGATCACTTTGTTGAGTTTTTGTCTCAAAGCATGTTTTGCCTTGTACTTTTGTACTAATGGCTTTGTGCATTTAACGAGCTTAGCTTGTCTCTCGTGTACTCATATCATTGTGGAAGAAATTCTGAAATCTATGTGATTGTTGTAAATAGATCTTCAACCTTGTCATGAATGATTAGTGAATGGTTTTGTTGATCTTGAGACATGCATAGACTCCTGCCTATATATCTTCCCACCTTTTTTTTTTTTTTTGCTTTAAAGAGCTCTCTAAATGTAAATCTCCAAATGAAAAGAGATATAGAGCTGCAAAAGCCTGTCGCACATACTAGTATTTGACTAGGAAAAAAGGAAAGCGACCAAAATTAAATGTATGATGCTCAAAAAGCCAAAGGCTTACTCATCAATTGAAATATCAAAAATTTCAGACATCTATCTCGCAATGAGATTCTCTTTGCTCAAAATTAGCAAATGATATGTTGAATATGGAGCCAAATGAAAAGCTTCAAGTATTGTTATCAAGTACTTGTGGGAGGTCATATATGCGTGTTTCTATAATTGAGATAGGTCATATAATCTAGTGCTAGTTGTGTATGCCTTGTTTGAATTGATCATTGAAGCTTCACATTGGACTAAGGACTATCTCATTTTTTATATCTACACAACACACAAGTCTATGTTCAATGAATGCCATATTCATTTGTGTGAGTGTACTTGATTAAATGTGTTTTCACATGCTCAATCTTTGTTGGTCAAACACAAAAAGATTTTTGAGTGTTTTGTTTTGTTTTTGGAAAGTACTTTGTTTTTACAAAATGTCAAATTTTTTAAAAACGGTGTTGCCCTGTTTTGGCGACTAAGTCGCGGGTTAGCCCAGTTACATGTCCCAGTCACGAGATCATTCAATGATCTGTCACGGCTAATTGGCGAGTAAATGCTCTAATCATGAAAAAGACTTAGAAAAATATTCCAATTTTTTAGTTTTCCAGATTTCGCGGGTCAGTGTGGCGATTGGTTCGCGGGTGGAAGGTCCAGTCGCGAGAGGTACTCAGGAAATTTCGCTGCTCATATCGCGACCATCTCGCGAGTAGACCTTCCAGTCGCGAAAAACACTTAGAGAAATTTTCAAGTTTCTTTTCTTCACAGTGTTTCGCGGCTTAACTTGGTGACTTACTGGCGACTTGATCCAGTCGTGAAAAACGCGTGTTTTGCGTTTTAAAGACAATTTTAAAATTTTTTTCAGTTTTCCCTCGTACTTGTGTGACTGTTCATTGTCTTCCTCACTTTACTCTCACAAACACTCCGTGTTTCTCGTTAAAAATCTTCTATTTCTGCATCATTTTCTCTCAAATCTTCAACAAAAAGGTATAGGGTTTCTTCCTTACCCTTCATACTTCCTGATTTGGGCAATTTTTTTCCGTTTTGTGAAGATGTTGTTGTGTATTGTGATTTATCATGTTTGAACATGGGTTTCTGGTTTTCGGATTATACTGTATGTTTGTGTTGGTCCATACACTAATCATCTCTATCTTGTGTACCTATTGTGGTGTTGGTTGTGTGCACACACTCATTGTCATGTGTTGAACCTCAATTTCAAGTGTTTAGGGTTTCCTTCATTATCCATGGTATGGCACTGACACAATGATTATAATGTCTGCTGTCTCGTTTGGTGTTTGTCTGTGTATTAAATCATAGTGCAGAGTGAAAATGTCTCCATTCAAGAGATCAGCTGTGAAAGGAGGAAGCAGCAAAGGGAAGGAACATGTCATTGACATTGATGATTTCTCTCCTAGACCAAAGCGGGCTCGTTCCCCATCTGGTGTGTTCGATCCCAATAGGTTTCGATCGTATGCTACGTTTCAGACTCATGAAAATTACTTCAAAAAGGCGACACCTCTGATTGAAAGAGTCTTTGACCAACATTCTCTGTTTGACACCAACATTCCTCAATGGTTTGCTCACAAGGACTAGAATTATCTCCTCTCTGACCTTGATGATGCATTTGAAGATTTGGTAAAAGAGTTTTATGCCAATGCAATTGTTGAAGGAGATGAACTTAAGTGCTGGGTTAGAGGAAAAAGTTTCTCGGTCTCTCCCGCATATCTAGCAGAGATTCTGCACATAAACAGGCCAATACTTGGGATCTCACCGGTCTATAATGATTTTCATCTGGATGAAGAATTACTTAAAGCAGCTCTTGGGGACAATCTGGAATTTTCCTCAAATGGGAATTCAGTCAGTGTTTCATCTTTTCCTCCAACATTGAGGGTGCTCACGATCGTCATGTTTCATAACCTGTATCCCCTATCCAGCACAGGGTATATGAATCTTAGGCGTGCACTGTTTCTTCATGATCTGATTTCTAATGTCAAGATTGACATCTGTGCTCATATCTTTCATATCCTTCGCAAAACGGTTCTAAGAACAGAATCAAGGATGTGCATCCCATTTTGCTGTCTCATCTCACGGATCCTGAAGCATAAAGGGATCTATCCGTCTAAAAATGAAGTTCCCTATGCAAAACCATGTCCAATCAATATGCACACATTCAATGCTAGCATTGGTCATAGCAAGAAGGGAATCAAAACAAAAGCCTCCGCGTCCCACAGTGGCTCGCGCTCCAGTTCACTCCCCGCTGACGAGAAGTTAGACTCTATTGTAGCTTCTGTTCATGAGCTGAGTTCAAAGATGTCCGATCTTACTTCCATCTTGCACCATCTCAACTCTCGATGGGATACGAAGTTTACTTCGATTCAAACTCAATTGGATGAAATTCAAAGAAAGCTAGAAGATAATGACGACTAGTTATTCCTTAACAAAAAGGGGGAGATGCTGTTGGCAGGGGGAGAGCTCAACGAAAAGGGGAGATTTCAGCTAACAAATTTTTGTTTACTTTTTTTGTCTATCTTTAGTTTTTATCATTGTTCTGTATCCATCTTATATCTTTCAGCACTTTATGTTGTTGGTTTATACCCATTGTTGCTTTTGTAAGCTTTGAGGGTTGTTTCTTGTTCTTATGCATTGTTTGTAGGCTTGTATGGTTTGTGCCATGTATTTGCAAAACTTTGCTTATGCAGCCTTTATGTTTTGTGCTTTGGTACTTGTTAATGCCTTGCATTATCTTAAGTACAACACTCTTGTGCCCGTGTAGGATTGTTCCTAGATGCATATATGTTTGTATGCATTGGTTGAGTGTTGGACTTGCAAATGATACTCTTCAATTGAGTTTATCATTTTTGCATGTCCAGATGTTCATTCCTTGTGTGAATGAACATAGTAATCACTTTTGCTTAAGTGACTACTGGTGTTGATCTTGCCATGAATTATTGCTTTTATGCTTATGTTCATTCTTGCTTGATCATGCTTATTTTGCTCCATATGCATATTAAGTTTTCTGCATACAATGATATTGCTATGTTATTGGGTTTCAGGAGTTACTTATTCATATGTTCAAGAGCTTTACAGAATCTAGAGTTAGGTGTGAGTGAGTTTTCCAACTGTTCCCAACTCACGTTTAAGTCTAGAGTCTGTTATAGGGTTTTGTCACGGAATAGCCAAAGGGGGAGATTGTAAGGTTGAATTTAATCAACCATTTAATTGGCTTTATTCCGTGACCAATTTTCTTGTAATTTAGCACTTAGCAACCTTGTATTTAGGTGGGCAAATTGTAAGGGTAGTGTGTGAGAAGTTGTGAAGAAAAGCTCAAGAGTATGCAAGAAAAACAGAGGTTCGCGGCTAGGGCTCACGGGTGGATCGCGACTGGCAAGCCGCCAAAAGCTGGCACGTGAGAGGCACACTGGGAAGTTGAAGGGTCGTGCTAGCTATCACGCTACAGGACAAAAGTTCCAAACTGGCCAGGCCGTTACGTCATGACTTGAACTCGCGACTTGGACAAGCCGCGAGACCAAGTCGCCAACTTGCCCTGTTTGGCAAAAACTGACGTTTTGCATTCCTTTCTCACCCTACTATATATACACCCTTATACCCATCATATTGAGAGAGCTTCTAGAGAGAATTTTGTGAGAGAAAACCCTAGAGAAAAACAAGATTGCCTCATCCCCAATCTTCATCTAAAAGACTTTACAAATTTTTCTACTCTCTTCCTCTCCATTGTCATACCCTTGAGAGGTCATTTACCAAACCCTTGTCTCACCACATCCACTTCTGTGAGAAGGTCCATTTGGTGCTCAGGGAAGCAGTTTGGGAAGGAACCAATATACATTGGTTAATGCTATGGTTAAGTAGCGGAATCCGGCAAGCTAAATAAGAAATAGGTTCAGCGTAACCTCGTTGGAGCAAAAAGCTTGGAGGGCTTAGGTACTTGGGTAGATTAGGCTTAGAGGGTCTTCTGCTATTCATGTATCCCAACTATATTCTTTAGTAGATTTTATCACCGCTTGGAGGGCGGCGGAGAGGTTTTACGCCGAGGACTTCGGTTTCCTCTTCGATAACACATCGTGTGTTGTCCGTGTGTTTGCATCTCTCTTTCCTTTATCTTTGTCTTATATTTACTGCTATGGATGTGTTTATATTTGGCTTAGATTGTTTTATCAATTCTGTTATAAGCTTGTTATCATATTCTGCACATTAATTGTTTGATATAAAGCTTGAATTGGTATTTTGTATCTGGGAGTCTAAACGTTCAAGGGTGTTTCATACCCATATTGAACTTTTAGTTTTGGACTCTTTTTAGGCATTTTTCTGAATTGGAAATTGTACTGAAATGTGTTCTAGACTTGTAATCCTCATAAAATTCATCTTAACTTGATAATTAATTCTTTAAAATAACTATTTCAGAGATAAATACTCTAAAAACTTAATTATCAGTTCAATTTTAACATTATTAGTGTATTTCCTTTATTCCCATATAACCAATCTTATTAAAAATAAATATATAAATAAATAAAAAACCACTAATCACAGAAATTCATTCGATTAATTTTAAATTTTAACCAATCAAAATTAATTTCAATTAATTACATGTGATCAGTTCCACCCAAATGAATGCATGCAGACCATTGAAACTTAATTTTGTGATATCTTTCAATTTGTCCGTCTAATCTGGAAACCAAACGTATTGCCATAATCATTAGAATCTCAAGATCATTTTCATGATATGTGATGAATGACATGAAGCCTAAAATACAAAAATGATTTTTTGGGTACCTAGAATGATTATTTGGTCATCTCTCAAGGTTAAATTATGGGTGCAAAATTGAATGTCTACAGAATGCTCACATTGATAGAGCTTGAAAAGTGAATGTCAATGTTAGAAAAAGACACTAATTTTAGCAACCATAATTTAATCAAGATTGATTTTTCAAAGATTTCCTATCCCTAGAACCTTGGGACATAGTATTTGTGTTTTATTGTCTTACAAAGAATGAGAAATGTTGACATCTAATCTGCTTGATGAATGAAGAACCTTGCATAAAGGCTTGAATGCTGATAAACTTATTTGTGATTCTAGTGACATTGAGTCAGTACATAAGTCCGTATGATGCGTAATCATTCTTTTAAGTGTGGAATCTCTACACAGATGAGAAATGTTGATTGGATTTCAAGTTTGGAATCTTCGCATAAACAAGAAATGGTGATTGGCTTTCAAGTATAGAGTATTTGCATAGACAAGAAATGATGATTAGATTTCACGTATGGAGTCTTTACACAAACGAGAAATGGTGATTGGCTTTCAAGTCTGGAGTCTATACACAGACAAGAAATGGTGATTGGATTTCACGTTTGGAGACTCTGCACAAATGAGAACTGGTGATTGGCTTTCAAGTATGGAATCTCTGCACAAATGAGAAATGTTGATTGAATTTCAAGTATGGAGTCTCTGCATCGACGAGAAATGTTGATTAGATTTCAAGTCTGGAGTCCTTACACAAACGAGAAATGTTTCAAGTCTGGAATCTCTACACAGACACGAAATGATGATTGGATTTCACGTCTAGAGACTCTACACAGATGAGAAATGTTGATTGGATTTTACGTCTGGAATCTCTGCACAAAAAAGAAATGGTGATTGGATTTCAAGTCTGGAATCTCTGCATAGATAAGAAATGGTGATTGGATTTCACATCTGGAGTCTCTGCACAAACGAAAAATGTTGTTTGGATTTCACGTCTGGAATCTCTACACAAACGAAAAATGGAGATTGGATTTCAAGTCTGGAGTCTCTGCACAGACAAGAAACAGTGATTGGATTTCACGTTCGTAGTCTCTATACAGAGGAGAAATGGTGATTAGATTTCAAGTCTGGAGTCTCTGCCCAAACAGGAAATGTTGATTGAATTTTACGTTTGGAATCTCTGCACAACCGAGAAATGGTGATCGGATTTCAAGTTTGGAGTCTCTACACAGACAAGAAATGGTGATTGGATTTCACATCTGGAGTCTTTGCACAAACGAGAAATGATGATTGGATTTCATGTCTAGAGTCTCTGCACAGGTGAGAAATGGTGATTGGATGCCAAGTCTATAGTCTCTGCACAGACAAGAAATAACTCAAATTAGAATTTTGGTAGATTGAACTCAATGCGATTTTCATGAAGATGATTAATTTTTGGCAAGGTGGAGTATTTACTTCCCCTTTTTGCCAAGTAAATCAATTTTGTCATTATGGGAAATTTTTGCATTTTTTCGTTTTCTTTAGCTTTTTTTTTTTTTTTTTTTTTTTTTGGGGGGGGGGGGGGGGGGGAGTTAAATCAAGTTTAATTGAGTCAACTCTGTCGAACTTGAGTTGACTCATCAATTAAAGGAGAGAGAGAGACAGAGAGGGGAGGCCGAAATTTTGGCCTCCCTCCTCCTCATTCTTCATCTTTTTCTTTTGTCTTCTCTCTTCCCTTCCTCCATGCTAGTATTGACAAGTTTCATCTGTCTTACATTTTCTCTTTCTTCACACCTTATCTTTCCTAGAAGTCACTTCTCTAGACTTCCAAACTTGATTTTTGTCATCATCTTGAAAATTTCTTTAGATCTTTAAGTTTTTGGGTGTCTTTGGAAAAGTGGAAAACCCATTTTTGGAACCCATTTTTGAAAATTTTCACACTTTCAACTTCAATGGCACTTCCTCCTGAAAAATCCTCCTAAATTCCTCACATTTCATGAGAAAAGATATGAGTGAAAATTCAGTCTCCTTAAATTGGGGAGAAAAAAGAGTGAAAATTGGGTGCAAAATTTTGGACTAAAATGCCCCCATACCCAACGTTTCTGTGTTATTTGCTTCTTCTTCTTCTTCTTTTTTAGTAAATTAATTAATTTTTTGAAGTTTAAAAAAATAAAAAATGTCACTCATGTTTACCACAATTTTTAGTGGACTTTTCATTGCCTTACTTTTGGATAATTTTGTTCCTTTGACCAAGGCACACCTTTGATTTGTGTCGAGGAGATGAGAGTAGTTTGGCATACCTTGCCTGTACCAATCCCTCATGGCTCCCAGTCCCTTCATCTAGTGGCCCTAAGTACTCCCACTATTCTGCATATCGGGTACTTAGGCAATTTAGTTTTGACCAAGATATCCCACCAGTGTTCAAGGAGGTGGTTCCTTCACTTCTTTCTTTAAATCCATTTCTGAGGCTTCAAGCCTTTTCTTGCTGGTCGTAAAGAAGCTCCCAATTCATTATGCCAAACTCTCATCCAATAGTTTTTGGTTCTAATGGTTTTTCTGGCTATTGGAGAAGGATTCAGAAATCCTTCTTAGACTATGTTGGTTCAAGTACAATTGGGAGGACCCTGACCCTGATCTTTCCTCTACTCCAACTTACAACAAGCGCTTGGCCCTCCCTATTGCTGGTATTGTGTTTGTTGCGATAAGTAGTAAGATAGGCTTTGTCAAGTGGCATGCTGCTAGGGGTGGTTGGATGTCTTATACCAGTGACTTCCTTACTTCTTGGCCAGGGAGTGATTTGATTATTGGCTCTTCCACTAGTGTGCTGATCAAGCGAGGGGTGGTTAAAGAGATTGGTGATGTAACTCTTGTTGGTGAGGGTAAGGAGAAGAAGGTCAAGAAGGAGGCTGACAAGAAATTTGAGGCTAAGGAGGGTGTTGAGGGTACCGAATTGGCCAAGGTACCAAGAAAAGGAAAACTGCTTTAGCTCGCAAGTAGCTTGTTGTCCTTGAAGACCCTTGGAAAGTGAACTCTTCTGCTGCTAGAAAGGAGGTCAACCATCCTCCCATCCCAAAGGTCAGAGTGAAGACTAAGGTAGAGACTTCTATCCTTTAGACTCTTGTAGGTTCCTAAAAGAGGTTTCTTCTGTAGCTGTTACCTCTCTAGCCCAAGGTTCTTCGGGGTCCTTTGCCATTATTCCTTGATCTCCCCAAGGATCTTCTGGGCGTACTCGTAGTAAGCAGAAGACTGTTGTAGATCTTGTAAAGAGAGAGAGAAGGGCATGGCCTCATTCCTTCTTCTCTCATCCTTTTTTGTTTAGCTGACCCTTATCTTCTTTCCTTTTACTCTGTAGTCCATTTTTTCTTTACCCATGAGTGGGTTTTCATTTTGCAATCCAAGCGCAAGTCTGATCCTAAGAGAGCAAAAAGCCCTTCCTCTAGTGATGATGCAGTGTGACTCTTTTTCATCCATTCCCTCTTTTTCATCAAGGGTATTGAGCCTGTGCAGGCTTCCATTCCTTTAGTTGCTCAGGATCCTAGAGCTACTCGAACGCCTGCCCTTAAGGATCCCACAACTAGACAGACTCCCAGTCCAGCTAGAATTGTGATTGTTGAGAAAACTCTTGGACCCGTGGTATCTAAGAAATATGTTGGGGCTACAACTTCATCTACAGGAACTGGTAGGTCTTATCTCGTCCTTCACTCTTTTCTAAATTCATGTGTGTCTGTATTGTTCATCTCCCTTTTTTTTTTTAACATTGCCTCTCTCTTCTCAAGCTAAGCCATTTCTTAGATCATCTTTGAGACTGAAATAACTTATCTCACTTTGGAGATAGGAGCCTCTGAAGGTGTGTTTCCCCTTTTTGTGATTCTGTCTCTTTTCCTTTTTTTTTTTTTTTTTGGTTTGATCATGAGACAACCATCCCTATCCCTTCCCTCCTTTGGTGATTTTGCTAAGATTTCTCCCCTTTTTTTCAACGTGTCATGTGCTCTTTTGCAGAGCTCCCTGAGTAGCCAGAAGGTAGGCAGGTCGATCTCCCATGGTGGTTGAGATAGTAACCCAAGTCTAGGAGGAAATCCTTATGCAGGAAGATGGTACTTTATCCTTTATTCCTTCTTCTTTTTCCTTTTCACTTTCCCTTTTTTGTACCTTCCCTTGCTTCATGACTTTATTAATTTTGCAGATGTTTAGATGGGGACCAAGAAGCCCGAGCTTGTGTTTGCTGAAGAAGCCAAGGGACCTTTCCTAACTACCTAAGCTGTTGAGGTTCAAGCTGGGATCTCCCAAACCACCCTAAGGCTTGGTGGTCTTTCACTTCCTAAGGGGAAGGATACAACAATGGGGGAAACTTTAGAGATGACTATTGCAGACCTTAGTCAGGGCTTCCAGCCTTCTTAACCCGTTTTGATTCTCTGGAGTTCAACAGTCTTCCTAAAAGTCACTTCCATCATTTCGGGCCACCTTGCGCCAGCTTCCTTTAGTTCTCTGTGCTTGTTGAAGGCTTTCCACTCTTGGAGGGATTGTTCAGAGGCCATGGGGATTTCATCAATGGGTTTAGAGAAGGTGTATTCTTGGGGAACTTTTTGATGGAGCTCCTTTGTGCTGTGCTGGTTTCCTAGAAGGACACCCCATTTGACTCTTTGTTTGAAGAGAGACTCCTGGAGTGGAGGGTGGTGGTGCAAGATCTTATGGAGGCAAGATTCAGCCTTTCCTTCTTATTGGAGTACCTTTAGTCAGTAGCTCATGCCCTTTTTCAGAGGAAAATTACCAAGGACCTTGATGCTGAGATTGCTACTACTAAGATTGCTGCTACTGAGGAAGCTCTAGCTCATACCCAGAAGGTGCTGCAGGACTTGAAAACCAGGAGATAGTAGGCCCTCTTTTCCTCAACTACTTCCTCTACTTCTGCAGTTTCCCAAGAAGGCTCTTTGTTGGCTGGTCTTATGCCTTAGTATTTTTTTTTTTTTTTTTTTTGTAATTCAGATTGCATATTTTTTTGATTATGTATGAACTCTAGAGATTTTTTCCTCCTTTATTGCTATGTCTTATTTGGCAATTGGCTTCTCTAGTGCATACACTGGGGGCTAAGATAAGATTAAAAAAATTTCTTAGATATGTCTTCCTCTTGATAAAAATTGAGAAGTCTAGTGCAAACTTTACTGTACATAAGTTCAGCCACTATTATTTTCTTTGGCTCATGAACTATATGGTATGTGAATACTTTGCTATATTATTCAACAACAATATAATTGGTGGCATGATATGTGAATACTTTGCTGCAATCTAAAATACTATACAATCTCTCACAATCTAGAAAAAGAATAAGGCAAAGATATAGAGCATCCAACAGAAAAGCAAGGTTTTTGGCTAAAGCAAGGCGTGGAGATGTTCTTAAGCCTTCTAAGCCATGTCCTTAAGGAAGTTTCTAATCTCTTAATACATTTTAAGAAGAATAGCTAGCCTTGATTGGACTCTAAATCAACATGTTTATATGATTCAATGATTTATGATATCATGGTCCCATTGGTAAGTCACTATTCATGGACTAAAAATCTCATATGGCAAACATCTTGGTGTTATTCACCTTAGCCATAGCAAGCATGTACTACAATGCATAGAATATCTTTGGCAAAGTTCATGGGGGCTTCCCTCACTCAACCTATTTTGTAAAACAAACAAAATCTTGTTGACAAAGCAATGCTATCTTATATTGAGATTTAATATGCATTCAACATGATTTTTGTATACTACTTTCAAATAAAGCATATCTTAGAAACACTAGCAAACACTAGTGCTAGAAATATACTCTTAGTATCAAATGCAATACCAATATCATTTGGCTATATATGCATACTTCATTGTCGGTTTGACAAATTTGGTTTGCTTTTTTTTTTTTTTTGGGAAAATTGAATACCAATCTGTAGCTTAATATTAACATGAAGGTGAATTCTAATCTTTCGCAACATGTTAGTTCATCCCATGAAGGAAGTGTAGCAATTCCTTTGGAGTTTCCCTTAAGAATTATTTGGTCTACACATTGGTTCTACAAACTAGGAAAGTGTCCAACAATTTATTTTCTTGTGCGTGGCCTACAGGTAACCCACGAGCTCGAGGGGCTAATGTTGTGGACTAAAATTTCACAAGAAAGCCCATTCCATGAAAAGTAAGGAAAGACCATAGGCCTTAACAAAAGAATGATCAATTTATGAAGTTAAGAAGGACCATGAAGACCGTGGGATCCTAAGTGGATAGTGATGAAGAAGTGGTGTGATCAGTAGGGGAGTGATTTCTGGATGAAGAAGGATTCCGAAGGTTTCCCTTGGTTCATATATTTGCTTTGAATGCATGAACTAATGGAAAACTCAGATCCCCTATGTGTATGACACCTCCCCACAATTTCCTCTTAATTGTCACTTTCAACTAAAACTGTCATCTAGTACATTGAGCAGCCTACCCACTCCTTTGACTTTCCAAGAACGAATCTTTTATTTATAACTAAAGCCAAATGTCCCTTTTGAGTTATAATTGCTTAATTAAGCTAAACCTCTACCCAATGCACTTTTTCAGGATCCAAAGGACATGGTTTTACCCAGTAGATTAGGGATGTCCTCGTCCGGGGTACCAGACCATGCCCACCATAAAAGGAACACTAAGGCATAGTAGAAGGGGGAAAAAAAACGTGTCAAAACATGTGCCAAGGTGGAGGAATTCGTCCCATATTCTTGAGATCATTCAAATATCACTTAGCCTCCAAAGAAACATGTGTCAAAACATGCACACATTAGATATCACTCTCTACCACAAAATCATTCTCACCTATCTTAAAAGGCAATGCCCAAGCAAAGCTACTTGGACTTGAGTTCCAAATCACACAAATCTTGTGCAAAAGCACTAAGTTTGTGAGAATTGGGGCCAGGATCCTCGCGGCTGACTTATTCTCATGAAATTCATTTATATATATGTATATATTTTAAAATGTATATTCTAATCTAAGAAACTAACAATTATTTGGAGATATGTGTATTGTATAGTGTATTCTTATGTAGGACCTATAGGGGTAAAGGGAAAGGATGAAACTCCATTGCATAATAAGCATGGAGAAAGATCGTATAGTTCAAAGAATCAGCATTTTGGGTTCTTACAAGCCTAGTATCGCTGGGAACCATGGTATCACATTTGGGGTACCACGATATCATGCTCGGGAAACCAAGTGAAGGAACCCTTTTAAATGTTCACACAATAAAAGATAAGCCTTAAATATTCTATTTCAATCTTTTTTCTTATTGTAAAATATTATGAATAATTATTTTACTTATTTCATAAGAGTAAAGGATCATTTTATGACACTAAAACACTTATAATGGTATTTTATTGCTTAACAGGAATCGTATTTTTGCCTTGAGGAGCATTATGTGACTTGCACACAACTTGGTTCATAATCAGAAGCCCAGTCAACCAAACAACAAGTAAAGGGTCGAGGATCCTTATTTCTACTTGGGCCTGGGTACTATCCAAAAAAGAACCCACACACTCATGTTTCATCTTTTTCAGGAATTTCAGTATCACCTTATTGGTTGCCTTAACTTAGCCATTTCCTTGGGGGTAGTAAGGCGTGGATCTCCCATGTTTGATACGGTACTTCTCCAATACGCTCCTCACATCCTTGTTTACAAATGGGGTCCCATTGTCACTGATTAGCCTCCTAAGTATCCCAAACCGTGTGATGATGTGCTCATGAATGAAGTTGGAAACTGCTGCTTCAGTGGCCTTCTTTAAAGGGATAGCCTCTACCCATTTTGTAAAGTGCTCAGTGGCTACTAGGATCCATATGTGGTTATTGTAAGGTGGGGTTAATGGGCCCTATGAGATCAAGCCCCTATGTGTGGAAGGGCTATGGGGTAGTCATATCTTATAGTGCATTTGGGTGAGCGTGTATAGCATCCCTTAGTACTTGGCATCCCCTCATACTTGGCATTCATGATATGCTTTAACCAGCTCCTTAAAATCTTTCTTCATTATGGGCCAATAATATCTTAGTTGCAGTAGCTGTTTATAGAGCCTCTTCTTTCCTAGGTGACTTCCACACTCTCCTGAATGAACTTCCTTCACTGCCTCCCTGGCCTTCTTGGGCCCTAGGCATCTTTGGGGATCTCTGTTGTATCCTCTTTTGAACATGATCCCATTCTACAAAAAATATCAAATAGCTAGCCTTTTGAGTTGGTGGGCCAGCTTCCTGTTAGTTGGCAGGATCCCTTGAGTTAGGTACCTGACGAATGAAGTCCTTTAGTCTTCTACAACAAACACCACGTAACTTTCCTCCTTGTCCACTGAAAGTTGGCAACCTTCACACTTTTCTTGTACAATGGCAGCATCTTTGTTCATGTTAGGCTAGTAGTACCCCATGTGCTGTACACTCTTGTATAGGTTGAATTTTTCCATGACCCCACAAGTCTGGTTGTGTAGCTACTCCAATTTCAGCCTTCCTTCCTTTTCACTGATAAATCTGGATCTCTTGGCAGCCTCCTGTACAGGTCTCCTTCTATCAAGGTATAATCTTTTAACTCCTTAAAGCTCCCACCACATTCTAACTTTCCCATTTCTCTCTTTATCACACTTCTCCAATATTTTTCACTTGGTTCCTCTGAGAACATCCTTTTAAGAGTTTCTATGATGGAGCTTTGTTGTTTGTTTACCCTTATTAGGTTACTTTCCTCTTTGAAAGATACTTGGGATTTGAGGGTGGATAGTGCGTTAGCAAATCGGTTCTCACTTCCACCTAAAGGTTTGGAACCTCCCTTCCACCTTTTGTGCCCAAGTGTGATAAGATGCCAGGCTTAGCTCTCTTAATGAAAAGTTCCCTTTGAGTTAAGAGAACACAAGGTTGGAATTCCTCAGTACTCTCATGTGTTTAATTCCTATACTAAGTGTTATGGTCAGCCTGATTAGGTATGCCTTATACTCAATAAAATTATTTGAGCAAGCTAACTCTAGTTTGAAGGAGGATGGCACGGTGTCCCCACCTTCATAGCATAGTACAACTCCTATGCCATTTGAAGTTGTCACTGTTGACTTGTCAAACCTCATAGTCCATTTCCTTCTTGGGAGTTCTACCACCGCTACTTCTCCCAGGATTCCCTCACTCAGTGGGCACTCCTCTTCCCTGGGGAACTAGGCTAGCCGATCTGCTATGGCCTAACTCTTGACAGCCGTAGAGGTCCTTAGGCCTATATCATATTGGGAGAGCAGTACTAGCCATTAAGCCACCCTTCTAGTCAGCAAGGGCTAATGGAAGTGGGCCTTTATAGGGTGAGACTTTGTCACTAGGAGAATCTGATGGGCTGAGAAGTATCGTTTCAACCTTTGAGATGCATAAATTACCACCAAGCATGCTCTCTCTATCTTAGGATACCTTGTTTCCATGTCCTTCAAAGTCTTGCTCACATAATAAATGGGCTATTCATTTCCTTTATCATCTTCCTGAGCTAGAAATGCCCCAATTGCCTGAGAATTGGATGCCAAATACAATAACAAAGTCCTCTTATATACTGGTGCCTGTAAGGTAGACAGATGGTTCATGATTTGCTGGATCCTTTGGAAGGCTTCCTATTGTTTAGTTTCCCATGTGAGCTCAACTCCCTTTTTCAGTGGTTTAAATAATCCACTGGTGACCAAAGGTAGGCCCAGTACAAATCTTCTGACGTAAGAGACCCTTCCTAGGAAACTTTTGAGCTCTTTAACCATCGTGGGCCTCTTCATGGTTGCTATTGCAGTGGCCTTGGTTGAATCCACACTTTTGCCTCTATGATGTACCAGGAACCCAAGGAACTTTCCAACGGATATCCAAAGGCACACTTCAAGGGGTTCATGCGCAGCTTGTACATTTTGCATCTTTCAAAAACTCATTCAAGGACTTGGAAGTGTCCTACCCTGGTTTTTGATTTTACCACAACATCATCTTTATAATCTTCCATCTCTTGAAAGATGGCTGCAATGGAAGATGGCTGTCATGGTATGCTACTACGTGGCCCTTGCATTTTTAAGGCCAAAAGGCATCACATTATAATAGAAGTTCCCAATCGGGGTCCTGAATGTTGTTTTCTTCGCATCCTTGGCAGCCATTTGAATTTGATTGTATCGACTATACCCATCCATGAAGGAGAACATGGAACTTCTTGCAGCTAATTCTACAAGGAGATTGATGTTGGGTAAAGGAAATTTATCCTTTGGGCGTGCTTTTTTTAAGTTGGGAAAATCCATGCAACACCGGATTTGGTCATTTTTTTTTCTTCACAGGAACTATGTTGGAAAGCCATTTAGGGAGTTAGATAGGCTTGATGAATCCTGCTGCCAACAACTTCTTGACTTCTTGAGTGATTTGAGTCTTTACCTCAATGTGAAAAACCTTGGCTAGTTGGATTACTAGCTTAATTCTAGGATCTACATTGAGAGAATGGACCACCAGTCTGGGATCTAGGCTAAGCATCTCGTCATATGTCCATGCAAACACATCTACGTATCTTTTTAGTGATTCCACTAGTTGCTCCTTTTCCTTTGCTGATAACCGGCTTCTAATAAAAACAAGTCTTGGGGTTCTTGGTTAGCCTCTATGTTTACTTCTTCCAACTCCATTTTAGCCTGAATTTGTGCTTCCTTCTCTACGTCTTCTGCGATCTCCTTTTGAACCATCATGTAGTCTGGTGGTCTGGGACCCTTCTACAGAGTGGATTCAAGTTTCACGTACCTTCATAAGTAATATATCAACCTGCCTCTAGGTTCACGGACTACTACACAGTCCTGGGATCCTAAGGAACTAGCCTCTTTCCTTTGCCTCTTCTTGTTCAGGAGACCCCTCAGATCGCAGGTGTTACCCCCTTCTTCTTCTTCTTCTTCTAAGACAAATGCAACTGGGGTCCCTAGTGTGGGGGATTCAGATCCTCTAGATTTCTTAGATTACTTTATCAATAGATTTCCTTAAATCCTAACCACTCTTTAATGATTTAGTGGTCTAAATTATGCAATGTCAGCATTCTACTAACAATATTCCTAAAATAATAAAATAATGTTGCAAATAAAACAATTAAGATTATTGTTAGTGGAATGCTGACATTACAGATTTTACACCATTAAATTATTAAAGAATGATTAAGATTTAAGAAAATCTATTTGGTAGAGTACCCTAGGAAATCTAGAGTATTTGAATCCCTAGCGTGGGATATTCGTCATCTGTTGCTAACTCATCATAGAACACAATTTCTATGAAGTTCACTTCTCCTTGATTGAAGGGATTTGGGTTGGTAGGGATCCTTTTAGGTCTCCCATTCAGCATCCTTTTCACACATTAGTGGTACGTTGATGGAATTAGGTGGTGCTTGTGGAGTCAAGGTTGCCCCAACAAGATATGGTAAGAAACCTCTAAGTTGATCACATGGAATTAAGTCAAGGCTACTATTGGGCCTACCCTTAGAGCCAATTGCACATATCCTTCAATAGATTCTGCAGCTCCTCCAAATCATGTTATTTCCACAAGAGATCCCAGCATCCTCTTGCCAGCCATGCCCACAGCCTCCAAGGTACTTAGGGTAATGAGGTTGAGTAAAGCTTCGGTATCTATCAATGCTCTCCTAACTTGAATACCATTTATGGTGGCTATCAAATAGATGGGCCTTTGTTGGTCTGGGTACTCAACCTCCATATCTTCATCCGTAAAGGTTATTGCATTAGTTGTTTCCAAGAAAGCTCTACTTGCATAGGATTCCACTGTGAAGCATTCAAACCCTGAGTTTGCTGCTATGCTCATGAGGGATTCTGTTGCTATCCTTCTTGCCTCTAGTCCAAACCCCAGCTATTTGAATAGGGACATGAACTTGGGGTTCTTCTGGAGGGTCCTAACTTTGTTTGGATGGAAGGATCTGTTTGACTCTTCTGCCTCTACATCAGCTAGGTTCCCATAAATCACCACAGCCACTACCTTTTTGACTTTGTGATTGGGAAAAAAGTTCCTTTGTACCTCAGGTTATCACTGGGTAAGCTCTAGAGTCCCTTCCTTCAACTTCTTATGAAAAAGTCTTCGGAGGGTCCAACAATCCTTGGTGGAATGTTTGACACAAATAATGGCACAACTCCATCTCCAATCCACTTATCTAGGAAGTGGTTCAGCTTTTCTATAATACATGGGATCACAGGTGGTTCTTCGGTCACTTGTCCTTTAGGTCTCTTTCTCTTTTCCCCTACTGAGGTAATCATGGTCTAGGAGACTAGTACCCTCTTTGTTTTCATAGTTAGTGCTATCCTCTTGGTTATTTACAGTAAATCTGCGAACTGGGTTATGCACAGGTTCTATAGATTAAGTCTGTAATCAAAGAGCATGTTAGATATGCAGGTCTCCATAAGCTCCTTTTCTTCATGGTCTCCATAACAATCAAGTTGTTACGTAGTCAAATTAAGTAATTCTAGGTTAAAACAATCAAACAATCATATCAAGAATATATAGCAGGGGAATAATAAATAACACAAGATATGATCACCCAAGAAAACCAAACTGGTAAAAAACTTGGGGAGGATTTTACCCACCGATCCTCAAAGCAAAACTGAATTCACTATGAAAGAATCGAAGTTCATACAAAAGGACTTACAAGCTCCCCGCTCGACTTCCTAATGCTACCTACCAGTAGAACTTACTGACACGACCCCGTGCAAGCTCCGAATCCACGGACTCCTTCTTTCTTGAATTCTTCAATTAGCTACAAGCACCCACGCTTGATATTCTTTAAGCTTCAATGGTAGCAACCAAGTTGATCATCAAGATGTTGAAGTAATCTCAATCTTGAAAACCCTAAACTTTGTGTAAAGGAAAGCTCCTTTAGATCTCATAAAAGATTTACACAAAACAGCAATGTATGAGTAACAATACAACTGGAGCCAACTCTAAAAACGTGGCTAGGGTTTTGCCTTATATACCTAGGGCAAAAACATAAAACCCTAAACGTTTAATGAGTTAGGGCTGAGTTGGAAAAACTGCAGAAAACGCAATCTGGTCGACTTTCGATTGATCGAATCTATTCTTCGATTGATCGAGCCAGACCAAAATGCCCCAATGCATCTACAGTCTCTCGATTCCAACTTTACAATAATTAAACAACTTTGAGCACACTTTAACAAGACTAAACAGATTGTTTTGATCATGGTTTGTCAATATTACAAATTAGAGTTCTAAATACATAAATTCCTAAACCTTTAGAACCTAACAAACTCTCCTTTTGGCAATCCGTGACAAAAACCTAATTAAAAGCTCAAAGTTTACAAGTAAAAAGCCCTTTACAAAAAGCCCTTTACAAGTAAACGCATGTGTGACAGAAAAGAGTAAAACAATAGGTATAACATTCTTGTAAGATTCACACAACACAAAATAAAGACATATATGAATGAACAACTCATAAATATAAATCAATAAGCAATGAATCACACTCATAAATATAAATCAATAAGCAGTGAATCACAAAGCAACAAGAATCAATGAATATAACATGTACATCAATCAATGTTACTCCCCCTAACATGAATATCCCCAAAAATGATATACAAAGTGAAGCACCTAGATAAAATCTAAAAACTCCACAAGCTCCTCAAAAACAAAAAAATATTCCCCTAACTACGAAACTCTTCCCCTAACTACAAAAGCTCCTCTACAAGTCAAAAACCCCACTCTCCCTTTTTGTGACGGAATGCCAAAGGGAAATTACAAGTCGCCATCAAAAAGAGGTGGTGAGGGTGAATGAAGACGCGCAAAGTCGGCTCGCAGAGCATGAATCTCATCTAGCAAGTCCACCAAAATCTGACCATGAGTCGCCTGAACGGTCATGACAGTCTCCAGGATACGATGAACATCAAAGTCGGTCGAAGGAGGTGGAGGAACATTAGCAGCAGCAGCATCATCACTAATTGGATCAGGAACATCCTCACCAGTAAGACCTATAGAAGAAGAGGGAGGAGGTGCGCTACCAGAAGGCTCAAACCTAGGGTGTTTAGAACCAGCTCGAAGATGAGCGGCCCTCTATCTAAGAAAAGACGCACCTATGGGAGCTATCACATGAACGGGCTCAGAGGAAGGGAAGCCACTAAGATCAAGATAAAGCAAAATCTTATGAATAAAAATAGGATGCACAAGAGCATGAGTAGCAGATGAACTCCTATAAACATCATTTAAAGAACGAAGAAAGAGATGAGGAAAACTAATAGGAGCATCAGTAACCAGGGCGTACAAAAATACACACCTCTCAAAAGGAATGGTGTGAACACGAGAGGTGGGCCAGATGGAATGACAGGCTATCCTAAAGAACAAATAGTGCAACCCGGAAAGCTCAGCAGAAGTGATCCTAGGATTAGAACCCCACTGGACAGAAGTCCTAGTGATGTAAGACAAGACATCACTTAACTCGGGAGACTCATCATAAGGATAGACAGGATTCTGGACCAAAGGTACCCCTAGAGCATCAGCCACTACCCGGGGAGTAATGGTGTACTCTACCCCTCGTAACCAACTCTTTACCAAAGTGTTGGAATCATAGATGCAGATAGAGATGTTCGAAAAGAACTCTCTAATCAACGCAGAAGGTGGAGGAGGATCAGAAATATCCACCAAAGGTAACCAACCCCGACGCTCAAAGTTTGCCCTAATGGCAGGATCAAGTTCATCTAAGAGAGCAGAACGCTCAACCCAAATCTTCCTCTTAAGGTTTAGCCTCTAAAAAATCTCTTGGTTTTCCTCACTCAGAAACTTCTCACGGTCAAAAGAATGAGGGGATGGAGAAGAGGAGGGAATAGTCCTAGGGGCTCTAGTCTTCCTAGGCATGATGTTAAGGAAAGGACAGAGACATAAAGAGAAAACCAAAAGACCAAAATAAAACAAAACCAAGGGCAGACTGCAAGTTAGCACAATAAAAACATATAAAAAATCTATATGATGCATGAGCAATAACAATGTTGTGATGCATGAACTAATGCAGTAAACATCATTCGACTTAGGTTCAATTTCACAAAATTGGCTCGAACATAGAGTTTCTAACAAAAACCCAAAAAAAATTTGAAAAACCACTTGATAATTTTGAAACAAATTGATGAATTGATCATCACACATTGTTGAAAACAGATTAGAATAACCAATTTCATCAAAACAACAAGCCAATTTCATCAATTAAACCCAATTGAACAAAAATCCCCAATTCGGATCAATTATAAACCCTAGAATTTTCAATTTCACATAAAAC
Source organism: Quercus variabilis (assembly GCA_030445155.1). NCBI lineage: Eukaryota > Viridiplantae > Streptophyta > Magnoliopsida > Fagales > Fagaceae > Quercus > Quercus variabilis. The sequence continues at coordinate 64,333,291 of CP129448.1, read as the reverse complement.
CCAAAATTGATCAAATTAAACTATTAAGAACATGTTTATAGTATGTCCCCACAAAAACCCATTAATCAATTACACAAAATTGGGCTTAAATCAACAACAATCCCAAAAAGAAAAGGGTCCGAAATTTTGAGTATAAATGCATGAAAAATGCATGAAATATGTAAATAAACTCAAAAAGGAAGGGTAAGATATATATACCGGCTTGAGGAAAGAGAATTCTTGCAAACAATCCGGAGGAAAACGACAAAAATTTGAACAGTTGAGCTTGCCAAGTCGGAGAGAGAGAGAAGACTTTGAAAAACTTTTGAAAAAGTTAAGAACAGTGTTTTAAAAAATCTAATTCGCGACTTTCAATTGATCGAAAAATACATTTGATCGATCGAATGAGACAGTCATTTTTAAACAAATTAAAGCACTTTTTCGATCGATCGAAAATTAGAATGGATCGTTCGAATTGGGCAGAGGCTCACAAAAATTTTGAAAAAAATCACAGTTTTAAAAAACACAAACCTCAGTTTTGAAAAACAACTCCTCAAAGCATTAAATAATGAAAAAAAAATGCATGAGTATAAGATGGAATGATTTTTCAAAAAAACCCAAATTTAATCCCAGTTTCTCTAAAGAAAATTTTATCCATTCTCTTTTTAAATTCGCAAGCAAAAAAAATTGTTTTGCATAATTCTAAAAGTATCTTTAAACTTGGTTGGTCAGACCAAAAACACACACAATAACATGTACAAAGTTTAGCAAAGAGTAACTTGTGTAGTATGTGCAACTAGCAAAAATTTTGAGAAACATGTGAGGTGATATGTGAATAGCAATCAATCACAAAGTCTACACAATTCATCACATAAAATTTAAAAGAGACTATCACCTAAAGAGTTACATCATATAACTCCCACATCTCCTAGAATAAAAGCTTGCAATCATGTAAGTTTCTTGTATTTTTGCCTCTTTTTTTTTTTTTTTTTTTTTTAATGTGAGATGGCAACAAGCCTAATAGTACACACCAATTTTATTTATGTGAGATGGCATCAAGCCTAATAGTACACACCAATTTTAAGCATTAAGCAATTAAGCCAAGGCATCACCTTATGTTTTTTTTGTGCATGTGCTACACTTTCTCGAGCACAAAATTTTATGATATGCACTAAGGTGTTCATGATTGGCTAGTGAACAGTGGTGAGATGGTTATTTATGCCTTTCTCAAAAGGACCAAGTCCATCAGTTAAATAACATGTGACATCAAGATTAAGACAAAATGATAAACACCATAAACATCTTTCCCACATAACATGCACTACAAAGTTTCAACTAGTCAAGTGCAATAAATAAGCTCATCAAAGCTAAACAAGGTACATAGGACATGATATGTGTAAATAAATTGACCGACCTTGTTTTCAAAAACCAAGAAAACAATGTCAAACACATTTTTGCTTTCTCCTTTTCTCCTTTTTTTTTTTTTTTTTTTGAAAGAGAAAACAAATAAATCCTACAATGAAATGCATGAATGTAATGCAATGCAAGTCCTAGAAAAAAAAAAAAAAAACAAAAACACAAAAAACCAAAGAACAATTGTCACAGAGGAATGAGCAATGAAGCACAAGGACCATGTCAGAAAGACTTAATTAGGTCGAGTCTTTTGCATCCAAAACTTTTTAGATGCACCATGAGCATTGGAGTTCTTATTCACATTCGCATGATTTCCAACTCTAGAATTGGAATAAGGGTTCAAAGCCTTTACCAATTCACCAATAAGTGCCAGAGGATCTTGTGCTTGAGGCACAGGCACTTTTGATTTAGTTGCTCTCTTAGCAGCTTGAAACTTGTAACAGTTAGGACGAATGTGTCCAGACTTTCCACAGTAATGACAAACCCAAACAGGTTTACCATGCATCTTGTCCTTAGAAAGGGTAGGTTTAGTTTCTCTCAGATCAACCCTAATCTTCTTAGGAGGTGAAACTTCTACAGGTTTGACTAACTCACTCACAGGTGGTTTGACAGTTTCACTCACAACCTCACTTACAGAAGGTTTAGAAGAAGATGAATGAACAAAGTTCGTGGAATGTGGAGTAGACACAGAGATGCTTTCAACATATCCTATCCCAGATTTATCAGAAGGATACTTTTGAACATTCAGCATGTGATCAAGTTTAGAACTAGCAGTTCTAGCAACAGATAAATCATGTTCTAAAGTTTTAACTTTATCAAGTAAAAGCATGTTCTTAGATTTCACATGGTTCAAAAGATCATTAGTATCAAATAATTTAACAAGAAAAATTTTCCTTTCAAACTCAAGAGAATCAATTTTCTTCAGGCCAAGTTCAACATTCATAGCATCCTTTGCAGCAACTTTGCAAAGTTTATTATAGGCCTCTTGAAGATTTGCATCCTCAGAGAGTTCCCCATCAGAAGGGTTCTCCTCAACAGATATGCTTTCATTGACAACTGCAGTAGCAGTGAAAGCAATGAAGTTTCCATCCTCGTCACATTCAGACTCATTATCAGAAACCTCATTATCACTAAGGGTTACAGCCATAGCTTTACCCTAATTTCTCAAGAATGTAGGACATTCAGATTTAACATGACCATACCCTTGACAACCAAAACACTGAGCACCCAAAGAATTTTTTGAAGATTAACCTACTTTTTCTCTAGGTTTTTCAAAGTTATTAACCTTAGTGGGATCATTCTTCCTAAAATTTCTAGGTTCAGCAGTGTTTGTACCTCTTGCCCTTCTATTTGTATTTCTCAGAAAGTTTCTAAAATTCTTGGCAGGTAAGCTATCTCTGTAGCAGAGAGCTCATCATCAAATCCACCAGCCTCAACATCATCAACAGACTTAAAAGCCATTGATTTGGATTTGTTTGTTTTGGGTAAGTCAGACTCATAGGACTGAAGAGATCCTACAAGCTCATCAACAGAGATGGAGTCCACATCCTTACTCTCAGTAATGGCAGTCACTTTGGGTCTAAAGTCTTCAGTTAATGATCTAAGTATCTTCCTAACAATTTTAGGTTGATCATAGATTTCACTCAAATTAAAAGCAGAATTAATAATATCATTCAGTTTGGCATAAAATTCATCAAAGGATTCATCATCAGACATCCTAATGCTCTCAAACCTAGAAGTTAATTGCTGCAGTTTGTTTATCTTAACTGCCTTTTTACCTTCACGCACAGTTTGGAGGATTTTCCAAGCAGTATGAGCAACCTTAATATTAGAGATCCTCTTAAATTCCTCCATAGAAACAGCATTGAAGATGACATTCATAACTTTGCTATTGAAGCCAGCTGCTTCTTTTTCAGAAGTTTGCCACTCACTCACAGGAGTAGTGGACTTCTCCCATCTGTACTTAACGGAATTCCAAACTCTCTCATCAATGGATTTCAAGAATGGTTTCATCCTTACTTTCCAATAAGCATAGTTATTCCCATCAAAGTGAGAAGGAACAACAAGAGAGTGTCCATGCTTCATGACAACAGGGGTCAAGGATCAGCTCAGAGATCAAAAAATCTCAAACTAAAGAGCTACCTACTCTGATACCACTTGATGGGTTATTTAGACCCCTTAACACACAACCAGATTGAGTAGCCTAGTTAATTAGCCAAGTTGTTATTTAGTCAAATTAAGCAATTCTGGGTTAAAACAATCAAACAATCATATCAAGAATATATAGCAACGGAATAATAAATAACACAAGATATGATCACCTAGGAAAACCAAACCGGTAAAAAACCTGGGAAGGATTTTACCCACCGATCCTCAAGGCAAAACTGAATTCACTATGAAAGAATCTAAGTTCATACAAAAGGACTTACAAGCTCCCCGCTCGACTTCCTAATGCTACCTACCAGTAGAACTTACTGACACGACCCCGTGCAAGCTCCGAATCCACAGACTCCTTCTTTCTTGAATTCTTCAATCAGCTACAAGCACCCACGCTTGATATTCTTTAAGCTTCAATGGTGGCAACCAAGTTAATCATCAAGATGTTGAAGTAATCTTAATCATGAAAACCCTAAACTTTGTGTAAAGGAAAGCTCCTCTAGATCTCACAAGAGATTTACACAAAACAGCAATGTAAGAGCAACAATACAACTGGAGCCAACTCTAAAAACGTGTCTAGGGTTTTGCCTTATATACCTAGGGCAAAAACATAAAACCCTAAACATTTAATGAGTTAGGGCTGAGTTGGAAAAACTGAAGAAAATGCAATCTGGTCGACTTTCGATCGATCGAATCTATTCTTCGATCGATTGAGCCAGACCGAAATGCCCCAATGCATCTACAGTTTCTCGATTCCAACTTTACAATAATTAAACAACTTTGAGCACACTTTAACAAGACTAAACAAATTGTTTTGATCATGGTTTGCCAATATTACAAATTAGAGTTCTAAATACATAAATTCCTAAACCTTTAGAACCTAACAGAAATTATACAACAAAAATATATTAATGAAAACAGTCATAATAATGTTCAATCGAAAAGAAATTTCAGCGAAACTTAAATACAAAAACTTAATTAGTGATTTTGCATCTCAAAAATCAAGAAAAATATATTTTAAATAAAAGGTTAAAAATTAGATAAATATTTTTTAATCAATATTAAAGTGGAAGGCCCACTTAAGTCTTAGGCTCCAAAATTTGTTGAGCCAGCCCTAGAAGCATCGGTAGGTCTTGTACCAATCTTCTTAGTTTGTGACAAATATCTTCAAGTAGCATTTTGAATATGTATGTTTACTTTTTTAATTTTTTAATTACTTTTTATCTTTGTAATTCCATGGCCTTTAATAGGAAAACTATTTTTATTTTCAAGATATTTTTGATCACCGGATGCTTTTGAGGAGACAGTTTGATGTGAGTGTTGAGTATGTATTGAAACCACAACAATGCCCTTGTATAGGGTCATTAGTGTAGCCCCAGCGAATACAACGTACAACTGTTCCGAATATCTTTGCTTGTGAACCATGTTGGGATATGTCTAACTTCTCCATCCTGAATTCAGAAATTAAGCATAACTTGTAAGTGTTTTAAGAAATATGAGTTATAAGAAAGCCTAGATTAGGATATAAAAGATACAATATGGTCCAAAACCTTATTTTATTAGGATTTTTATTATAAATAGAAAGCCTAGTACAGTTGTTTTACTCTATATTTCATTATTTTATAAATAAAAAGCCTAGTACAATATGAGTTATAAGAAATACGGGTCCAAATCCTTATTTTATTATGATTTTTATTATAAATAGAAAGCCTAGTACAGTTGTTTTACATACAATAATTCTATATTTCTCTCTTATTTAAAAGTCTTTTGCCAATGCATAAATATGTTGATTACGGCACGTTTGGTTTATTGTAATAGATTTTGTAATGAAATGGTTATTCATGTGGGACAGCCATTTGAATAGTTGATTGCATCTTCGCTACAAGGAATAATTGGCTTAGTATTATGGCAAATAAGTTGATCTTGATATAATTTTTAGAAGATTATGTTGACTACGTGTACAAAATTAATTTGAGATAATAAGCAAAAGATTGGCTTTGGTATTGATTTTGTTGGTAATCTAGTACTGGTTAAGGCTTGTTTATCTTAAGTTGGACTTATTGCGAAAAAAGAAAAAAAGATATATTTCATGGACAATGAATCAATTCATGGTAATTGCATTAAATTCCTATTATTACTTAGTTGCCTATATGGGTTTTTATGGTGTAATTAAAATGAAAGCCTACATCTTGTCAATGAAATAATTTTGAATTCTTTATCCACAAATGAAAAATAGTTTGTTGAGTACCAAAATTTGACAAGAAAGTCCATTTCATGAAAAGCAAAGAAAGACCATGGGCCTTAATAAAAGAATGCCCAACTCGTGAAGTTAAGGACCATGAAGGCCCAAAGACCTAAAAAGAAGGAAAAAGAAAGAAAAAGAAAAAATAGAAGAGGACTCAGACTTAGCCCACGAGTGGGATCTACATCACCCAAGAAGCGGATCCTTTGAGAGAAAGCCTAGGAGATCTTGAGAAGGATATGAATGGCTTAAAAGATCCTAAGAAGGATGTAGGCAACCTAGAAGATAGAATAAACCACTCATATGTAACCTTGATAGAAGGAAAGATTTGTTAGATGTCTTGTTGAAATCAAGAGGCAGAAAGAAGTGAAAGGTACGAGTGGTATCCTCGGGTTTAGTACCTAATATAGGAACTGAGGGATTTCGGTCACCCATTACATTGAATATCCCACATATTCCTTTGACTTTCCAGGAAGACATCTTCCATTTTGTAGCTAAAGCCAAATACTTTTTTGAGCTATAATTTCCAAACTAAGCTAAAACTCTGCCCAAGGAACTCCTTTAGATTCTGTCAAATGACATGGTTTTACCTAACAGACTGAGTAGATCCTCGCTTGGGGTACCAGATCATGTCCACTATAAAAGGAATACCAAAACATAATAGAGGGGTCAGTTTGGGAGAAAAGGGGAGGAGTTCCAAAAATTCAAATTGATAATTTTGAGAATTTGAAGAGTTCAGCACAAGAGAGGGGAGGAAGAAAGAATAAAATAAGAGAGCCAAGGAAGAGGACTTCATCCCATATCCTTGAAACCCTTCAAAATATCATTTAGACTCCAAATAAACATATACAAAAATATGCACACATCAGATATCACTCTCTCCCACAAAATCCTCCTCACAATAACTATCTTGGAAGGAAATATCCAAGCAAAGCTACTTGGACTTGAGTTCCGAATCCCACAAGTCTTGTGCCAAAGCACTAAGTCTATGAGAATTGGGGCTAGGATCCTCATGGCTAACTCAATTTAATGAAGATCATTTACATATATGTATATGCTTTAGAATGTATATCCTAACCTGAGGAACTAATAATTGCTTGAGGATATTTGTATTATATAGTTGTTCTTATGCAAGACCTACAAAGATAAAGGAAATGACAAAAATCCATTGCATAGTGAGCAGAGAAACATCCTATGGTTCAAGGAACTAGTGTTTTGGGTTTCATGGACTACAGACCTAGTACCTTTCAGAACCATAACATCACGCTGGGGAAACCACAAACCCACGTCCGGGGAACCACTGGTGGAAGAACTAGTGTAACACTTTTCCAAGGAACCATCATGGAGGAAGTAAGTGAAGGAACTCTTTTAAATGTTCACACAATAAAAGATAAGTCTTAAATACTTTATTTTAATCACTCTCATTGTGAATATTATAAATAATGTTATTTTACTCATTTTGTAAGGACAAAAGGTCATTTAAAGACATTAAAACACTTACAATGACATTTTATTGCTTAGGAGGAAATCACATTTTTCCCTTGAGGAGCTCTATGTGACTTGCACACAAACCGGTTCATATAATGACCCCAATAGGCTATAGAGAACCAGACCCAATCCAACCAACAAATTAATCATCTATCCTTGGAGGCCCAGGACCCTTTGTCATCAGTAGACCTTGGTACCATCCAAAAAAAAAAAAAAGGAACCCACATAGTTGAAGCCTTATAAATAGACAATATTGTTAAAAGTGTGATGATGGCTTTAGCTTAAGTGTTTCTCCTGTATAGAAGGGGAGAAGATGCCTAGAAGAATGTGAAGTGAATTTCATCAAAGAGTAAATAGTCTGTTAATTATTTTGGGGTTAAAAGATATCTATGTGTGTTAACTAAGAATTGATCTAATATTTGAATGAGAGAGCAATTTAATATGAAATATTTGATTATCTTTTTAATTATGGATTATAGTATGCTCACTAAAACATGATACAAGGTCCAAATAGGCTCAAAAATTATAGACTTAAATGGCTATCCAAGCCTCTAAGACTTGCAAAGTTTGAATCCCCTTGAATCCAAGTAAATACTAGAGGCTGTTTATGGGATACCGAGAGGTATTTTCCTATTTCTTTTGAATTTTGACAGATTTTTCTCAATAATTTTGTTATTATTCCACTACTGCTGAATGCCCCTTTGATGTTGGCTGCATACCTCTTTTATAGTGTCATGGTAGGATTCAAAGGTACCACAAATTTCTCTCTTTTGCTCCCCTAGGAATCAAAGCTTGTGCTATGCCCGTTACTCAAATGGTAGGTTCTTTCCTCATTCCTTATAATTTTCTTCTTTTGGTGTTGTTTCCTTGAAAGTCCTTCGCTAACTTTCCATTCGGTGGTGCTCCTAGGTAACCGACCTTCAATCTCCCTTCTTTCAATGCTTCCACGCCTTTACCCTTTGTCATTTTTCCAAAGTGAGCCAAATCCTTCCCTGCCAAGTCGAAGGTCTTCCCTACTACTTCCCCTTATGTTTCATCTTTCTAGGTTCCCCGAAGTGCTAGCCTTTTTCTCACGATTTGTTGCTTTCCAAGCCCTCTAGTTCTTTGTTGCATCACTAAGCGCTTGAGGAGGACATATCTATCCTTCGCTTACTGTGCTTTTTTGATTCCCCCTTTTCGAGCTGTCTCAATCCCACTCTGGCTGTGTTGCTTGTCTTAGGGATCCCTGGCTCTTGGCGGTCTCTGGGATCCTGGCCCAGTTTCTTTCTTCCTCCCTTTTTTTTTGTCTTCTGATCTTGGCAGCTGGGCCTTTGTTTCATGGGCTCTAAAACCTGCTCCTTCATGGATCTTAGGCTTCAAATCTTTGAGCCTTATATTATGATTTTTTGAACCTCAACATTTAGCCCCCCGAACTCGTGGGTTGCTTGCAGCCCACGGTGAGTAATTTTGAGTTTTAGTTCTTGTAGGACCTTTTTCCTCATTATTTTAATCTTTTCTTGAGGTTCCCCCCTTTTCCTGATCCTGACTTCCCATTGTCATTGGTTATCCCCGTCTCCTTTGCATGTTGTGCTTCTTTCTTTTATAACTTCTCCCTTTTGCACAAGACGTGGCAATTAATATTGGAGTGACTTTCCCCGCTCACTTCTCACGTTCCCCGTAACTCTCATTAATAATGGCTAGTAACTTTCTTTGAATTTTTGCAACTGGCGCGCCTTTCCATATATTGTCTTCTCCAACTGCTCTTTGCACTATTATCACGGTCAATTCATATTCTCTTTTTACTTCCTTGAGCCTTAAATTCTAAGCTTATCTTCTCCCTTAAATTTAGTCTGCTTCCTTTGCTTTCCTTCTTATTTCCTTGATTTTTCTACTTCCTAACACTTACCGCCCGGATGGCTTCCTCTTCTTTAAGCAAAAGGAGGAAGCGTACTCCCAGCCCTTCAGAGGGTAAGGGTTCCTCTAGTTCTGCGCAAGGTGAGTCACATGGGGTTTACAAAGTGCCCTGCCTTCCCCTTACGGGACCTCTGGTACACCCCCGTCTATTCTTTCCTCAGTTGTCCCACAGTGAGGCCCCTCCATCCCCTCACGCCTAGGTATTCTCCAGCCAGGCTAGTTTTGCCAGTTCTGCTTAAGAATCCAAGAGAGATTTTAGATCTCCAGATCAGACAGGGATCTCGAGAGGTGGCCCCTATCTTCTTTGATTTCGTTCCTAGAGGATTCATGGTTGGCCCATTTGGGTAGATAGGGAACTTTCTGATGAAGAGTTTGTGGGTTGCTTGAAGCGTGCCGGGATCTTGAAGGTTTTCAGGATGCTAAGGGCCTCAAGCATTTGGTACGCCGTTGGTGCCCTTCTCTTCATACTTTCTTCTTTTCCGTTAGGGTGCTCACGATCACCTTGGAGGATGTGGTGAACAACTTTCTTCTCCCAGTGTTCGGAGATGAGAACCCTTTTGATATCAGTCTTTCCAATGAGGATCTCAAGGTGGAAGACAAATTATTTAGCCATTTTGGTGGGCGTACTGCTTCTCCTGGTGAGAAACCGACCAGGATGGGTAGATGGGTTATGACTCTTTCACAAGAGAAAGACAAGGAAGTCAGGCGAGCTAGTTTCCTGGCACTTTGGCTTACTAAATTCTTGTTTAGTGAATTCCCTAGGTTCGGGGTTAAGTTCGCCTTCTTCCCTTTGGCAATTAGGATGGCCCAGGGTGCTCAGTATCCTCTAGTCCTCATGTTCTTAGGTCACGTTTATTCTCAACTGGATTAGCTTCATGGAGACGAAGTTGAAGGCGATTCTTGTTGTAACCAAAGTGTAGAAATTTGAAGTATGTGAAAGATAAGTTCCAAGGATCCCCTGATGTAATTAAAGGTCTATGTGGTAGTTCAACTAATAGCCATCCAATTATTTTTCGTTAGGCCAGTCTAAAAGGTGGTAGTCTAAATCTGGTTGAGCTTTTTAACTAGGTAGAGCACTTAAGATGGCGCTCTCCCCAGGAGTTCAGCCCTGGGTTTGCTTGTGACTCTGTGTTAGGTTCTTTCCTCACTTCCTTAGAGAGTACATTCGATCTGTGCTATGGTGATTAAGGCAGTTTAGCCTACTTAGCTTGTGTTAGTCCTTCTTGGCTTTCGGTGCCCTCTTCAAGTGGCCCTAGATACATGCATCACTCAGTACACTGGGTACTTCAGTAATTTGGCTTTGATCAAGACATCCTTCCAGTGTTCAAGGATGCAGTGCCTTCTCTCCCTTCTTTGGACCCATTCCTTAGGCTTCAGGCCTTCTCCTACTGGTCGCGAAGAAGTCCTCAGTTTGTAGTTCCTAACTCCTAGAGGGGAGTCTTTGCTTCTAATGGTTTTGCTTGTTATTGGAGACAAGTATAGAAGTCCTTTGTTAATTATGTTGGCACTAGCAAGGTTGAGAGAATTCCCAATCCTGATATTCATTCTGCTTTTATTGCTAATAGGCATCTATCCCTTCCCACTGCTAGCATCGTATCTGCTGCTATAAGTAGCAAGACAGGGTTTGTGGAATGGCATGCCTCTAGGGGTGGTTGGGTGTGTTATGCCTAGGATTTTCCAAAACCTTGGTCAGGATGTGACCTTATTGTTGGCATTTCTTCTGGTGTGCCCCATAGAAAAGGGGCAGTAGAGGCTATTAGTGCTGCCATTCCTGTTGACAAAGGTAAAGAAAAGAGAATAAAGTAAGAAAAGGTTAGGCAATTTGAGCCTGAAGAGGATGTTGAGGGTACCAAGGCTGGTCCTGAGGCCAAGAAGAAAAGACTCCAAAATCTCGAAAGTAATTAGTGATTTTTGAGGAACCTGAGGAAGTGAGCTCCCCTGTAAAGGGAAAGGAAGTTGGGCATCCTTTAATCCCGAAGGCTCAGGTGAAGACTAAGGTAGAGTCTTCTCTCTCTCAGGTTCCTGTGAATTCTTCAGTCCAAGGTTCTTTGGGATCATTTGATCTTGTACCCCAGTCTCCCTTGGGACACTCTGGGCATACCCGTAGTAAAAGAAAGATCATTGGAGACTCTATAGAAAGAGAGAGAAGGGCAAGGCCTCTTTTCTTCTTCACTCAGTAGTTTATTACCGTTGTTACGATGTCTTTCCTTTTCTCTTTTAGCTAATGAGTGACTATTTCTTCCCTGCAGTCCAAGCACAAGTCAGACCCCAAGAAAGACAAGAGTCAATCGTCTGGAGATGATGTGGTATGGATTTCTTCATGCCTTTCCCTGTTTGTGCTCACCCCTTCTTGGCACTGTGTACTTATATATATATATATATATATATATATATATTTATATATTTTTTGGTAGGTGGAGGTATCTCCTCCCACAACTGGCAGGACTTTGGAGGAAGAAATGGTTACTGCTTCTTCTGCTGGTTTCCCCAACATGGGAGAGAAGGCCCTCGATGGTGGTGTAACTAAGGAAACTGGGTAGCCAATGCAAGGTGTCCAATCTACTCTGTCTACTGTTCCCTTAGCTACTCAGGATCCTAAAGCTTCTCAGCCCCCTGTTTCCCAAGATCCCCAGCTTGGGGAGACTTTCAGTCCCATTAGAACTGTGTAACCTGATCCTATGTTAAGCAAAGAACCCTTTGGGGGTGCATCTCCCTCTATACAAGCAAGTGAGTCCCCATTCTTCTCTTTTAAAAAACGCTTAGCCTTGTCTTTATTCTTCTCTTCTTCTTCTTTTTTTAGATTTCCCTTATCTTTCCTTTTAGGTCAAACTAGCGTTCGATCTACCCCTGAGGTTGCTTCTTTGGAATCAGAGGGTTCTAAATGTGCCTGTTGTTCTCCTTTTATTGTGCTTCCTCCTTTTTCTCCTTTTCTGTGCTTTTCCCTTGCCCTTTCTTCCTATGGTGAAGCCCCCAGTATCCTTTCCTTCCTTTAGTCATTTTGCTAAGGTTTCCTCACTCTTTCTTCAACGTTCTGCGTGTTCTCTTACAGAGTCCACCAAGGAAACAGGAGTGCAAGATGAAAAAGCCCTAACACAGGAAGTCGATACAAGTCCCCCTTATTTTTTTTTTTTTTTTACTTTTCTTACTTTACCTTTTCTTTCATGGCTCTTCCCACTTTTTGAACTATGTTTGCTTTTGCATGTGTTGACACAGGTGTTAAAGATTTTGAGTTTGTGGTTCCTGAGGTGGCTGTGGGATCTACTCATATTGTTGAACCTCAGGCTGGAACCCCTCAAACTATCCAGTAGGTTGGCAATTCCCTAATCGCTACAAGTAAGGGTGTAGCAATGGGGGAGGCTCCAAGAGTGGTTTCTTCAGATCTTGACTTGGGGCTCCCTGCCTTTCTAGCTCGCTTTGATCTTTTAGAGTTCAATATTTTCCCTGCAAGCCATTTTCATCGCTTTGGGCCTTCCTATGGCAACTTTTTGCGCTTCTCTGTCCTTGTGGAGGGCTTGCCACTGCTGGAGGGGTTGCTCAAGGTCCATGGAGACTTTACCAGTGGTTTTAAGGGAGATGTGTTTCTGGGTAACATTCTAATGGAGCTACTGTGTGCCGTGCTGATCTCCCTGAAGAATTCCTCCCTCGACTCCTTATCTAAAGAGAAGTTGTTGGAGTGGAGACGGGTGGTGCAGGATCTTTTAGAAGCAAAGTTCAGACTATCCTTTTGCTGGAGCATTTGCATTCGCTAGCCCACATGTTATTCTAGAGGCAGATTTCCATGAGTATAGATGTTAAGATTGCTGCTGCTAAGGAGGCTCTAGCTCGCGCTCATACGGCTCTGTAGGATTTGAAGGTTAAAAGGCAGAGGGTTCTCTCTTCTTCAGCTGTTCCTACTATTTCTCTCAACAGTTCTTTATTGACCGGCCTCATTCTTTAGCCTTTTCCCTTCTCCCCCCTTTTTCAGCTAGCTCAGATGTGTATTTTTCAAACAATTCACCATTCCTAGCTCATTCTTTGTGATATGGATCTGTATTTGTGTTGCCTTTTTTTTTTTTTTTTTTTCTAAGGCCGGTTCTAGCTTTAACAACATGTGGATCTTTTTCTTTTTGTATACTATCTCTTTATTTTTTCCTTTTTTTTTTCTTTTTTGCACTGAGTCTTGGGCCATGGTTCCTACAAGTCTTACTATAGGTCCTGGATCAAGTACCCTGGTGATTATTTTATTGCCCAAGTATTGACCGGGGTTCAATGGGTGCTTCCCCTCCCCCCCCCCCCCCCCCCGCCGGTTTTCTTTTAAGTCCCAGGCCATGAATCAAGTAGGTTTTCTTTTTTTGTCAAAATATTGGGCTAGGTATCCCAAGCCCTTATCTTTGCCCGTGACCCTAGGCCATGTATTTTGAACTAAATGTGGGGTAGGTCCTGGGTCATGTGTTAAAGTTCTCTTTCCTTTGCATTGGCTTGGCCTCAAATCTGTCCATATTTGGACTTTGCAATATTTGATTTAACAAAAACTTAAAGGGAATAAAGAGATTTCATTAAATCAAAGCACAATTACTTTTTGAGGAACACAGAAAAGTTATCAAAGATAATAAGGATCACAGAATGACCTTCTACCCTGGGTTTCTGGACAAAATTACTTAAACAGAAATTTATAACAAAAGTAAAGAATGATGAAACACTTACTAGGTTGGGGAGTTAGTAAAAGGGTCCCGATGTACTGAGGTCTCTCCATTTCCATGCATAGTACTATTTCAGCCACTTCCCGTTTATAAGATCTTTCAAGATTGTCCTATCTTCCTTTGAGAGGTAGTAATACCCACTACTGTGGGCTTCGCTGGTGACGTAGGGTCCTTCCCACTTTGGGGCAAATTTGAAGGGTCCTGGGAGGTTTCTTCTTACATGTTCTGCTGCTCTCAATACCAGCTGCCCCTCAGTAAAAGTCCTTGGGTGTACTACCTGTGCATATGCCTTAGCCATCCTTTGCTAGTACCTCAAGCTTCTCCTTCTAGCCACTTCCCTTTCTTCCTCTAACCCCTCCAGATCTACCAACCTCCTTTCATTGTTTGCTTCCGCGGTGTCCTCCTAGTTTTCATCAAGCACTACTTGGTGTGGGGATTACTAATTCCACAGGACTAATGGCTTTTGTCCCATAAACCAAGGAGAATGGTGAGAAACCTATGGCTATTTTCACAGAGCTCCTGCATGCCAGAGTACATCTGTCAAGTGGTCATTCCATTTTCCCCTATATTTATGTTTCATCTTCTTAAGGATCTTTGATATCACACTATTAGTGGCTTCAGCCTAGCCATTTCCTTGTGGGTAGTATGGTGTAGACCTTCCATGCTTTATGTAATATGCTTCAATCAGGTTCTTCATGTCTTTATTTATGAACGGGGTCCCATTGTCACTAATCAGCCGCTTGAGGATCTCGAACCTTGTGATGATGTGCTCTCGAATGAAATTTGCCATGGCTACTCTAGTGGCCTTTTTTAAAGGGATAGCTTCTACCCATTTTATAAAGTACTCGGTGGCTGTTAGAATCCATATGTATCCATTGGAAGGGGAGTTTATAGGCCCTATGAGGTCAAGCCCTGAAGTGTGGAAAGGCCATGGTGTTGTCATATCCTGCAGTGCGTTTAGGTGAGTGTGGATTGCATCTCCAAGAACTTGACAGGCATGGCATATTTTAACTACTTCCTCAGAGTCTTTTTTCATTGTTGGCCAATAGTACCCCAATAGTAGCAATTGTTTGTAGAGTCTTCCTTTTCCTGGGTGACTTCCACAATCACTAGAATGGACTTCTCTAACTGTCTCTCTAGCTTCCCTTGGCCCTAGTCATCTTAGGGGATCCTCGCTATACCCCCTTTTGAATAGGATCCCATTCTGCAAGAAGTACCTGACCATGAGTTTCTTGAGCTAGTGGGCTAATGTCTTGTCAGTTGGTAGGATCCCTTGTCCATTGAAAACTGACATTTTTGGCACTTCTCTTATATAGTCGCTACCTCTTTGTTCATACTTGGCTAATAGTATCCCATGCACTGCATCCTCCTGTATAGACAGATCTTTTCTATGATCCCACAGGCTTGGCTATGTAGTTCTTCTAATCTTAACTTTCCTTCCTTCTCATTGATACACCTGGACAGGATCCTTCCTGGCAGTCTCCTATATAGTTCCTTTTCTATCAAAGTGTAGTCCCTCAGCTCCTTGATACTTCCTCCAGATCCTACTTCTCTCATTTTTTCTTTGACTTTATTCCTTCAGTCCTACTGCTCGGGCTCTCCAGGGAACATCCTTTTGAGGGTCCTTATGATGGAATGCTCCTGTTTTCCTATTCTTACCAGGGCGTCTCTTCCTTTGAACGGTACTTGGGATCCCAGGGTTGCAAGCGCATCAACAAATCTGTTCTCACTTCTCTGGGTATACTCCATGCTAAAGGTTTAGAATTCCTACTCTAGCTTTTGTGCCTAAGTCCTGTAGGCTGCCAAGCTCTGCTCTCTCTATGCAAAGTCACATTTCACCTGAGAAACCACAAGATTGGAGTCTCCTAGAACTCTCATATGCTTTACTCCTGTGTTGAGTGCTATGGTTAACCCAGTCAAGTATGCTTTGTATTCAGATGCATTATTTGAATAAGGAAAACCCAAGATTAAAAGATAGGGGTATGATGTCCCTATCTTCCCAGCTAAGTACAATTCCTAGTCCATTTGAGGTAGTTGTTGCTGGTCCATCAAATCTCATTGTCCACTTCTTTCTCGGGATTTCTACTATTGCCACTTCCCCTAGGATTTCTTCGCTTAGTGAGCACTCTTCCTCCCTTGGAAACTGGGCTAACAGGTCTGCTATGGCTTAACTTTTGACAACCTTAGGGGTCCTAAGGCCTATGTCGTATTGGAAGAGAAGGACCAACCACTGTGCTATCCTTCCTGTCAAGAGGGGCTGATGTACAAGTGCTTTTATGGGGTGTGACTTAGTCACCAAAAGAATTTAGTGAGATGAGAATATTGCTTCAACCTTTGGGATGCATAGATGACTACTAGGCAAGCTCTTTCTATCCTGGGGTACCTAGTCTTAGCATCCTTAAGTGTTCTGCTTACGTAGTAAATGGGTTGCTTATTCCCATCATCATCCTCTTGTGCTAGCAAAGCTCTTATCGCTTGGGAGTTTGACGCCAAATATAGTAATAAGGGTTGCCCACATACCAGTGCTTAGAGTGTGGGAAAGCAATTCATGATCTGCTGGATCCTTTGGAAGACTTCCTACTTCTCGGTTTCCCAAGTAAATTTAGGTCCTTTTTTCAACAGTTTGGATAAACTACTTGTTAACAAGGCCAATCTTGGCACAAATCTCCTAATGTAGGAAACTCTTCCTAGGAAGCTCTTGAGCTCCCTTACTGTTGTAGGTCTCCTCATCGTTGCAATGGCTATGGCTTTGGCTGGATCTACACTTATTCCTCTGTGATGTACTAAGAACCCAAGAAATTTTCCAGCAGATACCCCGAAAGTACACTTCATAGGGTTCATACGCAGTTTGTACTTCCTACACCTTTCAAAAACTTGTTCAAGTGTCTGAAAATGCTTTGCTCTAGTCTTCAATTTTACGACAATATCACCCATATAGTCCTCTATTTCTTTATGCATAATGTCATGGAAGATTGCTATCATGGTTCACTGGTACGTGGCCCCTACATTTTTTAGGCCAAAGGGCATCACAGTATAATAAAAATTCCCAATTAGGTTCTGAATGCTGTCTTTTCCGCATCTTTGGCAGTCATGCGAATTTGGTTGTACCCACTATACCCATCCATGAATGAAAACATAGAATTTCCCGTAACTGAATCCACAAGGAGGTCAATATTAGGCAGAGGGAACTCATCTTTTGGGCGTGCCTTATTTAGGTTGTGAAAGTCCACACAGCAAAGAATTTGGCCGTTCTTTTTCTTCACAGGTACTATGTTGGAAAGCCACTTAAGATGTTGAATAGGCTTGATAAAACCAGCTACTAGCATCTTCTTGACTTCTTGAGTTATCTGAGTTTCTACATTAGTGTGAAAGACCCTGGTTGGTTGGATTACTGGCTTGACTCCTGGGTCCATGTTAAGAGCATGGACCACCAGTCCTGGATCCAGACCAGGCATCTCATCATAGGTCCATGTGAACACATCCATGGATTCCTTGAGTAAGGCCACTAATTGCTCATTTTCTTGTATTGTTAATTGACTACTAATGAAGACAGGCTTATGGGGTCCCAGCTCAGCCCCCAAGTTTGTTTCCTTTAATTCTTCCTCAGGCTGAATTTGCGTCTCTTTAACTGATTCCTCTGAGACTTATTCTTGAGCCACCATACATTTTGGTGGTCCGGGACCTTCCTACATGATGCATTCAAGCCCCGCGCACCTTCATAAGCGATAAATCAACCTTCCTCCAGGTTCTTGCACTACAACACATTCCTAGGATCTTCAAGTGATAGGCTCCCTTTTTTGCCTTTTCCTCTCCAAGAGGTTTTTTAAGTCACGGGTACCCCCTCCCTCTTCTTCTTCCAAGATAGGTGCTCCTAGGGTCCTTGACATGAGACTCTCATTGTCTGGTTCTAACTTATCATAAAACATTGTTTCCACAAAGTTTACATCCCCTTGGCTGAAAGGGTTATGGTTAGCAGGGATCCTTACATGCCTCCCATTCAATCTCCCTTTAACACATTGATGGCACGTTAACGGTATAAGGCAGTGTTTATGGACCCATGGGTGACCCAGTAGTACATGGTAGGACACCTCTGAGTTGATTACATGAAATTTGGTTAGGGCTACTATTGGCCCCACTCCTAAGGCCAGCTGTACATATCCCTCGGTTGATTCTCCTGATCCTCCAAATCCTGTTATCTCCATGGGAGCCCCTAGGATCCTCCTGTCAGTCGGGCCCACGGCTTCCAAGGTACTTAGGGCTATGAGGTTGAGTGATTCCCCTATGTCTACTAGTGCTCTTCTGACCTGGACACCATTTATAGTGGCCATTAGATGAAGTGTTCTACAGTGGTCTGGATGCTCGACCTCTATGTCTTCGTCAGTGAAAGTTATTGCATTGGTTGTTTCTATGTAAGCTCGACTAGCATGGGATTCTGTTGTGAAACATTCCATCCCTGAATCTGCTGCTATACTCATAAGGGACTTCGTGGCCACCCTTCTTGCTTCTAGCCTGAATCCCAACTGGTTGAATAGTGACCTGAACTTAGGGTTCTTTTAGAGAGTTTTGACTATGTTTGGGTGGAAGGATCCTTCATATTTCTCTGCTTCTATTGGGTTCCTGTGGATCACCACAACCACCACCCCTTTCCTTTTATGGTTAGGTAGGGGATTCCTTTGCACTTCGGGCTCTTTCTAGGGTTCCTTCCCTTAGTTTCTTGTGAAAGAGCCTACGGAGGGTCTAGCAATCCTTGGGGGAGTGCTTGACGTAGTTATGAATCCTGCAAAACAAAGGATTCTTTCTTTCTTCCTCAGTTGGTGGCCTAGACACGGTGAATGGCCTAACAACTCCATCTCCGACCCATTTGTCCAAGACATGGTTCAATTCCTCTGCAGTATATGGAATTACTGGTGGTTCTTCGAACACTTTTCCCTCAGGTCTCTTCCTTTTCTTTCCTATCGATGTTGTTATGGCCTGGGGTACTAGTGCCCTCTTTGTTCTCATAGTTTGTGCTGTCCTTCTGGTCCTTTGTAGCATGGCAGCAAACTGAGCGATGCATAAATTTTCGAGGTTGAGCCTGTAATCAAAGAGCATGTTGGATATGCAAGTTTCAACAAGCTCCTTTTCCTTATGGTCTCTATAACAGTCTAGAGAAATATCTTCAAATATTTTGATGAACTGGACAGGATCCTTTCCGAGCCTTTTCCTTACCATTTGAAGGCTTTGGAAAGTGACCTTATCCTCACCGGGGTAATCATTTGCACAGAACCTCTCCATCATTTCATCCCAAGTCTAAATGGACCTAGGCTTCAGCGTGGTGTACCAAGTATATGCTCTGTCTACTAGAGACTTGGCAAACTTCCTTAGGCACAGTTCTCTGTCTCCTGCATAGGGGCCCATAGTGTGAATAAATCTACTCACGTGTTCCACGGCACTCCCATTCCTTCCATCAAAAGGATGGAACTTTGGGGGTTCATATCCTTTGGGATATGGCTTCTCGAGGAGTTCTAGTGGGAATGGGGGATCTCATGAAAATTGCTTGGGGATCCCTGAGAGTTTTTCCCTTTCTTGCTCCAAAAAAGCATTAACATCTGCCAATGTTAGGTACTGGGGGTTGCTAACTCCTCTTACTGTTGACCCTCCCTCCGGTTGAGCTCTGTCCTGGTTAACCACAGGGGGGACATTGTCCCTGATTTCCTGTGTCCTGCCTTCTTTGAGAAGGTGAATTTCTTGTTGCAGATCTTTCATCATTTCTGCCATTTAAGCCATGGGGTCTGGCTCCTGCCTTGTGCACCTTTGGCCTAATACCACTTCCTGTTCCACCATTGGCACCTCATTCCTCTGTCTAAAGGCTACTTCATTCTCTCCTACAGGCTTAGAGGCCGTAGGTGACACGTTGGTACCTTTGTTGTTTTTTTGCCTTGGAGCCATGCTTCTGCGAAGGGACTGCTTTTTCCCTCTCATTTTCCCCAATCCCCAGTGGAGTCGCCAAAATGTGAGGGTCGATTTTTTATAGTATCCTGGCCCAAGCTTAAGCAAGGACCCCGGACCCTCTTGTTATAGTTTAAAGGGACTGGGCTTGGTTCACTGTAGCTAAATGGGCTGTTTACGAACCAGGTTATGTGCAGAGCAAAGATCCTACAACACATATACACTGGCAAGCAAGAATATATGTATTGAACAGCAAGAAAAAATAGCAAAAAGACGATGTAATGTAAAAGAAAAGACACACAAACTAGTAGGAATCCCCAAATTAATATGAAATATTTGATTATCTTTTTAATTATGGATTACGATATGCTTATTAAAACATGATACAAGGTCCAAATAGGCTCAAAAATTACAAAGTTAGATGGCTATCCAACTCTCTAAGACTTGCAAAGTTTGAATCCCCTTAAATCCAAGTAAATACTAGTGGCTGTTTATGGGATACCAGGAGGTATTTTTCTATTTCTTTTGAATTTTGACAGAGTTTTCTCAATGATTCTGTTATGATTCCACTACTGCTGAATGCCCCTTTGATGTTGGCTGCCTACCCCTTTTATAGTGTCATGGTAGGATTCTAGGGTACCACCAATTTCTCTCTTTTGCTTCCCTAGGCATCAAAGCTCATGCTATGCCCGTTACTCAGATGGTAGGTTCTTTCCTCATTCCTTATAATTTTCTCCTTTTGGTGATGTTTCCCTGAAAGTCGTTCGCTGACTTTCCATTTGATGGTGCTCCTAGGTAGCCCACCTTCAATCTCCCTTCTTTCAATGCTTCCACGCCTTAACCCTTTGTCATTTTTCCAAAGTGAGCCGAATCCTTCCCTGCCAAGTCGAAGGTCTTCCCTACTACTTCCCCCTATGTTTCGTCTTTTTGGGATCCTCGAAGTGCCAACCTTTTTCTCACGATTTGTTGCTTTCCAAGCTCTCTGGTTCTTTGTTGCATCACTGAAGGCTTAAGGAGGACATATCTATCCTTCGCTTCCTGTGCTTTTTTGATTCCCCCTTTTCGAGTTGTCTCAATCCCACTCTGGCTATGTTGCGTGTCCTAGAGATCCCTGGCTCTTCGCAGTCTCTTGGATTCCCCCTATGAAGCTTTGCTTATCAAATTAGAACTAGCTGTGGCAATGGGCATGCGATCCAACCATGTTAACGTTAACAGGGTGATTTCAGCTAGTTGTGAGACAAGTCATCAATGAGTATTAGACAATTGAAGCAAAGCAACAACCATACACAAAAGGAGCCCTAGCCTGGATTCGCCGAGTTTGATGAAATTCATTGACCATGTACCTAGAAGGGCCAATGTTGAGGCTAACATAATGGCTCAGCTGTCTTCAATGTTTAAGATTTCCTAATCGGACAACTAAACAAACATTCAAAGGAAAACATTCAAAGAATGATTCCAACAGCATTCTAGAAAACCTTTGACTGTTATATAATGGAGGAAGTGTTTCAAGCTTATCTAATAGATAGGGGTGGCAAGCTTTAGAGAGTATGGGTGAAGTCCCCATACTACAGCAGGCCGTAAGCAATGGCTCGACGGAGATGAGTCAAATCAAGTGAAACCAAAGGCATTTGTTGGCACTCGAGATGCTAAGGATTGAAAACTTTTAGGACATTTAACAGTGCTTTAAGGTTGTTCCTGCCCCTTTCTTTTGGCAACCCAAGTCACAATGGCAACAATATATCTCTCTAGGGATGCGTAGCCAATATGTATTCTTGTCATCAGCCAATCGCTCGACCATTCATTTAACTAAGCTATTTTTAGAAATTGGAATAGTTTCTCGCTATATGAGGTTTTACAATATGTTGGTCGCATCTGAATCTTTTCAAGAAACACCTTATAAGTGAAAGCTTTGTTCAAATACGCCATATTCCAACTTGTTGAAAGATCATATTTTATATGGATTCCACTATTTTAGTGAGTAATATCAAAATAATATACCCTTACAAGTTTTGGAATAGTTGGCTGACATGATATTAGTTGTATCATTAGCAAATAGTTGTTTTTAAATTTAAATTTTTATTAAAAATAGTTAATTTAAAAAATAGAAAAATAATTTTTTGGGCAAAAACTTGGCTGAAAAACTAACCAATGGCTACAACTCCCACTAAAAAAATTAAAATTGATTCATATTTAGAAAATCCAACAGTTGGATTAAACATACTTTATGCTCTTAATACAAATGTCAAATTATGTGCCAATTAAATGTTATTTAATATTCTATTTATAAACTTACTTTTTATGCATAAGTTTAAACTACAAAATTTTACAATTTAATCATATGATTGATGACATAAATATTGATATTTAATATTATGAAAATTTTGTAAGCATAAAAGATATAAGAAAAAAAAATATAATCCAATAATGAATTTGTTAAAATTCACATTCAATAAAAAAAAAAAAAAAATTTTGAGTGGCGTTGTGACTGTTAACTGCAAACTGCTTTCTAGTCAAACTTTGTCTAATTTTTAGTCATACTCTTACTTATCTTTTGATTATAAAATTTGTAGGGAGAGAACTCGGGAAGAGGCGATCCTTGAGCCCCACCAAATTAGAAGTCCAAAAATAGCTGGATTGGGTATCCGTATCTCCCCCATTAATAATGATTTCTCTTCAATCGTTCTGTATCTTCTATCTATAAAGCATGGACGGGTGGACCTATAAAATGCAAGAATTAAGCGCCCATATGGAGACAATAGTTCCTACACCACTGCCCATTAAGTTCATTTATGGACAAACACTTCGACACAATTTATGTATTTGTCAACTGTGATTTGGTTATATTATTTACATATGGGTCCATTATTTGTACTTAATAAAAGACAATTCAACCACCCTTTCTCTTGTGTCTAAGTTGTGTCAAACTCAAAGTATGGTCCTAGAGTTTTTGACCACTGTTGGGAGAATTTGTACCTCCCCAAGCCATAAGTGCTTGGGAGAGCAGGGCACGCCAGTGTGAGTTCAAATTATCAAAGTCATTGCATATATATTATGTAAATATTTCTAACCCTTTTTCTTTTTTTAAAGTTGAAAGTTCAAAATGTGTATAAAACAACCTTGAACGTTTGGACCACAAATTATAAAATATCAATTCAGACTTATAATCAAACAATTAATGTGCGGAACATGAACATAAGCCAATCATAAAATTGATAACTAATCTAAGCCAAATATAAACACATCCATAGCAGTAAATATAAGGCAACGATAAAGGAAGGAAGATGCAAACACACGGACAACAACGCGATGTGTTTTCGAAGAGAAAACCGAAGCCCTCGGCATAAAACCTCTCCGCTGCTCTCCAAGCGGTAAATAATCCACTAAAGAATATAGTTTGGATACATGAACAGTAAAAGACCCTCCAAGCCTAATCTGCCCAAGTATCTAAGCCCTCCAACCTTCTTGCTCCAACAAGGTTACGCCGAACCTATTTCTTTTTTAGCTTCCCGAATTCCGCTACTATACCATAGCATCAACCAATGTATATTGGTTCCTTCCAAACTGCTTCTCTTAGCACCAAATGAACCTTGTCACAAACGTGGGTGTGGTGAGATAAGGATTTGATCAATGGTCTCTCAAGGATGTGACAATGGAGAGGAAGAGAGTAGAGGAATTTGTATAGTCTCTAAAGTAAAGATTGGGGATGAGCCAATCTTGTTTTTCTCTAGGGTTTCTCTCACAAAAATTCTATCTAGAAGCTCTCTTAAAATCGTGGGTATAAGGGTCTATATATAGTGGGGTGAGAGAGGAATACGAAGAGACAGATTTTGCCAAACAGGGTAAGTTGGCGACTTGGTCTCGCGGTTTGTCCAAGTCGCGAGTTCAAGTCGTGGCGTAATGGCCTGGCCAGCCTGGGACTTTTGTCCTGTAGTGTGACAGCTGGCGCGACCCTTCAGCTTCCCTATGTGCATCTCACGTGCCTGCATTTGGCGGCTTGTAGCCGCGAGCCACCCGCGAGTCCTAGCCGCGAAGCTCTGCTTCTTTGAACATACTTGAGCTTTTCTTCACATCTTCTCACACACTACCCTTACAATAATCCCACCTAAATACAGGGTTACTAAGTGCTAAATTACAAGCAAATTGGCATGGAATAAAGCCAACAAGATGGTTGATAAATTTCAACCTTACAATCTCTCCCTTTGGCTATTCCATGACAAAACTCTAATACAAACTCTAGACTTAACGCGTGAGTTGGGAACAGTTGGAAAACTCACTCACACCTAACTCTAGAATTTGTGAAGTTTTTGAACTATAAGAACAAGTATCTCCTGAAACACAACAGCACAATAAGTTCATTGTATATAGAAACTTGTAATGCATATGGAGCAAGCACTCATGCACAATGGAGTAAAGCAATAAACCATGGCAAGATCAAAACATGCAATCACTATAACCAAGTGATCACAATGCTCATTCACACTTGGAATGAACATCCGAACATTCAAGTTGACAAACACAAGGTAAATCACTTGAATGACCAACACTCAACCAATGCGCAATACATGAAGTATGTGCATCTAGGAAAAATCCTACACGGGCACAAGAGTGACAGTACTTCACACAGAATGCATAGCATTAGGTTAGAAGTACTGATTTGACAAAGTACAAATGCTGTATAAAGCATGGCACAAGCCACAAAGGCCTACGAGAGTGCATAAACCAAACCCTTAAAGCTTACATAAGCAACATGATTATAAAACACATAAAAACAGAACAGAACATATGCAGCTGAATAATATCAAAAGTATAAACATAAACCAACCATTTAGGAGTTATGAGTATACACCACATAAACAACTCACACCACAGAGTTTTTAAAATAGTAAAAACAGCCAAAAAATTATCAAAGCTATGCACAAAACATCAAGTCATAAAGAAATCCCCCCCTTTCGCTATGCTTTCTATTTCCCTGTCTATCTCCCCCCATGTGCATCTCCCCCTTTTTGTCAGGAATAGCTAAAAGCTATCGTCAAGCTTTTGTTGTATAGCATCTAGCTGAGTCTCGATAGTTGTGAGTCGCATCTGAGTTTGATTGTGAAAGGAGTTGAGAAGCCGTTCTAGATTAGAAATCCGATGAAACACATTCTCGATAAAGTAACTTTTCTTGGGTATTTGAAATCGAGGAGGAACAGACTGAGTCCTAGGAGTAGCTGTAGTCTGAGGAGTTGGAGATGCATGTGTGGATGGCTCACTCTTAGGTTTCTTGAAGGAGTGGCTTTTGCTTGCTTGGAGAGAGTACTAGGATATTGGTCGAGGACGAGGCAGGATTCTCTCAGCTGATGAAGGACTAACACCTCACTAAGAACAATCTTCATGACTAGACTGCAGAAATGAAGAATTGTTTGTGTTGCTGAATGGGCCGATGTTTTCCCAATATTTTGGAATATATGAGTACAGATGTCAATCGGTGCACCAGTAATGAGGTCACATAGGAATTTAGCCCTTCCAAGATTGATGAAGGTAGTATTTGAAAGTGGGTAGAGATTGGAGAACATGATCATTTTTAAAGTTTTCAGTTCAGGTGAAAACAATGCAGTGCTTATAGATGATCCTGTGCTTCCCACTTCATGTTCATTCCTAAGAACATGAAGGATGTCTTGTGCCTGAAGTTCCCGGTCATCGTATGGAGTTCAATCCACATCTTTTGGTCTGGTGATGTGAAAAGCTTTAGCAATATAATATGCATTTATGGAAAATTCTTTTCCTCGTACCCAGCATTTCAACTCGACTCCTGTGTATCTGGCATTTGAAAAGAATTCCTTGACCAATTCTTCAGATGGATCCTTAAAATTTCCAAATAGATCGGCCCAATTTCTTTCTTCAAAAATCTTAGGGATAAATGTTGCCCCCAGTGTGTCAAACTTGACAACCCTTTCCACAATGGGAGAGGATTCTTTGAAGATGTTTGTGTAGGTCTTTGAGTCAGTGGGAGTCCTAAATCTCTCAATGATAGGGTCCTTGGATGACCTAGATGATAATCGTGTCCATTTAGCAACCGGAGTTTATGGTTCATCAGTTACAATGCCTTTCTCTCTGGATGAACAACGAGTTATCTGCAATAAAGTTGACACACAGAAAAGAACCAAAATACAGTACCACCAAAAGCAAACATCAAAGTGATTAGTTTCAGTGTGACAAGAGATTTTACAAAATCAAAACAATCAATAACAACTTAGAGATAATAGGGAAATGTGAAACACAAAGACACAAATAACGAAAATGTCAGGAACAAGATATGAATGGAGCAGAACATTCATGAACCACATTAAAAAGCACAGTCTCTCAAAGGATAGAAACATGAACAATGCACTCATATAGTGAGAACCAAAGTAAGGGCAAGATAGGTAGAAACAACCACGACATACACAAACCCTCAAACAAAGTTTAGGCCCATAAAATCTTCAACAAAATAGAACACTACACAAAGCCATTCTCAACATTTTAGGCAAACCCATGTTAGAACACAATATATTGCAGAACACAGATGCACCATTCAAATCAAGAAACTAAAGATCAAAACAGTAAGAATGAAGCAAAGGAAGTAAAACCCATACCTTTTTCTTGGTGATTGATGAAGACATGATGCAAAAATGGAATCTTTTTTAGTAATACTCGAAGTGTTTGAGAGATAGAAATGAAGGAGACAATGAACAGTCACTAATATTCGAGGGAAAACTGAAAAACAAATTTTAAACTATCCATAAAACGCAAAACACACGTTTTTCGCGACTGGATCAAGTCGCTAGGGTAAGCTGCGAAACACTATGAAATAGGATTCTTGAAAAATCTTCTAAATGTTTTTTGCGACTAGAAGATCTACCCGCGAGAGAGTTGCAAGCTGAGCCGCGAAAATCTCTGTGTACCCCTCGCGATTGGACCTTCCACCCACGAACAAGTCGCTACATTGAGCCGCGAAAAATTGCAAAAACCCAAATTTTGAAAATGTTTCTAAGTATTTTTCGCGCCTAGGTCATTAACTCGCCAGTAAGCCGCAAAAACTCTCTGAGTGGGCTCACGACAGGGGCTTGAAACTTGGCTAACCTGGGACTTCGTTGCCGAAATAGGGCAATACTGTTTTTGAAATTTTTGACTATTTTGTAAAAATAAAACACTTTCCAAAAACAAACTAAAACACTAAAAAATCTTTTTGTGTTTGATCAACAAATATTAAGCTTGTGAGAAGAACATTTAATCAAGTACAATCACACAAACGAATACAGCATTCATTGAACATAGACTTGTGTGTTGTGTGTGGATATCAAAAATGAGATAGTCCTTAGTCTAATGTGAAGCTTCAATGATCAATTCAATCAAGGCATACACAACTAGCACTAGATAATGTGATCAATATCAATTATAGAAACGTGCATATATGACCTCCCACAAGCACTTAATAACAATTCTTTGAAGCTTTTCATTTGGCTCCATATTCACATATCATTTGCATTTTTAAGCAAAGTAAATCTCATTTTAAGATAGATGCCTGAAATTTTTGATATTTCAATTGATGAAATAGCCTTTGGCTTTTTGGGCATCAAACTTTTAATATTAGTCGCTTTCTCTTTTTCCTAATCGAATACTAGTATGTGCGATGGGCTTTTGCAGCTCTATATCTCTTTTCATTTGGAGATTTACAATTAAAGAGCTCTTTTAAGAACAAAAATAAAAAGTGGGAAGATATATAGGCATGAGTCTATGCATTTCTCAAGATCAACAAAACCATTCACTAATAATTCATGACAAGGTTGAAAATCTATTTACAATAGTCACATAGATTTCAGAATTTTTTCCACAATGAAATAAGTGAATGAGAGACAAGCTAAGCTCGATAAATACACAAAGCCATTCGTACAAAGGTACAAGGCAAAACATGCTTTGAGACAAAACTCAACAAAGCCGATCAAACTTTTTGGATTTTCTACTGTTTAGGTGTTTTTTTTTTTTTTTTGAATTTTTTGACACAACAACAGTAAAAGGTTGATCAAAAACATAACAAAAATGTAAAAACATTTAAACCAAAGACAAAAACACAGACAAAATAACAAACTAAAAGCTAGCAAGAAGCACACAACCAAGCATAATCACAAACATGGGAAGTATTGATGCATGGACATATTGTAATGCTTATGCATTAGTACCCTTCGTCACCCACACGCCACGTGCGTTTGGGGTGATATCCTTGACGGATTGGGTACTAGAGTTGGGACTGTCAAACCTTCGTGTGAAGCTTTCCAGGCAATTGGTGAAGGCATCGATCATCTTCATCACGTCCATCATTCTTGGATCACGATTTTGACTTCTTGGTTGCTCACCACCCCAAGAACTCATGTCATTTCTTCTTCCTTGTAACCGAGGTGCACTTGCATTGTTGTCTACTCTCAACTTTTGACAGTTGGGTCTGGTATGTCCTTGCAATCCGCAATAGTGACAAACATATTCCGTTCTCGGACCCTGTTGTGATCTTGGAACTAATCTCCCTTTAGCTCCATATCTGGATTCTGATTGACTGTGGGACTTATTTATCACCCGTTGATCAACCACATTCTTCTTCTTCTCAGCCTTAATTTTCTCAGGACTGGACCTATCCAAAGTCGTCTCCTTAGCCGTCACAAACTTCACTTCTTTGGTGACCTTGGCTGACTAGCTACTTCCTTTGGTGTATCCCAACCCGGACTTGTCTGAGGAAGGTTTTTGAGATGATATGACATCTTCTAACTTCTGAGAGGAGACTCTCTCTATCTTGGCATAAGCTTGCACTACCTCTTGCTCAAGAAACCTTACCCTCGTATAGGCTTCAGACAGCTTGCCATTTAGTGTCTCAATCTCACACTTAGTCTTTTTATATCTAACCAAGAGACTTCTGTAATCTTCCTTAACTTTCTTCATTTTCCTCACAGCTGCCTTGGCTACCCTTGTATACTCTTTAGACTTCTCAAGTAGTAAGGAACACTTTTCTTGAAGATTAGCTGTATTTTCTTCCTCTTCATCATCTGATTCTTCTACAATCCCAATAGACTCTGAATCAAAATGCTCAACAAGCTCCTTAACAAGTGCACCCAAATCATCCGATGACTCCACATGAGCAATGGTCATGAAGGCGGAGTAGTTTCCCTCTCCGTCACAACTCTCTTCCGAGTCAGAGTCAGAAGATTCTGAATCACTGAGCGTCATGGCATAAGCCTTGCCTTTTCCCCTCAGAAAATTTGGACACTCCTTCTTTAGATGTCCATGGCCATTGCACTCATAGCACACAATATCTGAAGAGGGTTGAGAATCCTTCCCTTCTTTCCTATCACCTCTTGAAGATGAAAATTTCCCTCTGTTGAATGGTTTTCTACTGTTCTTCATCTTTAGAAATTTTCGGAAGTTTTTCACAAGAATTACTACTTCCTTCTCCACTCCATCTTCTTCGAAAGGATCATCCATTCTTTCGGTGATGGTTTTAAGAGCAAGCGATTTACTCGTCTTGTGGGAAGGTAGTCCAAGCTCATACGTTTGAAGTGATCCAATGAGCCCTTGGATCTTAATTTCATCCAAATCCTTGCTTTCCTCTATGGCTGTGACTTTTGCCCGAAAGCTCTTTGGTAGGGACCACAAAATTTTTCTCTCCACCTTAGTATCTTCAATCTTCTCCCCAAGATTGAGTTTAGCAATTGCAATTTCATTGAGCTTCCCATAGAATGAATCAAATGATTCATCATCCCCCATCTTGAGCTCTTCAAATTTGGTGGTAAACATTTGAAGCTTTGTGTCCTTAACTTTCTTCGCACCCTCATATGTCGTCTCCAAAATCTCCCAAGCTTCTTTGGCTACGGTCATATAAGAAATCCTGTGAAATTCATCAGGAGACACACCACAAAAAATAGCATTTAAAGCTTTACTGCTAGCATTGGCTACCGCAAGAGCTGCCTTATCCCAGGTGGATTTTTCGGCCTCCAGCTTGGTCCAACCTATTTCAACCGCATCCCACACGGTGTCATCAATAGAACATACAAATGCTCTCATTCTAACTTTCCAAAAGGCATAATTGTTACCATAAAAAAATAATGGAACATTGAGAAATTAAGACCTATCTATCTCAACAAGGGGTCAAGGATCACACTCAGGTATTTAAACCACAACAAGTGTATCCGCTCTGATACCAATTGAAAGTTCAAAATGTGTATAAAACACCCTTGAACGTTTGGACTCCAAATTATAAAATATCAATTCAAACTTATAATCAAACAATTAATGTGCGGAACATGAACATAAGCCAAACACAGAATTGATAACTAATCTAAGCCAAATATAAACACATCCACAGCAGTAAATATAAGGTAAAGATAAAGGAAGGAAGATGCAAACACATGGACAACAACGCGATGTGTTATCGAAGAGGAAATCGAAGCCCTCGGCGTAAAACCTCTCCGCCGCCCTTCAAGCAGTAAATAATCCACTAAAAAATGTAGTTGGTATACATGAACAGTAAAAGACCCTCCAAGCCTAATCTACCCAAGTACCTAAGCCCTCCAAGCTTCTTGCTCGAACGAGGTTACGCCGAACCTATTTCTTCTTTAGCTTCCCAGATTCCGCTACTATACCATAGCATCAACCAATGTATATTGACTCCTTCTAAACTGCTTCTCTTAGCACCAAATGAACCTTCTCACAGACGTGAGTGTGGTGAGATAAGGATTTGGTCAATGGCCTCTCAAGGATGTGACAATAGAGAGGAAGAGAGTAGAGGAATTTTTAGATTAGGGATGAGACAATCTTGTTTTTCTCTAGGGTTTCTCTCACAAAAATTCTCTCTGGAAGCTCTCTTAAAATCGTGGGTATAAGGGTCTATATATAGTGGGGTGAGAAAGGAATACGAAGAGACAGATTTTGCCAAACAAGGTAAATTAGCGGCTTGGTCTCGCAGCTTGTTTAAGTCGCGAGTTCAAGTCGTGGCATAACAGCCTAGCCAGCCTGGGACTTTCGTCCTGTAGTGCGACAGTTGGCGCGACCCTTTAGCTTCCCTGTGTGCATCTCACGTGCCTGCATTTGGCGGCTTGTAGCCGCGATCCACCCGCGAGTCCTAGCCATGAAGCTATACTTCTTTGCACATACTTAAGCTTTTCTTCACATCTTCTCAGACACTACCCTTACAATAATCCCACCTAAATACAGGGTTACTAAGTGCTAAATTACAAGCAAATTGATACGGAATAAAGCCAACAAGATGGTTGATAAATTTCAACCTTACAAAAGTAGTTTTTTCTTGCATCTACTCTATAGAACAGGCCTCTATAAGTGTTAGAATGGGATACAAGGACGTGGCATAACTCCCCACACGTGTTACACACTTGTCCAAAGACATCAAAGTAATAATTTTGCATGCCAGATAGGCTCAAGCATACACAAATCAACACACGAACTATTAGAAGACACTTTCTTGCATTTTTTGAAGCTTTTGAAAATCATTTTTTGCAATTATTTGACGACTAGTGAGGAATGAGGACCTGAATACTCTCCTAATTCAAGTGTGACCTACCTTTTACTATGGTAAACAGTAAATGCTTTTGTTGTTAATGTTCATCGAAGATAAGGGGTGTCCAGCATTTTTGCTATACTCTATATACAATAAGTATCATGTTAACGAATGTTCTTAAAGTAATTATTGTTAATAGGGTCATGCTAACGAGTGTTCTTCGGACATTGGTTAACAATCCATTTTAAGAAAGTTTTGACACTACTTTATGGAAAATGAAAAAAGATGTTAAAACATTAACTATTTTTTTTTCCCTTTTCCCATAAAAATTTTCTTCAAATGGATTATTAACCAATGTCCTAAAGTCATTCGTTAGCATTTCCCTTGTTAATAAATCATAATAAAAAATTTTTATCACCACTTTCATAAAAAATATAAAAAGTTGTCAAAAATATTTATTGTTTTATCATTCTCCCAATAAAATGTTTCTAAAACTAGCTCCTAAATCAATGTGCTTTGGTTACATTTCCCATTAATAAGTTATGGTTAGTATTATATCACTTTATTACTTTTTGATAATCAATGAGAGAATTATTGGAAGTTGTCAAGAGTATTGCAACTCAATTGGCATCATTTGGTATTCTCAGTTGCTATTGGTGTTTCCATTAACATCAGGGATTCAACCCTGCCCCCCAAGTTAAATAGACAAACATGAAAATATTTTTTAAGGAAATAAAAAATGAAGAAAAAGAATGATGATGTCAAAAAAATCACCAATGAATTACATGTTGCTCACACTCTCGAAAAGTCGCCTGCACAGCAAAAAGAGAAAACCTGCAGAGAGCACTGGTGTGGTGCCGGCCAAATACCCTCCAAAGGTCAAGTTAGAATCTTTTACCACTCCAAAGTGCTAGAGAGGGTCTATTATGCGTATCTTGATTTGTGAGGGTATTGGGGTTTTTATAGTAGTCGAAAGTTGACCTCTTCCACTTAGAGTCGAAGTCTTTCCTTGTAGAAATTCTCTTGAGGAGGCCAAAACGTGATGGACAAATCTTTTCCTTATAGAGAAGATCCTCATTAATGCATGCAACTAATAGAGTCCTATTTGCGCTAGGATTTCATTTCGTGGTGTGTACCGCAAGTATTCCCATCAAGGATTTTTTTGGAGATTATGAGATAACAAAATCGAGTCCCTCCTAAACCCTGCATCCGTCTATACTGAGTCCGTTTAGGTGCGGATCTGTCTAGCACATATAAGGGCCCATCCACATTAGGGTCCGTCCATATTAAATTCTTCCTCTTCAGTTGCCCCTTTTACCCTTTGGGTTCGAGACATCAAGGCGGACACATGGGGTGACGGTTTGATAGGGACTCCGTGAACTTAGTGTAACCTTGATAGTCCTGTCAGTAAACAATCAGATCGTACGACATGTGTCACCTTCTCATTGGTTCTTTTCTCGGATCGGAGTGTCGCTTCATCTTCCGTGCACTCCCTATATATATATCACCCTTCTCCTTTCATTTTTACACTTTATGCTAAGAATACTCTGTCAAAGCACGACCGTCACCTTTGTCAGAGACCATTCCGTCCAATTACTACATCCGTCACCGTGTTAACTTGGTAAATACACCTTACATGTTTCTTTTCCATCGAATATACAATTTATTTTTCTAGATTTATAACCCGTCACCTTTCTCTAGACCCGTCATAGTATTAGGTTTTGTCATACCATGTAAGCTATGTCTAGTGCGTCAAGTAATCAATCTGTTGTCTGTGACGGGGTAGACTATGAGGATGTTCACTCATCGGGTCACAAAGACCAACTCAGTATGGGAGAAGATAGGAGTCTGTCCGCCTCTTCCCAGTCCTCAACAAATAAGGATATGGAGACGGCCGAGTCAGAGGAAAGTTCTAAGGATAGTGGGGAAGAACCAATTCAGGCCATCATAGGAGCTGAGGGGCCTAAGGAGTTCATTATGCTTCCGGAGTGGATGGTGAACGCCTTTGTATCCTTCATCAAAGAAAAACACTTTAATACATTCAGAGCAAATTACCAAATTCCTAACATTGTCCCCATCCGTCTTCCCTACAAGTCAGAGAGATGCTACTACAAAGGGGTGGCAGGTCTCGGGGTGTACGAACAAATGCTAAAGGCAGGGCTCAGGTTTCCGTTAAGCTCCCTTCACCATCAGCTTCTTAAGTACCTGGGCCTGTCCGTCAACCAGGTATCCCCTAATGCCTGGAGGGTCTTTATAGCCATAGAGGTCCTTTATGGAGCCATGACAGACAGTGCTAGGACGTTGATGGTGCGAGAATTCCTCAACTGCTACCGTCCTGATGAGATAGATAAATCAAGGGGGATGTATAGTTTTGTAGCTAGGAGTCCACTGTTGAAAGTCAACTATAATACACCAAACTCTAATAGGGACTGGAAGAGTCGCTATTTTTTCTTAGAGGGTGACGAATGGATGTGTCATCTAGGGGAGACGGATCCTATGCCCGTCGACACAACTTAGGGCGTACTGAACCTGTCCGATATGCGTTCGTCCTAGTGTTGAGCTCGGCCATTTAGTATTCCAATTTATTAACACTTTGTAATCATCCTTCTTCCTTTTTGTAGCCAGACGACACCCATAGGTAGATCTCGAAGAGTTTAGTTTTTTGGAAAATTTTTTTAAGAAAACCACGAAGGAGGAGAGGACTTGGGCAAAAATGGTCACTCCTGGTACCATCTTCTGGCATTGTGACGGGCCTGAACCTTCACCTGCTGCAAAAAAATACGACGCTAGAATCCGTCAACGTAAGTTCGAAGTAAAAACTAGCGATAGCAAAACTAAATAATAGAAAAAATTGTTCGAAGTAAAAACTAATAAAACTCAGTAATAAACTGGAAACTGAGGGAGCGTCGATGCTCTTCATGTCGTCTCTACTGGTAGTATCCCCGTAGGTGCTCCATGTTCCATGGGTGTTGCAGTTTCTATCCGTCCAGAGTTTCGAGGTGGTAGGTCCCTTTCCTTTGCCATAATGAGATCCTGTATGGTACTTCCTAGTTGGGGCCGAGCTTTCCTTGCGAAGGATCTCTAGCTGCTCCCATTACCTTCCGTAGCATAAGATCTCCAATCTGAAAGTCTCTATGTCTGACATTGGAGTTGTAGTATTTTGCCATGAGTTTCTGGTATCACGTCAACCTTTGCTCTGCTGTAGCCCAAACCTCATCCACCAAGTCTAGTTGAAGCCGCAAGGCCTCTCCGTTCTTATCCTTGTTGTAGTTCTCCACCCGATAGCTTGTAAGCCCTACCTTCACTGGAATGACAGCCTCACTACCGTATGCTAGTCTAAATGGTGTTTCTCCAGTAGGTGTTCTTGCCGCAGTATGATATGCCCATAAGACGCTTGGTAGTTCGTCAGGCCAAATTCCCTTAGCCCCCTCGAGCCAGGTCTTGATGATCTTGAGCAAGGACCGATTCGTGACTTTGACTTAGCCATTGGCCTGCGAGTGTGCGGGTGACAAGTAGTGATTCCTAATACCCAGCTCCGAACAGAAGTCCCTGAACGCACTATTGTCGAACTGCTTTCCGTCGCCGGAGACGAGCACTCTGGGTATCTCGTACTTGCATATGATATTTTTCCCTACAAAACTTCGGATGTTCTTCTCTGTGATAGTGGCTAAGGCCTCTGCCTCCACCCACTTAGTGAAATAGTCGATAGCAACTACCAGAAATTTTAGTTGCCTTACTGCCGTAGGGAAGGGGCCCATGATGTTTAGTCCTTATTGGGCGAATGGCTAAGGGGACGTCATGGGTGTCAACTCCTCGATTAGTTGCCTGATTAGATTATTGAACCTTTGAAATTTTTCGCAAGTCTTGACGTAAGCTTGTGCATCCTTTTGCATTATAGGCCAATAGTACCCTGCTCAGATCAATTTTTGCACTAAGGACTGTGCCCTTGAATGGTTTCCACAAATGCCCTCATGGCCTTCTCTCATTATGTAGTCTGCTTCCTCGTGACCCAAACACCTCAGGTACGGTCGTGAGAATCCCCTTTTGTATAAGACATCATTGATCAGCACAAATTGCGAGGCTTGGACTTTCAGCTTCCTGGCTACATCTATTTCGTCTGGTAGTGTGCCCGTCTTCAAGTAGGCTATTAATGGCGTAGTCCAATTTTTCTCAGAATTCACCTCCTGCACTTTTGTTCCGTCATCAATAATTGAGGAAACTTGGACAACGACAATACCTGATCAGGGACTAGCATAAATTCTGCAGAGGCTGCTTTTGCCAGACGGTCGGTACATTCGTTCTCCTCCCTTGGGATTTGAATGAATCTAACTTCGAGGTTGCCGATCTAATTCTTGACTTTTTCCAAGTACTTCTTCATCCTTTCATTTTTGCATTCGTAGACTCCATTAATCTGACTTGTTATTAACTGGGAATTGCAATGTATGACCACGTTTTCAGCAGCTACTGTCTTTGTGAGGTCTAGCCCAACCACCAATGCTTCATACTCGGCCTCGTTGTTGGTCGTTGGGAAGTCCAGTTGAATCATGCATTCGATTTTATCTCTGTCAGGGGTTTGGATCACCACACTGGCACCTCCAGCTTGCCTATTTGAAGATCCGTCCGTGTGGATGCTCCATTGTCTGAAGGCATCTACCCCCTTGCCTTCTAATGGAGTATATTCAACGATGAAGTCTGCCACAACTTGCCCCTTTATTGCAGTTCGTAGGCGGTACTATATATCAAACTTGCTCAACTCTATTGCCCATAGAGCCAATCGTCCGGCAGCCTCAGGGCTGCTCATGGCTGTTTTTAGAGGCTGATCCGTCAAGACTATGATGGCATGGGCCTAGAAGTACGGCTTGAGTTTTCAGGCTGCAGTTACCAGTGCGAAGGCCAACTTCTCCATCTGGGGGTACCTCTTTTCTGCCCCCCGGAAACCCCTACTTATGAAATAGATGGGTCGTTGAAATCCTTCCTCTTCTCTTACTAAGGCCGCGCTGACTGCTGCTTGCGAGACCGCTAAGTAGAGGTAGAGTTCTTCCCCTGGTTTGGACGGGCTGAGCAATGGTGGAAAGGTAAGGTATTTCTTCAGGTCTTCAAATGCATTCTAGCACTCGTCCATCCATTCAAACGATTTTCTCAAGGTACGGAAGAATGGTAGGCATTTGTCCGTCGCTTTAGAAACGAACTTGTTTAAGGCTGCAATTTTTCCATTCAAGCTTTGTACCTCTTTCACCGTCCTTGGTGGTTTTAACTCCATGATAGCCTGTATCTTTTTTGGGTTGACCTCTATACGTCTTTGGAATACCATGAATCCCAGGAATTTTCCTGCCGTCATTCCGAACACACACTTGCTTGGATTCAGCTTCATGTTGTATGACTGAAGGGTGTCGAACATCTCTTGGAGGTCATCTAGGTGGTCATTTTCACGCAGGGTCTTTACCAACATGTTATCAATGTAGACTTGTACGTTCCTTCCAATCTGGCGTGAATATTTTGTTCATTAGCCTCTAGTACGTCGCCCCCGCGTTCTTGAGCCCGAATGGCATCACCTTGTAGCAAAATAGTCCTTGGCTGGTGACAAAGGAAGTTTTCTCTTGATCAGCTTCCTTCATCTTGATTTGATCGTAGCCTAAAAAGGTGTCCATGAAGCTTAGGAGCTAGTATCTAGCCGTTGAGTCTACCAGAGTATCTATCCGAGGGAGGGGGTAGCTATCCGAGGGAATGCCCTGTTGAGGTCTGTGAAATCGACGCACATTCACCACTTCCCGTTAGCCTTCTTGACCATGACTACATTCGCCAACCAATCTGGGTAATATACTTCTCGAATGAAATCTGCTTCTAGTAGTTTCCTGACCTCTTCTGCTATCGCTCTGTCTCGTTCTTAAGGAAACACTCACTTTCTCTGTCGGACGGGTGAGGATTCGAGGTTCACGTTGAGCTTGGGAACCATGACTGAGGGATCAATCCCGGGCATGTCCTCGTGGCTCCACGTGAATACATCTTGGTTTATCCTAAGGAATGCTGCGAGGGCTTGATGTATTGGATAGCTGGCCAACGTCCCCATCCTAGTCATCCATTTAGGCCTTGATTTATCGAGTGCTATCTCTTCTAATTCTTCAACCAGCTCAGCTATGGTCTGTCTTTCTTCTACGCACATAGTCTACTGTGTGATCTTCCATTTCAAGCATGGCGACGTAGCATTTGCAAGCGGCCACCTGATCTCCTCATAACTCTCCAACCCCAAATCTATAGGGAATTTGATCATTAGGTGCTACGTCGATGTTGCAACCTTCCACGAGTTAAGAATGAGCCGTTCGATAATAGCATTGTATGCGGATGAACAGTCGACCACGAGAAACGTCATATTCGTAGTGAGCTGCTGAGGATAGTCGCCAACTGTTACCGAGATTGTGACTGACCCAATGGGATTACTCTCGTTCCTCCAAAGCCTACCAACAGGGAGCTGGTCGATATCAACCTGTTTTCGTCGATTCCCATTTGCTGGAATGCTGGGTAGTATAGGATGTCTGCCAAGCTGCCATTGTTAACCAACACTCGATGAACATTGTAGTCAGCCACACGTATGCTGACAACAAGTGTGTCGTCATGTGGATGATGAAGGTGTCGCGTATCTTCTTCAGAGAATCCGAAAATAGGGCTTTCCCTTTGCGCTATCTTCGATACGGCTCCCGTTATCTAGACATTCTGGACCATCCTGAGGTAGGTTTTTTGTGCCTTTTTGGAAGAGCCAGTGGTCGCGGTTCCCTCCACGATCATCCATATGTCTCCAATTGGGGGTCTTTGACGCTCATTATCCCGTCGGGGGGCGTGCTCTTGGGGATTTGGATCCGTCTTCTCCTTGCTGACAAACTTCTGCAACTTTCCTTATTTGATGAGGGCCTCAATCTGTTGCTTTAAACCGTAGCAATCAGCCGTGTCGTGACCGTGGTCACAGTGGAAACGACAGTACCTATTTTTAGATCCCTTACTTGGATCACTCTTGAGTTTTCTTGGAAATGTTAAAGCCCCCTCGTCCTTGGTCTATTAGGGCATTCAACGAGGTGAAGCTTGTAAACCTTCTTCCTGGGGGCTTAGGGCACCTTTCGTCCCTTTTGTCTCCTGTTCTGGGCCTCTTCCGTTCTTCGTCCTGCCGTGTGTCTTCCTGTTGCTCTCTCTTTCTGGGCTTTTCGTCTTGGGTCAATAGTGCGTCTTCCGCATTCATGTACTTGGTGGCCCTATAGAGCACTTCTGACATGATTTTCGGGTCGTTTTTGTAGAGAAAGAACAAAAACTTACCCTTTCGTAACCCATTCGTGAAGGCTGCTATCAATATCTTATCGTCGGCTTCATCGATCGAAAGTGCTTCCTTATTGATGCGGGTTATGTAGGATCTCAACGTCTCATCCTCTCACTGTCTGATGCTCATCACGCATGCCGTGGACTTCTTGTACCTATGTCCCCTGATAAAGTGCGAAGTGAACTAGGCGCTTAGCTCCTTGAAAGTGCTAATGGAATTTGGTGTCAACCGGCTGAACCAAATCCTCGCGGCTCCCTTTAGTGTTGTGGGGAACGCCCTACACATTATCTCATCCACGACCCCTTGAAGGTGCATGAAGGTTTTGAACGCCTCCAGGTGGTCTAGAGGGTCTTTCAGTCCGTCGTAACTATCGATCTGTGGCATTCGAAACTTCTGTGGTAAGGGGAAGGAGTTGACGACCGTAGTGAACGATGATTCTATTCAATTGACCAAATCATCAAGGTCGCTGGATACTCTCCCCTTTAGGGCACTCATCATGACCTCCATTTGTTCCTTCATTGCCAGCATCTCCACGATAATGGGAGGTGGAGCCATATCGATGAGGGATGGGAGGCTGATATTTTGCCGTTCTGGCCTGCTTGGGGCATTACTACCTTCAGGCCCCTCTCGATCCCCTCGTACAATACTGGTACCTTCTTGTTCCCTTTGATTGTTTGGTGACACGTTTTTCTGGCGCAACTGTTCTTCTAGGTAGCGATTTTGATTGGTGAGGCACTCCACAGCTACGGCGAGAGTCTGTATTTGTCTCTCAAGGGGAGTCATGGGTGGTTCTTCCTCTTGGATGTTATTGGTGGTTGCCATTGAGTGGGTTAGCACCATGTAACTCTTTTGTCTGGGAAGCGATAGTGCGGCTTTCGAATCACGAAAGAAACGCTATATTTCCCACAGACGGCGCCAACTGAATGTCGAAAAAATCACCAATAAATTACACATTGCTCACACTCTCGAAAAGTCGCCTGCACAGCAAAAAGAGAAAACCTACAGAGAGCACTGATGTAGTGCCGGCCAAATACCTTCTGAATGTCAAGTTAGAATCTTTTACCACTCCAGAGTGCTAGAGATGGTCTATTATGCATACCTTGATTTGTGAGGGTATTGGAGCTTTTATAGTAGTTGAAAGTTGACCTCTTCCACTTGGAGTCGAAGTCTTTCCTTGTAGAAATCCTCTTGAGGAGGCCAAAACATGATGGACAGGTCTTTTCCTTATAGAGAAGATCCTTATTAATGCATGCAACTAATAGAGTCCTATATGCGCTAGGATTTCATTTCGTGGTGTATGCCGCAAGTATTCCCATCTAGGGTTTTTTGGAGATTATGAGATAACAAAATCGGGTCCCTCCTGAACCCTGCATCCGTCTGTACTGAGTCCATTCAGGTGCGGATCCGTCTAGTACATATAAGGGCCCATCCACATTAGGGTCCGTCCATATTAAATTCTTCCTCTTCAAAGAAGATTAGTGCCAAGAATAATAAGAAAGGGCCATTAAAAGAAGGGGAAAGATGGAAGGAAACCTTTCATAGAGAAGTGCAAGAACACCAGGGTTAGAGCTCCTAAAGCTTGTCCGTAGGACAATAGCACATAACGACTGCACCCTCTCTCTATAGAGACCTTGATGACTATGATCAACCCAGAAAAGAGCAAATTGGCAATTACACGGAGAATAAATGGCGTCAATAAATCAATCAAAGTAGAGATAACTGTTGAATAAATGATGGTATATATGAAAATATATACCATCATTTATTATAGTATTATCTTAGAAAAGATAAAACTATATTTACTGTATTTATCTGTAGATTTTAATTGGAAAACCAAAAATACACCATTTAAGGAGCAGTACTGCGTTCTCTCCTTTTAATTAATGTAATTCAAACTATTAATTACTAAATAAAAGACAATAAATTAATCTTATATGTTTTTTGATTGTGCACAAAACCAAATCGACCTAATATTGAATGCAAATTCTACATTGATTCCAATTGCACTTTAACAGAGGCTAGTGCTTTTTGAATTTTCTCAAAGGAAATTAATTTTTATAGTAGTTCAGTCCCATAAAATTTAAAAAAAAAATTAAAAACAAAAGCTATATAAACTTCAGGGCACAATACCCAGGCCAAAATAGAGTAATTCTAGTTGGTAGGTTCTAAATATTTAGTCTTAAATGTTTAGGTTCTAATTTTGTTGTATGTTGACAAACAGAAAACAAAAACATACCTAGTATAAGATCTTAGTGTCTTAGAAGTGTTTTAGACATTGCTCAAATTGATACAAATTAAGATTCAAAAACATACAAGTTGCAAAAAGAATAATTCAAAAACTGTCAAGCTCGAATGATTGAGAGAGGCTTTTGACCGATCAAATTGCGATTTGCAGAATTTTAATTGAAACCCAACAACCTGCAAAATGTTTAGGGTTTGAGTTCAACACTGCTAGGTATAAAAGCAAAACCCTAAAACACATTTTTCAAGTGTTAAGAGTTATTCCTATGAGATCCGTGATGGTCTGTAATCTTCTAATTCTACAAGCACCTACTGGAGATCAAATCCATATTGCTAGTATAGGTGGAGTAAAGTTGTTGCCAAGCCTTTAGCTATCAAGTGTACTGAAGATCAAAGCATGAGAAACTATCCTGGGCCCCACTACTTATTTCATTCAACTCATACGGATTTCATTAGGTACTCATTAACGTTCATTACAGTTTTCTAATTTGATCTCAATAGTTTGCCCATACCTTCCACGTTCAGTGTGTTTCATCATTCTCTCACTTTCTTTTCCCCATAGAGTCATGTACAAACCAAGAATGATCAACATAGCTCCTAAGATACTGCAAATGTTTGAAAATAGAAATAAATCAGAATCTACCATTCACATTCCTTTGAAAGAAAAGAGAAAAGGCTTGTAAAATAAAAAATCTCAAACCATTGGGGAAGTGATCCAAGCAAGTAAATGTATATACCTTCCCAAGTACAATGCCTCTCTTAAAATTAGTAGTCCCATAATAGCTGTAAGTAGAGTACACAATGGTCTAAATGCTGTCATGAAAACTGGACCTTTTCTTTGTGAAACCAATGTTTGAAGATAATATGTAATTCCATATATTGCAACTCCCTATAAAATGTGACATTTACATAACAGTTTAAATTATGTATGAAAACTATGTACAATATGTAATTCCGTATGGTCGAATTCCTTGAAAAATGGGTAATGTTCTAGAACTCACACTATAAATGGGAGCAAGAAGGGTGATGTTCCATGACAACCTCCAAGAGGAAAGTTTATGATCAAAAATTGCTGCCATGATTGTTGAGAGTAACGTGCCTGATAAGCATGTCAATGCTGTAAGAGCTAAAGGTGATGGGTACTCCTTAATTGTTTTAGTCTGTATTAATCATCTGACATCAGTTAGTATCATCACAAAAAGTATAAACAATATATGGTTTTATACAACGTTATCCTCTAGCTAATGCAAGCAAGGCAAGGGAACATAAAAATTGCACTGAGAAAAGGTAATCAAGAATGCTTAGGATTTAGGAAATCCCTTGTGTGTGTTTGTTTCTTAAAAATAAAATAAAAAATAAAAAATAGAAAACTAGGGAAATCAAAATTTGATTTTTTTAAAAAAAATGCTTTAATCGTTAAAAAAGAAAAAAAAAATGGAGATAATAGTTTTAGATTTTGAATACATGGTTCTTGAAAAATGGTATCGAAACTACTTATATGCGACTTTGGGTATTGTGTGGCTTTCGTTATAGTAGCAAATGCCTACCTTCAATTCATAAGAATTTCCATAGTGTAAGTGGGGCATATTGAAGTGGGTAGT
The DNA here is from genome assembly GCA_030445155.1 of Quercus variabilis. Lineage (NCBI taxonomy): Eukaryota > Viridiplantae > Streptophyta > Magnoliopsida > Fagales > Fagaceae > Quercus > Quercus variabilis. Next base: position 64,290,855 of record CP129448.1, on the reverse strand, counting down.
GTCCATTACACATTGCCTATTACATACCACAACAAACAAACATTTCAATTCAAAAAGTTTTGAACGAAAATTTCAATTAAAAAATAGACTAAATTTTGATTCAGGATTAGACAGTGACCTCATAAATAATAAATACTTTAATTAAATATATGATTCTCGACTTATTAAATTTTTAGAACAATTACTCTTGAACATACTTCCTCGTTTTCCTCTAGGAAACAGGATCTTCTAAAAATAATAATAATTAAAAAAATAAAATAAAAGAAAGAGGAAATAGGCCTATAAGGACTTCCTTACTGCAGGACCTTTCCAGTTCAACAATGAAAAATAAAATGAAAGAATAGCTCATTTATAAGTAAATATATTGTTAAAATCCTTGTTAATTTTTCAAAGGGTAACTAGTTTTGTGAGTTTTGCCTTGAGAAAGATTTTTTTTGAAGCCCCACGTTGAAATATAAGAAATAATGCTATATGGACCAGGTTTGGGTCCAATGTACAAGAACACTAAACTCAACTCTTACCCATGCTATATATATTCCTTTGCACTTCAACATTATTATTATTATTATTATTATTATTTTAATCTGATTGGAATAATTCGCCTTGTATAGATTTTAAAACGATAGTGATAGGATGCCAACGATTTGGAATGTGAAGTGCCATTGATTTGGATTGTAACAATGTGTACATTCGAATGTTGGGACTCACATTAGACATGTATTATTAAGGTTTTTTTTTTTTTTAAATGGAAAGACTACTAATATTATTCAAAACGAGAAGCAATAATTATATCTCGAAACAGAACTTGTTCTAAGAAACAAGGATTCTCTTCTATCTAAGCAAAGAAATCAACAATACTTATGCCCGTTTTACTAGTAAATAGGTAGATCTATTCTTTCAATGTCAATGAGATTGAGATGGAAAGTTGTTTCCCCAATTTCTTCTTTCAAACTCCCATTTCTCTCACAACCTTCAATCATTCCATCAAGCCCACTCTTTCTCTTTAGATTCACTTCCCCCTCACCCCACCCTCCTCCCTTTCTTCTTTGTTGTCATCATCAACATTGAAAGATAGTGAAATCAATTGTATTTGAGTGCTAAATTAAAATTGATGTTTGGTTGATAACATAAGCTTTTTTTATCATTTTTGAGTTACTAACTTCCTAGCTTAACATGATCGGGTCATGTGGCAATTGATCCTAAACCCTATTAAATTTGTGAAAACCCTTATGATTCTATTTAGAATATTTAAGTGATTACAAGGAACTTGAAAGCTCAATAGTGTAAAACACTATAGCTTGTTTAGACTCTCAATTTTAAACTTACAGCTAAATTGCTTTTACTCTACCTAACTAAGTGTGAAATAAGAGTAAATGAAACACAATAAATTGGAACTACTCTCTAGTGCATAAACATAAACAATAAACAATAAATGTAAAGCACAAAGAGTAAGGGAAGAGAGATGCAAATACAAGATAACACCGAGATGTGTTATTGAAGAGGAAACCAAAGTACTCAGTGAAACACTTCTCTGCATTCCTCCAAGCCGAAATGATCCATTAGTGAATAAAGTTAGAGTACAATGACATCAAAAAGACCCTTCAAGCCTAATCTACTCAATATACTTGAAACCTCCAAGTTCCAGCTCCCAACAGACTTCACCAAGTCATGTTTTCACTAGTTATCCCCACAATTAGCTCCAAATTGTATCTACCAATCAATGGCTTCTTTCAATGCTTCCCATACGCACCAAAACATCTCTCAATACTTAGATTGAGTGAGGTAAGTGTTTAGACTAAAAAACTCTCAAGGATTTGTACTTAGAGAGGTAAAAGTAGAGGAAAACTAAGAGAAATTGTGTAAATAATTGTGGGTTTACAATTTCTAACTCTCAAGTGTATTTCTAGGGTTTTCTCTCTGAAAATATCCTTACAATTTCGTGAGTAATAAGGGCTTATGTAGTGTAGGTAAAGAAGTGAGGAAAGCACACTTTAAAATCATCTAGGCAATGAGTTTCGCGGGTCATCTGTGAGTTGTTCCAGTTGCAAAATGACTCGTGAAATACTTCTTAGCACTTGACTATTCAGCTTCCAACATGTGCTTCTCACGTGGCCTTTCGCGGGTTGTCTACTTGCGAGTAAGTCGTAAACTTCACTGTCCTTCACAAATTTTCACCAAACTCTCACACTTAACCCTTACATTAAATCCCACAAACATATAAGGAAATGATTTACTAAATAGAATCAAATTTGACATGGAATTAAAACCAACAAAACATAGTTGAAAATCACAACTTTATAGAACTCTAATTGTAATTAGTCATTTTTGGGTGTCGCATAAATGGGTCTAGCATCTTCTTAGATTTGTGTGTGTGTTTTGCCTTTGTTGGGGGACCACAATTTGATTCTACAACCACTCTGAAAATAGGCCCACCATATGTGATGTTGAAGGCCACAAAAGATTTAAGTCTGTCTTCCTCATCATTAATTGATTTTGAAGTGGAAAGGCACAACTCATGGTACGACAGTCTTGTTTATTTTTTATCTTCATTTTCTGTGCTCCCTTCCATTACCTTTAAAGGGTAGAAAGCAATAAACCCTAACATAGTGTTGAGGTCCAAAATTACAATAAGGAACCACAGACCTTAAAAGTAAGAAAGGCCCAACCTATAAAGAAGAAAGGCTTGGCCCTCAAAGGAATAAATAAGTAAGGAGCTTGGCCTGTGGAGAGAAAAGAATAAAATATTTGGCCTTAGGAAGAAAGAGAGACACAAAGGGAAGCATAAGTCACGGGCTTAAGCAGAAGAAGGTATTCAAGTAAGCCCAACAGGGAGGTAGGTGGGAGCTGTGCCAGGTTACCTAGGATCCACTAGAGTCAGAGGGAGGGGATCATTGGGAAGTGCAAGGAAGAACCAACTGGGATTTGGACAGCTCGGAGAGGCATGCCCATGGGCATAAGGAACGAAGAAGGCATGTCCCATCAGCCACTCACAATTGCAAAGAAAATTTTTAGGAATAGATGGTGACTTAGGAATCAGCACCTGATGAAGGAGCTTGGTACGTCGGGCAAAGCAAGAAGGTGAACCAAGAAGGAAGGTGGCTGGGAGCCTTTTTACCTTCCATAATCAACAATGAAGAATCTGCCCATTTAGAGGAAAGGGGCAAAATGTGAGGTAGCCACAGCTTTGAAATGTCTTTTTAGAGACCTTGGGAAAAGGATGAGAGGCTTTGACTTGGGAAAAAGCATCTAGGGTTGCTCAAACAGGATCTCCCATAAGAGGAAGCCCAGTTGAGGACTTTTGGGCTACCAAACCTCAAAGGGAAATAATGAGAGAATGGGGAAAGGACCAGCCACCAATGTTATAGACATAACATTGGTTTTGGTACCCAAAGCACAAAGAATGGATCAATGGCATGGAAGAAAACCTAGAAGTGGCACCATAAAAGGGGTTAAAGCCCCAACCAAAAGGCATTTAGCAAAGAAGCACTTGATACACCAGAAAAGATACAAAAGAGATTTATAAGGTTGAAATACAGTAAAAAAAGTGTGAGATGTCGCAAGGGATCCTACGAAAATATTGGAGGATACACTAGGATTCAAAGGGATTCAAACCTCACAAGTCTTGGAAGCCCAAGAGAGCTATGTAAGTCTATGATTTTGCAACATTATTGAACCTTGTGATATATCCCAACTGAGTAGGACTCAATGTATTCAAATATTTGATATAATGAAAATATAATCTCACTCTACTTTTTGGGATTCCTAACTTTCCTTTTATTTGCACTTTTGAGTTCCTTTGCTATTCCTTAGTTATTCTTCTAACCAAGATATATGTGTGTCTATGTGTGTGTGTGTGTGTGTGTGTGTGTGTATTTGTGTTGTGGAGCCCATGTCATGTGCATAGATTGGCTCGTAAACGGCCCAACAAAGCCGCAGTGAGTCAAGCCCAGTCCACCAACTATTTACACTATCCTTTGGAGGCCTAGGATCCTCTCAAATTATTGGGCCTAGGCCTTATCCAAAGTAGGAACCCACATTAAAAGGCGACTCCACCAGGGAATGGGAAAAGGAGAGAGAAGAAGCAGTCCCTTCATAAGTATGGCTCTAAGACTAAGGAATAGTAAGGGTACCGATGTGCCACCTGCGGCATCAGAGCCCATGGGAGAAAATGAAGTTGTCTCCAAGCAGAGGAACGATAGAGAAGAACCAAATCATATGGTCCAAATGGTAGAGATGATGAAGGATCTCCAACAAGAGATCTGTCAGCTAAAAGAAGGAAGGACTAGGAGATTAAAGATAATGCCCTTCCACTGGCCAACGAGGAAAGGGCCTAACTAAAAGGAGGATTAGCAGTAGGCAGGGGAGGCGATCCTCAGTACCTTAACCTAGTAGACGTAAATGCTTTTTTTGAGTAAGAAAGAGAGAAGCACTCGAGGATTCCTAAACAATTCTCTAGGGATCCCCCTTTTCTAGCAAAGCTCTTTGGTAAGCCCTATCTTAAAGGATATGAGTCACCAAAATTCCACCCTTTTGATGGTAGAAAAGGGAGTGTCGTGGAGCATGTAAGCAGATTTATCCACATCATGGGTCCCTATGCTGGGGACAAGGAATTATGTCTAAGAGAACTTGCTAAGTCTCTAGCAGATCGAGCATACACATGGAACACCACTTTAAGGCCTGGGTCCATCAGAACTTGGGATGACATTGTGGAAAGGTTCTGTGCAAAATACTATGTAGGCGAAGACAAAGTCACATTCGTAAATCAGATGGTGAAGTAAAGGCTTGGAGAGGGTCCTGTCCAATTTATCAAGAGATTTGAGGATGTCTCTTTTAATTGTTATGGTGACCATGAAGAAAAGGAGCTCATAAAAACTTGCATATCCAACATGATTTTTTATTATAGATTCAACTTGGAGAATCTATGTATAACTTAGTTTGCTGATTTATTTTAAAGAACAAGAAGGATAGCCTTGACCATAAAGACCAAAAGAGTGTCAGTCTCTTAGGCTATAACAGCTTCAATAGGAGAAAAGAAGAGGAGACTTCAGGGAAAGATGACTGAGGAGCCTTTAGTGATCCCATGTACCATAGAAGAGTTGAACCACGTCTTGGACAAATGGATAAGAGATGGGGTTGTCAGACCATATCCTAGGTCTAGACCACCAACAGAGGAAGAAAGAAAACCCACTATTTTACAGAATTCATAACTATGTTAAGCATGCCACGAAGGATTGTTGGACCATTCAGAGGCTCTTTCACAAAAAGCTAAGAGAGGGAACCCTAGAGCTCACTTAGCGAGAACCAGAGGTGCAGAGGAATCCCTTGCCCAATCACAAAGGGAAAGGGGTAGTGGCTATCGTAATCCATGGGAGTCCAGCTAACTTAGAATCAGAAGAATCGGAGGGATCCTGTCACCCAAACATCGTTAAGACTCTCTAGAGGAACCCCAAGTTCAGGTTCCTATTCAACCAGCTAGGATTTAGACCAGAAGCAAGAAGGATCGCAACAGAATCCCTCATGAGCATAGCCGCAGATTCAGGAGTGGAATGTTTTATGGTTGAATCTTATGCAATAAAGCTTTCTTGGAGACTACCAATGTAATAACCTTCACAGATGAGGATATGGAGGTTGAGTATCCGGACCATCGAACACCCTTTTATTTGGCAAACACCATAAATGGTGTTCAGATCAGAAGAGCATTGGTAGACATAGGAGCTTCACTCAACCTCATTGCCTTGAGTACCTTGGAAGCTATAGGGATGTCTAGCAATAGGATCCTAGGGGCTTTTATGGAAATGACAGGATTTTGAGGAACTGCAAAATCCACTGAAGGGTATCTGCAGCTAGCTATAAGAGTGGGCCCCATAATGGCTTTGAATCAGTTTCATGTAATCAATTCAGAAGTTTCTTATCACATCCTGTTGGGGTGGTCGTGGCTCTATAAACATCGTCTAATCCCATCAACTTAACATCAACACGTGAAGGGAAGATTAATTGGGAGGCCCATAAGGATCTCTGCCAATCCTTACCCTTTCAACAAGGGAGAAGTAAATTTTATGGAGACTATGTTTTATAATGAGCTAACACTAGATGATGAGTGTCCTACACTAAGGACCTTAGGGGCTTCTACCTTAGAAGAAAAGGAAGGAAGTAATACCCATGACCTAAGGGATCTTTTGGATAGAAAAAGGCAAAAGAAATAAACTAGTTCGTCAAGATCCTGGGAATGTGTGGTTTTTCGAGAGCTCGAGAGAAGGTTGATATATCACTTTTAAAGGTGCACGAGACTTGAATGCATCCCACAGGAGGGTCCTAGACCACTAGATTGTATGATGGCCTAAGAGGAGATCCTAGAGGACATGGAGAAAAAAGCATAGATCCTACCCAAAGAGGAGTTGGAAGAAGTAAACCTAGGGGCTGACCTAGGAAATCCTAAGCTTGTTTTCATTAGTAGCCAACTGTCAACAAAAGAAAAAGAGCAACTGCTAAAGTTATTAAAGAAAGATGTGGATGTATTTGCATGGACCCATGATGAGATGTCTGACCTAGATCCCAGGTTGGTGGTCCATTCTCTTAATGTTGATCCGGGAACCAAGCCAGCAGTCTAGCCAGCTAGGATCTTCCACATTAAGGTGGAAGCACAGATCACTCAAGAGGTAAAGAAGCTATTGGCAGTAGGATTCATCAAGCCCATCTAGCATTCCCGATGGCTTTCTAAGATAGTTCCTATGAAGAAGAAAAATGGACAAATCAGGCGTTGTGTGAATTTTCATAATTTAAACAAATCATGTCCTAAAGACTAGTTCCCCTTGCCCAATATTGATCTTCTTGTAGATTCAATCGCGAGGAACTCCATGTTTTCCTTTATGGATGGATATAATGGGTATAATCATATACAAATGGTGGCTAAGGATACAAAGAAAATAGCATTTAGGACCCCAATTGAAAATTTTTATTACACTATAATGCCGTTTGCCCTTAAAAATGTGGGAGCCACGTACCAGCGTACCATGACAGCAATCTTCCACGATATAATACACTAGGAGATGGAAGACTATGTAGATGATATTGTGGTAAAATCAAAGAGCAGAGAAAGACAATTTCAGGTACTTGAACGAGTCTTTGAATAGTGTACAATGTATAAACTGTGCATGAACCTACTAAAGTATGCCTTTGGAGTGTCCACTAGAAAGTTCCTTGGTTTCCTAGTACATCATAGAGGAATAAGTGTGGATCCAACTAAGGACACTACCATAGCAACCATGAAAAGACCTTCTACTATCAAGGAGCTCAAAAGTTTCTTGGGAAGAGTCTCCTATATCAGGCGATTCATACCAAGCCTAGCCTCGGTCACTCACAGACTGTCCAAACTATTGAAAAAGGGAGCTAAATTCACGTGGGGAACTGAGTAGCAGGATGCCTTCTAGAAACACCAATAAATCATGAACCATCTGCCTACACTAGAAGCACCAATACGTGGAAAGCCTCTATTGTTGTATTTGGCATCTACTTCCCAGGCAATTGGAACACTGTTGGCTCAAAAAGATGACAAAGGAAATGAGAAGCCCATTTATTATGTAAGCAGGGCTCTGAAAGATGTAGAGACAAGGTATCCTAAGATAGAGAGGGCATGCTTGGTGGTCATTTATGTCTCTTAAAGGTTAAAGTGTAATTTCTCAGCTCATCAAATCCTTTTGGTGACAAAGTCTTATCCTATAAAAGTTCTTCATTTGCCTTTGTTGATTGGAATAGTGGCCCAATGGTTGATGCTGCTTTCTCAATATGAAATAGGCCTGAAGACCCCCAAAGCTGTCAGGAGTTAAGCCATAGCAAAATTATTGGCCCAATTCCCAGGAGAAAAGAATGCCCACTGAGCGAGGAGATCCCAAGTAAGAAGTGGACCATAAGGTTCGTTGGATCAGCCTTCAAATGGTGTAGGAATCGTGCTAAGTTGTAAGGATGGAGGAACCATGCCATTTTCCTTCAAGCTTGAGTTCACTTTCTCAAACAATGTTGCTAAGTGTGAGGCATATCTAACAAGACTAGCCATAGCTCTTAGCATGGGAATCAAGCACATGAGAGTACTTGGAGACTCCAACCTTGTGGTTTCTCAAGTTAAGGGAGATGTTGCTCTAAGGGAGCCAAGTCTAGCATCCTATCGTGCTTAGGCATAGAAAGTGGAAAGAAAATTCCAAACTGTTAGGTTCTAAAGACTTAGGAATTTATGTATTTAAAACTCTAATGTGTGTTGTTGGCAAACCATGATCAAAACAAGTTATTAGTCTTGTTTAGACTTGCTTAAAGTGTGGGAGTTTTATGTAAAGTTGCTGCAGAAGTATTAGTGATTTTCAGCCTAGCTCGATCGATCAAAAATTAAACTCGATTGATCAAATCTCGGGTAGAATGTTTTTTTCTGTAGAATTTCCAACTCAACCCAAGCCTATTAAGGATTAGGGTTTTAGATCTACTTCTCCCACTATATAAAGGAAATCTTAAGCCACGTTTTTGAGAACTTTTGAGAGAGAGAAGAGTGTGTCTCTTTTGTATCTAGGGTTTTGTACCCAAACCTCTCCAAGGTCTTTGTTGCTCATATTGCTGTTTTGTGTAAATCTCTTGTGAGATCTAGAGGAGTTTTCCTTTACACAGAGCTTAGGATTTTCAAGGAGGAGATGTTATCTACACCTTGATAATCAACTCAGTTACTGCTATTGGAGCTTAAAGAAAAACAAGCGGGGGTGCTTGTATCTTGATTGGAGAATCCAAGAAAGAAAGAGTCTGTGGATTCGGAGCTTGCACGTGGTTGTGTCAGTAAGTTCTACTGGTGAGTAGCATTAGGAAGTCAAGCAGGGAGCTTGTAAGTCTTTTTGTATGAACTTCGATTCTTTCGCATAGTGGATTTAGGTTTACCTTAAGGATAGCTAGATCAAATCCTCCCCATGTTTTTACCGTGTGGTTTCCTAGGTTATCATATCATTGTATTCTTTATATTTCCGCTGCTTTGCACGATATGATATATTTGCTTAACCTAGATATGTTTAATTTTGACTTAGTAATCACTTGGCTAATTAACTAGGTTAATCTAATTGTGTTTTAAGGGGTTTAAATTTCTATCTAGTGGTATCAAAGCGGGTACCTCTTTTGTCTATAGATCCTTTGATCTAAGAGCTCATCCTTGACCCCTGTTATCATGGATAATTTGAAGTGTCTTTCTGCTCATGCTTGTGATGCTTTGAATAAAAAGGACATAACTGTTTCTATTGATTTTTTTTATGCTTTTAAAACTCTTCGTAAGGAATTATCTAAATCTTTGAAAATTTCTAAGAAATTCAAGGAAGTGTTAAAATTGGCTAATATTGAAAAAGAGGATTTGATTGTGAGATTGGATGAGTCAAATAAAAAGAATGAATTTTTGAGAAATCAAATTTCCTCTCAAGATTAGAAGATGAAAAGCTTATAACAAGAGTAAGTTGAATCTAAAGCTAAAATTGAAAATTTGACTAGTACCAAGCCTGCTGTTGATAACAGAAGTGTTTCTGTTTCTCTTAAGCCTAAAACTGAGAGCGTTTACATCCCTCCTTTTAAGAGGAATAATAAAAAAAAGGCTTATTTTGCTAGGTTAGACAAAGGTAAAAGTTCTGATGTAGACGCTGAAGTTTCTATACCTAAGTCTAAGCCTACTGTTAGAGAGCATAATAAATTTGTTTTTGTGCCTACCTGTCACCTTTATGGTGTTGTTGGTCATATTAGACCAAATTATTCTTTGTTGAGGCAAAAACCAAAATTTGATACTAGACTTACTGTTAGGAATAATGATGTTCCTAAATTTGTTTCTGTTTGTCACTTTTGTGGTATTTTTGGTCACATTCATCCTAATTGTCATAAATTGAAATTTAAGCATTCTGTATTTGAATCTAGGATATGTGATGATATTTCTCCTACCATAAGTCCAAATAAATTGTTTCATATGCTGTTGAAAAGTTTAAACTTATTGGCTTGTGAAAGGAATTTGCAGGATTTCAGTCTCTCTCAGAAGATTGGTGTAATTTCTCAAATACACTCTGCTTCTCATGGATTTTCACCTACAAAGCCGAAGAATCGTGCTATATGGGTGAGAAAAGATTCTCCAAGGTGAGTGTTGCTAACTTGTCCTTGATTTAATTCTTTCAATTATTGTGGATATGTTTTGTTTTTGTTTTTGGTTGTTTTGTTTTTTAGGTTGTTTTTTTTATTTTAAAAAAAAAATCCAAAAACATTGAAAATTTTTCAAAAAGATAAAAATATTTTATTTTGTGTCTTGTTTTTCTTAAGGATTACATGAATTATGGTATCTCTTTCTTGATTTAGAACATGCTTGACGTTGTGGAGAAACTTGAATAGTTTGTGCTAAACTATTTTTGACTTTATGTACTAGTTTGTACATATACTCATGGGTTAATTAAGAAATTGATATTTCTTATTTGTGTACCCTCTATAGCTTAGTTAAGTACTGTCATGCATTGCATTTGCATTGTTCATTTAGCATAATATGTGCTTTTTTGTTTTTGGTCATATAGTTTTTAAAACCAAAAAGATTTTTGTGTTTTGTATTTCACATCTTGGATTTATAATCAAGGATTGGTCATATTATCTTTACATAACAAGTTTATGTACCTTGTTTAGCTTTGATGATCTTATTTATTGCACTTGACTAGTTGAAACTTTGTAGTGCATGTTGTGTGGGAAAGATATTTATGGTGTTTATCACTTTGTCTTAATCTTGAAGTCACATGTTATTTGACTGTCAAACTTGATCCTTTTGAGAAAGGCATGAATAACCATCTCACCACTGTTTACTAGCTAATCATGAACACCTTAGTGCATATCGTAAGATTCTGTGCTCGAGAAAGTATAGCACATGCACAAAAAAAACATAAGGTGTAGCCTCGGTTTAATTGCTTAATGCTTAAAATTGGTGTGTACTATTAGGCTTGATGCCAAATCACATAATTAAAATTGATGTGTATATTATGAGGCAAAATTCAAGAAACTTACATCATTGCAAGCTTATGTTCTAGAAAATGTAGGAGTTATATGATATAACTCTTTAAGTGATAGTCTCTTTTGAATTCTATGTGATGGATTTTGTAGACTTTGTGTTTGATTTCTGTTCACATATCACCTCACATGTATTTCAAGTTTTTACTAGTTGCACACACTACACAAGTTACTCTTTGCTAAACTTGGTACATTTTATTGTGTGTGATCTTGTTGTGACCATCCATGATTAAAAGTTCCTTAATCTTAATGCAAAATGTGTTTAAAGTTTGAGAAATTGGATATTCTAGAGTTTGAATGTACCCAAATTGGGGATTTTGTTCAATTGGGTTAAAATTGATGAAATTGGCTTGTTGAATTGATGTAATTGATCATTATATTATGTATTCAAACTTGTGTGATGATTAATTAGTCAAATTTTTCCAAAATCTTAACAAATGGTTTTCAATTTTGGGGTTTCTTATTAGAAACTCTGTGCTCAAGCCAATTTTGTGAATTTGAACCTATATTGAACTTAATTTCACTGCATTAAAGCATGCATCATGACATATTTTTTCATGCATCATTTGTGTTTAGGATTCACATGCATTACATTGTTTTTGTATCCATCTTACAGTTTTGCAGTCATATCTCTCATTGTTTTCACATTACCATGCATACACTTTGCTAAATTAGGTACTCAACTTAATTTAAAAATTGATTGATTAATTTTTGAGTTTTGTACATTCTATTATATGCTATTTCTTATGTGTGAACTATATTAATTTTTTTCTTAAAAGATATGATGGACAATCAATGTGCAAATATTTTCTCTACTCATGCAACTACTTATGGGTCACATAGTGCCATGTTTGCATTTTATTGAAAGAGAGAATATTTTTTTTCTTCATGTGTATCCTCAACTTATTTTTTTTAAAAACTTGGTTTGTGTCTTTTTATTTATCCCAACCCTCCTTTATTTTTCTCCAAAACTGTTTTTCCCAAAACTTGTTTTGTTTTTCCTATTTTTATAGGGGAAGAAGCTTGTTTTTAACCTTTGTTGTTCATAGGGGGAGTTGTCTCTATTTTCTATAGAGTTGATTTGTTTGGTGTTTCCTTCCCTTGATTCTCTATTTTCTCTTATCCTTTATTGCGTATGGTAACTGTTTACTCTTTGTATGAGTTGTCTTTGTCAATAAGTGACAAAACGGATGAGAAATTATTGATTTATGGGAATCATGTTTGTCTTGTTTAGGGGGAGTTGAAATTATTTTTGAAAGGGGAGAATATAAATAAAAACTTTTTGTTGTATCTAACTTAAGGGGAGAGTTAGTTTACTTATGTTTTTATTTTTGTTTCTTGTTCACTGCTCATTGATTTATATTTATGAGTTATTCATGATATATGTCTTTGTTTTGTGGTTTGTGAAGTCAAGAATTTTGTTATTTACTGTTTTTCTGTCACACATGTGTTTATGCGTTTTGTTTAGTATTTCAAAAATATACAAGTTGATTCAATTGAGCTGTTGTCTACACTTGCAACTGATGGATAGTAGTTAGGATTGAATTTATGTTATGAGCATTATCTTTGTGAAGGGATTTTATTTGTAAACTTTAAGCTTTTTAATTTGTGTTTTGCCACAGATTGCCAAAGGGGGAGTTTGTTAGGTTCTAAAGACTTAGAAATTTATGTATTTAGAACTCTAATATGTATTGTTGGCAAACCATGATCAAAACAGGTTGTTAGTCTTGTTTAGACTTGCTCAAAGTGTGAGAGTTTTATATAAAGTTGGAATCGAATGGATGCAGAAGTATTAGTGACTTTCGGCCTAACTCGATCGATCAAAAATTAGACTCGATCGATCGAATCTCGAGCAGAACATTTGTTTTCGCAGAACTTCCAACTCAGCCCAAGCCCATTAAGGATTAGGGTTTCAGATCTACTTCTCACACTATATAAAGGAAACCCTAAGCCACGTTTTTTAGGACTTTTGAGAGAGAGAAGAGTGTGCCTCTTTTGTATCTAGGGTTTTGTACCCAAACCTTTCCAAGGTCTTTGTTGCTCATATTGCTGTTTTGTATAAATCTCTTGTGAGATCTAGATGAGCTTTCCTTTATACAAAACTTAGGATTTTCAAGGAGGAGATGTTATCTACACCTTGATGATCAACTCAGTTGCTGTTATTGGAGCTAAAAGAAAAACAAGCGGGGGTGCTTGTATCTTGATTGGAGAATCCAAGAAAGAAGGAGTCCATGGATTCGGAGCTTGCACATGGTCGTATCAGTAAGTGCTATTGGTGGACAGCATTAGGAAGTCAAGTGGGGAGCTTGTAAGTCCTTTTGTATAAACTTCGATTCTTTCGCATAGTGGATTCAGGTTTACCTTGAGGATAGTTAGGTCAAATCCTCCCCAGGTTTTTACCGTGCGGTTTCCTAGGTCATCATATCATTGTGTTCTTTATATTTCTGTTGCTTTGCATGATATGATATATTTGTGTTAACCTAGATGTGTTTAATTTTGACTAAGTAATCACTTAGCTAATTAAGTAGGTTAATCTAATTGTGTTTTAAGGGGTCTAAATTTCTATCACAAACCTTTAGTGTGGAGTATGCTCAAATGGGTAAGAATTGGTTTGCTGATGCACTAACTACTTTGGGATCCCAGGTAACCTTTGAGAAAAAAAGTACACTGATAAGGGTCAGCAAGCAGCAGAGTTCCTTCACGAAGACTTTTAATAAGATGTTTCTAGAGGAACCAGATGAAGGAGATTGGAAGAGCTTGATAAAGGAAAAGGTGGAAAAGTTAGAGCATGGAGGAAGTATCAAGGATCTCAAGGACTACACTTTGATAAAAGGTAAACTGTACAAGAGGTTACCCAGGAGGATCCTATTAAGAAGTGTCTGTGAGAAATAAAGGAAGCAGAAGTTTGAGGAACTCCACAACCAGACTTGTGGAATCATAGAAAAGGTCAGTATATACAAGAGAATTCAACATATGGGACACTATTGGCCCAACATGAGCAAGGATGCTACTACAGTCCAAGAGAAGTTTCAAAATTGTCCACTTTCAATAGACAAAGAGGAAAGTTATGTAGTATTTGTGGTAGAAGATTGGAGGACCCTATTCATTGAGTACCTAGCCTAAGGAACTTTACCAGCTAATAGAAAGTTGGCCTATCAGTTAAAGAAATTAGCCTCAAGATATTTCTTGTAGAATGGGATCTTGTTCAAAAGGGGATATAGTGGGGATCCCCTAAGGTGTCTAGGGCCTAGGGAGTCCAGAAATGCAGCAAAGGAAGTCCATTCAGGTAAATGTGGAAGTCACCCAGGGAAAAGAAGGCTCCACAAACAGCTGTTAGCACTAAGGTACTACTGGCCCATGATGAAAAAGGATTCTGAGGAGCTGGTCAAGACATTCCACGAATGTCAAGTGCTGGGGGATTCCATACGCGCCCATCCGAATGTGCTACAGGATATGACTACTCCATGGCCCTTTCACACCTAAAGACTGGACCTTATAGGACTTATCAACCCCTATTCCAATGGCCATATATGGATCCTAGTAGCTACTGAGCATTTCACAAAGTGGGTGGAAGCCATTCCCTTGAAGAAGGCCACTAGGGCTGCAGTCTCCAATTTCTTCCATGGGTACATCATCTCTAGATTCGGGATTCCCAAGAGATTGATTAGTGACAATAGAACCCCATTTGTCAACAAGAATGTGAGGAGTCTGCTGGAGAAGTATTGCATTAAGCACAGGAGATCTACTCCATACTACCCTTAAGGGAATGGCCAGCTTGAGGCAATTAACAGAGTCATATTGAAGATCCTGAGGAAGATGAAGCATGAGTATAGGGGAAAGTAGAGCTCCCATCTGATGAATGTGCTCTAGGCATGTAGGAGCTCCCTGAAAACAATTACAAAATTTTCACCATTTTCCCTTGTCTATGGGATATAGGCTGTTGCCTCAGTTGAGTTACCTATCCCCACACCTAGAGTAGTGATAGAGGAGATCCTAGGAGATTCAGATAACGTGAATGTTGAGGAAAGGGTGGTGGATTTGGAAAGCTTGGAAGAGAGAAGGGAGTTTGCAAGAAGGCAAAGCCAAAGGTATCAGCAAAAAATGGCTAAGGCATATGAGTAGGCCATTCATTCAATGATTTTTGCATAAGGACAATTGGTCTTAAGGGTTGCAAAACACATAAGATGAAACATTCCAGGACCCTCAAAGTTTACCCCAAAGTGGGAAGGTCCTTATGTTGTCAAGGAAGCCCATGACAGTGGATATTACTACTTGGCAAGGATGGATGGGACCTTTCTAGCAGATCCCATAAATGGAAAATTGCTGAAGCAATACTACACTTGAAGTTCCAAGTACCCCTTCCACCCCTTTTTTTATCTCTCATTTTGTTAAGTACTTTTATTTAGTACTCCTTGTCATCTTTTTATTTTGTTTAGCATCCCATGACATCTTATATCTTATTAAGTACTTTTAAATATTACCTCATTTGAGGCTTGATAACATGTATGAAAGGACCACTCTATGGGCCTTTAAGTTATTTTGATCATTATGATGAATTACAATGAAACTTTTCTCCTTTGAAAAAAAAAAATGAAGTTAATAAAACTATAACAATAATAAAACAATATACTATTTAAGAAAACACATGCATTACATAAGCATACATTACTCTTCCAAGCCTAAAGTTTGGACAAGAGTTCATTAGTACCTGGCTCAGTACTTGGTTCAAAATAGAATTCTCTAAGTACATGACCCAGGACTTGCTTACCAAGTTCATGGCCCAGGACTAAGGCCAAGAGTAAAATTCCTAATTACCTGACACAGGACTTGCTTCAGAATAAGCCCTCCATGTACATGGCCTAGGACTTAGACTAAGAATGAATTTCCTAAGTACTTGGCCCATGACTTGTGTAGGAGCAAACTTCCCAAGTACCTAGCCCAGGATCTGCGCCAAAGTATATCTCCAGATCTATGGCCTAGGACTTCCCCCAAAAAGGTCAAAAGACCCAAAAAAAAAAAAAAATTACATAGCCCAATATTTGGACCAAGGCAGGTGTGTTAAGTACATACTCCAAAAAGAATGAGCAGAAAAAGAAGAAGTGAAGAACACCAAGTATAATTAAAATATTAAGTCCATAAATGTTTAGGAGTTCATGTAAAAAGAAAAAGGAAAAAAGAGGAGGACATGATTATGATAAGTATTCAATTACAAGGCCAAAATGGCCCAAAATAACTAATGCAAGAGGCCGGCGAATAAAGAACCTTTTGCAGGAACCATGGGAGAGGAAGAGCTTGCTACAACTAAAAGGACCTGCTTCCGAATGTGCCAAGGCTTCCCTGGCAATAGCAATTACAATATCAAGATCTATAGTGGCCCTTCTCTAAAAGAATTCTTAGGCTATTGAACGAAGGTATCCCAACAAGAAAGATAGATTAAACTTCACTTCCACAAGATCCTGCACTGCCCCTCTCCATTCTAGGAGCTTCTCCTCAAACAAAGAATTAAGTGAACTTCTCTTTAGGGAAACCAATACAACACAAAGGAGCTCCAGCAAGATATTTCCCAAGAACATACCTCCCTTAAACCCAGCAATGAAGTCTCCTTGAACCTTAACCAATTCCTCCAGGAATGGGAGACCTTTAGTAGGCACAGAAAAATGAAGAAAGCTGGAATAGGATGCTGCAAAGCGATTAAAGTGAACCACAGGAAGGCTGTTAAACTCCAACAAATCAAAGCGGGATAAGAAGGCAGGGAGCCCAACACTAGGATTCACAGTGGTAGCCCCTGAAGGATCCTCCATCAACGTGTCTCGCTCCTCAAGGAGTGAAAGGCTTATAGCTCCTAGAATGCCTTGAGGGATCTCGGCCTGGACTTCAGCAACTTGTATAGATGATAGAGATCTCCTAATCTCCTTAATAGTCCTAGACTCAAGCTCTTTGGTCACACTGTAGTATCTAAACAAAAAGGAAAAAAGAAAAAAAAAAACGCATAATAATGATGAGCCATATGTAGAAGGAAGTATATGAAGCAAGGGGAGAAAGCCAGATACTAGTTTCATCCAATACATTTAAAGAAGTCTCCTCCTAGGCTGGAGGGGTTGCTCCTTTCACCTCAGGGATTTCACTTGCTTGTTCCCCTGACTCCTTAGCAGGATCTACAGGAAAGTATTTAGTGTAAAAAAAAAGAGGGGGGAGGGGGGATAGATCCTTGCAAAATAACTAGAACAAGAACAAGAGCAGTTTTCCATAGCATAACTAGAAAGATGAAGAAAAGAAGAATGATTATGAATGCCAAGTATTCCTGGTTGAATCTTTGCTTCCAATGTTAGGTCGATAATCTCACCGTCGAGGATGACTTGGGGGCTGGCTTGCCTTGTAAAGCAAGAGAGGGGAAGGATCTCAAAAATAATAATAATAATAGTGGTAATAACAAGTACAATCCATAGAGGAGTAAGGCAAGACATACCAGTTACCCAAGGGAAGTTACAGCTTCAGTAAACTCCTTAGTCACCATGGGATCAGAAATTTGCTCAGCCTCAAGAACCGTGGCTATTAGTATGACAGGAGTCTGCTCAGGTTCAGGATCCTTAGTTCCTATAAGATCAGAAGCTTCTATACTTTTAGGATCCTAGGTTGTTGAAAGAATAGGAACTTATTCAGACTTGGGATCCTTGGCCATGCCAGTCAGGAGCCCTCTCAGATTTCCTAACTGCCTCTCCACTTGCATCTTGCCTGCTCACGCCAAGATCAACTAGGGGCTAATCCATTGCTACTTCCCCAGGCATAATGCCACCCACAGGAGCAAGAGAATCCTTAACTTGAAAAAGAAAAAGAAAGGAAAAGCAGGGGAAGTAAGGCAACTCAACAAAAAGAACCAAAGAAAGAAAAAAAGGAGACCAAGGAAGATCATACCACTTCTTTACCAGAAGAAGGACTCTTTGCCCTTTTAGGATCAGCTTTGCGTTTAGACTGCAAGAGAAAGAATTGATCAGTGAGGAAAAAGGGAGAAGAAATAAAAACACACAACAAAAAGGGGGTAAAAAGAAAAATAAATGGCTAGCAGGAGAAAAGGGGAGTGAGGTCTTACCCTTCTCTCTCTCTTTCTCTCTCTCTATAGAATTTACATCAGCCTTCCACTTACTACAAGCACATCCAGAGGGTCTTTTAGGTGAACAAGGGAACACAGTAAGGGATCCCAAAGAACCTTGGGCTGGTGAAGAAATAGCCACAGAGGAGATCCCCTTCAAGGAACTGACAAAGGTCTGAGATTTAGAAGTCTCTACCTTGGTCATAACTCAAAATTTTCAGATAAGAAGGATGGCTGACCTCCTTACTCGAGGATTTCCACCCAGCAGCAATAGAAGCCACCTCTTCAGACTCCTCAAGGGTAGGTAGCCGCTTGGAAACTCTAGAAGTTTTTCTTTTCTTAGTGCCTTGGCTAGCCTTAGGATCCTCAGAGCCCTTCTTAGTCTCTGGCTTCATCTTGGCCCCCTTTTGGCCTTTCTTTTCTTTTCCTTTACCAAGAGGAGTGGTTGAGCCAATCTCCTCAACTCCTCCTTTTCTGGTGGGAACACCTGAGGAAGAAACAATGACTAGTTCATTGCAAGGTCAAGAAGGAGGGAAGTCATTGGCACAGGACACTCAACTGTCCCTGGACTGATACCACTCCACAAAACCAACCCTGCTACTTATAGCAACAAACACAATGCTAGGAGTAAGGAGGGCTAGACGCTTATTGATCGAAGAAACAAAGGAGATGTCAAGATCAGGGATCTCCCTCACCCTCCCTAAGCCAATGTAATCAAGGAAGGACTTTTGAATCCTCCTCCAATGACTGTAAAAGCCACTGGATCCGAAGACTCCCCTCTAAGAATTTAGTACAGTGACTTGGGGGCTTTTATGAAGCCAGTAGGAATAAGCCTGAATCTGCAGGAAGGGATCCAAGGACAGAAGAGAAGGAACCACCACCTTGAAAATTGGAGGGCCATCTTGATCAAAACCAAATTGTCTAAGTACCCAGTGTACAAGATAGTGGGTGTACCGAGGACCCCCAGAAGAAGGAACTAGGATCCATAAGGGACTGATGCAAGCAAGGTATGCCATGCTGTTCTCATCTCCCCGGCGTAAGTCAAATGTGTGGCCAGTAGAGTTCAAAAGAGATCATAGAGCAAACTCACAAGCAAACCTAGCCCAAATCTTGCAGGGAGAACGCCAACTCAAGTGACCTTTCAGATCAAACAGCTCGGTGAGATTGGTATCTACACCCTTCAGATTAGCCCAGTGAAAGATAATGGGATGCCCATTAGTCGAGCTCCCACATAGCCCCTTTATGATGTCTAAGGATCCTTGGAATTTATCCTTCACATATTTCAAATTCCTGAACTTCACTAAAGTAATTTGGGAATGCTCCCACACAAATATCTGCAACATGGTACAATGAATAGATGAAGTGATGGTGTAGCAAGAGTTACTTCTAACCTATCGATGTGTAGAAGATCCAATTGGGAATATAAGTGCCCCAAGAACATGGAGGCTAATGGGTAACTGATTCCTCGTGCTATTTAGATTGCCAAAAGAAAGAAGACTAACTTAAATCTAGACCCGAGGAACTCCCTGAATATGAACTTGCTCAACCACAATGCAATGGACCCAGCCTGCCTCACTGTCTTCTCCTCTCCAGAAAGGGCTTTGACCCAACTCCCCATCCTGGCTGGTTGGCCCCTAAGAGAAGCAATACGCCCACCAAAGTGAGTGAACAATTTTCCCTCAATCACAAGATCCTTTGCCGAGAGTTGGATGTTGAAAGGACTTTCATTCCCAAACATAGGGAGTAAGAAGGTGCTCACAATATCCTCTAGTGTGACAGTGAGCTCACCCACAAAGAAGAAAAATGTATGAAGGGAAGGAGACCAACATCAAACCAAGTGCCTGAGCCCTTGGACGTCACGGAAGCCCTCTAAATTCCGCATCATCATAACTGACTACAAGACACCAGCACGCTCCTCACACCCAACGAAGTCAGCATCATTAAACTCCTTGTCTACCCATTCAGCTTAACCAGTAATCTTCCCAGCAATGAAATCAAGGAAAATAGGGACTACTTCATAAGATCCCCATTTGATTTGAAGATCCAATATCTCTTTTGGATCTAGGACTTATGCAGAACTAGCAAACCCAAGCTTACCAGAGAAGACCCAAGTGTGAGGAGAAGAAGGATCAGCGCCATGAGCAACTTAGGTAAAGAAGAGACCGGAGGTATACCAAGGATCTTGAAGAGGGAAGGCTGGCCGATTTAGGATCTCGTTCAGCCCTAAATTAGTAGAGGAGCCTTCACCCTTAGAAGGGGTGAGTGAACATTCCTTCCTTTTTCGAGCAAAGGATGAGGCCATAGAAGTGTTTTCTTTTCTTGAGTAAGGAAGGGAAGAAGGAAGAAGAAAACATAGAGAAAAAAGAAAAGAAAAAAGCAAGCAAAAGGGAGAGAGACACTATCAGGTGAAGTAAAAGGAAAGAGGAGGGGATTTAGGAAGATGTGACACAAGGGAAAGAAAAGATGAAGGTAAGAGAAGGAAGTGACAACAGCAATAATAGCGTGAGGGAAAAGAGGAAAAAGATGAACCAGGGGAAAACGGGCCAGTTGCCAAAATTAATTTTAAGGGTGATTGGCTGTCAATTATTAATTATAATTATGAGGGAAAAAAGAGGCACAAAGGGAAGCATAAGTCATGGGCATAAGCAGAAGAAGGTATTTAAGGAAGCCCAACAGGGAAGTAGGTGGGAGCTGGGCTTGGTTACCTAGGATCCACCAGAGTTAGAGGGAGGGGATTCTCAGGAGGTGCAGGCAAGAACAAGTTAGGATTTGGACAACTCAGGGAGGCATGCCTATGGGCACAAGGAAAGAAGAAGGTCATGTCCCATTAGCTGCCCATAATTCAGAAGAAAAGATTTGGGAACAGATGGTGACTTAGGAATCAGCACCTGAAGAAGGAGCCTGGTACCTCAGGCAAAGCAAGAAGGTAAATCAAGAAGGAAGGTGGCTGGGAGCCTTTCTACCTTCCATCATCAACAATAAAGAATCAACCCATGTAGAGGAAATGGACAAAATGTGAAGCAGCCAAAGCTTTGAAATGTCTTTTTAGAGACTATGGGAAAAGGATGAGAAGCTTTGACTTGGGAAAAAGCATCTAGGGTTGCTCAAACAGGATCTTTCATAAGAGGAAGGTCAATTGAAGACTTTCGATCTGCCAAACCTCAAAAGGGGAAATAATGAGAGAATGGAGAAAGGACTAGCCACCAATGTTACAGACTTAGCATTAGTTCTGGTAACCAAAGCACAAAGTATAGATCAATGGCATGGAAAAAAACCCTAGAAATGGCACTGTAAAAGGGGCTAAAGCTCCAACCAAAAGGCATTAAGCAAAGAAGCACTTGATACACCAAAAAAGATACAAAAGAGAGCTGTAAGCTTGAAATATAGTAAAAAAGAGTGAGATACCGTGAGGGATCCTATGAAAATATTGGAGGATACACTTGGATTCGAAGGGATTCAAACCTCACAAGTTTTGGTAGCCTAAGAGAGCTATCTAAGTCTGTGATTTTTGAACTTTATTGAACCTTGTGATATATCCCAGCTGAGTAGGACTCAATGTATTCAAATATTTGATATAATGAAAATACAATCTCACTTTATTTTTGGGGATCCCTAACATTCCTTTTATTTGCACTTTTGAGTTCCTTTGCTATTCCTTAGTTATTCATCTAACCAATATATATATATGTTTATGTGTCTTTGTGTTGTGGAGCCCATGTCTTGTGCATAGATTGGCTCGTAAACGGCCCAACAAAGCTACGGTGAGTCAAGCCCAATCCACCAACTATTTACACTATCCTTTGGAGGCCCAGGATCCTCTTAGATTATTGGGCTTGGGCCTTGTCCAAAGCAGGAACCTACACATAGTAGATAACAAGAAAGCTATTTTAGTTACTGGATACTGATTTTTGATCACCTGTAAGATGTAGAATGCCGAGTAAGAAATGTTTGAAATGACGAGCATGAAGGATCCCTTTAGCCAATTTTTGTCCAAGGATGCTTTTGAAGTGGAGGTTTGATGTGATTGTTGGCTATGTAGTAGTGAAACCACAACGATACCCTTGTATAGGGTCATTAGTGTAGCACCAGCAAATGCGACAACTGTTCCGACTATCTTTGCTTGCGCACCACGTTGGGAAATGTCTAATTTCTCCATCCTGAATTCATAAAAATTAAGCATAAGCTCTTTAAATGAGTTATTCCATTGTCTCTAACTATGAGCGATATATTATAGACCCGAGGGTCCAAAAGTCCATAATATTACGTAGCCCAAATGCTAATTGTTTTACCAGCATAGGATCCCAAACTTTACTAAATTTACTTATAGTCAGTTTAGGGTATTCTTCACAACAAAGCAGTATCTCACACAATTGAGATAGATAAAAGTGATTGATCCATACCTGCACAAGATTGCTAAGAGAAAGGTAATCGATGGAAGTAAGTTGCCTGTAACGGCTGTAAAAGTTGATGACGTGTATTCGAGTCCGGCATAGTACAGTGTCGTGGCTAACACTGCTCTAAATTATTAACAAAGAAAGTCTAGAGTTAGTTAGGGTTTAACTTGGTATGAATAATAATATATGTACAAACTATTTTACAACATTTTTACAAATTATCGTTGTAGTTAATTTTTTACTGGTTCTCATCTAGATCCACTACTAATATTTCTTTTTCATTACCAATAACCACTCACCATATCAACAATTTGTAAATTTTTATGTAAAAAAGTTTACATCTTTAGCATTTTCCGTTTGGCATTGGGTAATACTTAGAAACAATACCTTCTTCTTAATAAGAAAAAAAAAAAGAAACTATACCTTCAGTAAAGTTTATTAGGTTTCTTAATTAAATTACAAAACTTTGTTATAAGAACCAATAAAGTACAAATAATGTTATCTTTTGTGAATACAGTTAAATTCAATATGGTTATATGTTGACTATAATTAAAATTAAACCTAATGTATTGCTTACCTAAATTTTACCCATTGCCATTTGAAAGAAAAGTAGACTTGGACACTGCCTGACTCATTTGTAGACAATTTACTCACCCTAGTAAACCCAGAAAAAAGATATTGCGCAAGATTGGAATGCTAATTTTGTTGTGATTATCCCTGCCAAAGAAATTCTAAATGGTTAGTAGAAATTCAATCGTGTTTTGTCTTTTAATTTGCATTTCACTGAAAAGTAAAGTTCTGTTCAAATAAATTATAACTAATTTAAATATTTGTATGATCAAATTTCAAATAAATTTAATTATATTTTTGTGAGTTAGATCGAAATAATACACACTTTATCAGTTTTAGAGTAAGTTGGTGAATCTTTTCAAGAAATGCTTAATTTTGAGCACATACGTTATTTATATTTAAAATCTTCTTTTGATAAATTGTTATCAATAATTTTCAATAGAAAGACAATGGTTCAAATATATTTGTTTTAGTTTTAGCATAATAAGTTGGAAAGTTTAGTTATATTACTGAAGACATCCATTGGAACATACTACGAACACTACAACTATTTATAGTCACTTTACTCATGGTCTTTTTAATTTTCTGTAATTAAAGCTAAATAGTTATACTTTTTTAAATATTTATTTTAATTAGTTTTACATTTATTGGTTGAGAATTCATGCCGTTTTACAAACAATTGCAACTTATAAGTCACCTTCTTTCGTTATTAATCCCAACGACACAACTTAATACTTTGCTCGATAGGACGGAAGAAATTAGTTGTTTTTTAATTTAAATATTCACTAAAAAAAATTATTGTAAATAAAAATTACAAATAATTTCTGTCATGTTCTTATTTAATCTTTCGATTATAGAATTTGAAGGGAGAGGATGAAGGATGGAAAGGGAATACAAGGGAGGCCCAAGTTGTGACACTAATATACTTATCAAGACCTGCCGCACGCGCACACACACACACACCCAAAAGAAAAAGCTTAGTACTTTAATCAAAATTATGTTTGATGGCGATCCAATTTTTCCTTAAAAAATTCAATTTTCCAATTTTATTGTGAAATCCTTAAAAAAAATCATTTTAAATACAAATTATCAAATTTTATAATAAATTAGTAAAAAAAATTTTCCATTCAACTAATGAAATTCTCAAAAATATAAATGATCCAAAACTTTGAATAATATGTTAGGCTCCAAACATATTTGAAATTATCTTATTTTAACCCATTATGTGACAACTAAAAACACATTTTAGGTATAATTTTAGTGACAAAATTTTTTTAAAAAGTCAATGACTTGTTAATCGCCACATTATGAGTTGGAAAAGATAGATTCAAACATGTTTGATACCAAACTTCATCAAATACCTAACAGATATAATAGTATATTTTACAATAAAAAATAAAATTGCGAAAAATAAAATTATATCTCTATTAAACCAATTATTATCTATTAAGAGCATCATTGAACTAATTCAAATATTTGAAAGGGCCAAATCTTATTTTTGTAAACTAAATTTTGAAAATATTAATATAGTATTTATATAAAAAAATTCAAAATTTTGGGGGCCATGGCCTCCACCATTGTACATACCTCTGCCTCTGGGTGTGTGAGTATATATATATATATATATGCACATAAAGTCCAAAAGCATGTAGATTGGGTATCTTTTCCACCCACTATCAGAGCCCTAGCATCCGGATTTATAAAGTAGTCTCTATTTTAGATTCTCAAAATTTACTCTACCTATTTTATTTATTTTATCATCTCATTTTACAATTTACCCAACCCATTAAAATAATATAAATTGTAATAACAAATAATATAAATAAAAAAATATCAGTTTCTCTCTCTTCTCTCCCATCTTTCTTTTCTCTCGACCTTTTTCTTTTTGTCTCTCCGACAAACCCACACAACACCTTCCACCAAAACTCAGCCATACTCAACGACAAACACTAAATCCGCCACCACTAAAATTACTCCAAAAACAAACTGCCACCACCAACCACCCAAAGACTTACTGCAACACCCACACGCCCACAGACCCACTACAACACAACACAAATCTGGCTGAAATCCGTAGCCACCTCCGTAAACCCATAGTGAACCCATCCCTATCACCATCACAGCAACCCTACACCACCACCACCATGAACCTGCAGATGCACTGATACCCACAACAAAAAATTCAAAGCGGAACCAAAACTTAAACCTAATCTGAGAGAGAGAATCGGAACACCCACAGACCTACAGCCACCAAATCACCACCCACATCTGTAGCAACTCCGTAAACCCATCCCCACCAACAACATAGCAACCCCCCATCGCCGCCACCATGAATCTGGCATCAATACCCATAACAAAAATTCAAAGCAAAAGCAAAACCCACATCCAATCTGAGAGAGAGAATCGGAGTGAGAGAGAGAAAGGCAGAATCCACCATCGCCGCTCCAAACCACCACACCGTCGCTGCCGATCTCCAAAACACCACGTTGTCACTGCTGATCTTCAGTCTATGCCGCTGATGTTGATCGCCAGTCCACACGGATTTGAGAGAGACACCGAATCAGAGAGAGGGGAGAGAGAAAGGAAGATGAGAAATGAGAGAGAGGAGTGACCGAGTGATTGAAAGAAGAGAGAGAAAGAAGTGATATTTTAATATATATATATATATATATAATTTTTTTTTTTTTACATCCTTAGCAACAGTAGGTTCTATTAAATACACAATCTAACTATTCATAGTTGCTAAAAATATTTAAAAACCCATACCCGACTGTAGCTGATTTTTGACTTGTTGGTGGGCAAAATAGTAACTAGGGGGTTTTTACCAGCCCAATGCTAATGCATGCTAATGCTCTTAGGTGTCTCTTTCTTCACGCCACATCTACTATTTATAAAGCATAGACACCCTTATTAAAGGCTAAGAATTAGTTTTTTATGAAGCCAACAATTACCTCTTGTATCTACTCCACGGAACGAATTTCTCACAGCATGTTAGACCCATTAATATATTATATATATATATATATATATGTATATTTATATATATTATATAAAGGATTTATATTATGTGCGAAACTCATACTAAAGGTGCGTGGTGGTACACTACACATTTTTTATATGAGACATACTAACGATCATTTTCTATATAAGAAATACTAATGAGTGCTCTTAGGGCACTGATTAATAATTCATTTAAATAAAGTTTTTATAGAAAAAAAAGAGTAATTAATATTTTGATAGCTTTCTTCATTCCTTATAAAAGTAGTATCAAAACTTTTCTAAAATGAATTATTAATCAGTGCCCTAAGGACACTCGTTAGCATTTCCGTTTCTATATTTATAACTTGAGTATCAAATTTTGTGTTAAAAGAATATTATTTACTATCATTCATAAATTGATCTTATTTAGAAGTTCAAAAAACAAGAAATTCAAAATACTTTGCCAAAACCGAGGAGCTTCATATTTATTTTCTTGTGTCATGTCTGTGATATAATGAGCCAGACCATGGAAGTCGTTAATTGCAGAATTTGTAAGAAGCTAACAAGGTTATAGAGACAAACACGAAAATATTTTAAAAGAAAAAAACAAAACGAAGAAGAAGAAGAAGAAGAAGATTGGCGCCAATAATAATAAGAAATGACCGTCAAAAGAAGGGAAAAATTGGAAGGAAACCTTTCATAGAGAAGTGCAAGAACACCAGTAGTTAGAGCTCCAAAAGCTTGTCCATAGGGCACTAGAACATATGGACTGAAACCTGTGTCTAGAGAGACCTTGACGACTATGATCAATCCAGCGAAGAAGAAATTGGCAATTATGCAGAGAATATATGGTGTCAATACATCTATTAATCTCTCTCTTTTTCTGCTTTCACTTCCAACTCTTGCACTCTCTTCCTGTTCTTCCATCTTTAACTCCATTCACTTGCTCCTAAAGCTATAATTACACTCTTTTTAAATCGTAGTGGAGATAACTGTAGAATGAATTATGGAATATATATATAGAGGGAAAATTTCCGACCTATCACAATATGATACATCATACTATCAAGTTCGCAAAGTACGGCTAATTATAGAGCGCCACGTACTGCTACTAGGTTTTGCCATCAATATTCAAAAATCAACATAAATTCATCAAGTGTCGTTGAAATAAAGATATAAAAAGTATGCAAAAACCAATCACACATCAACGCATGTAAGTAATGACATAAGTAGCCCAACGCATGTAAGCAATGACATAAGCAATCCAATCGAGTGCTGACAAGTGTCACCTTGAAAATCAAGAAATTTCAGCCAATCAAAATATGCCAAGTGTCTTGGAAAAATAGTCCTAAAGCTCCAATCAAACAGTGACACATGTCACCACATAATATATATATATATATATATATATATATATATATATATAATTACTAACCTTTAAAAAAAATAGAAGAGTCTCTAAGCACGCGTATGAGTGCATGCTTAGAGACTATTTTTTTTGTTTTTGTTTTATAAGGCTAATACTTTTTATATATTTATCTTTATTTAGAATTGCTGTATATTTTCATTCATTAAAAAATATAGGGGTGTGATTAGATGTAGTGTTTTAGGATGCAAATGCAAATGTTTTGCATTTCCAAACGGGGAGGGGAATGCTTTAACTAAAAAATCAATCTCCTTTATTTTGATCCACCATTATTCAAAGCAACTTTTGGGATGTTGTTTGCTTGCTTACAACCACAATTTTTTTTTTTGGAATATTACATACCAAAAATGTAATGGTAATCAATATTCACCAAGGGTGGGGATATTCATTTTGATGTCAAGACATTGAATGACAAAATAAAACATACAAAAAATTACATGAATCTTTGATATTCAACTGTATAAATTCTTTACCTGGTCAAATACGATAGCCGGTAAAGATTATGTTAAGATTATTGAAAATAAATAAAAGAGATAAAGATAGTGATCAAAATACAATAACTTATATAAAAGTATAATCTTTTTGAAAAAGTTGAAAAGTTGGTAGACAAATAACATCATTGTCTGACAGGTGACTCAAATAGCAATGCTACTTCATACACAAAGAATTTAATAATCATTAATTTAGTAAATTTTTAAGTTTTTATTTGGATTCACCATGAATATTACTTTTTTATATAAGACTAACAATATGTCACATCAACATATGTTAAACTTTTTGTCAACTTTTTTGTTTTTATAGATTCTTTCCAACTCAGAATAGTATATACCCTTATCAACAACCTTTTAAAATCTGGTTTAATTTAATTGTAATTAAATATGGGCACTCACCATTTCACTTGGAAAATAAGGGGATCCTTATATATATACAAAGAAGTTGGTAGACAAAGGTTCATTATTGAATGATGAATGAGTGACTTAAAATTTTAGTTAGCAGCACCCAAACATGTTAACTTAAAGAGAAAAATCTAGGATCCTAAACTTTTTTACAACAACTTTGACATTACAGATTGTGAGTAGTAGAGAAAAAATTGTGAGTTTATGTAAAACTAATATGTAGCCCAGTTGTAATTTGCCACAACACAGTTGTGGCAAAAAATGTTGCGGTAGTAGAACCACTCTAACTCAAAGGATGCTACTTGTGAAAAACTGTAAAACAATTTTTGCTGCATCATTTCTCACAATTATATTATGGGATGAATTGTACTATTTTTCAATTTTATACGTATCTACCATTTGTTTTCCTCTATCATTCACTCTCATCCACCTAGAATAATGAGAGAGTGTGTGCTAGAGGTTGTGTTATTAGAATTATTGTTGTTTGTAGTCTTCGATAAAACCAAGAAAATCAATCTGCTCAAAAATGATATTTGGCAAAATTTATGATAAGATTATAAAAAATTAAAAATAAATAAATAAAAGAAGTAGAGATACAAATAGAGATAGTGATAGAGATACCATTACTTTTATAAAAGTAAAACATGGTAGTGGTGTAGTGGCTCCAGTCTTATCAAAATGGGTATTGTGTTCGGGTCCCTTTTCAAATAGCATAAATATATGAGTCTTGTGTTACATACTGGCATTATTAATTTACTAGCCCTGAAGCACGCATGTAATTTACTAGCCTCTAAGCATGCGATTATGCGCATGCATAAAGGCCCTTTCAAAAAAAAAAAAAGATTAATAATTAACATTCTTCATAATTCGTGATTGTTTCATTCTTCAGTTACAAAAATACCTAAAAGTGTGATGAGATTCATATGAAAAAATTATTTCACCCACAAATGCATAATTTCATCACACCTCTAGATGTTTTTGTGATTGAAAAATGGAACAATAATGAATTATGATGAATGAAAATTATAAACCTTTAAAAAAAATTAGAAAAGCTTCTAAGCACGTGTGCGAGCGCTTGTTTGGAGGCTAGTTTTTTTTATAAGGTTAATAATTTTTATTTATTTATCTTAATTCATAATTGCCATATTTCTTTCCTTCATTGAAAAACATAAAGGTGAGATTAGATTTAGTGTTTTAGGATGCAAAATGCAAATGTTTTGCATTTCCGAACAGGGAGGGGAATTTTTTAACTCAAAAATCAATCTCCTTTATTTCGATCCACCATTATTCAAAGCAACTTTTGTGATGTTGTTTGCTTGCTTACAACCACATTTTTTTTTTTTTTTTTGGAATAATACATACAAAAAAATATAATGGTAATCAGTATTCACCAAGAGTGGAGATATTTATTTTGATGTCAAGACATTGAATCACAAAATAAAACATAAAAAAAATTACATGAATATTTGATATTCAACTGTATAAATTCTTTACCTAGTCAAATATGATAACCAGTAAAGATTATGTTAAGATTATTGAAAATAAATAAAATACATAAAGATAGTGGTCAAAATACAATAACTTATATAAAAGTATATTCTTTTTGAAAAAATTAAAAAGTTGGTAGAAAAAATAACATCATTGTCTTATGGGTGACTCATATGGTAATGCTACTCCATGCATAAAGAATTTCATAATCACTAAATTAGTAAATTTTCAAGTTTTTATTTGGATTTACCGTGGATATTACTTTTTTATACAACACTAACAATATGTCACATCAACATATGTTAAACTTTTTGTCAACTTTTTTGTTCCTATAGATTCTTTTTAACTCAAAATAATAGATACCCTTATCAACAACCTTTCAAAATCTGGTTTAATTTAATTGTAATTAAATATGGGCACTCACCATTTCACTTGGAAACAAAGAGGATCCTTATATATACTAAGAAATTGGTAGACAAAGGTTTATTATTGAATGATGAATGAGTGACTTAAAATTTTAGTTAGTAGCACTTGAACATGTTAACTTAAAGAGAAAAATCTAGGATCATAAACTTTTTTGTCACAACTTTGACATTACAGACTATGAGTAATAGAGAAAAAATTGTGAGTTTATGGCAAAATGATATGCAGTCCAGTTGTAATTTGCCACAACAGAGTTGTGGCAAAAACAATTGTGGTAGTAGAACCACTCTAACTCAAAGCATGTTGGTTGTGAAAAATTATATAACAATTTTTGTAACATCATTTCTCACAACTATATTATGTGATGAATTGTAACTATTTTTCACTTTTATATGTATCTACCATTTTTTTCCTCTATCATTCGCTATCATCCACCTAGAATAATGAGAGAGAGTGTGCTAGAGGTTGTGTTATTAGAATTATTGTTATTTGTATTCTTTGACAAAACTAAGGAAATTAATTTGCTCAAAAATGATATCAGGCAAAAGTTATGATAAGATTGTAAAAAAATTATAAATAAATAAAAGAGATACAGATACGGATAGAGATAGTGATAGTGATAGTGATAGAAATACTATTACTTTATAAAAGTAAAACATGTTAGTGGTCTAGTGGCTCCGGTCTTATCAAAATGGTTGTGCGTCCGGTCCCTTTTCAAACAGCATAAATATATGAGCCATGTGAGTCATGCGTTACATACTGACATTATTAATTTATTAGCCTCTAAACATGCGCGTAATTTACTATTCTCTAAGCATGCTCTTAAGCATGTGAATAATGGCTCTTCCATTTTTTTTTTTTTTTTTTTTAAGATTAGTAATTTTTATTCATTATGGTTGGTGATTGTTTCATTCTTCAATCACTAAAATACCTAGAGGTGTGATGAGATTTATACAAAAATATTTTTCACCCATAAATGCACAATTTCATCACACCTCTTTATTTTTTTGTGATTTAAGAATGGAACAATCGTGAATTATGATGAATGGAATTATTAACCTAGAATAATTTTCACTTTAAAAAAATCCATTCTTATCTATGTTTAACAAAATACCAAAGCAGATTCCTAGAATATAGCATCAGATTATTTGCACATCAGTAAATTACCAATCCATTAAGCTACAAACTCTGAAAACACAAATACACTTAAATTTCAATTAACTGAAAACTTACCTCTTTTGCTTGTTGTTCTGTTTATTATCAGACTTAGGTTGCTTCAAAGGTTTTCCACCTACAAAAGAAAAAGAAAAACTCTTTTTTACATAGACGTGGGATTCTTTAGGAAAAGTGAGGAATTAAGAAGAGAGACAAATATAATTGCTACATAAAATAAATGATCTCTAATTCTTTGAGAAAGTTTAATCCCATAGTTATTTCTCTTACTAATTGATGGTTGTAAGAGTAACTTAGAATCACATATTATTTTATACTTGAAATAAACCAGGTGGAGAGCAAAGAAGAAACTTGTCTCAGTTGCAAACTGATCTTCTACATGTCTACAGATGGTTATGGATGGCCTGCAATGTGTTGATAACTTGACTTTGACTATGGTTTGCAATTACTGGCAGTTTGCATACGAAAGTTTATCAGATAAAGAGCGCCTGATAGGAAATAGATTTCCATGGCTAATGGAGAAAAAGATAAAAGATAAAGAAATAATGCACACAAATTCAAAAGAATAAACCCATGGGAGAGATTAAAAAACATGTGAGATTAGTAAAAATTTATGGAAACAAAATACACAAACTAATAAATTAATAATTTCAGCAATGTCAAAGGAAACAAACCTTTCTGAAATTGGAGATTTTGATGAAGTGACCAAGAACATTGGTAGGTTGGCTATCTAGTGCGGAGTTGATAACTGATAGGTTTTTTCTTTTTAATTTTTGTTTATTTACTGTTTTAACCTCATATCTTTTTTTTTTTTTAAGAATAAGGATAAGTTAATTAAATTATGAGTATTTTTGGAAGCTATAAAGGCAATAACTAATTTTTCGAATCTGCTTTTTTGAAAGAAAAAGAAGAAGGAAGGGGTCAATATAGACTCCTTCCCTTACACTGCGTAGCTAGGCTAAAAAAAAAAAAAAAAATTAAAAAGGGTAAAAGGAAGGGGGTTGGTTTAGGCCTCTTCCCTTCCATTGCATAGCTACGCTAGCAAGTACTATGAGCCCTTTGTTGCACACATCTAGCTAGCTTGCTTGGTTCGCCAGTTCCACCAAAATATCTAATTTGTTGAAGCAAAGCATAGTGCGCTTTAGGTACCAAGCAAGAAACGTCTTTTTTTTCGTTTCGGTTTATTCACGGATCTAAAGCAATTGTTTTCTTATTAATTCCAAGGGCGGAAGTGTTCTTGAATGAAGTCTATCTAAACTGAATTAGCACTTCTGAAATTAGGCTAGGCCTCTCCAGCTATGCTGGGCGCCGCTTTTTTTCCTATGCATGAACAATGTAGCTGACTATGAAGCCTTGCATATCAAGTTAGAACTAGCTGTGGAAATGGGCATGCGATCCAACCACGTTAACGTTAATAAAGGTGATTCTCAGCTAGTTGTGAGACAAGTCATCGATGAGTACTAGGCAACTGAAGCAAAGTAGCAGCCATACACAAAAGGAGCCCTAGACTGGATTCGCCGAGTTTGATGAAATTTAGATTGACCTTGTTCCTAGAAAGGCCAATGTTGAGGCTAACATAATGGCCCAGCTGTCTTCGAAGTTTGAGATTTCCTAATCAGACAACAAAACAAACATTCAAATGAAAACGTTCATAGGACGATTCCAACAGCATTCCAAAAAACCTTTGACTGTCACATAATGGAGGAAGTGTTTCAAGCTTATCTAATAG
The DNA here is from genome assembly GCA_030445155.1 of Quercus variabilis. Taxonomy (NCBI): domain Eukaryota; kingdom Viridiplantae; phylum Streptophyta; class Magnoliopsida; order Fagales; family Fagaceae; genus Quercus; species Quercus variabilis. The sequence continues at coordinate 64,257,656 of CP129448.1, read as the reverse complement.
ATAAGCGTGGAAAGCTTTAAAGGGTATGGTTGACACCTGCATACTACAAAAGACCGTAAGTAATGGCTTGATGGAGATGGAATAAATCAAGTGAAACCAAAGGTATTTGTTGGCACTTGAGATGCTAAGGATTGAAAACTTTTAGGACATTTAATAGTGCTTTAAGGTTGTTCTTGCCCCTTTCACGACCAAGTCACAATGGCAACAATGTATCTCTTTGAGGATGCGAAGCGAGATAAGGAGTTGATAGAGCTTTCCCTCTAGTTGACAATACTTCTTATTCACAAACCGTTCCTAGTGTGGCATGCCTTCCACAAATATGAATAAGTACGCGTGTAACGGCAAATAGAGCCATGAAGGTGTGCCCTTGTTCTTTGGTTGGACTGTCTTTGTCTTTGGTGTACCCTCTCTTAGGGTTAGTGGGCTGGCACAAATACTAGATCAAAATCGCGCGAATATGTAATCTTGTCATCAGCCAATTGCTCGACTATTATGTGAGCGTTTGGATTGAGCTTAATCTCACGTCTGCGTTTTTGCCTTTTTTTTTTTTTTTTTTTTTTCCAGGCGTGTGAGGGGCTACTGTGAGCTACTGTGCGGCTACTGTTCACATGAACAGTAGCCGCAGTTGTTGACTTTTTGTGTCTGAACAGTGCATTGCACTGTTCACGAACCCACAAATTTCATTTTTTATTAACTTTTTCATTAAAAATGGGTCCCACGACACTATTCACACATTTAAAAATTATTTTGCTACAGTGTTTTCAGTTTTCAGTTTCAGCAACAATAAGTTCAATCCAAATGGACCCTATATAAGGTTTTAGAATATGTTGGTCGCATCTAAATCTTTTCAAGAAACACCTCCTCCTCCTCCTCCTCCTCCTCTTATTATTATTTTAAAGCTTTCACTGATAAGTGACAACTATGTTCAAATAAGCCATATTCCAACTAGCTAGTTGAAAGAGCTATAAGATCATATTATATATGGATTCTACTATTTTAGTGAGTAATACCAAAATAATATACCCTTACAAGTTTTGGAATAGTTGGTTGGCAAAATATTTGTTGCATCATTAGCAATTAGTTGTTTTTAAATTTAAATTTTTATTAAAAATAGTTAATTTAAAATATATAAAAATAATATTTTTGGAAAAAACTTGGTTGAAAAACTAGACAATGGCTACAACTCCCACTAAAAAAATTAAAATGACTTCATATTTTGAAAATCTAACTGTTGGATTGCATATACTTTATATTCTTAACACAAATGTCAAATTATGTGCCAATTAAATGTTATTTATTATTATATTCATAAACTTATTTTTATGCATAATTTTAAATTACAAAAATTTGAAATTTAATCATTTGATTGGTGAATAAATATTGACATTTGATCTTATGGAAATTTTGTAATCATAGAAAATATAAAAAGAAAATGTAATTTAATTGTGAATTTGTCAAAATTTATATTCAATAAATATATATATATATATATATATTGAATAGAGTTGTGACTATTAACTGCAAACTAGTTTCTAGTCAAACTTTGACCAATTTTTAGTCATACTCTTATTTATCTTTTGATTATTAAATTTGTAGGGAAAGAACTCGGTGAAGAGGCAAAATCTTTTTGAGCCCACCAAATTAGAAGTCCAAAAATAGCAGGTGATATGGGTAAAATTGTAAATAGTAATATTCGCCCTTGCAAAGGCATAAAGTGACCCTCCTAATAGACCTGATAGGATTCATTGGCAAGTAACAATATTATGATGACTACAGCTTTAAACTAATGAGGTCAACTGACGAAAGATGGAAAGCTGACGTCCTTAAACTAGATAAGATACATGAGATTGACGGTTCTGACATATTCTTGACTTGACCACCACATATGTGTATATAAAGAAATGTCTTGCGATCCACGCTTAGTGTTAGTCTTCTATAAGGAAAGGATTCTGCAATATACACTTATAAATAAGGATTCTTATAATAAAAAGACTTCGAACCTAAGGAAGAGATGTCAACCCTCTACTACTATAAAAACCCCAATACCCTCACAAACCAAGGTCACATAATTCACCCCAGCTTTGCCACTTTAGAGTTGTGAGAAGTTCTAACTTGACCTTCAGAGGGTATTTGGCCAGCACCACATTGGTGCTCTTTGTAAGGTCTTCTCTTTTTGTTGTGCAGGTGTTGTTTCGAGTGTGCGAGGACTGTGTGTCTCCCTGGTGGTTTTTTTGACATCATCAATTGGTGCTGTCTATGGGAACTCTTTAGCGATTTGTAAGCCATAATATCGCCTCCCGGACGAAGAGTTGCATGGTACTTTCTTGCTCAATGGCGATCACCAATAACATTCAAGGAGACGAACCACGACCTACAGCCCTAGAGAGGCAACTCCAAACCTTCACAACGGCAATGGAATGTCTTACCAAACAAAATCATAACCTAAAGGAGCAACTGCGCCAAAAGAATGTAGGGCACAGCACTCCAGAGGAGGACTAAGAAGGTACCAGTGCTGAGTGAAGAGACCGAGAGGGGCCGGTAGGTAGTAACGCCCCAAGCAGACTGGAGCGACAAGACATGAGCTGTCCATTCGTCATTGATACGACTCCACCCCACATCGTCGCGAAAATGCAGATGATGAAGTAACGGATGGACCTTATGATGAGCGCCCTCAAAGGATGGGTGTCCAGTGACCTCGATGATTTGGTCCACCAAACCGATTCACCTTTCACCACATTTGTCAACTCCTTCCCCCTACTACAAAAGTTTCACATACCGCAGATAGAAAGCTACGACGGAGCCAAGGACCCTCTTAATCACCTAGAGACTTTCAAGACCTTGATGCACCTTCAAGGAGTAGCAGATGAGATCATGTGTAGGGCCTTCCCTATAACGCTAAAGGGTCCTGCGAGAATTTGGTTCAGCTGGCTGACGCCTAACTCCATCAGTACTTTCAAAGAGCTAAGCGCCCAGTTCACTTCGCACATTATTGTGGGGCATAGGTATAAAAAGTCTACTGCGTGCTTGATGAGTATCAGGCAGCAAGAGGAAGAGACGTTGAGATCTTACATAGCCTGCTTTAACAAAGAACTGCTCTCGATCGATGAAGCTAACGACAAAATACTTGTGGCAGCCATCATAAATGGGATGCAGAAAGGTAAGTTTCTATTTTCTTTATACAAAAATGACCTAAAGATTATGTCGAATGTGCTTTACAGGGCAACCAAGTACATGAATGCCGAAGACGCATTTCTAGCCTGAGAGAAGAAACCCAAAAAGAGAGAAATGCAAGAAGATACCCAACAGGATAAGGGATAGACGATGGCAAGAATAGGAGAACGAAGGGATGATTGGCGCTTTAAACCCCCTACAGGGAGATTCACGAGCTTCACTCCATTGACCATCCCAATCAACCAAGACCTAATGTAAATCAAGGATAAGGGAACCTTGACCTTTCCCGAAAAGCTAAAGGGAGATCCCAACAAACGGTTTAGAGACAAATACTGTCGTTTCCACCCCGATTACATTCATGACACAGCCGATTGCTACAACTTGAAATAGCAGATCGAAGCCCTTATCAAGCAAGGGACACTATAGAAGTTCGTCAGTAGGGAGAGAGCAGATTTGCCTCCTGTTGGAAATATGCATAAATGCAACGGAAAAATAACGGATTTAATTCATTTAGAATTGATAACATGCTTTATGTAAGTTTCAGAATATAGAAGAAGAGAGTGTACCTTGGTGCAGTAAATTTCAAAACCAAAAATCGAAAGTTTTTAGGAACACTTTCCATCTTCACTCTAATTCCACTAACACCCAAGATGTGTGGTCTCTCAATCAGTTTCCAAGGGAGAGTAATTGAGTGACTTTACTCACACATACACACCATTTCACATACTTGTTGTGTGTTCTAAAATTTTGTATGTTTCTCTCCTAATAACCGATTGTCTAATTAGGCTAGCCTTTTGGGCTTTTCCAATTGGGTTTTAGTAAATGGCTTGGAGTGGGACCAAAAGGGACCAATAAGACACAAGTCCAAAGTTACCATTAATTATATTTAATACCACTATAAAAATATAATTGCACTTTAGGCCTTATTAATAAATTATATCCCAAGACTTTATTAAACATGCAACCCCTTCATAAAATATTCGTAGTAATTCAAAATCATAAATATAGTTGTCACTTTGAAGATTACTACATCTTAATCCTTGAGTACCCAGTTTAATCCTTTTAAATTATTCACCATATATTTATGAAATCCAATTTCATTAATATATACTTTAGTAATTTATTACCAAAGTGGTTAGGCCTAACTCTCTAATAACTGAACCCATTAAACTTATCTCAAGGGAATATTTTACATCTCCATTAAGAGATTATAAATTCCATCTTGAGAATATATGTTCCATCAACACTAAATGTGGTTGCCTAACATACTGAGATTTTGACCGTTACATTAGATCTCACTCTTGATATATCAAAGCAATCTACACTTCATAATTAGGTACATTATTCTCTCAGGATTAAGAGTTCATGTAAATATAAGTCGTGAGATTTATTATTCAATTAATAGTCATTAGGAGAATAATAAATCTCACAGCGGTCCAGTTCAATATGTCTTAACTCTTAAAACATATCAACATATCAACTAGAAGTCTCAACTTCTATGATCAAGACAAATAATCCTAGTTGATATATTATAGTCTTCGCAGATGAAATGCCCAATTTCATCACCGACTACGAACTAAAATTCTGAGTTTACAAAGAACTTGTGACTTATATTTTCTGTAACTAAATCACATAAATCACATACTATGCATCTCATGGACTATATGATAATGTCCGAATATTTATGTTATCATTATTTTAGATAATAATAAAACAACTTTATTAATTACAATATTAAGCCATACATCATATCATATATAATGTCATACATAATATCATACATAATATCATACAATAGGATTCTAGGGCACTAATCCCAAAAATCTCCCACTTGCCCTAAAGACTATTGTGCACTAATCTAACTCTCATTCCCTCCAAATGCGACTCGAAAGTCCTTTGAGGCAAGGCTTTGGTAAAGGGATCTGCTAAATTATTTGCACTTTCAATCTTTGCAACCATTGCATCTCCACAAGCAATGATGTGATATTTTCTCTCAATGTGCTTTCCTTTCTTGTGATTCATTGGATCTTTTGATTGTGCAACTGCACCACTATTGTCGCAAAACAATGTGATGAGAACTTGTTCCATTCTCATTACACCAAGGTCAAAAAGGAATTTCTTGAGCCATACAGCTTCTTTTGCTGCTTCACAAGCAGCAACATATTCTGCTTCCATGGTGGAGTCCGCAATACAAGATTGCTTGGTACTCCTCCAAGTTATGGCTCCACCTCTTAAGGTGAAAACACATCTTGATGTGGACTTTTTGAAATCTAGATCCAATTGAAAATCTGAATCTGTATAGCCAATGGGAATCAAATCCCCACAACGGCAAACAAGCATATAATCTCTCGTTCTCCGTAGATACTTAAGAATATGCTTTATAACTTGCCAATGTTTTGGTCCTAGATTTGATTGATATCGGCTGACCATGCCAACTGAATAACAAATATCTGGCTTAGTACAAAGTATGGCATACATGAGACTTCCTACTGCAGAAGCATAAGGAACTTGTCTCATTATATCTACTTCCTCTTGAGTCTTAGGCCTTTGGTCATCAAATAAAGGAACTCCATGTCTGAAAGGAAGTAATCCTTTCTTGGAGTTTTGCATGCTAAACCGTTCTAGAACCTTATCTATATATCCAGCTTGTGATAAGTTTAACATCTTATTCTTGCGATCTCGTCAAAGCTTGATCCCTAGAATAAAGTTAGCCTCACCCAAGTCCTTCATAGGCAATTGGCTTGAAAACTAAATCTTTACTAATGACATTACCCCTCCATCATTTCCAATGAGTAGAATATCATCAACATAAAGCACTAGGAACATTACCACTTTATCTTGATGTCTTTTGTACACACACGGTTCATCAATATTTTTTTCAAAACCAAATGAATTGATTGCTTGATCAAATCTGATGTTCCATGACCTAGATGCTTCCTTAAGTCCATAAATGGACCTTTTCAATTTGCATACCATGTGCTCTTGGTTCTTTGCTATGAAACCTTCTAGTTGCATCATATTGATTTCCTCTTCAAGATTGCCATTGAGAAATGTAGTTTTGACATTCATTTGCCAAATCTCATAATCATAATGAGCAGCAATGGATAAGAGAATTTGGATAGATTTAAGCATTACTACTGGTGAAAAGGTTTCTTCATTATCAATACCTTCTTTTTTAGTATACCCTTTCGCCACTAGCCTTACTTTAAAGGTTTCAACTTTTCCATCTATCCCTCTCTTCCTCTTGTAAACCCATTTGCAACCAACAAGTTTAATGCCGTTAGGCGCTTTTACAAGATCCCAAACTTGATTAGAATACATGGAATCTAATTCAAATTTCATACTTTTAACCCAATGATGCGCATCCATATCATTCATTGCTTCTTCGTAAGTGTAAGGATTGGTTTTGGCCTCTTTTGAGATAGTTTCATAAGTTTCTCCTAGACCTATAAACCTTATAGGTGGCCTAACATTCCTCCCACTATGATGAGGCACCGGTGTACTAGACATCTCATGAGTAGTATCTTATGATGTATCCAATACAACCATATCATCCCTAGTTTCATCTATTGGTTGTTCGACTACAGGTTCAGTCATTTCATCTAAAACAACTTTATTTCTAGGATCAAAATTATTCATATAATCATTTTCCAAAAATTTGGTATGTGTGCTAACAAACACTTTGTTATCTTTATGATTATAGAATAAATAACCCTTTGTTTCTTTTCAATACCCTAAAAACATGTATACTTCAGTTTTAGATTCCAATTTATCAAACTTCCTTTTCAACACATGTGCTGGACATCCCCAAATGTGGAGATATTTCATACTAGGCTTACGCCCACTCCACAATTCCTTAGGTGTGTTGGGAATAGATTTTGATGGAACTAAATTCAAAATATGCATTGCAGTTTTTAGTGCATATCCCTAAAAAGAAACTGGTAAAGTTGAGTAATTCATCATGGACTTCCATTTCTAAAAGAGTCCTATTCCTTCTTTTTGCTACATCATTCTGTTGGGGAGTTCCAGGTGTAGTTAATTGGGATATGATCCCATTTTGAGTTAAGTAATCCTTGAAATTCCCAAGAAGGTATTCGCTACCACGATCAGATCGAATGGCTTTTATGCGTTTACCTAATTGATTCTCAACTTCAGCCCTAAACTCTTTGAACTTTTCAAAGGCTTCGGACTTCCATCTCATTAGGTACACATAACCATATCTTGAGTAATCATCGGTAAAAGTGATGAAGTACTCATAACCTCCTTTTGCTTGGGTTGACATAGGACCACAAACATCTGTATGAACTAATTTAAGCAACTCTTGGGCTCTTCTACCTTGTGCATTAAAAGGTCATTTGGTCATTTTGCCCTCTAAACAAGATTCACAAACTGGAAATTCATCAAAGTCCAATGGCTCTAGGAGTCCATCTTTGATCAATCTTTGAATTCTGTTTGGATTAATATGACCCAAACACAAGTGCCAAAGATATGCATCATTAATAGAAGGAAACTTTCTCTTTAATGATTTTACATGAGAGTTATTATCTAATTCAGAATTATATAATTCATGCTTATCAAGAGTTAAAATATAAAGACCATCCACAATATTGCTGGAACAGATAAATACTTTACCCTTCTTTATTACAACATTGTCTTTAAGGATAACACAATATCCATGTTTACCTAAATAAGTTGTAGAAATTAAATTCCTACGAACATTAGGTATATATAGACAATCTTCCAATATTAAAACTCTAGACTCAAAACATAAATTATAAACACCAATAGCTACAACAGCTACAACTGGAATCCTGCTCCCATCAACCAAAGTAAGAAACTATTCTCCTTCATTAAGTTTTTTGGTCTCTTGGAACCCCTGCAAAGAATTGCAGATATGATTAGTACAACTTGAATCCACACACCAGAAATCTATAGGATTTTGTACCAAACATATTTCAAGGAGGAATGAACTATTCATACCCTTATTTTTGGCTGCCTTGAATTTTGGACAATTCCTCTTCCAATGTCCTTTCTCACCACAATGGAAACATTTTCCTTTGAGCTTCTTTCCTTTGTCAGCAACTCCTAAGGCAATTTGTTTACCATCTTGCTTGGTGAATTCCTTCTTCTTCTTCTTCTTCTTCTTCTTCTTCTTCTTCTTCTTACCCTTGACTTTCGACTTAGGTTGAGAAGTAGAAGTTTCACCCACATTGGTTTCAACACTAGAAATACCAAGGATGCTTTCTGCCACTACCAACTCATTCATTAATTCAGACAAAAAGTAAATCTTTTTGTTCATATTATAATTGAGTCTGAATTCCTTGAATGATTCTGGTAGTGACTGGAGTATCATATTCATTTGGAATTCTCCATCAATATCGGCACCTAAAACCTCCAATGTATTTAGATTGGAAATCATTGTAAGACAATGCTCTCTCACTGAACTACCTTCAGCCATTTTGGTATTATAAATTTGCCTCATGGTTTCTTACCTTGCAGAACGGCCTTGCTCACGAAACATCTCCTTCAGACTTAGCATAATGTCCGAAGCTAGTTCTACATCCTGCATTTAATGCTGTAAAACATTTGAGATAGATGCTAGGATGTAACACTTGGCCATCTCATTAGATTTCTGCCAATGATTATATCGTTGTTTTTCCTCAGGAGGAGCATCTAATGAAGGAAAACTAGGACATGGTCTAATAACCACATATTTGTGCTCTTTAGCAGTGAGAACTATATCCAAATTTCTTTTCTAGTCAACATAGTTGGATCCAATCAGTTTGTTTTGATTAAGAATAGTAACAAGTGGGCTAAATGATGCCACAAACAAATCTAAAAATAATAAACATGAATATAATAAGTAAATTAGACATTATCAGTTTAGCATATAAACATATAATATGGAACCTTAATAAAACCATAAAATAATATATGCAACGACAACCCAATCCATGCCTATAATTCCTTGGTAGCAAGTTTATTATAAACACATTAATTGATTGAGAACTATTCTCATTATTAGTGCTATCATAATAACTCTTATCAAACACTAATAATATGCCGTATTAACATTAGCCTCAAAGTAATAATGACATAGCTCCTTTGGAAGGTTAACATTAAACTTAGTCTAATGTATACTATTATCTAGAATCATGTGTAGTCACATTTCATCTCCCTTTATGGTGTTTAAACTTGTAGTACCATGGAACAAAACACCCAACTTTAGGATCGCGAGGCATATTCGCCAAGACGAGGTGCTTGTCCACACTACTTTAAATGGGCAAGTTCAATCTTGTAGTACTATGAAGTAAACACCCTCCTTTGGGATCGCGAGGCATATACGCCAAGACGAGGTGCTTACCTCACACTACTATGAATTGATAATGGAGACCATGAGATCCAACCCTTGTATCTCTCTCCTACTAGATGTTTTAAAAGAAAGGTTTTTAATTGTTTAATACATATATAAACTAATTACTTATGGCCCTGCTCTTTATACATGTAAAAAAACAGTAGTCAGAATTTTTGGCGACTCGCCCAATTGCCAAAACTAATTGTGAGTTTTGGCGACTAGTTCTGGCCAGTTTTGGCAACTTGCCCAGTCGCCAGAACTAGTCGCGAGGTTTGGCGACTTGACCAATCGCGAGACTCCAGTTGCGAGATTCATCCAAAAACTTTGGCGACTCACTGGCGACTTATCTCGTAACTCGCCAGTTGCGACAAAACCAAGAAATAGCCGTTTTCTGTTTAACTGTTTTTGACAATTCTAATGAACAAAACACATTCTTAATGATCAAAAACGATGAGATTAAGATTAAAACTTGAATTTCATTGATGTTAAAGTGTTAAAATTCAATTTTACGTGGTCAAAATCAAACTTAAACAACATCATAACATCAAAATCAGTTTTAATCAAACAATAGTTTCAAAAACTATAATATGCAGAAAAATGACTGCTAAATTTTAACAACTATGAAAATAGTTTTCTCTAATTCTAAAACTCGCTAAACATATTATACAGATTCAAAAATGAAGACCGCTCTGATACCAATTGTTGGAAATATGCATAAACACAGCGGAAAAATAATGCATCTACTTCATTCAGAATTGATAACATGCTTTATGTAAATTTTAGAATATAGAACAAGAGAGTGTACCTTGGTGTAGTGAATTTCAAAACCAAAGATCGGAAGTTCTTAGAAACACTTTCAATCTTCACTCCAATTCCACTAACGCCCAAGATGTGTGGTCTCTCAATCAGTTTCCAAGGGAGAGTAATTGAGTGACTTTACTCACATATACACACCATTTCACAAACTTGTTGTGTGTTCTAAAATTCTGTATGTTTCTCTCCTAATAACTGATTGTCTAATTGGGTTAGCCGTTTGGGCCTTTCCAATTAGGTTTTAGTATGTGGCTTGGAGTGGGACCAAAAGGGACTAATAAGACACTAGCTCCAATGGGCCTTGGGTTTTTCTGTCAACTCTTGACAAGTCTAAAGTTACCATTAATTATATTTAATACAACTATAAAAATATAATTACACTTTAGGCCTTATTAATAAATTATATCCCAATACTTTATTATACATGCAACCCCTTCATAAAATATTCGTAGTAATTCAAAGTCATGAATATAGACTGTCACTTTAAAGATTACTACATCTTAATCTTTGAGTACCCGGTTTAATCCTTTTAAGTTATTCACCATATATTTATGAAATCCAATTTCATAAATATATACTTTAGTAATTTCTTACCAAAGTGGTTAGGCCTAACTCTCTGAATAACTGAACCCATTAAATTTATCTCAATGGAATATTTTACATCTCCATTAAGAGACTATGAATTCTATCTTGAGAATATATGTTCCATCAATACTAAATGTGGTTACCCAACATACTAAGGCTTTAACTGTTACTTTAGATCTCACTCCCGATATATCAAAGCAATCTACACTTCATAATCAGGTCCATTATTCTCTCAGGATTAAGAGTTCATATAAATATAAGTCGTGAGATTTATTATTCAATTGACAGTCGTTAGGAGAATAATAAATCTTATAGCAGTCCAGTTCAATATGTCTTAACTCTTAAAACATATCAACATATCAACTAGAAGTCTTCACTTCCATGATCAAGACAAATCATCTTATTTGATATATTATACTATGGATCTCATGGACTATATGATAATGTCCGAATATTCATGTTATCATTATTTTAGATAATAATAAAACAACTTTATTAATTACAATATTAAGTCATACATCATGTCATACATAATATCATACATAACATCATACAATAGGATTCTAGGAGACTAATCCTAATACCTCCTTAAGAGCAGTCTTGTAGATGGGACAATGAGCATCCAAGACAAGCGTTAGGAGACATAAGGATGATTGTGGGGGGCATAACGACCACCAGCTCATCCAAAAGGCTCGAAAGACTTACTTAGAATAGTTTAGAACGTTCAGCTCATGGGCATCGTCTCGAAGATGCCGCAGGTCGACAACCCCATTATTGGTTTCTCGGAAGAAGATGCCCGACATCTTCACCATCCGCATGATGACGTGCTCGTCATTAGCACCCAGGTAAGAGACTATAACATATACCAGGTCTTGGTTGACAACGGAAGCTTCACAAACATTTTCTACTACCCAGCATTCCAACAAATGCGGATCAACAGAGAACGACTAGTTCCAACTAACGCTCTACTCGTCGTATTTGGAGGAACAAAGGTATACACCCTGGGCACGGTCACGTTGCCTTTCACTATTGGAGATTATCCTCAGCAAAGCACTAGAAATGTTTCATTCCTTGTTGTTGATTGCTCCTTCGCTTACAACGCCATCATAGGATGGCCTACCCTTAACTCAATAAAGGCCGTAACTTTAGCCTACCACCTGATTATCAAATTCGCCACGAGTACAAAGTAGGGGAATTGTGATGGGACCAAATAGCTACATGCAAATGCTATATTACGATGTTAGAGATGAACGACCATCTATAGACCATAAGCATAGAAGACTAAAGGACGAGGGCGGAACCCGTAGAAAGGCTCAAGGAGATACCCCTCGATAGCTTAAAATTGACAGAACCATAAGGATCGGCACTTTCGCCACCAATGGTTTGCTCAGCACTCATGGCTTTTCTCAAGGAAAACCAAGACGTATTTGCCTGGAGTCATAAAGATATGCCAAGAATCAACCCCTTAATCATGGTACACAAGCTGAATGTATCGCCCTCTTTTCCACCTATTCGTGAAAAGAAGTGAGTGTTCGTCCAAGAGCAAGACCAAGCAATAGCAGAAGAAGTCGGTAAGTTGTAAGAGGCAAACTTCATCAGGGAAGTATACTACCCCAATTGGTTGGCAAATGTGGTGATGGTCAAGAAAGCCAATGGAAAATGGAGGATGTGTGTAGACTTTACGGATTTGAACAAAGCATGCCCCAAGGATAGCTACCCTCTCTCTCAAGTCGACATACTGGTAGACTCTATGGCTCAGCACCAGCTACTGAGCTTCATGGATGCCTTTTTAGGGTATAATCAGATTCGGATAGATGAAGTGGATTAGGAGGTCTTTTTTGTTACAAAGTGATGTCATTTGGCCTTAAGAACACAAGTGCGACGTATCAAAGGCTTATGAACAAGATTTTTGCAAACTAAATAGGAAGGAATGTTCAAGTCTACGTCGACGACATGTTAGTAAAAAGTTGAAGAGAAGAGAACCATTTGAAGGATCTTGAGGAAACATTTGGCACCCTTCACTCCTACAACATGAAGCTCAATCCGAGTAAATGTGCATTTGGAGTGATAGCAGAAATATTTCTAGGCTTCATGGTGTCTCAAAGAGGTATTGAGGCCAACCCAAACAAGATCAAGGCTATAATAGAGATGCCCCTCCCGAAGAACGTAAAAAAAGTGCAGAGTTTAAATGGTAAAGTAGCTGCCCTAAACAAGTTCATATTAAGGGCAACGGATAAATGTTTACCCTTCTTTCGCACTCTGAAGAAATCTTTCAAATGGACTGCTGAGTGTCAACAAGCATTTGAGGAGATGAAGGCTTACCTCTCTTCCCTTTCGCTACTAAGTCCTTCACAATTGGGGGAAGAGCTTTTCCTCAATTTGGCTATCTTCCTGGTAGCTATGAGCACAACCTTGATCAGAGAAGAAGACAAGGTCCAAAAGCCCGTATACTATGCTAGCCGGGCATTTTGTGGTGTAGAGGAAAGGTATCCACCCATGGAAAAGCTTGCCTTCATTTTAGTCACGGTAGCCTGCAAATTCAAGCCGTACTTCCAGGCCCACACGGTAATTGTCTTGACCGATAAGCCTTTACGAAGGGCAATGAGTAACCCTAAAGCTACTAGTCAGTTGGCTCTATAGGTGATAGAGTTGAGTGAGTTTGACATTTAGTACCGATCACGTACCACCATCAAGGGGCAAGTCGTTGCTGACTTCATAGTAGAGTTCACCAACAGGGAAGACTAGGAGGTAGATGAATGCCTTCAATGGATTATACATATGAACAGGTCATCTAACAGGCAAGCCAGGCATGTAGGTGTCGTGCTTCTTTCTCTTGAAGGAGATCAGATCGAATGTATGGTCCGCCTCGACTTCCCTACCACCAACAATGAAGCGGAGTATAAAGCTTTAGTGGCAGGGCTTGATCTCGCCAAAGTAGCGGGAGCCACAAGAGTAGTTCTTTACTACGACTCTTAGGTCATCACCAACCAAGTAAACGGGGACTATGAGTGCAGAGGTGAAAGAATGAAGAGATATCTGGACCAAGTAAGGAGAAGGGTAGATAAGCTGAAGGCCAAAATCTTCCAGATCCCTAAAGGAGAGAATGAGCAAGTCGACCACCTTGCCAAAGCTGCTTCAGCTGAACATATGACTACCCTTGACAACATACTCTCTTTTGTTCAGCTTTCTCCACTAATAGATTTTGTTGATGTGCAGGAAATTGGTTCTGAAAGCGATTGGACCACGCTGTTAGTCTCTTACTTGAAAAACGACGTCTTACCAAACGGAATGGAGACCGTAAGAAAGCTGAAGGTACAAGCAACGCAATTCGTCTTCATAAAGGACATCTTATATAAGAGAGGCTTTTCCCACTCGTATCTAAGGTGTTTGGGTTTTGAGGAAGCGGACTACATAATGAGAGAAGTCCATGAAAGGATCTGCGGAAACCACTTAGGGTCATAATCGTTGGTACACAAGCTGATTTGAGGGGGGGTACTACTGGCCCACCATGCAAAAAGACACTCAGACTTATGTCAAAGCTTGCAACAAATGCCAAAGATTCAGCAACATCATCAGACAGCCGTCCGAAGAGTTGACCCCTATGACAGCCCCATGACTGTTCGTTTAGTAAGGGTTAGACATCACGGGGCCGTTCCCAATAGCGGTGCGATAGCTGAAGTTCCTGACAGTGGGCCTAGACTACTTCACAAAATGGGTGGAAGCTGAAGCCCTGGACACTATTATAGAAAAAAATGTGCGAAGCTTCATTTGAAGGTTCATCATATGCAGGTTTGGGATCCCTAGAGTCCTAGTCTCTGACAACAGGAAACAATTCAACAACGACTCCTTCTGGGACTTTTTCACACAATTAGATATTAGAAATCACTACTCCTCGAGGGGGTAAAGGGTATATGGCCTGAAGAGCTGCCGAGCATACTATGGGCATACAAGACAATAGCACGGACTCCTACAGGAGAGACACCATTTCAACTAACATACGAGAGCGAAGCAGTCATTCCAGCCAAGATTGGACTCACGAGCTATAGGGTCGACAATCATGATGAACGCAAGAATGACAAGGCTACGCGTTTAAAGCTTGATCTAGTTGACGAAGTAAGGGCAACGACTGAACAAAGACTTGTATGGTACCAGGATCGTATGGCCAAGCACTACAATTCCCAGGTTCGAAACAGAGATTTTCAGATTGGAAATCTTGTTCTGAGGAAAGTCATGGGCATTGCTAGAGACCATGCCCAAGGGAAGCTCAACCCCAACTGGGAGGGACCCTACTGAATCATGTCATGGCAAAGAAAATGCACCTACCACCTGGAGACACTGGACGGATGGAAACTACACCATCCAAGGAACGCCGAGCACCTACAGAAGTACTACTAGTAGAAAGGATGGCATGAAAAGCAGCACCATTTTGTTTCTAGTTTACCTTAGTTAATTTAGTTATACACCTCAGTTTTTCTATTTACTTCAGTTTTGTTACAATAACTCTTTTAGAGCCTAAAGGGCAGGTCGTCTTCTTTTCTAAGAACTGCTTTTTTTACAAATGCATGGTTTATCATAATAAGAAGAGTTTATTCAGAAATGACTAAGGTGTTAATATATAGAAAATTGTCCACAAAGTGAACAAGTTTATTAAAGTCCATAATGTGGACGACTTCATCCCAGAAGGACGAGATATTATCAAATTCACAAAGTGGACGAGCTTATCACCCTTGTCCACAAAGTGAACAAGTTTATTAAAATCCATAAAGTGGATGACGTCATCCCAAAAGGATGAGATATTATCAAATTCACAAAGTGGACGACCTTATCACCCTTGTCCATAGAATGAACAAGTTTATTGAAGTCCATAAAGTGGATGACTTCAAATTATCAAGCCCACAAAGTGGACGAACTTATTGTTATTGTCCATAAAGTGGATGAATTTGTTAAAGTCCATAAGGTGGACGAGCTTATATTATCAAGTCCACAAAGTGGACGAACTTATTGTTATTATCCATAAAGTGGATGACTTTGTTAAAGTCCATCAAGTGGACGACTTCATCCCAAAAGGATGAAATATTATCAAGTCCACAAAATGGACGAACTTATTGTTATTGACCATAAATTAAGCAAATTTCGAGTCCACAAAGTGGATGAGCTTATTTTTCATAAAGAAGATGAGTTTATTAACATCCTTAAAACGGACGACTCCATCCCAAAAAGGATGAATCATATCAAATCTATAAAACAGACAAGTTTGCCCGTAAAGTGGACGAATTTAATAATAAATACATGAAATGGAGGAACCCTCTGTGAAGCCAATAAAGTGGACAAGTTCATTAATCTATCCATTATAAAGTACGCAAATCCATAACAAGTGGACGGGCCTAACCAAGTAGATGGGTCCACAATTAAGTCTACAAGAAGGTTCATCCCGTTAGGATAAGGTTGTAGACTACTACAAATAGACGGACCTATGATTAAGTAGATGGGTGCATCTCTTAACTTATGAAAACATATCACGAGCATATAGACCAACAAAGCAACACGCATATGAAAGACATGAAACATCATAAATAAAATAAATTTTTTTACAAACAAAGCCCAAAAAGCAGTAGGGCATTTTTACAAAGTCTTAAAGATAAAATCAGAAAGAGGAATGCATAAGTCTACTGGGCTGAAGGGCTCAGAGGGTTTCTATTATTCTTCTCTTAAGTATCCTGGGCAACAGGGTTTGCAACGTTTACAAGCTCCATGGACAGGACCATGGGAGTGACAGGAGCATCAGTAGCAAGCTGCGCAAGGATGACACTATCCTTAGGTCCAGGCTCTAGCTCGAAAGAGTCGTCGCTCTCTCTAAGGGCAGTGTCACCAGCAAGTGTCGATGACACAGGCTCATCCATAGTAACCATGGAGAAATTTAAGGTTGGGTAGGCAGCCTTGACCTGTTTAAGGCAATCCTCAAACCCCACACTATAATATTTGGTGCAAGAATTAATGTAAGCTTATGACTCCTTGAACTCTTTTATAGCACCAGCCTTTGCTGTCTCCACCTGGCCCAGCAAAGCTGCCAATTCCTTCTTCGCCATCTCCTTGGCTTCTTGATCCTTTACCCTCAGACGACTCTCCTTCTCCAATTTTCCTTTCAACTCCTTCACCTCCTTGTTAAGGGTACGGAGGGTGTCCTTATACTGATCTTGCCTATTGGTCAGGTTTTTGATGCGCTTTTCCTGATAGGTAATCACCCCTTTGCTGGCAACGCCTTTAACTTGTAAAGCCTTCATGCGAACCAATGCCTACAAGACAAGGCAGCCGTCAGTTGGATAGCATGAAGATGAATATGTAAAAGAAAGAATGAAAAGTACTTACCCATGCACGGTCAAAAAGGCCTGAATCCCCCAGCTCTTCCGTCGTTTGGCCAACACAAGGGCCTGCGTCTTTGTCCTTAATAATGGACTTCAGCATCTCAACAGCATAATCCTGTGGGTACAAAGACGACGTTTAGAATCTAGCGCAACGAGGTCAGCATCGTCATCAACTCCTTGCCTGCCCCGTGCTTTAAAGGGAACGACTTTTTAGGAAGCTTAACTCCAGGAGTGACGAACACGTTTTTTGATGAACAGTCATCCTTCCCGTCATTTTTTCTCTTTGACGCCCCCTTCTCAATAGCCTTTGGAACTAACAAGGACGTCCCATCTTTCAACTTAGCTTGTTTCTCTTCCTCCTTCTTACGAGCTATAACTGCCCTATCTTTGGCTGCCTCCATCATTGTAAAAATAAGAATGATAGGAGTTATGCATATGAGTACAAAGATGACGGGAGAAATTAAGGGTACCTACATCGACGAGAATAGGCGTTTAGCTGACGAGCTCTCGACGATAGTTCTGGACCTCCATAGTAAAGGTGCAAAGTGTCGAGCATAATAAGGTCTTGACACTTTCGCTCCCCCAACGGGATCTCTGTTACCCGGTGGATACAGGTTTCTTGCTCGACTAAAATATGAGGACGAACACTAGTTGAAAAAAGCAAACGACATTAGAAACTTGAAAAAATAAATGAATGAAATATGAAATAATGACAAATGGGTTAACATGAATCTTTGACAATACCCCAAGTATTATCAAAACCATGAGGCATTGTCTACCACTCGTCAGGACAGCACACCCAATCCGTCCCTTTAACAAAAAAATATCTACCTTTCCAATTCCTATTAGAATCAAGCATATCTGACACCAGCTTTAATGCTTTTTTCCGTGCAGCAAAATGATATATACCCTGGGACGAGACTATGTGTTGGGCTCTGTAGTACCAAAAGAACTCATCAAGTGTGAGCTGATGGTTCCCACCACTCAGATAGTTGCACAAATTCTCGGCTCCTATAAAAATCTTTTAGGCATTCGGAGCGATTTGACTGACGGATAACCTAAGGAAATTAGCCAGCTGACAATGTAAAGCCGTCAGTGGTAGCCTTAATCCTGCTATGAACACCACATTGTACATGCCGACGTCTGTAGTCTTCCCTGAGTAACATTTCTCGCATTTCCCAGGGAGATGAATTGGAATATGGTCGGGGATCTAGTAGCAATCCCTTAAGTCCTTGAAAATTTTGTTTGTCATCTTGTGAAGAAAATCATTAATGGTCCACATCCTAGAGAGAATGAACGGACAGGTAAAACCATCTCTGGGGTTTCTTAAACTTCCAACTTCTGGAGTTATCTTGACAGTATTATCATTACCCCCGTCCTTCTCTTGTCCCTCATTCTCTTGTCCCTCGCTCTCAACTTCTCCCTCATAGACCTCCTCATCCTTATCTCCCTCTCCTACAAAACTTTCCACGTCCTCATCAAGAGAACGGGGTGACATTTCTCTCTTTGACAACCAAGAATGACCCTTCTCAGGCTCCTAACTTGTTTAGAAGACCTCATCGTAGCTCACTTCTTCACGAATTGACAACTGCTCACTAATCACTTCTTTAGACATTTTTACCTACAAGTGACGGAGGCATTCTAAGTACCTAAGTTGACGGCCTCTCTAGAAAATGTGCAAACAAATAAAATAGAAAATGAAAAGAGAAGACGACTTACCAAGTAGACGGCTTCTAGAAGGATGACGGACTCAACAAGGGATTGTTGACAAGACGATAAAGCGACGGGAGTAGAGTTCTTGAAATATCAAGCTCTCTTTGAGGAATCAACGATGAAATCGGAAAAATGAGGGAGGAACTGAGGTATATATAGGATGAAAATTGCACAAAGACGAAGCGACACCCTCGTCCAGAAGCAGAGCCAATCAGAAGGCGCCTCGTGTCTGTGCATTTAATAAAGGGTGCTCGAGGAGCCATACATAAATGGTTTTCCCTCTCTCCTAAACAAAAAGGGAATTAGTAGTAAAAAGTTCCACTCCATAACTCGTCAATTTAAGCTGATGAGGATATGGAGTAGGGGGTAGCTGATATGGGTAAAATTGTAAATAGTAATATTCGCCCTTGCAAAGGCATAAAGTGACTCTCTTAATAGACTCGACATGATTCATTGGCTTATAACAACACTATGATGACTACAGCTTTAAGCTGATGAGGTCAACTGGCAGAAGATGGAAAGCTGATGTCCTTAAACTGGATGAGATACACGAGATTGACAGTTTTGACATATTCTTGACTTGGCCATCACGTATGTGTATATAAGGAAATGTCTTGCGTTCCACGCTCAGTGTTAGTCTCCTACAAGGAAAGGATTCCGCAATATATACTTATAACGATTTCTATAAGGAAAAGACTTCGAACCCAAGGAAGAGATGTCAACCTTCTCCTACTAGAAAAGCTCCAATACCCTCACAAACCAAGGCACGCATAATTCATCCCAACTCTGGTACTCTAGAGTTGTGAGAAGTTCTAACTTGACTTTCGGAGGGTATTTGGCCGGTACCACACTAGTGCTCTCTGTAAGGTCTTTTCTTTTTGTTGTGCAGGTGTCGTTTCGAGTGTGCGAGGACTGTGTGGCTCACTGGTGGTTTTTTCGACATCATCAGCTAGATTAGGTATCTACCCCATTGATAATGATTTCTCTTCAATCATTCTATATCTTCTATCTTTAAAGCACGAATAGGTGGGCCTATATAAAAGGCTGAGAATTAAGTGCCCTTGGAGACCATAGTTATCCCCTCACCACTATCCATTCAGTACTTGTGTGGACATATACTTTAACACAATCTATATATTTGTCAATGTGTGATTTGGTAACATTATTTACACATGAATCCACTATTGATACCTAGTAAAAGATAATTCAATTATTGTTTCTCTTGTATCTATAAAGAATAGATGGGTGGACCTATAAAAGGCCAAGAATTAAGCGCCTATATGGGGACAATGGTTATCTCCTATACCACTGCCCATTCAGTTCATTTATGGACAAACACTTTAACACAATTTATATATTTGTTATTGTGCGATTTGCTTATATTATTTACGTATGGGTCCACTATTTATACTTAATAAAAATAAAAAAGTAATTCAACCACCCTTTCTCTTGTGTCGAGGTTGTGTCAAACTCAAAGTGCGGTCCTAGACTTTTTGACCACTGTTGGGAGAATTTGTACCTGCCCAAGCCATAAGTACTTGGCAGAGTACAGCAGTAACCATTTATTTTTTGGAAAGTAGTTTTTTGTTGCATCTACTCTATAGAACAGGCCTCTATAAGTGTTAGAACGGGATACAAGGATGTGGCATAACTCCCCACTCGTGTTACACACTTGTCCAAAGACATCAAAGTAATAGTTTTGCACGTCAGATGGGCTCAAGCATGCACAAATTAACACACGAACTATTAGAAGACGCTTTCTTGCATTTTTCAAGCTTTTGGAAATCATTTTTTGCAATTATTTGATAATTAGTGAGGAATGAGGACTTGAATACTCTCCTAATTCAAATGTGACGTACCTTTTACCATGGCAAAGAGTAAATTCCTTTGTTGTTGATGTTCATTGAAGATAAGGGATGTCCAACATTTTTGCTTTATACATTAAGGATCATGTTAACGGATCCTCTTAAAGCAATTATTAATAAATTATAATAGAAAATTTTTATCACCACTTTCATGGGAAATATAAAAAGCTGTCAAAAATATTTATTGTTTTATCATTCTCCTAATAAAATGTTTCACAAAATAACCCCTAAACCAATGTGCATTTGTTAAGATTTCCTATTAATAAGTTATGATTAGTATTGAATCACTTTATAACATTTTGATAATCAATGAGAGAATTATTTGACGTTATTAAGAGTCTTGTAACTCAATTAGCATCGTTTGATATTTCCATCTGCAATTAGTGTTTCCAATGGAAACATCAAGGATTCAACCCCAACCTCCAAGGTAAACAGACAAACATGAAAATATTTTATAAGGAAATAGAAAATGACGAAAAAGAAGATTAGTGCCAAGAATAATAAGAAAGGGCCATTATAAGAAGGGAAAGGATGGAAGGAAACCTTTTGTAGAGAAGTGCAAGAACACCCGTGGTTAGAGCTCCAAAAGCATGTCCGTAGGACAATAGCACATAACGACTGCACCCTTTCTCTATAGAGACCTTGATGACTATGATCAATCCAGAGAAGAGCAAATTGGCAATTACACAAAGAATATATGGTGTCAATAAATCAATCAATCTCTCTCTTTTACTGCTTTCACTTCCTACTCTTACACCATTTAACTGTTGAATAAATGATATTATATGAAAATATTATTGCCACCAACGGAAATAAGGCTAATCCTTTTCATAGTGATGAAGCTGTGAAAGAATGGATTCTCTTTTCTCAATTCCCCCTCAATGCAATGCCAAAGCATGAAACAAAATTGGGTCCCAATCCACCCTCCTCACTCGCACGCCCTTTCCATTAAAATTAGAACGTACAACCCTACTACTTATTTCATTCAACTCATACGGAGTTCAATTTGACTAAAATTATGGAGAGATATTAGACCAATGTGTGAATAGCAGATGACTATAATGTACTCTCCTCCTCTAACTCCCTTTATTCCAAACATATTATTTTCTTTTAGGTGTTGTATCTTATTTCTGCAATTATTGAAATCAACTATAATTCTGTTCAAAAAAAGAAAACAACTATAATTAACCAATATAACTTCATTATCAAATTTAATATCTTAGAAAAGATAAAACTATATTTACTGTATTTATCCGTAAAATTATATAGGTGAATTTAATTGGAAAACCAAAATAAACCATTTAAGGAGCAGTACTATGTTCTCTCCTTTTAATTAATGTAATTCAAACTATTAATTACTAAATAAAAGACAATAAATTAATCTTATATGTTTTTCGATTGTGTACAAAACCAAATCGACCTAATACTGAATGCAAATTCTACATTGATTCCACTTGCACTTTAACAGAGGCTAGTGCTTTTTGAATGTTCTCAATGGAAATTATTTTTTATATATAGTGGTTCAGTCCCATAAAATAAAAAATAAAAGCTATATAAACTTCAGGGCACCATACACAGGCCAAAATAGAGTAATTCTAGTTTTAGGTTCTAAATATTTAGTCTTAAATGTTTAGGTTCTAATTTTATTGTATGTTGGCAAACTGAGAACAAAAAAATGTCTAGTATAAGATCTCTTAGAAGTGTTTTAAACATTGCTCAAATTGATATAAGTCAAGATTAAAAAACATACAAGTTACAGAAATAAGAATTCAGAAACTGTCAAACTCAACTGATCGAGAGAGACTTTCGACCAATCAAATTGCTATTTGTAGAATTTTAATTGAAGTCCAACCGCCCGTGAAACATTTAGGGTTTGTGTCCAACATTGCTAGCTATAAAAATAAAACACTAATACCTACTGGTGATCAAATCCATATTGCTAATACTACTAGAGTAAAGTGGCCGCCAAGCCTTCAGCTATCAAATGTACTAAAGATCAAAGCATGAGTAACTATCCTAGGCCCCACTACTTATTTCATTCAACTCATACAGACTTCATTAGGTACTCATCAACGTTCATTACAATTTTCTAATTTGATCTCAATAGTTTGCCCATACCTTCCACGTTCAGTGTGTTTCTTCTTTCTCTCACTTTCTTTTCCCCATAGAGTCATGTACAAACCAAGAATGATCAACATAGCTCCTAAGATACTGCAAATGTTTGAAAATAGAAATAAATCAGAATCTACCATTCACATTCCTTTGAAAGAAAAGAGAAAAGGCTTGTAAAAAATAAAAAATAAAAAAATCTCAAACAACTGGGGAAGTGATCGAAGCAAGTAAATGTATATACCTTCCCAAGTGCAATGCCTCTCTTAAAATTAGTAGTCCCATAATAGCTGTAAGTAGAGTACTCAATGGTCTAAATGCTGTCATGAAAACTGGACCTTTTCTTTGTGAAACTAATGTTTGAAGATAATACGTAATTCCATATATTGCAACTCCCTATAAAATGTGAAATTTACATAACAGCTTAAAATGTATCAAAACTATGTACAATATATAATTCCATATAGTCGAATTCCTTGAAAAATGGGTATTGTTCTAGAACTCACACTATAAATGGGAGCAAGAAGGGTGATGTTCCATGACAACCTCCAAGAGGAAAGTTTATGATCAAAAATTGCTGCCATGATTGTTGAGAGTAACGTGCCTGATAAGCTTGTCAATGCTGTAAGAGCTAAAGGTGATGGGTACTCCTCTATTGTTTTAGCCTGGATTAGTCATCAGACATCAGTTAGTATCATCACAAAAAGTATAAACAATATATGGTTTCATACAACGTTATCCTCTAGCTAATGCAAACAAGGTAGGGAAACATAAAAATTGCACTGAGAAAAGGTAATCAAGAATGCTTAGGATTTAGGCTTGTGTGTGTTTGTTTCTTAAAAAATAAAAAATAAAAAAATAAAACCCTAGGGAAATCAAAATTTGATTTAAAAAAAATGCTTTAATCGTTAAAAAAGAAAATAAAAATGGAGGTAATAGTTTTAGATTTTGGGAATACATGGTTCTTGAAAAATGGTATCAAAACTACTTATATGTGACTTTGAGTATTGTGTGGCTTTCGTTATAGTAGCAAATGCCTACCTTCAATTCATAAGAATTTCCAAAGTGTAAGTGGGGCAAATTGAAGTGGGTAGTGCCTATTACACACTGCCTATTACATACCACAACATACAAACATTTCAATTCAAAAAGTTTTGAACTAAAATTTCAATTAGAAAATAGACTAAGTTTTGATTCAGGATTAGACAATGACCTCATAA
Source organism: Quercus variabilis (assembly GCA_030445155.1). NCBI lineage: Eukaryota > Viridiplantae > Streptophyta > Magnoliopsida > Fagales > Fagaceae > Quercus > Quercus variabilis. Next base: position 64,233,463 of record CP129448.1, on the reverse strand, counting down.
ATAATAAATACTTTAATTAAATATATGACTCTCGACTTATTAAATTTTGAGAACAGTTACTCTTAAAAATACTTCCTCGTTAAATAAAATGAAAAATAAATAAAAAAAAAAGAGGAAATAGGCCTATAAAGACTTCCTTACTGCAGGACCTTTCCAATTCAACAATGAAGAATAAAATGAAAGAATAGCTCATTTATAAGTAAATTTATGGTTATAATCCTTGTTAATTTTTCAAAGGGTGACTAGTTTTTTCTTGAGAAAGAGTTTTTTGAAGTCCCACACTGAAATATAAGAAATAATGCTGTGTTGGGTTAAGATAGCTTGAACCCGATTAATTAATTTAATTACTCAAGCTGATTAATTAAGTTCAACTGCATGCAAATCATGATGGTACCAACAAATCACTAAAAATACTAAGTGCAGCAGAAAATAAATTGAACACGATGATTTATTGACAAATGGGAAAAACCTCACAAGGCAAAAATCCCACCAAATAATTTTAAAGTCACCACTCTCAAGAATTCACTAATCAACAATTAAGCGATTACAAGTATAAGGAATCTTACCAACTACGTTTGGCCTATCCCAAAATACCAACCTACAGTTGAACCTTCGCTCTAATACCCAATTGAACTTGATCTTGTAGTAGCATTCTTTCCCTTGATGCAGAAACCTCCAATTTGTGACTAACATTTTGCACAAATCCCAAGTACATGACTAACTCTAGCAACTTGAACAGATGTTGTGGCTGCAAAGTTCTTCACTTCATCAACATTAAAGATTTGGAAACACTCGGTTACAAAACCTATGGTGTACAAACGCAATAGCTTCACACAGAGAATATAAGTCTCTTGGTCTTTGTATCCTTATGTGACAGTCATTAAAATAAGCCTTATATATGTCTAGGGTGGTGAGAAAAGATACCCCAAACAAATATACAAGACTGGGTTGAATTTTAGATCTAGAAATTCTGAAATCGTAATTCTCGATAGATCGAGCTACTGTCGAGCTATTTATTGAGCTTCACATTAAGTCTTGGTAGCAAACATCTATCGAGCTATCTCTCGAGGCTTAATGAACAACTTTTCTTAACTTGTTTCTTAGACCAATCTGCATATCTTTAATACTTGACTTGAACAATATGTTTCTTGAAGTACTAAACTCATCTTAGATCTTCCCAATTACACGTAAAATGCATTTTATCAAAGCATTAGCCAATTACAACAAAATATGACATTAACATGCTATATGGAACAGGTTTGGGTCCAATGTACAAGAACACTCAACATTATTACTATTATTTTTTTAATGATTGGAATAATTCACCTTGTACAAATTTAAAAACAATAGTGATTGGATGCCAGTGATTTGGAATGTGGAGTGCCATTGATTTGGATTGTAACAATGTGTGCATTCGAATGTTGGGTCTCACATTAGACATGTATTAAGTTTTTTTTATTTATTTATGGGAAGACTACTAATATTATTCAAAATGAGAAGCAATAATTATATCTCGAAAAAGAACTTGTTCTAAGAAACAAGGACTCTCTTCAATCTAAACAAAGAAATCAACAATGCTTAAGCACATTTTACCAGTAAATAGGCAGATCTATTACCTTGCCTATAAAGTTGACAAGATTAAACACACAACAAACTTACCTAATGAAATCGAATAATCCAATTCATGTCTAATAGTTTCGATCAGTTTCGTTGATACAATACACCAAGATCCCTTTAGACAAGTCTCATTGCACTAGGTATTGAAAACAACCCCATGATTCCAACCCTAAATTGGCTTAGCTATCCTCTAATTCTTAAGTCCTATAACTAGTTTCATGTAGCCAAAGTGGCCTTCAAAGATATCGAGGATCATTGTTGTGGGAAGCCAACCTGATGGCCATAATTGTCTTAGGAGTTTTGCTATTTTTGCTTCAATGTCAATGAGATTGTGATGGAAATTTTTTTCCCCGATCACTTCTTTCAAACTCCCATTTCTCTCACAACCTTCAATCATTTCATCAAGCCCACTCTTTCTCTTCAGATTCACTTCCCCCTTACCCTACCCTCCTCCCTCTCTTCTTTGTTGTCATCATCGACATTGAAAGATAGTGAAATCAATTGTATTTGAGTGCTAAATTAAAATTGAAGTTTAGTTGATAACCTAAGCCTTTTTTTTTTTATTTATCATTTTTGAGTTGCTAACTTCCTAGCCTAACATGATCGGGTCGTGTAGCAATTGATCCTAAACCCAATTAAATTTGTGAACACCCTTATGAGTTGATTTAGATTATTTAAGTGATTACATAGTGAAAGATCGGATTTATGCTAAAACACAAGAGCTTGTTCAGACCCCTAATTAAAAAATACGACTAGATTGCTTTACTCTAACTTAGACTAAGTGCAGAACAAGAGTAAATAAGCGCAATAAACTGATAACACTACCCTAAGCCATATTTATCCATAATCAACAATAAAATGAAAGCTTAAAGAATAGGGAAAAGAAATGTAAACACAAGATAACATCGAGATGTATTATCGAAGAAGAAACTAAAGAACTTGGCGAAAAACCTCTTTGAAACCCTCCAATTTGAAATCGATCCACTAGAGAATAAAGTTAAAGTACACGAATAACAGAAGACCCTCCGAGCTTAGTCTACCCCATGTACTTGAGTCCTCCAAACTCCTGCTACCAATTGACTTCTTAGAGCCTTGTCTTCTCTAGCTTTTTGGATCTCGCAATTCAACCCGATTGCATTCGCTAATGAATGGCTCCTTCCAATGCTTCCCAGCAACACCAAAATATATTTTTACACTCAGTATGGGTGTGGTAAGTATTTGGGTTAGAAACCTCTCAAAGATCTAGAAATTGAGAGGTAGGAGTTAAGGAAAACCACAAGAAAATGTGTAGATGATTGTGGGTATAACAATCTCTAACTCTCAAGTGTATTTTCTAAGGTTTCCTCTTTAAAAAGCATTCCTGACACTTTGTGGGTAACGAGGGACATAGACTTTCGCGGGTCCTTCGCGGGTTAGCCTTACCTATGTGTAAGCTTGAAATTTATCAACCATCTTGTTGGATTTATTCCGTACCAATTTGCTTGTAATTTAGCACTTAGTAACCTTGTATTTAGGTAGGATTCATGTAAGGGTGGTGTATGAAGAGAGTGTGAAGAATTACTCATTTTTGTGCAAAGAAGCAGAGACTCACGGCTAGGACTCGTGACTGACTCATGACTTGCAACCAGCCAAATGCTGTGCACATGAGAAGCATGCAGGAAGGTGAAGGGTCACGCCAGCTGTCGCATTATAGGACAAAAGTCCCAGGCTGGCCAAGCCGTTACCTCGCGACTTGAACTCGTGACTTGGACAAGCTGCGAGGCCAAGCCGCCAACTTACCCTGTTTGGCAAAAACTGACTCTTCGTATTCCAAACACACACCACTATATATAGACCCTTTTACCCACGAAATCAAGAGAGCTTTGAGAGAGAATTTTGTGAGAGAAATCCTAGAGAAAAACAAGATTGTCTCATCTCCAATCTTCATTAAGAGACTCTTCAAATTCCTCTACTCTCTTCCTCTCTATTAATACATCCTTGAAAGGTTCTTAACTAAATCCTTTTCTCATCACATCCACGTCTGTGAGAAAATTCATTTGGTGCTAAGGGAAACAGTTTGGAAGGGACCAATGACTATTGGTTGATGCTATGGTGTATAGCAGAATCCGGTAAGCTAAAGAAGAAATAGGTTCAGTGCAATCTCGTTGAAGTAAGAAGCTTAGAGGGCTTAGGTACACTGGGTAAATTAGGCTTGGAAGGTCTTCTGCAGTTCATGTATCCCAACTACATTCTTTAATGGATTATTTACCGCTTGGAGGGCGGCGGAAAGGCTTTACACCGAGGGTTTCAATTTCCTCTTCGATAACACATTGAGTGTTGTCCTTGTGTTTGCATCTCTCTTCCTTTATCTTTGCTATTTATTTTATATTGTAGATGTAATTATATTTAGCTTAGATTATTTATCAATTCTGTGTTTAGCTTATGTTAATATTCTGCACATTAATTGTTTGATAATAATCTTGAATTGATATTTTGTAATTTGGGGTCTAAACATTCAAAGGTGTTTTACACACATTTTGAACTTTCAATTGGTATCAGAGCAGGTGCACTTGTTATGATTTAAATACCTAAGTGTGATCCTTTACTCCTTGTGTTATTTGCCATGGATTGTGTTTTGTATGCCTCTTTGTATGATTTGGTTAATGATGAGTGTAACATGCCACGTGTTTGTGAAAATGCCTCTATGAATGATAATCCTCGTGATTGTGATACTATGTTACCTGAATCTTTGGATGTTATTGATATTCCAAATGACAAACTCTTGAAGAAAAATGCTAAGAAGTTTCAAAAGAATTTGAACAAGTTATTTTGTGAAAATGATGATTTGATTGCTAAACTCAATGAATCCAACAAATTGGTTGAGAAATATAAAAAACTTGTTGAAATTTCTCTTGAAAAGCTGAAAGAGTTTGAATGTTTAAATATGGACTTGGATGCTAAACTTGTTTTTTCTAACAAACTTGTTGATGATCTTAAATATGAAAATGAATCTCTTAAGATGCATGTCAAGTGTTTAATTGCTGAACCTATTGCTAAAATGGATGATAATATATGTTGCAATCATGTTGTGGTATCCGATTTTGTGCCTAATGTGTGTTCTACCTCTAAGGATAAATTGGTGTACATTCCTCCACATAAAAGAAACCAAAAGGTGGAGAGAAAGGCTATTAAATCAAAACCTTCGCTTAGGTCTCGACCTAAGGCTTTGGATGGATCTAAGTTTGTTTCAACTTACCACCATTGTGGTGTGATTGGTCATATAAGACCTCAATGTCATAAGTTGAAGAGAGAACAAAAGCATGTTGCTAGATCCCTTCCCAAAAGGCCTAGTGGACCTAAACACATTGTTTTTCATCATTATGGTGTCTTTGGTCATCTAAGACCTCAATACTTTAAGTTTCATGCTTTTGAAAGAATCAAAAAAAAAAAAAAAAAAACTTGAGCTTTTTGGAAGTTGTGCTAAAAAGAGTAAACCGGATTTGAGTGAAAATAGCATGTTGTTAAAGAAAATATCTAATGCTCTTAACTCCTTGACTATGTGCATCTCCGGTTCTCATTCTTCCAACCATTGTCTCACTTCTCTTGAGACACTCATTCCAAACAATCATTCTGTTTGGATGAGGAAGGGTTCATATGGTTGAGCTTTTGTTCTTTTGATCCTTGATCTAATTCTTTCGATTTTTGTAGGACCCTTCATGCATTAGATGTTATATCTTCATGCATTTGTGCATTTTGCATTTTTTTTTTTTTTTTTGTATGCATTATTTTGTTTTTGATCTTACTTTTATGTTTCAGTTTTGTGTAAGTAAAAATCCAAAACCACATAAAAAGTGAAAAATTCAAAAGTTTGATCATATATGTTTGAGCAGATATCACATGTAAGTTTTGCCTTATAACTTTGTACTTATGGTTTTGTACATTTACGAGCTTAACTTGTTCTTTATGCACTTATTTTTGTGAGAAAATTATTGATATTTATGTGTGATTGTTGTAAATCAATCTTCAAACTTGTCATGAATGATTTGTCAATAGTCATGTTGGTTTTGATACATATGTAAACTTGTACCTATATATCTTCCCACTCTTTTATTTTTATTACTTAAAGATCTCAACAAATGTAAATCTCAAAATGAAAAGAGATAATGAGTTACAAAAGTCGTCGCACATATTAATATTTGACTAGGAAAAAGAAAAAACGACTTTTATGAAAATATATGATGCCCAAAAAGGTCAAAAGCTTATTCATTAAATTGAAATATCAAAAATTTTAGGCATCAATCTCAAAATGAGATGTATTTATTCAAAATGATCAAATGTTATAATTTGTAAATAAGCCAAATGAAAAGTTTCAAATATATGTAATCATTTTCTTGTGGGAGGTTATATATGTTCATTTCTATAATTGAGATAGACCACTTGACTTAGTACTAATTGTGTATGACTTGATTGAATTGATCATTGAAGTTTCATTCTACACTAAGAACTATTCCACACTTGATACGCACACACAACACACATGTCTAATGCTCAATGAATGCTTTATTTATTTGTTTGATTGTACTTGTTTAAATGTGATGTGTGTGTGCTCAACTATATATGGGTTAATCCAAAAAGATTTTTGACTGTTTGTGTTCATGTTTCATGCTTACATTGTTTTTCAGTATTTAAACATGTTTTGTGTTGAAAAACAGGTGTCAGAGTTTTTCGTGACTCACTCACGACTCGCTCGCGACTTACTCACAACTCACTCGCGACTTACTCACAACTCAGTAGTTGCCAACCCCAGTCGCGAGTTTCATTCAAAAGCTTTGGTGACTCACTCGCGACTCGTGAAATTTTCATGACTGAACTTCGCAACTCACCCAGTCACAAAACGCCCAAAAACAGCTTTTTAAAGGGCTTTTCTTGGGAAACCTGTTTTAAACCTCTCCCATCTTTTGTTAAACGCCTCTTTCATTTTTTTTTTACATCAAAACTCAATTAATTTGAATGGTTTTTCATTCCATTAACATCTCTAAGGTAATTATGAACTCTTTTCATTGTTTTTTATCCTTAGACTTTGTTTTGGAGAGTTTTGTGCTCTTGGTTGAGTTTTTCATCATAGAGGTTGGTAAAACTTTTTTTTTTTTGTCATATTTTTGTATGGGATTGGTTTCTTTTAATAATTTGCTTTGGATGTTGGCCCCTTGTGGCAAAAAGAACATGTTTTGAGGGTGGATTTCATATTGTTCATGCATTGTTTCTCATTGTTGTTCATAGTGTGCATGCTAAGTGTTTGATAAAATGCCTCTTAGGTATTTTCTCACTTGTTTGGACTCCAATGAGTATCAAACTTTGGGGTTTCTTATGTTTCCGTATTAGGAACATGTTTGGTTCATTGGTTGTGTATTTAACACACCTTACCCCACATGTGCATTTTTCATGCATTGGTCATGCATTACACATAGCCACCTCTTGCACAAACCTTGCTACCCTTGTCATGCATTGGTTCATACATTGTTTCTTCATCCTAGCATGTCATATCTTAGGATTGAGCTTCATTTTCTCATTCATCTTGCACCCATCATGCATCATTATCATTGTTCATACTTTCATCTCTTGCCCTCATTTCTCCTTGACCCTTTGTTTATTCTTGACAAAAAGGGGCAGAGCATACTCTAAAAAATATAGCGGAGAGTTTTTGTCATTTCTATATGACCCTTGTGCACATTCTTAGGGGGAGAAATTCTATTTCTCGTGCACACTTGTAGGGGGAGAGATATTCCATAGGGAAGATGCATATACCAAGGGGAAGAAGACATTGTGTTAATAAGAAAACTTTGTCTAGGTGTTTAGTCTTTGATTAAGTTGCTCACATGTTTTACATCATATTCTTGATCACAATTTTACTTGTTACATTATACTTGTCTGTTTATTATTTACTTTACCTTGAGGGTCTAATGTGTTTTGTACAAGTGTTTCAAGTTACAAGCATATATGTTCCAAGTTCATCACAACTTCTATGATTCATGATAGGGAGAGTGATATGATAAAGGAAGTACTTTTTATTGTTTGTACCTGGTACCTTTGTAGGTTTTTAAGGTTTCTGTTTATGTTTTGTACCCATATTGCTTTTGTAAGTTTTTAGGGTTTATTTCTATGCACTTTGTAGGCTTTATGGTGTATACCTTGCTTTATGTAGCCTTCGTGCTTTGTTAAATCAGTACTTCTAACTAAATGTTATGTATTTCCTTCTAAGTACTCTCACTCTTGTGCCATTGTAGGATATTTCCTAGATGCACATGCTTCTTGTATCGTGCATTGATTAAGTGTTGGTCATTCAAGTGATTCGCCTTGTGTTTGTCAACTTGAATGTCCGGATGTTCATTCCTAGTGTGAATGAGCATTGTGATCACTTGTTTATAGTGATTTCTTGTTTTGGTTTTGTCATGGTTTATTGTTTTATTCCATTGCAATTGATCGCACTATGCTTACTTCATATGCTTTACAAGTTTTTTGCATACAATGACCTTATTGTGTTGTTATGTTTTAGGAGTTCTTGTTCTTATGGTTCAAAAACTTCACAAATTCTAGAGTTGGGTGTGAGTGAGTTTTCCAACTGTTCCTACCTCACGTGTTATGTCTAGAGTTTGTTTGAGAGTTTTGTCACGGAATAGCCAAAGGGGAAGATTGTAAGGTTGAAATTTATCAATCATCTTGTTGGTTTTATTCTGTGCTAATTTGCCTATAATTTAGCACTTGGTAACCCTATATTTAGGTAGGATTCATGTAAGGGTAGTGTGTGAAGAGAGTGCGAAGAATTGCTCATCTTTATGTAAAGAAGCAGAGACTCGCGGCTAGAACTCGCGACTGACTCGCGGCTTGCAAGCCGCCAAATACTGTGCACGTGAGAAGCATTCGGGAAGGTAAAGGGTCATGCCAGCTGTCGCACTACAGGACAAAAATCACAAGCTGGACAGGCCGTTACCTCATGACTTGAACTCGCGACTTGGGCAAGCTACGAGGCCAAGCCGCCAACTTACCCTATTTGGCAAAAACTGGTTCTTCGTATTCCAAAGACACACCACTATATATAGACCCTTATACCCATGAAATCAAGAGAGTTTCGAGAAAGAATTTTGTGAGAGAAACCCTAAAGAAAAATAAGATTGCCTCATCTCCAATCTTCACTAAGAGACTCTTCAAGTTTCTCTACTCTCTTCCTCTCCATTGATAGATCCTTGAGAGGTTCTTAACCAAATCCTTTTCTCATCACACCCACGTCCGTGAGATGGTTCATTTAGTACTAAGGGAAGCAGTTTGGAAGGGACCAATGACTATTGGTTGATGCTATGGTGTATAGTGGAATCTGGTAAACTAAAAAAAAAAAAAAAATAGGTTCTGTGCAACCTAGTTGGAGTAAGAAGCTTGGAGGGCTTAGGTACACTGGGTAGATTAGGCTTGGAGGGTCTTCTACTGTTCATATATCTCAACTACATTCTTTAGTGGATTATTTACTGCTTGGAGGGCGGCAAAAAGGTTTTACACCGAGGGTTTCGGTATCCTCTTCGATAACACATCGAGTGTTGTCCTTGTGTTTGCATCTCTCTTCCTTTATCTTTGCCATTTATTTTATATTGTGGATGTGATTATATTTGGTTTAGATTGTTTATCAATTCTGTGTTTCGAGGGGTTCGGTTTCCTCTTTGATAACACATCGAGTGTTGTCCTTGTGTTTGCATCTCTCTTTCTTTATTTTTGCCATTTATTTTATATTGTGGATGTAATTATGTTTGGCTTAGATTGTTTATCAATTCTGTGTTTCGAGAGCTTTGGTTTCCTCTTCAATAACACATCGAGTATCGTCCTTGTATTTGCATCTCTCTTCCTTTATCTTTGCCATTTATTTTATATTGTGAATGTGATTATATTTGGCTTAGATTGTTTATCAATTCTGTGTTTGGCTTATGTTCATGTTCCGCACATTAATTGTTTGATAATAATCTTGAATTGATATTTTGTAATTTGGGGTCTAAATGTTCAAAGGTGTTTTACACACATTTTGAACTTTCAATGTGAAACAGTCACGAAAATGATAGCCTAGCACAACTCTTCATCTTCCAGTCATGTGCTTTACACATGGCTTTTTCGTGGGTTGCTTCTTGCGAGCTACTAGTGAGCCAATCGTGAAATCCACTTGTTCATATTTTGAACCTTGATTCTTCACCAATCTCTCGCACTGATCCTTTACAATTAAACTCACATACATACAAGAAAAATGATTGAAGAAATTACAATAAAATTTGGCACGGAATTAAAGCCAACACAACATGGTTGGAAATCACAACTTTACACAAGGACCTTGAAAGCTCAATAGTGTAAAACACTATAGCTTATTTAGACCCTTAATTTTAAACTTACAGCTAAATTGGTTTTACTCTAATTAACTAAGTACGAAATAAGAGTAAATGAAACACAAAAAACTAGAACTACTCTCTAGTGTATAAACATAAACAATAAAAAATAAATGTAAAGCACAAAGTGTAAAGGAAAAGAGATGCAAACACGAGATAACACTGAGATGTGTTATTGAAGAAGAAACCAACGTACTTGGCGAAATACCTCTTTGCAGTCCCCCAAGCCAAAATGATCCACTAGTGAATAAAGTTGGAGTACAAGGATATCAAAAAGACTCTCCATGCCTAATTTACTCAATGTACTTGAACCCTCCAAGTTTTAGCTCCCAACGGGCTTCACCGAGTCATGTCTTCACTAGTTATCCCCGCAATTAGCTCCAAGTTGCATTTGCCAATCAATGGCTTCTTTCAATGCTTCTCACATGTACCAAAACTTCTCTCAACACTTAGATTGAGTGAGGTAAGTGTTTGGGCTAAGAACCTCTCAAGGATTTGTAATTAGAGAGGTAAGAGTAGAGGAAAACTAAGAGAAATTGTTTAGATAATTGTTGGGTTTAAAATTTCTAACTCTTAAGTGTATTTCTAGGGTTTTCTCTCTAAAAATCTCTTTACAATTTCGTGGGTAATGAGGGCTTATATAGTATAGGTAAAGAAGTGAGGAAAGCACACTTTAAAATCATCTAAGCAATGAGTTTCGTAGGTCATTTGTGAGTTGTTCCATTCGCAAAATGACTTGTGAAATGCTTCCTAGCACTTGGCTATTTAGCTTCTAGCATGTGCTTCTTGAGTGGCCTTTTGCAAGTTGTCAACTTGCAAGCAAGTCGCGCACTTCACTATTCTTCACAAATTTTCACCAAACTCTCACACTTAACCCTTACATTAAATCCCACAAACATACAGGTAAATGATTTACTAAATAGAATCAAATTTGACACGGAATAAAAGCCATTAGAACATAGTTGAAAATCATAACTTTATAGAACTCTAATTGTAATTAGTCATTTATGGGTGTTGCATAGATCGATCTAGCATCTTTTTAGATTTGTGTGTGTTTTGCTTTTGTCGGGGGGACCACCATTTTACTCTACAACCAATCTAAAAATAATCCCATGATGTGTGATGTCGAAGGCCATAAAAAGTTTGAGTGTGTCTTCCTCATCACCAATTGATTTTGTGATAAAATGAAACAGCTCACGGTTCGACAGTCTTGTTTATTTTTTATCTTCATTTTCGGTGCTCCCTTCCAATAACTTTAAAGGGTAGAAAACAATAAACCCTAACATAGTAGATAACAAGAAAGCTATTTTAATTGCTGGATAATGATTTTTGATCACCTGTAAGATGTAGAATGCTGAGTAAGAAAGGATTGAAATGACAAGCATGAAGGATCCCTTTAGCCAATTTTTGTCCAAGGATGCTTTTGAAGTGAAGGTTTGATGCGAGTGTTGGGTATGTAGTACTGAAACCACAACGATACCCTTGTATAGGGTCATTAGTGTAGCACCAGCAAATGCAACAACTGTTCCGACTATTTTTGCTTGCGCACCACGTTGGGAAATGTCTAATTTCTCCATCCTGAATTCATAAAAAATAAGCATAACTTCTTTAAATGAGTTATTCCATTGTCTCTGACTATGAGTGATATATTATAGACCCGAGGGTCCAAAAGTCCACTATATTACGTAGCCCAGATGCTAATTGTTTAACCTGTACAGGATCCCTAATTTTACTAAATTTACTTATAGTCAGTTTAGGGTATTCTTCACAACAAAGCAGTATCTCACACAAAGGAGATACATAAAAGTGATTGATCCATACCTGCACAAGATTGCTAAGAGAAAGGTAATCGATGGAAGTAAGTTGCCTGCAGCGGCTGTAAAAGTTGATGATGTGTATTCGAGTCCGGCATAGTAAAGTGTTGTAGCTAACACTGCTCTAAATTATTAACAAAGAAAGTCCTGAGTTAGTTAGGAATAATGATATATGCACAAATTATTTTACAATATTTTTATAAATTATTGTTGTGGCTAATTTCTTACTAGTTCTCATTTGAGCCCACTACATTTTTTTTTTTTTTTTCATTACCAATAACCACTCACTGCGTCAACAATTTGTAAATTTTTATGTAAAAATGTTTGCATCACAAGCATTTCCATTTGGCATTAATTGGGTAATACCTAGAAACAATACCTTCTTCTTAATAAGTTAAATTACAAAACTTTGTTATAAGAACCAATAAAGTACAAATAATGTTATCTTTTGTGAATACAGTTAAATTCAATATGGTTATATGTTTGACTATAATGAAAATTAAACCTAATGTATTGCTTACCTAAATTTTACCCATTGCCATTTGAAAGAAAAGTAGACTTGGACACTGAATGACTCATTTGTAGACAATTTACTCACCCTAGTAAACCCAGGAAAAAGATATTGCGCAAGATTGGAATGCTAAATTTGTTGTGATTATCCCTGCCAAAGAAATTCTAAATGGTTAGTAGCAATTCAAGCGTATTTTGTCTTTTAATTTGCATTTCACTGAAAAAGTAAAATTCTGTTCAAATAAATTACAACTAATTTAAATATTTAAATATTTATATGATCAAATTTTAAATAAATTTAACTATGTTTTTGTGAGTTAGATCGAAATAATACGCACTTTATCAGTTTTAGAATAAGTTGGTAACATGTGAATCTTTTCAAGAAATGCTTAATTTTGAGCACATACGTTATTTATATCTAAAATCTTCTTTTGATAAATTGTTATCAATAATTTTCAATAGAAAGGCCATGGTTCAAATATATTTGTTTTAGTTTTAGCATAATAAGTTGGAAAGTTTAGTTATATTACTGAAGACATCAATTGGAACATACTATGAACACTACAACTATTTATAGTCACTTTACTCATTGCCTTTTCTATTTTCGGTAATTAAAGCTAAATATAATTATAATTTTTTAAATATTTATTTTATTTAGTTTTACATTTATTGGTTGAGAATTCATGCCGTTTTACAAACAATTGCAACTTATAAATCACCTTCTCTCGTTGTGTTATTAATCCCAATAGCGACACAACTTAGACTTTGCTAGCTAGGACGGAAGAAATTATTTGTTTTTTAATTTAAATATTTGCTAAAAAATTTATTGTAAATTAAAATTACAAATAATTTCTGTCATGATCTTATTTTATCTTTTGATTATAGAATTTGAAGGGAGAGAATGAAGGATGGAAAGGGAATACAAGTAAATATATATACACACAAACAATAGCGGAGTTAGAAATTTTTATTTTGGGGGCCCGAATTGTGACACTAATATATCTATGCCTCCCCCCCCCCCCCCCCCCACACACACACACACATTTATATATATATATATATATATATCTTTTTTCTTATATATACACACACTTTTTTATTATTTTATAAGTTATATATATATATACACACACACACACCCAAAAAAAAAGAGCTAGTATTTTCAATCAAAATTATATTTGATGGTGATCTTTCATAGAATAAAATTCAATTTTCCATTTTTATTTTGAAATTCCTAAAAAAATTAATTTTAAATACAAATTATCAAATTTTATAGTAAAGTAAGTAAAAAATCTTTCAATTCAACTAATGAAATTCTGAAAAATAAAAATAATCCATAACTTGGAGAAATAAGTTAAACTCCAAATATATTTGAAACTCTTTTTTTTTAATCCATTATGTGGCAACTAAAGACACATTTCATGTGTAATTTTAGTGATATGATTTTTTAATGAGTCAATAACTTGTTAATCGTCACATAATGAGTTGAAAAAGATAGATTCAGATATGTTTGATATCAAACTTTATCAAATATTTAACAAATATAATAGCACATTTTACAATAAAAAATAAAACTGCGAAAAATAAAGTTATGTCTATAACTATTAAACAATTTTTTTTTTTTTTTTAAGATCATCATTGGACTAATTCAAATATTTTTGGAGGGGGGGATTTTTATTTTTGTAGACTAAATTTTAAAAATATTAAAAGTATTAAAATAATTATATATATATATATATATATAAAAAGTCCAAAAGCAAGTAGATTTGGTATCTTTCCCACCCACTATAAGTGGTGCCTATCCTTAACCACTATAATAAATGATAGACACCATTATAGTGGGTGGGAAAGATACCCCTATCTTTCACATAATGGTGTCTCTTGAATGGTATCTTATACTCCATATCTTCTACTTTAAAGCATAAACGCTAAGAATTAGTTTTTTTATGAAGCCAACAATTACCTCTTGTATCTACTCCACGGAACGAATTTCTCACAGCATGTTAGACCCATTAAAAGAATATTATTTACTGTTATTCATAAATCCATCTTATGTATATAAATTTAGAAGTTCAGAAAACAAGAAATTCAAAATACTTTGCCAAAACCCCGGAGCTTCATATTTATTTTCTTGTGTCACGTCTGTGATTTAATGAGCCAGAATCCATGGAAGTTGTTAATTGCAGAATTTGTAAGAAGCCAACAAGGTTATAAAGACATGCACGAAAATATTTTAAAAGAAAAAAACAAAACGAAGAAGAAGATTAAGATTGGCGCCAATAATAATAAGAAATGACCGCCAAAAGAAGGGAAAAATTGGAAGGAAACCTTTCATAGAGAAGTGCAAGAACACCAGTAGTTAGAGCTCCAAAAGCTTGTCCATAGGGCACTAGCACATATCGACTGAAGCCTTTCTCTAGAGAGACCTTGACGACTATGATCAATCCAGCGACGAAGAAATTGGCAATTATGCAGAGAATATATGGTGTCAATACATCAATTAATCTCTCTCTTTTTCTGCTTTCACTTCCGACTCTTGCACTCTCTTCCTGTTCTTCCATCTTTAACTCCATATTCACTTGCTCCTAAAGCTATAACTACACTCTTTTTAAATCATAGTGGAGATAATATTCACTTGCTCCTAAAGCTATAACTACACTTTTTTTAAATCATAGTGGAGATAACTGTAGAATAAATTATGGAATATGTATATATATTCCATAATTTATTCTACAGTTATCTCCACTATGATTTAAAAAGAGAGGGCGGGCGGGCGGGCGAAGGGGGGGTGGAAGGGGGAGAGAAAATTCTCAACTTATCATAAGCTGACACATTATACTACCAAGTTCACAAAATACAACTAATTACAAAGCACCACATACTACTACTAGGTTTTGCTATCACTATTCAGAAACCAACAGAAATTTGTCAAGTGTTGTTGAAATATAGACATAAAATGTATGCAAAAACCAATCACACATTAGTATGTGTAAGAATGACATAAGCAGCCCGGCGCGTGCAAGCAATGACATAAGCAGTCCAATCGGGTGCTAACATGTGTCACCTTAAAATCAAGACATTTCGGCCAATCAAAAGATGCCACGTGTCTTGGAAAAAAAGTTTTAAAGCTCTTCCAATCAGACTATGATACACATCACCAATCAGACTCTGTCGCATATTGGTCACCCACCTCTAATATCCTATAAATAAAAGCCTTCCTCAGGCATTTCAACACACCAAGACATCTTGGGAGAGATCTAGGAAGACACCGAGACATCTAGAGCATAAGCAGCATTAAAGAAGATTCAGAAGTAGAGAAGTTTTGCTAGAATCATGCCCTGAAGCCTCCAGGAACTTTAAGAACTTCAACTTTGAATACAAAGAACATTTAAAGAAAAATCATCCAAATTATCTTCCTAGATCTCAAAGGTCAATGGAATCAAGCTTAAAAGCCTTCAAAAACTTCAAGAAGCTACAAATTAGTGAAGCTCTATGAATTCAAGCCTCCAAAGCCCCAAAGAACTTCCGCCACAAACCTTTGAATACAAAGAACATTCAAAGAAAAATCATCTAAATCATCTTCCTAGATCTCGAAGTTCATTGGAATCAAGCTCAAAAACCTTCAGAAACTTCAAGAAACCACAAATTAGTGAAGCTCTATGGATTAAAGCCTCTAAAGTCCCAAAGAACTTCCACCACAAACCTTCGAAGACGAAGAACAACCGAAGAACATGAATAACACATTGAGAACGTGAAGAATAATGGATTTCTAACACGTTCATAGCTAAAGATTTGTTATAATTTTGTTTCAAAGATCTTTGATCCATTCTTCAACCAAATTGAAGGATATTTGTTGTTCAAATCAAAATCACATTACCGCAATTCCAATTAACAAATCTTTAAAAGAGATCGAATCAGAGGATCACTCTTTTGTAATTACAGAGAATTGTACCACATATTCATCAATACAAATTCGCATTTGTAAAACTATTTTACTTGTTTGATTTATTTCAAACTCGAAATTTAGTCGTTCATGTTAGGGTCATATTTTGTTGTAATTGGCTAATCATTTGACAAAATGCACTTTACTTGTAATTGGGTAGATCCAAGATAAGTTTAGTACTTCAAGAAACATGTTGTTCAAGTTAAGTATTAAAGACATGAAGATTAGTCTAAGAAACAAGTGAAGAAAAGCTATATATTAAGGCTCGACAGATAGCTTGATAGATGTCTGCTATCGAGACTTAATGTGAAGCTCGATAGATAGCTCGATAGCATCTCGATCTATCGAGAATTATGATTTTAGAATTTTCAAATCTGAAATTTGGCCCAGTCTTGTATATTTATTTAGGGTATATTTGTTTAGGGTTTCTTTTCTCACAACCCTAGACATATATATGGCTTATTTTAAAGGTCATCACACACGAATACAGAGACCAAGAAACTTATATTCTCTATATAAAGCTATTGCGTTTGTACACCATAAGGTTTTGTAATTGAGTGCTTTTAGATCTTCATTTTTAATGAAATGAAGAACTTTGTAGCCAACGACATCTGTTCAAGTTACTGAAGTTAGCCATGTACTTGGGATCTGTGTAAAGGGTTAATTACAAATTGGAGGTTTGTGCATCAAAGGAAAGAATGTTACTATAAGATCAAGTCTAATTAGGTATTGGAGTGAAGTTTCAACTGTAGGTTGGTATTTCAGGATAGGCCAAGGGTAGTTGGTAAGATTCCTTATACTTGTAACCGCTTGATTGTTAATTAGTGGATTCTTGAGAGTAGTGACCTTAAAATCACCCAGTAAGGTTTTTGCCTTGTGAGATTTTCTCCATTTGTCAGCAAATCACCGTGTTCAATTTATTTTCCACTACACTTAGTATTTTTGGTGATTTGTTAGTTCCTTCATGATTTGCATGCAATTGAACTTAATTAATCAACTTGGGTAATTGAATTAATTAACCGGGGTCAAGCTATCTTAACCCAACAAATGGTATCAGAGTAGGCACACTCTGATTAAGTTTTAATCTTTGTTGTGTGATCCATTGAACCCTGTTGGTATGGATCATGGACAATCTTTAATTATACCTCATTTATTTGATGGGACTAACTTTGTATACTGGAAAGTACGCATAAGAGCTTTTCACAGTCCTTAGATGAGAAAGTCTAGCTAGTAGTTGAAGTAGGTTGGAAAAAGCCTGAAGAGCCACCGTAACATGGGATAATACTAAGATCAAGGCGGCCAACTTTAACAGTAGGGCACTGAATGCTTTGTTTAGTGCTATAATGAATGAAGAATTGAAGAAGATCTCTTTTATTGATAATGCCAACGAAGCTTGGACTATTCTTCAAAATACTTATGAGGGCACTAAAGCAATCAAGAACTCTAAGCTTCAAAGGCTTACTACCAACTTTAAGGAAATTAGGATGGATGAGGATGAATCTTTTGATGAATTCTATGCCAAGGTCAAGGACATAGTGAATTCAGTATTCAATCTTGGAGAATAGATTCCACAGCCTAGGATTGATAGGAAGATCCTTAGATCTCTTCCGGAGAGGTTCCATGCCAAGATTGTTGTCATTGAAGAATTAAAGAACATTGACTCTATTCCTTTGATAGAACTGATTGGAAACTTGCAAACCTATAAACTAGGGTTAACAAGGGTTGGCAAAGGTGGTAAAGGCAAGAACATGGCCTTGAAGACAAAGAATGATGAAAATGATGAGTCATCTAATGATAAGGATACCAAGCTAAAGTCATATATCACCAGAAAATTCAAGAAGTTCATTAAAAATGTGAATATCAAAGTTGATTATTAGGTTCGTAGACAGACTGCTTTCTTTCAATATAAGTCCCAAGACAAGGGCAAAAGAGAATCCAAGGATGCTGGTCAAGGCAACGGTATTCCTACTGGACCAAAGTGCTTTGGGTGTCATGGATTTGGACATATGAAACAAAAGTGTCCTACATACCTCAAATCCATTGGTAAGAGCAAAGCCCTAGCTGCCACCTTAAGTGATTCAGAACCAAAAGAAAATTCTGATGAGAGTGACCAAGAAGGGATTTTAAGTGCTTTTACAGCTACTGTTGAGTCTACTAAGAGAGAAGTAGATGTAGTTGATGAAGAAGAAGAGCTAATGGAGTCAAAGTTTGATAAGATGGATGAACAGGATGACATTCACATTGCTTACACCAAACTCTACAAGGTTTCTGAGAAGCATGAGAAGCTCTACAGGTTAACCACAAGAAAGCTTAGTGAAGTGGAGTTGAAATGTAAGGAACTCTCCACCAAGTTTAGTGAAGCTAATCAGACCATTGAAGCACTGAGATTTGAGAACAATCTTTTTGTTGAAAAGGCCAAGAAGCTGGATGCTGAACTATTTTAGGTTAGAGCACAACTAGAAAGAACTTCAAGTGCCAAATTGGATGAAATGCTGAATTTTCAGAAGTCAACATCTAACAGAATAGGTCTCGGGCATGATCACTCTTTCTTCTCTTGTAGTACCTCTTATAATGCTTTGAATAAAGTTATTTTTGTTCCTCCTGCTAATAATGATAACTTTGAAAACATTGAGGTAATTGATATTAGAACTGAGAATGTAAGTGAAGATAGGAGTGATAAAGGAAAATCCATTTTAGGAGCACCCCTTAAGATTCATAATAAAGAGAATAAGCAAAAAAATCATCACTCCACCAACAAGAAGTATCCACCAAAGAAGCCTCATTTCTATCACTACTGTGGAGCATCGGGGCACACTCATCCAAATTGCTCTAAATGGTTATCCACTCAACAAAGCAATAGTGTGTCATCTTTGGGGAACCATAATCAACTCCAACTCTCTTTAGCCCCTCTTAGTGCACTTCTTAAGGCGATCATCCTTGTTTTGAACTTCAACAGTTTCAACTCTCCTCCTTATGCATCTGGACAAAAGTTCATGTAGAAGAAAGGATCACCATTTAGGTCTCCTGTCTGTAAGGAAAAAGATCCTAAGTGATTTCCCCTCTTTTCTGATCTCTTGCATGGATTGTGTTGTGGTTTGAGTCAGTCTAGTTTTAATGCTTTTCTTGTTTGTTTATTTGTTTGTTTTTGCCTTGTTTTATGTTTTTTTTTTTTAATTAAAAAAGAATAAAAAAAAATACAAAATAGTGTATTTGTGTATACTGGTACTTGTGTACCTTGGATGGCCTTTGAAACAAAATTTTCCAACTTTGTATCTCTTGTAGCTTAGATGAGCATCTTCATGCACAACTAAGCAATGTGAGCTTTGTGGCTCGTTTTATATGATTTGTATGATTTGGTTGATCTCTTATCTTTCATATCTTAAAATCACTTTTTTTTTGACGTAAATGACTAGAAAATCATAAGAGAAAAGCATAAATAACCATCTCACTACTAAAACTCGTCAATCATAAAACATCAGTGTGCAATTCATAAAAGCCGTGCTCGGTAAGGTGTGGCACTTGCACAGCAAAATAATGATGCTCAAGCTTTCATAATTGGGTATTTTCTTTTCTCTCTTATATGCCCATGCATGATATGCTTAAAAGAAAAATATGCAAAGAACATAAAAAGTAAAAGAATCAAAATGCTTTTAATATGGTTGTAAATGTGTTTTTAGGAGATGTGGGAGTTATATGATGTACCTCGAAGGTAATAGTCCCCATTAAACAATTATGATTGTGTGTGATTGTGTTTAATCCTCCAATATCATTACTTGTCATATAATGATGCTCTTGCTCTATTGCAAAAGTTTTACACACAACACGCATAATCTTTCCTACCTTTGATACTATTGTACAGATGATTTAGCCATTATAATGAATACATGTGGTAGCATATGCACTCTAAACTGTCCAAACTTGTTTTGAAATAAAATTTATATGTTTAGTGTGTTTTGATCTAAGAATGCTTTGCACCTAGAGTTGAGGATGTGTTTTTTTTTTTTTTTTAACATGTTGTCGATGACCAAGCCGCAAACAGCTAGAAAATTGTTGTTGGGCCTTTGTTCAACCACCTACAATGGTGACGCCCACATGTGCGCCAGGCCCATTGGATGCCCTACTCGATGATGGCATGGTTTGCGTGGTGCTTCAGGTGCTCTCTCTCTCGGTAGAGGAGGATATTTATCTACCTTTAGAGGTACATTAAGAATCTTGGCCAAATTTTAAGGTAATTACCAAAGGTAAGTGAAGTTGCCACCAATCATTGGGTTTTTTAAAGGTGTGATTGGTCACCTGTTTCTAGTTGATTTTATTATCAATCCTAGACTAAGAAAAAATGGCATTTTTCCTAACCTAACGTGAATGGCAAAAAATCTTAATTCTTGAGTCCGGAAGTTTGGTTACATGTGGGGAAGGTGTTAGGCACCCCACAATGCATCTCCAAGGACAGCTCTTTGTTTTGATAAAACCTTAATTTTTGGAGATTGACAGTTTAAAACATGATTTTAGCATTGGATTTCGAGGTTTTGCATGCATGGGAGGGCTTTGAGGTTTGGCTTCTGAATGGGTGTGGTCCCAATCTATTCTTTCCTAAGGCATTCGGGCAAAGTACAGATTTCCACGGCGAAAATTAGGTGACATGTCACCTTACTTTTGCTGCAAAAATTACGCATTGTTTTGCCTTGGGTGACATGGACTATGACAATCACACCGTAAGGGGCAAGCAAGTATATTTATACATACATCATGCACAATGCAAGCACACAAAGCAAGAAAGTAAATACCTACATCCCTAGAGCATGGCCCAAAATATAGGTGTAGTAAAGTAAACAGGGGTTACCTACTCTAAAGATGAGTGAGGATGAAAGGTACATGACATGATATACCTAATACAACCCATCTAAGAGAGAAAAGTGGGGGGGGAGGGGGGGGGAGGGAGGAAGAAAGGGGGTTTAAAAGAGTGCATAACCAAACGAGAGAGGCTATCCCCCTAAATATACTAAGCATAGCCATTTGGCTCATATCTACATGCTTGCATCCACACCCTTTTTGCTTGTGCCTGGGAGACTATGCCCTAACTCCATGCATCCTCACTCAACGTGTGTACATGCAAAGGCAAAGACAAGAAACTAGCAGACAAGCAATAGAAAGAAAGAGATGCGTAGATAATGCACAATGGGCATAAAGCATACAAGCATACAAGCGAAGCAAGCATAGCATGTGATAGGAGACATGACAAGAAACAAGATAAGCAAGCAAACTAGAAGGTGAACAAACAAGGAAGCAAGCAAACAAGCAAACAAGAAAGAAGGCAAACAAAAGATGGTGTATGTGGGGGGACAAATGTAGGTTTGGATCAAATGTCCACGACTTCATTGTGTTGAAGTATGGATGACACACTAGCAAGCAAGACTCATGCATGAACATGTAAGCAAGCGTGTAAGATAGTAATTTTTATGTCGCAGAAGCTATAAGAAAACAAACACGTTGCTTTCTAAATGGAAAAAATAAACTAGATGCATTAGCTTCTAAATGAAGACCTCGAATCCACAAGAGGTCGCTTAAATTCACAAGATGATAGAGTTCTGGAATCCACCAAAGAGAAATAATAGAAAAAAGGTTTGAATTTTGTATTAATCTGAGAAACTAAATTGCCCTAGAGGCTACAATACGTTTAAATAGTAAAAAGAAAAACCTAGGGCGGCTTGGAAAATGCATAGAAAACTCTGATTCATGCAAATCACGTAATTAGGTGGTGATATAGTAATTTTTTACCAAAAATAACAAAATTAAGATAATTGCGGAAATTGAAACAATTGTCTCAAAGAAACATTCCAAAATAGATGGAACCATATTCTAACTTTTAAACTATAAATTATTAAGGAAAATAAATATTATTAAAAATAGTAAAATCACTGTTTTCGAAAGTTTTACAAAGGAATTCGCCTAAATTAGGGTGACTCCCTCTAGTCTTGATCAAAAGGTTTTTTTCCTTCAACTCTCCAAATTTTATGAACACCACTATAAGCCCTTTAAAATTTTTTATTTTTATTTTTAAAGGGCCTATAGTGGCGTTCATGAACACCACTATAGGCTATTTTCAAATGCTGCTATAGGTCTGGTGTTTGAAAACACCACTATAGGCTATTTTCAAATGCTGCTATAGGTCTGGTATTTGAAAACACCACTATAGAGCCCTTAGAATGCGGCTATAGATAAGCCTATAGCAACGTTTTTAGAAAACGCCACTATAGGGTACCTATAGTGGCCTTTTTTTACGAACACCACTAAAAAAAATGCCATTAACATAATCACCATGTTTTGAATTCCAATTTGTATGAAATTATCCAATGCTAGAAGTAGGGTTCTACACCTACCACACACATAGTCATCCTATTTTGAATCCAAATCCAAACAAAATAATCGTTATGCTAGAATTCAAAATTTTCACTCTGCATGCACACAAAAACACTTTTTTAATTTTGAGCAAGATCACATGTCACGTTTACTTTCAAGTTTTAAGATGCAATTGATTGATTACATGTTTGTTTGTATGGATAATGTGACATGACCAATGGCCAACATAGTCTAAAAGACTGGTTTCTTTGAGCAAGGTGACTGCCTAACCCCTTTTCACCTTGTATCTTATCATTCGAACTTAGATTAAAGGTTCTTAGACTAGTTCTTGTTTGTGTAGTTTTACATTTTATAGAATGTAACTTAGACAAAACTCATGTAATTCTTATACTATATTTAGGACTAAGGCCTTGTAAGCTGTAATGTTATTTTCTATTTAATGACAAGTTCAATTATTCAATGAAATGCATTTTTATTTATATAATTTTTTTTCTTTAAACAAAATAAACGGTAACTCCTTGTTAAAACCCTCGATTTAGGAGGGAAACCAACAAAACTCCACCTATTCACGCGAGGTTAGCCTAAACAGAAGCCAAATGGACCACGGGCGCAATCTTGTACAACAATGTGCACAGCATATGAGATGTAACTGTGTGACAAAAAGATAAATCAAGGTCTCAACCACTGTACGTAAAGAGTGGTATCACGAAGGGTTCATCATCATGAGCATTACAACGAACATTGGACACATTGTTGTGTCAACTATCTTACTGTCTATGATACTAACTTAAGAAAGGAGATTTGATGTGTACTTGGCTTGGGTTGGATAATAGCCATGCAGGGATGAGGAAACCTCATGGCCAAAGAAGTCGCTGAGTGGACCTAAATATTTCATTTAGAAGTGTTGACTGAGAAACTGCTTGAGCTCGTGAATCTTACAAATCATCACCTATAATAATCATGACATCCGTATATAGAAAAAGAAGAACAATACTGTGGTTTGGGATTCGAATTAGCAAGGACAAGACATAGGAGCAGGCCGAATATCCAATCTGTGAGATAGAGGAAATGAACATTGCAAATCAGGCACGTTTTGCTTGCTTAAATCTATATAATGCAAGGCATAGTCATCAAATTAACTTTATTGGGAGGATAAGGAAATTATGGAGGTGGCTTCATATATATTTCCTCTACAAGATTTCATAATAAGGAAAAATGCGTTCTTTACATCCATCTAAAAGAGGGAGAATGACAAGATGCAACAACTACAATGAGATTGGAATGAATAGTATAATGTGTGTGCATGGTGATTGTGTGTACACACAGTATAGATGATTGGAATCAAAAAGTGATTGTTATGCACACATGCAGAATCACTTTTTTTCACTCCTCCAGCCAAATGAACCCTTATTGCCTCATGACCAAATTTGTCAAACCCGAATCGGTCCGGGCAATCCAAATAAGTTAACTGAAAACTAGACTGAAATTCGAGGGTTAATCAGAAACAGGACTAAAATTCAATGTTTTAAACATAGAGAACCGGTTTTATTTAAGAGTGCCAATTCGGGTTAGTGTGTCAGGTTCGTGTCGTGTCAAGGTAGGGGTATTCGACTAAATGGCTTAATCCTAACCCAAGCCATTTAATAATCGTGTTGTGATCCTTCAACCCTAACCCGGCTTGTAAATAAGGCGGGTTGACCTGACCCAACCCATTTAACACGCTTAATAAACAAGTTGTGCTGAGTTGACACGAATATAACACAACCCAATTCAACCTACATAATATTAAATATAGCATCCATCTAGAAATAATTTTATTTATATTCAAAAAGCAGTGCATATACTTCAAATCTTCAACCCACATTCAAAATAATATAGTTAAACAAAAATATGACATTTATCTCGAAATAAGTTCTTTACACTCTAAAAGAAGTGTCTACACTTCAACCCAAATTCAAAATTACATAGTTTAACAAAAATGAAATAACATAGTTCAAAAAAAATATAATGCCCTTGGAACTCGCCAAATGCTAAGTATCAATATTGAAAGAATTTGAGCAAACAGTAGACTAATCCTAACTATGACTATGATTATCATCCATAGATTCTTTGTTGATGTCCAAATTCATAACATCTTCCACAAACTCATCCAATTTCATTTGTGCAAGTTCTATGCCAAAAATATACATATAAGTATTAGAAGTTACAAAATATGATCATGCCTCAGCAGTTTTAAAAGCAATACCCATCAAATCTAGTTTATAAACTATCTTAATAAACCCACTTGCAAGATATGTAGATGGTGTCCAACACTAACACAAACACACACACACACACACACACACACACACACACAAAAACGGCACAAGACAAAAGCTACTATCATGGCCTTAATCAACAATTAATATATCTCACATATTAATAACGGCGCATGGATTCAAAGTTTATAGAACAAAAACATTATGCATAAAAAATTACTACAAAATTTTGAAACACCAAGAAAACTGTTTTCTTTAATTCTAAAACTCACTAAACACATTAGAGAGAGAGAGAGAGAGAGAGAGAGCAATAACCAGAGTGAGACTCTGAGCTTGAGAATTGGGTGTAAGTCTATAAGATAGTAGAGTGAGTAGTACAACTAGAAAAAAAAAAAAAAAAAAAAAAAAAAAAAGATATTTATAAGAAGGTTTAGAGATTTAGGGTTTGTAGGGTATAGAGATCTAGTATTTGTAAATTTTCAATTTCCAATTACATCACTTACAAGTTTTTGTAATTACTCACTTTTCTTTAAAAAAAATATATGTTGGATATAAAAGATATTTGACAAATCTAAAATAAAATGAATATTTATTTGTTATACAAGTTAAACGGGTTGTGTTAAGTAGGTCATTTTGGGTTGACCTGCTTATGACACGTTTCTTATCGTGTCGCTTTCGGACCGACCAATTTATGACCCAAACCCATTAAGGCACAACCCTAACCCGCAAAAACCCGTGTCGGGTTTGTGTCGTGTTTGCAGGTTGGGTTGAACATTGACACCCCTAGATTTATTTGAAATTTGCGGTCCAACCATGGTTGTTAATTAAGAAAAAATCAGAAAAGTGCACTTATTAGGTTTAGAACCTTGGCACGATCAGAGTTGGAGCTAGAGTCTAACCACTTAACTAAGCTTGCAAGTTGATGCTCAACATTATAATATATATATATATATATATTTGAAGTAAACTTAACGCTTTTTTTTTTTTTAAATATAAAAACAACTTAACACAATTATATTCTATTAAATTAAATTATCCATCTCTTAAAAGGAATATAAAAATATTATAATTAAAATCCTTCAAAGATATTCAATTTTATTTCAAAAATTAATCATAAATTTTAATGTTTAAATGGTTATTATTTTATTTTATCTCATTTAATTTGTAAATATATGTTTGAAAATCATTAAATTCCCTCACATATATAGATATATTAGTCAATTTTGCAAGTTTTATAAATTTATTATCTATATTTGGGGTAATTAATTATTAAAGTAATTATGATGTCATCGTCAAACCTCAATCCAACCTTAAAAACCTTGAACCTCTCCCTTTACCGGTTCTTTAAATGGTCCAGGTCTAAAAATCATGCTTATGAATAGTATGGGATTCATGTAAGGTGGCAAAGGTATTTGTTGGAACATGAATTCTAATATTACAATGAATATTTAATAACTTAATTTCGCAAATTAAATGAGAAAAAGTGGGAGTTTTATGTGGTTAATGAACCTTAAGTGGCCAGTTAGTGTCTTTGTAAAATAAATTGAATACCAAGTTAATAAGGAGAGAGAGCCCTTATTTATTTTTAAGTCTTGTAAGTTATTGGACTCAATTAAGTGTAGTGCAAGAGAATTGGTCCAAACACGTGCATGGTAAAGTTTTGGACGACTCGCCCAGTTATTCCCACTTATGTTGAGTTGGTTTATGCGGGCGGTGAGTTGAACGAAAAGGATTTAGGTAAAATGTCAGCAGGTAGCTTAATGGGAGGAGTACTCTGCTCATGCAACAAAGCCGTAGACATGGCAAAACGGGTCAAAATTTTCTGACCCGACTCGAAAAATACCTAATCCGAACCCAATTTTTTTTATCTGAAGCACAAAATGGGTTGACCTATGACCCGACTGGTGTTTTTTACAAGTTAACTCGACCCGACCCAAACCCGAACCATTTTTTTAAAACTTTTTTTTTTTTTTGGGGTAAAAAAATAGTGAAATTAAGACAATATTAGTTTAATTGTTTATTGTGAGCTTTAAGGAAACAATTGATACATTTACATAACTGCATGCAAATTAATTGAAAGATAAATGGTTGAGCATTCTGTAATGAGTAAAGATTTTTAGATATCAAATAGTAAAGTACATGCCAAGATAACCTGGTTACAGTAAAGTTAAAAACAGATTTAAAATTGTAGACATATGTGAGACACATTCACAAGTATGAAAATAGTAAAGCCAAAGTATCAAATAGCATAATTTATGAATGCTTAGACCTATTTTTTAACGATTTATGTTCAAAATAAACGGCTTTTCAAAATAAATTATAATATTTCCTAGAGTGTGTGCTGCTTAACAATGATATGATATTCATAAAAGAGGCCATATATAAATAAGTAAGCAATCAAAATTTAATGTATATCTCAAATTGAAATAGAGTGTCAACCACAATTGATAATAGATTATAAAATTAATTTTCAAAATTGTAACTTTCTTATATTTTTTTATTCTTTATCAAATGAGTTATCCAATAAGTCATTTGTAATTTTGTTTTATATTTTGAAATGTTGATATTGTATAGAAATAAAACTCATGTATTTGTTTTACTTATCTTTGTGTTATTTTGTTTTAGATAGCAATGTTAGGATTTGTATAATTTTAAAATTATTGAATAAGTATTAATAAGTTTAACTGAGTTCATTCTTGATATAAGTAGTGAATTCAAAATAATGCATTTTACATCAAGTAATATGTTTTATAACTTTTTAAATGGCAAATACATGTTGTTTTCTCTATAAAAATAAAAAATAAAAAAAATTATTTCATGTGAAAAATATGAGTCAAGCCGACCCGACTCGCAACCCGATTGACCTGATCCAAACCCCACCTTACCCTACCCACCTATTTTACCATGTCTAAACAAAGGTGGGGATAACCTATAAATATATATATATATATATAAGAGTCTTATAATGTAATTGTTATTTCTCGATTATAATCAAAACGTCCTGAATTCAAATTTAACATTCACTATGGTAACTATCAAACTTATAAAATAAAATATAAATATATATAAAAAATCAAATAAAAAATAAAACCCTCAATATAGGCCTAAGAATCTAGGTTTAAAGTACACAAGTACAATGCATAATATCTACGTAGAACAATAATACTAAAAAATAAAATAAGCAGATGTGACATTGTCTAGTCCTCGATCAAGTAGACCTATATATATATATATATATATATATATATATATATATATATATTTTTTTTTTAAGAACAAAAAGGGAGGGTGGGGGTGACCATTTGTGACTAACCCCCTAGAGCGTGACCTAATAGGGGCACTCCCCTGCTAGGGAATGTTAGATTGAGCTATAACTACTATGACCGGGGCACCATAGACCTCACCCTAACACCCCAAAAGAGCCAGCAGAAGAGGCACAATGTAAGCTAAGAGCCCTCCTCCCACACGGTACCCACCACGACTCGAACAAGAGATCTTGTGCTTGCATGTGTGATCTCTCCCAACTGGGCCACCCCTCCTGGGGTAGCAAGTAGACCTATATTCTAACAATTCATATAGCCAATTTATGTCTCACTCACGTGATTTCCTTATCATGTAGTAGATAATAGATTTAAATTACATAGTTATAATTCTAATATATATGCATCCATTTTGGCACAGTTTTCTGTGATTATTGCCATTGGACAAATTGATTCAAACATATAAATTACATTACTTCATTCTTCACTTATATGAAATTACAAACCTCTATTGCTTTTCTTGTTTGATTTCAGTACCTTCCACAGACATGGTTTGCTCCGACAGCTTCTCTGCCTTCTCTCTTTGCTTCCCCCATAGAGTTGCGTACAAACCAAGAATTATCATCATAGCTCCAATAACGCTGGAGTAAAAGTAGAAATATGAGAATTGTTATTCCAAATTTGTAACTTTTTTTTTTCTACAAAATCTCATTTTTCACTAATCTAGCTCAATAATCCACATACGTACGTACCCTCCAAAATATAAAGCATCGCCTAAAAGGAATAGACCTGTAATGGCTACAATTACTGTGGCCAATGGTCTAAATGCTGTCATGAAAACTGGCCCTTTTTGTCTTATTACCAATGTTTGAAGATATACTGTGATTCCAAATATCACGACTCCCTGCAAAAGACTATATAATTAGGCTTTCGTAAATATGAATAGGAAAATTAGGTGTTAAGTCAAAAGATTACACTATAAATTGGAGCTAATAGGGTGATGTTCCATGATAACTTCCATGACGAAGCTTTATGATCCAAAATTGCGGTCATGATTGTAGAGAGCATTGTACCCGATAAGCATGTTAAAGATGTAAGTGTTATTGGTGCTGGATACATCTTAATTGTAATCGTCTGCAATAGTTATAGATGTGCGTTAGTTTTTAATATTGTAATCATCTTAATTACGATTATCATTATAATTCAGCTAACAATCTCTAGTACTTTTAATAGAGAAAATCTAGGAATCAAATTTTAAATAATTATTAAAGAAATTTCTAATCAACTAGTATTCATAGGACATTTGTTAATGTACTATTTTAAGTAAATTTTGATTCCACTTTTATGAGAAATAAAAAAAAATAAAAAAAAAAAAAAACTAAAATATTAGCTCTCTTTTTTTTTTTTTTTTTTTTTTTTTTTTTTTTTTTTTTTTTTTTTTTTTTTTTTAATTTTATCCTTTCCCATAAAAAGAGTTTCACAATATTTTCTAAATGAATATCCTTAGGACATCAAAAAATTAAAATTAAAAAAAAAAAAAAAAAAATCTTGTGATTATCATACAACTTAGCAAACATAATGCATGATGCATCTAAATCACTTTTATATAATATTAAAGTTGTGTAAACTCTTTTTTATTTTTAAGAGAGTTTTGAAATATGACATATGCTCCTGATGATAACTCTTTATCATCAAACTAAGACATCAATCAGTTTTTGGTGTATGCGGTAATTGAACTCCAAATTTTTTATTCAACAATCAAAGACTTTACCAGTTAAGTACTTGAGCTAACTAAAACCTATAAGTTGTGTACACTCAAACAAACAATATTGACTAATTATGGAGAGTCCAATTAACGTATGCCTTAACCATATATTAATAAATCCCAATTATGGAATACCGAATCTTGGTATTGTATCCGACAATCTATTTTGCTCGTGCTATTGGTGACAATACAGATGTATAAGTTTTTTTTGTGTTTTTGAGAAGTGCGCTACCCATTCATTGTGGGTGGTGGGGGACACGAATAAGTTTATTTAATGTTTGCCACTCCTTGACAATCAACTTTAATATAGTTATCATTATGCCCAAATAACTTTATTATCACGATTTCTATCCCCCCCCCCCCCCAAAAAAAAAAAAAAAAAAACCCAAAAAAAACAAAAAAACCCTTATTATCACGAGCACTTTTTTTCCTGCGATCTAATCACAATATCACATAATGTACAAATTTTATTCCCCCTACATTATCAATTATTTTGTAATACTATTTTTAAGATGTGAATGTTATTTATTAAATCTATCAGCTTTAACGGTAAATACAAACAAAAATTTTGATTTACCATTAAACTTATATCCAGAGAATTAATTATTCTTATCGAAATTCAAAGACCAACTTGACACTCACCCGAAACTCTAATTAATTTCAGAGCAACTGCAATATTTTGTTAGCTAAATAATAAGGATATTACATTTACCTCTTGTTACAGCCAACATATTTTATTAGAGATTACCGACCGTAGATGAAAATAATGGCTGAATTTTAGCATTAATTCAACGCTGAAGCCAGAAGATCACCTGTAAGATGAAGAACGCCGACAATGAAATGTATGAAACGCCAAGCATGAGGGAACCTTTTATTGAATCTTTGTCTAAGGATACTTTTGACGAATGGAGAGACTGATGTGAGTGGTGATTATGTAGAGAAATCAAAGTGATACCCTTGTACAGGGTCATCAGTGTTGCACCAGCAAATGCCACAATAGTTCCCAATATCTTGGCTTGAGAACTGCGCTTTGAAATCTGTAATTTCTCCATCCTGAATAACAAAATTTAGTTGCTCACGAATCAAGAGATTATTTTGGAATATTTGAAAGCATAAAGAAAAAGGCATGATATGTCAATGAGAGGGCTATATTCTAGTAAGAATGTTAGTTTAAAAAATAACCTCCAAACACTTGCAAAAACCATATTTATTCCTATTATGGCAGTTTTTAGTAAGAATGTTTATATAACGTACTGAGTGAAGCTTCTAATGTCCATGAAATTGTTTTGGGGTATACCTTATGCATCCGCACCAAGAAATTGGAACGTAATTGCAATTTTGAATGATGAGAACGTAAATCGCATCATTTACAAATAATATTGTTTGTATTTTTACTAGTCAATGCAACAGTGTTTGAATTTAATTGTGCATAACTAAGTTGAGCCCTAACCCTATTTGTTGGATTTTCATAATTTGTATAAAACTGGGTTTTCTCCCAACAAGTCATCCTTCCCCAAGGGGGGAGTTTTTAAATTTTGATATGATAGTTAAGGGGAAGCAACAAGTCATGCACTGATTTTTTTTCTTTTTTTCTTGAGAGGAAAGTTCTCTCCTTTTTCTTTTTTTCTTTTTTTAATTTTTTATGACAAGAGATAATAGTTTGTAAGCTTCATTTTTATATATTCTTGTATTATTTTTGTTCACATGTACTTGAATTAATTTTCTCATGCTAAGAGTTTTGTAATTTTTAACGTGTTCATGATACCTAGTATTCAAATTTCTCCTCTCTGGTTATAACTATCTAATTATTATAAAAAAAAAATCCGCTTATTGTCTCTCTAAATGCGGCTTCTTTTGTAAAAAGGTTGGGCCTATTTCTATCACCACTGTCTCTAAGCTCCTGGAGGCTGGAGGTTATTAAAAAGCTGAAAGCTTGAGATGGATAAGGCCCAACACCAACATATCTTCAATTAAAAAAAAAAAAAATCAATAAAAGCAATAAAATCCAAAAGAACTAGATCTACCACAAGAATCTGAAACACAAATAAGGAGAAATTATGCTTTGTCCATACCTGCACAAAACTGCCAAGATAAAGGTAATTGATGGAATTAAGTTGGCCAAGGCAGATGCAAACGCTGGTGAAGTGTGTTCAAGTCCTGCGTAAAATAGTGTCCTCCCTAACACGGCTCTAAATATAAAATTAAAATATAAAAAAAAAAGGAATTAAACACAAAATTAATTTTAATTAATGGTCATGACTTATAAATTTGGTTGGCAGTTTTCTCACCCCAGCAGACCCAAGAAGAAGACATTTCGTAAGATTGGTATGCTAATTTTGCTGTCATTTTTCCTGCAAGCAAGAAGATTTTAATTGTTTATTATCTAGATAAGATACCCTCTCTCCATGCATAAGAAACACAAATACTCATATTGAAATTCGATTATTTTTTCTATAATTAAATTTCATATGAGATTTACCCCATGATTGGAATAATTAAAATCATTATTATTCTTATTATTTAATAGGGAGCAAGGAAATGATGGCTTCTTTTTCCCAGATGAATTGTGATCCCCCTCCCTCCTCGAGCCATCTGTAAATTTTTCTCATTCTTCCGTACGTGATCTCTTTTTCCTCTAATTGTGGTAGCTAGTGACATTATAAATTTTACCAAGTAAACCTATAGTGATATACTACTAATAATGTAATAATGAATGTGTATTGCTTCTTCATCAACATAATAAATAAATATTTAAATTACATTTTTTTTTTCACCAATTTATCAGTTTGTAAAGTTTATATTTATAATAAAATTTGTAAAAACTCTACCATTACTAAATATCATAAAACATTTATTTATTATTGTAGGGTTGGTATTTGTGGCCCAAACCCAAAAACAATTAATTTGTAGAGTATGAGTGAAAGAGCTAGGTAAAGTATGGGATTGATAACAATGGATCACAGCTTTCAAACACAAGCTAACATTAATTTGCACGTAAAATTTGATAATCCGAAGAACTACACTATTTGTTTTTCTGATGAACAAAAGCCTTAGGGTCACAATCAAGTTTTCCTCCTCTTCCTTGTTAGGAGCTTCCTTCCTTTTTGTAGTCATCATTCTCCTCATTTCCACCGTCCACGTGTTCCTCATCCATGTGTTTGTTGAAGTACATGTCACGTCAGGCATCTTCTTTTAGCTCTGTGTGAGTGGCGGTAGGTTAGGATGCATTGTTCAGGGGTCTTCTTCACATAAATGCGGCCATAAAAGTTACTACAGTGCATTAAATACGGTGGTAGCAGCTTTCCCCTTAGATATTTCTCCATCCTTATCGTTCCACAGCATACTCAGAACTTATCTTGTTCAGGTGGAGTCCTCGGAAGGTCATTCTAGCCTTTTACACATTCAATTGATCTATAGTATTGCACCAGAGGATTACAGCCTCTTCAGACAGGAGAGATCCTCCTCGGATTGTGATAATTCTTCCTTTTGAGGATCCCACCTCCAGCCGAGCCCTGCCTTTTCCACCTTCTTCTTCTTGGTCGTAAAATAGTCCTCCTATGGGCCTTCGGCCCATTACGTTGGGCTGGGCCATTTTTCCCCCCCACAATTGTGTTTTTAAAATGATTATCACATTCATTGTCTTTTTTATTTTTTATTTTTTTTTTTTTTTTGAGATAGAAATTTACTCTAGTTTAATCTAAGTATATATGTGTATTAAACTTTCTTTTAAACTTAAATCTCAGCTCTTGCCCCTCACCCTACAAGAACTTGTTTATTTTTTGAGTAACCATTGTGCTAATAGTACACAATGATATTTTCTTATTAATTTCTAAAGCTTTTTTTAGTAAAATTGATAATAATTTTACCATTTTCCTTCCTCTTCCTTTTATCAACTCAAACCTTAGTGAGAAAGAAGAAACCTATTTAATTGAGAGAGAGAGAGAGAGAGAGAGAGAGAGAGAGAGAGAGAGAGAGAGAGAGAGAGAGAGAGAGAGAGAGAGAGAGAATTCTATTATTAGCTGGTGGAAGAAGGAAGGATCTAGGTCCACTGTTTCTTCTCATTTCAATGATCAAGACTTCAAGTGTGGAATAGGTGAGAAAAGATGGGGCGGGCTCCCCTCCCGTTATAATATCTCCAGTTCTCTCATGTTTTTGCACCAATGAAAGACACATGGCAAGCAACAAATCCTAAGGTTATAAATAAGCCACATAATTTTCTCTCCCTTTTCAGTTTTCAATAAGAATTTTCTGGGTTTGCTTTAATTACCTGTTACAAAAAATGATCCTTCAAAATCATATTTTGATGGTTTCCACTAACACAAAATGATCAGCCACTCTAGAGCCATATCTAGGAAGCTCAAGAACTCTTTCAAGAGCTTCAAAGTTTGATGGGAACAACTTTTGATGGAGAACAGAACAATGAATTGGGTCTTTGATTTGGGTTTTATCAATTGTGATTTGAATGTGAAGAGAAAGGCCGATTAATTGGATAAATGAATAAAAAAAAATTAAGGAATAAAAGATTAGAGAAGAATATCATGGCTGCTTTCAAAGCTTTGAAGAAGGAGAGGAAGCTTTCAAAGCTGCCATGGCTGATTCTTTCACAGCTTTCAAAGCATATTCAGAAGTCTCATGCCAAACCCACAACCCATCGGAACTCCCCCGGCCAAAAATCCATATCAGACCCGATGTCTCACCTCCCTAAGCTCGCCGGAGGACCTCAATTTCACACGCCTCCGCCAGAGCAAGCCTCGATGCTCATAGTGGCATAGCCATGAACCCACCGTGTCAATCCAAACAGCTATGGTTTCTTGTTTTGCTATGCAATCTTAGCTGTGAAACCCATAATTTTGGCCCAAACCCATTGCCATCAAGTTCCGATTTGCCAATCTGGTCGCATTTAATGCTCATGTAGGTGAGATCCGTTAGGGTGGGGATGTTGGAGAAAGATGCAAAGAAGAAAGAAAGACAAAAAATTGAGAGAAAAAAATGGTATTTGACGTGTGATTTTTCTAACCTTAGGATTTGTTGCTTGCCATGTGTCTTTCATCAGTGTAAAAACATAAGAGAACTAGAGATGTTATAACTGGGAGGGAGCCCGCCCCAGAAAAGATAGACGCGTGAACGTGGATTCCTGAAATCCACAAGTAAATTATATATATATATATATATATATATATATATATATATATAATCCTGCCAACCAAACATAAATTTACTTCCTTTTGCTTGCCTTTTTTTTTCCTCATGTTAACGTGTAATAGACTACTTTATTTTACTTGTATAACACACATACTTGAACTGGACACTCTACTTTTTATATAAAGTCAACCACACATACTTGTCTTCTTAGGTGTCATCCATTGCAGTCATCGTCGTCAGAATCACCACTTCCTCCACCGTGACTACAATACATCAGTACCACTGCCTTGTCGCCACCACTGCTTCTGCTTCTTCGATCAAACCACAGCTCGCACCATTAGGAAAGAATCCCTCTAATCTGTTCGGCTATGAAAAAAAATCATCTTCATTGGACCATTCACATGTCATTGCAAATCTTGGTTGTATTTTCATGCGCCTACATTCGCTGTCACCCGCCGTTACACACCAAGTTTGCCTCTGTTGATGTCATTTTGCTACGTCAACCCTAGCTAAGTTGTTTGCCATGTCACTTGCTGACATCATTAGCTTGCGTCACCTGCTAACTTTAGGTTGATTTTGACTCAATGTTAACTGTTGACTTTTCTACATGGTTGACTATTGACTTTTCTGTAAGAGTTGACTTTTTGTAGTACATGTGCTCATTACCAAGTTTTTTGTGTAGATTTCATTTTTTGCAATCCATTTTTGCATATTTTGTTTTTAAATGGAGAAAAATGACATTTCTTCTTCTTACTACAATAATTGTCGCAGACAATCCAACAAACGATTTTTCAATTTTTACAAATGTCTTAGCCATTGTATTGAGACTTACTATCATCGTAACAAATCAACTATTTCTATTTTTGCTGCTACTACTGCTAAAACTGAGAGTATCCAACCAATGGCTCCCATCTGCACAAAGTTCACGTCTTCTAGAACCACTTTCACCATTTCCACAGTCAACCTGCAAAACATCATCACTAATACCACTCATATGGTTAATAATGCATCTTTTTCTTCTTCTCTCTTAGTTTTATTTGGTATGTCTCCTTCCTCTTGGCTTATGAATTTTGCTTGTTGCAATCACATGACACCTCACTTGTCCCTATTTTCTCAACTTAAACTTGCACCACACCTTCTTAATATTCACACAATAAATGGCTCCACAATATTTGGTCATAATATAGGTTCTATTTCGATCTCCAACCTCTTAGTTCCTGGGGTCTTTAATGTTCCTAACCTTTCTTACAATTTATTTTCTTTGAAAAAATTAGCTGAATTAAGTTATCGCATTACTTTTGATTATTCTGGATGTACTGTGCAAGATCCAAGAATGAAACAGGAGCCTGGGACCGGTCCTAGAGTAGGGCGTGTGTTTCCTGTGGACAACCTTCATCTTCCATCTGTTGCTCTAGTTTCTATTGCTGCTGTAGCTATTGTAGTTTCTTCTATACCTTCTCTTGCACTTTGACATGCCTGACTCAGTCACGCATCTTCCTCTTAGGTACAATACTTGGCTTTTAAAGGTTTGTTAGGTTCAGTGTCTAAAGAAAATTTTGATTGTGTTTCGCATTAGTTAGGAAAACAACCAACTTTGCCTTTCAATACTAGTGAACCAATATCTACTCATATCTTTGACCTAATTCATTCTAATGTTTGAGAACCTTCATTTGTCTCTAGTATTGGTGGATCTTAATATTTTTTTGTCTTTGTTCATGATTATTCTCGCTATAGCTGGATTTTCCATATGAAATATCGTTCTGAATTGTTACAAGTATAATATAACTTTGCAAAAATGGTTGAAACTCAATTTTCCAAACGCATCAAAATTTTTTGATTTGACAATGCTCTTGAATACACTCAACATGCTTTCCAAGCTATTTTGCATTCCTATGGCACTATTCATCACCTAACTTGTCCAGGTACCTTTTAGCAAAATAGTAGAGCCAAATAAAAACTTCGTCATATTCTTGACATCATTCATGCTATCCTTCTCTCTACCAAAGTTCCTACTCCTTTTTGGGGCGAAGGTGCCTTTCATGTTGTTCATGCTATTAATTGCATTCCCAGCACTACCATCCAA
Source organism: Quercus variabilis (assembly GCA_030445155.1). Lineage (NCBI taxonomy): Eukaryota > Viridiplantae > Streptophyta > Magnoliopsida > Fagales > Fagaceae > Quercus > Quercus variabilis. Next base: position 64,196,321 of record CP129448.1, on the reverse strand, counting down.
AATCAAACTCCATATGAGCATCTTTTTGGATCACCTCCTGACTATCACCACTTATGCTCCTTTAGCTCTACCTGTTTTGTTCTTCTTCAACCTCATGAACGCAATAAACTTAAGCCTCAATCCAAGCTTTGTTGTTTTCTTGGCTATGATGAAACTTAAAAGGGGTATCAGTGTTATGAACTTGTCTCTCATCGTCTTTGTGTCTCCTGAAATGTTGTCTTTTGGGAACATCGCTCCTTTGTTGAGCTTTCTCACTTCCATGCCTCCATGTCTATCTCCTCTTTCTTAAAACTTTTTCCAAATAAGCCATATATTCCTTCTATAGTTGCTACTGATCCTACTATAGACTTCTCTGTCCAACCACCAGATATGTTTAATGCCTCTCTTGGATCACCATTAAATCAACAAATGGAAGATGAATAGGTTGAAGACAAGCTACTCAACTTTGAGCCTAAATCCCTTGCTCCTACTCCACCTGAAGATCTTGCACAAGACATTCCACATTGTCACTCAACTTGAGTAAGATCCATTCCTGCACATTTACTTGACTATCATTATTACACTACCCTTACTACACTACACAAGCTTCACACCTATCACGAGGCCTCTATTGACACTTTGTGGCAAATTGCAATGAAAGAGGAACTTGATGTATTATCTAAAAATCATACTTGGGATTTGGTGACTCTCCCTCCTAAGAAGTCCATGGTTGGTTGTAAATGGATCTACAGGATTAAGACTTGCTTTGATGGGTCCATTGAGCGCTATAAAGCTCATCTTGTTGCAAAATATTTTACATAGGAGTATGGGGTTGATTATGAAGAGAATTTTGCTTAGGTTGCTTGAATCTCATTTGTTCGTGCTCTCTTAACTATTGTCGCTACCAGTAAATGGGATTCTTTTCAAATGGATGTCAAAAATGTTTTCCTTAATGGGAATTTAAGTGAAGAATTTTATATGCAACCTCTTCGTGATCTCATTATTGAATCAAACAGGGTTTATCACCTTTGACGTGCACTTTATGGCCTTAAACAAGCTCCACAAGCTTGGTTTGCCAAGTTCAACTCCACCATCTTTCGCTTGAGTTACACTGTCAATTCTTATGATTCTGCCTTATTTCTTCATTGCACTGACAAAGCCACTATTTTGCTTCTCTTGCATGTGGATAATATGATCATTATTGGTGATAACCTCAGTGGCATTCAAGAACTCAAGGATTTTCTCAGTCAACAATTTGAGATGAAAGATCTTGAACATCTCAGCTACTTCTTGGGTCTTGAAATCACTCATTCCACAAATGGACTTTATGTTACTCAAGCCAAGTATGCTTCTGAACTTTTGTTTCGAGCTGGGCTCACTAGTAGTAAGATTGTTAACACTCCAGTTGAATTTAATGCGCATTTAACTCCTTCAGCTAGGAAACCACTGTCTAATCCTACTCTTTACAGATGATTGGTTGGCAGCTTAACTTATCTCACTGTTACTCGTCCAAACATTTCTTATGCTGTTCACCAGGTGAGCCACTATTTGTCTACTCCATAATCAACCCATTATGCTGCTGTCTTGCGCATTCTTCGATACCTAAAGGGCACTCTTTTTCATCTCCTTTACTACTCTGCTTAGTCTCCTCTTGTTCTCCATGCATTTTCTGATGATGATTAGGTAGGAGATCCCACCAATTGAAGGTCAACTATTGGTCATTGTTTTCTTCTTGGTTCTTCTCTGATCTCTTGGCGAAGTAAGAAACAAACCATTGTGACCCGCTCTAGCACTAAAGCAGAATATTATGCCCTTGCTGATACCACATTTAAACTTTATTGACCAAACAAGGAAGCATGATATAAGGAGACAGCCTGTTACAAACCCAATTGGGTTTGTTGGTTGCTTCGAGGGAACCAACACCTCTTAATTGATAAATGGGCTACTTCGAGAGATTCCAGACCTCAAAAGTGATTACTCACTCAATAATTGTATTTTTCAGCTTTCTTTATTAATCAATATCAAGCCATATAAATAGATGGCTTTACAAGATAAAGATAACATTTAAATTTAAAAAATAAAAAAAAAATTAAATTAAAAAAAAAAACCATCGTGACCCACTCCAGCACTAAAGTAGAATATCATGCCCTAGCTAATACCACATTTAAACTTTACTGGCCAAACAAGGAAGCATGATATAAGGAGACAGCCTATTACAAACCCAATTGGGTTTGTTGGTTGCTTCGAGGGAACCAACACCTCCTAATTGATAAATGGGTTACTTCGAGAGATTCCAGACCTCCAAAGTGATTACTCACTCAATAATTGTATTTTTTGGCTTTCTTTATTAATCAATATCAAGCCATATAAATAGATGGCTTTACAAGATAAAGCTTACATTTAAATTTAAAAATAAAAATAAAAAATAAAAAATAAAAAATAAAAACCTAATATTTATCTACTACAAGTAGATAAGATTTATTCAAATATTAAGCTAACAATCTATACTATAATTATCTAATTACCCAACTCCTAATAACAAAACTAAAATCTTAAATAATAAAATTAAGTGAAACTAGCCATGTAACACAGACCTACCTAACATGGGGTTGGGCATCCTGGAGGATAGCTTTTACAAAGGGCACCTAGCTAGAGAATGAGCAGCTACATTTGCTTCCCTCTCAACCCAAAACTAAAATCTTAAATAATAAAATGAGAAAAACCTAATAATATGACTTTTGCCTCAGCTACAAAATTAACTTGACTCCATGTGGAATAACATCCGCACAGCCCCTCAAGGCATCCATACTTACAGCTAGTGATCTTACTAAGATAGGAGCCCATACTCCATGAATTTACACTATGATTGATATAAATGGAGAAGAAAACAAAAACAAAAAAAATTAAAAAAATTAAAAAAAGATTAAAAAAAAAAAAAAAAAAAGATAAAGTTACACGAATGTCTGGTTTGAAAGGGCAACTGGGCAAGACTGAAAAAGAAGAGAAAAGAAACTTGGTGTAGGTCATATCTTTACAACTCTATATTTTTCAGTTTTTTTACTTTTTTCTTTTTCTTTTTCTTTTTAAATAAAGGTAACAAAGAAAATGTTAACTATAAATTTTATCACAAAAGTCTTACAAATTAATATACTACTCATCAAAAAAGGATAATAAGAATTATGTATTACTCCAAATTTCATTACAAAAAATCTTACAAACTAATTAATGTAATAATGAATGTGAATTGAATCTTCATCAACATAATAAAAAAATGTTTAAATTACATTTTTATATTAATAATTCATCAATTTGTAAACTTTAAATAGTAAAATTTGTAATAACTCTATCATTAGTAAAAGATAATTAAAATATTTATTTATTTATTATGTTTTTGAAATGACATATATTACATTCATTAGCATGTTAGTCTATAAAGATTTTGTGGTAAAATTGGTAATAATTTTAGCATTTTTCTTTTCATTTTCCTCTCTCTCTCTCAGCTCACACCTTCATGAAAAATAAGCAACCTTTTCAGTTGAGAGAGAGAGAGAGAGAGAGGGAGAGGGAGTTTTATTATTAGCTGGTGAAACGAAGGAAAAGAAAAGGACATATTAATGATTCACTTTTGCTTCTAGCTAGGTCCACCATTCCTTCGCCTTTCAATTGATCAGGAGTGGTTAAGAAAAGATAGATGGATCGATGAATGTGGAATCCACATGTAGATTGTTTTCTTTTCTCTTTTACCGCTGGCCAACCAAACACTTGAAATAAGGAAAATTACTATCATCTTGCTTGCTTTTTTTACTTCACTAACATCAGTTCCCTTTCTCTTCTTACATAATTATATCTTTTTGACAAACAATGGATAATACTATTATGCAATGCTAATATTCTTAAGATCCTATATTTGAATTGTACATTCTAGGTGTTGTTAATATATATCAAATTTTATGTTAATAAGATATTATATACTTTTTAATCCATAATTAATTAACTTTTTTTTTTTATAATTTCTAAATTCAAAAAAATTTAAATATAAATATTTTATAAATGTGACAGTAATTAATTTTTATGGTCTTAATATCTTGCATGCATATACAATATAATGAAAACGTAATTTAACTATAAATTAGTCAAGAAATCTATTTAATACAAAGTTATAAAATTGTGTAACACTGACAAAAGTTTTATATATATATATATATATATATATGAAAATAGTTTTTATATAAACTCTATTATATCTATCAAATAGTAATAATAATAATAATAATAACTATGTAGACACTAAGAGCCATATTCAGAAATTTGTATCCATATATAGAAAGATTTTCAAGGACAACTTAGTCAAAAATAGTTTTCCTCATTTGTACCATAAAGTGAAAACGAATTTCCGCTTAGGTTTTGGCTGTTTTGTTAGTTACTGTTATACTTCCAATTTTATGAGACATCTCTTTAGAGAAAAACTTGTAAGGTATGAGTTGAGGCATAGCAACAAACGATATGCCATAAAAGAGGCCTTTAGTTTCTGGGCATGTTTGCTTGAGCTCTCATTCGTTGTGATCAAATGTATGTTCATGTTCAATTTCTCATCTGAACATTGTGATACCATTATACAACGAGAGAACTCGTGGAAAAAGTTTTTCTTTGCTTTTTCTCTATTCTTTTCGGGTCATATATAGTGGAAGAAATAAACTGAAGAGTATTAAAAACTTCTAAAAAAAATAGAGTAAAAAGGAAAGAGGGTACCTCTCAAACAGAAATGCAAGAAAACCAGTAGCTAAAGTTCCAAATGCATGTCCATATGCAACAAGCACATAACGACTCATGCCTTTGTCTAGATAGACCTTGGAGACTATGTTGTATCCTGCATAGCAAAAAGAAGAGAATATGCTATAGATATACGGTTTCAACTCTTTGCACACCTCTTGCTTAGTGCTTCCTCTTCCTCCTCTTACACTCTCTTCCTTTAGGTCTTCCATTTTGATCGTTTTCAATTAGAAGGGCTTTTACATATGGTTCTAACCTCCATCGGCTTTTTAATAAGAGATTCTTCATGCAAATATATATTAAGACAGCTTTTTTTTTTTTTTTTTGGCTATCCTCAATGACTTCACTTTAATCTGGCTTGGAAGTGCTTTGTGACTAGGTTAGCGGGAGTGCTTTATCTATGTTTCAGCCAATTGTGGGATGAAAGCAAAAGCTTTTAGTTTTTAGTCAACTTTAGTTCATTTAAATATATATTTGGGACAACTTATTTTCAATTAGTAGCTTATTTTCAATTAGTAGCTTATTTTCAAATACATACATATATATATATATATATATAAGCCACAACAACATTAATGATTTAGTCCCCAAATTTTTGAGTTTGGTTATGGATTTCAATTGATTAGTTGGAGTTAAGCACATGTACTATTTACTATCCTTTTATCATATTCAATATTATATTCTCTATCATTTTTCTAATAATCATGTTTTTCTTACTACTTTTACTAGAGTTATTTTAGGTCTTTTTCATTTTGTTTGTTCCGTTCACTTGAACTAAATTGCTCATCCTCAATATAGTACGTATTGATCATTCTTCTTTGTACATGACTAAATCATTTTAATCAACTCTCTCATATAATTTCTTGAATAGAAACAACCTTCAACCACCATATACTCTTAGTGTAATGATTACTCCATAAGTATAAGTGTTTGTAAGGTGTGGAGAACAAGGGTTAAGATTCAAGTCTTCAAAAGAGAGTTTCACATACATATACACTTATTAGATTACGCTAGAGTAGGATTTCTATCTTGTAAAAAAAAATTAAATATAAAATATAAAAAATAAAAAGAAAGAAAAGACAACCTCCATCTTTTAAGTCTATTTCTTTATTTTATATCTTATCTTTCCTTATATTCTACTTTTTCTATTTGATTCTTAATAGCCCAATATTCAATACCATAAAACATGGTTGATCTTATGGTAGTTTTGTAAGACTTGCCATTTAACTTAATAGGTGTTCTAGAGAGTAAACCCATAAAACAAGTTCCAACAACAATATCTCCATTTTGGAGATTTTTGTTTTTGACGAGCAGTGACTTTTTTGGTATGAAAAACCATTATAGTTCTTTAAACACATTTTTTAGACTAATATAATAAAGAAGTTGGATAAAGAAATAAAGAAATAATGAATGAATAAATAGAGAATAGAGAGTGAATGAATAAATAATTTTAAAATGATATATATATATATATATATATGTGAGGGCATTTTTTGCTTCAAAGGAAACTCATGTGTATTCCTTTAGGAAAATTTTTACTCTTGTCCCATATTGGAAGGGTTTCCTTCCTCTTAGCACCTTATAAGACATAAACTAATGGCATTAAAGTACCACAATATATATATAAAGAATAAAAAATTCGTTAAAATTAAAGTGCATTTAATAAAGTAAGTAGTAGACAAAATAGAGAAAGGAACTTTTTTCTTTCTCCAAATTTAGGTGAAAACATGTAGAGTCTGTTAGATGCTCAATATTGGTATTTAAGTATGGTGTATGGAGCTATATATCTAGTATATGTCCTAGGTAGGAGGTTCCAAGTTAAGAGAACCTTTATTATTTTAGTACAAACCAGAATGCGAATCTTTTCCTAGTGTATGTATAAATATATGCAGAAAATATTCCAAAACTAATATGCTAATTAGACAAGAGAATAATAACAAACATAAAAATCCTCCAATTATTGAGTCCTCTACAACTCATGATGCCATGTATTTCTCTTCGTTTCAATAAAGTTACCGCATTTCTTATCCCAAAAAAAAAAAAAAAGATTATAATATCATAAATTACGTAGATTTGTGTTTGAATTTAGAGAGTGAAATTGTTGTACAGGTGCGAATCCTCCTAAATTATGTAATTTTTTTCATGACTGTTTTTTTAAATAATGCAAATGCTTTTTGGGCATAAATATTACAGATGTAACTAGTGCTTCTTGGAATCAAACAAATGGTGTTCATATCTACCTTCATTGAACTTTATTATTATTATTATTATTTTTTAAGAGTTGTATGGCTTAAACAACATTTTAAGTAGTTTTAAAAAGCAATGAGATGGAAGAATCAAGAAAAATTGAGCCATCATAAAATAAATAAAATAAAATAAAAACATATAAAGGCAACATATAAATAAAGTCGAATCGTGGGTCCATCAAGAATCAGAGAAAATACAGATAATGAAAAAGGAAGCAATAAGAAGGGTTTGGGGTTCAGCAAAAAAGAAAAGTTTGGGATGGGGCAATGACATTTTTAGAAGATGCCATCATGCACTATTGAGTTAGGTTTAAAATTGCTTTAACAAAAGTAGAAGATAAGCAGAATCTTCACAAGATATCTAATTATCATGCACTATTTATTTCTTTAATCCTAATTAGCAAATAAAAAACTGTAACTACGTCCACCGTAGGTATTGAAAAGAAATGAGAATTTTGTAACGGCGACGTGCCATCATCGTTATTCAAGATAACTATTGTTTTTATCCACAGCTATTGTTTTGTAAATTTAGTTATCGATATGCTTTATAACATTAGTTATACATATGACAGAAGAGATGAGTTCAAGTTACACCTGGTGTAACTCTTTAGAGTTACACCTTTTCTAAACCATAAGATTTAAATAGATCTAACGGTCAAAAAAATGACTCATTAATACTAATTATCTAATTAGCATTTCATTTATTATCATGTATTTATGACATTCCATACCAGTATCTTCTTACCAAAAACGAGTTATATTTTCTCTCTCCTCCTAGATTATAGATGATTATGGGAAGCCACCATGTATTATGTTGATTGTTGAGCACCACGAAGTCAGATTGGTTACCTGCATGTCTTGCTGCAAAGACTCTTTGGGGCCGATTTTTTTTTTTCATCATTAGCTTCTTCCATAAATAGCTTCATTGAATTGAAGAATTTTCTATGTAGATCTGGTTTCTCATATTGCAAAACTAATCTTGGCCAACTCCATTCCTAGTTCCTACTGCTTTTTTGACCTTGTAATCCTTGCTTTTTGAAATAATAATTTCAAAATTATAATAATTATGATAAGCTAAGTGAAAGAGATAATTACATTATCACGTAGAGTGTTTTAGAAAGGCTTGGCCATGAGTGTTTTTTCAATTATTTTCACCCTTAGACCTATTATTTTGGCAGACCTCAAACGAAATTGGTCACGAATATTTTAAAAAAATTTAGCCACAACAATTGTTCTCTAAAATAATTGTGACTTTGGCCATGAGTGATTCTTAAAAAAAAAAATGCTGTTATAGCACTAATTACAGTACCTTGAAACAATGGTGTTAGAAATCAATGGTTGAGGCTTAAAGTGCATAGAACCAAAAAGACGTGTGACAAAGAAAGGAGAAAACAATGACGGTGGACATGGGAGGGTTCAATGCTGTGTTGTTGTTGTTGTTTTTTTTTTTTTTTTTTTTCTACATTTAATATGAAGAGTTAATGCCAACCACTAATTTCTAGGGAATAATTATGACATAACAAGAGTGTTTTCTAGCCATCAGATCTAAGAAAAATCTATGGTTTTAAAAAGGTGTAATTACACCAGGTGTAACTTGAACCCATCTCATGACAGAAATATATGACAAAGTATATTATTTGTTAAATATTCTTTTCAGTAATTTTAAAAATGTTATCTATTACTTTTTTTTTTTTTTTTTTGGGGGTAGAATCAAATGTTATCTATTACTATATATATATATATAGTGGAAGAAGCCTAATCTACAAATTCCTTCTAATAAGACTCTTATTTCATAAAAATAAAATAAAAAAATTGCTTAAGAGAACCGTTACATGAAAAGAAAAACGCTTAAGCAGACAGTAACTGTAATATGCCAAAAAAAAAAGGCTTATAAAATGGGGTATTTAATTAAACTTTTTTTTTTTTTTTTGGTGGTGTCAATTTCATAATAATATTACTAAGAGAATTCTTAGAAAATAAGGTTGAAATTCTAGCTATTTATAAGTTGATAAGTTAATTAAGTCAACTTATAATTACAGATATTTTCAAAGAGGGTGAATGGTTTTAGACCCCTTAAAACACAACCAAATTGGTTAGCCTAGATTAATTAGCCAAGTTGTTACTTAGTCAAATTATGCAATTCTAGGTTAAAGCAATCAAATAATCATATCAAAATAATAAAGCAACAGAATAATAAAAGACACAATGATATGATCACCCAGGAAACTACACAGTAAAAACCTGGGGAAAATTTGACCTAACTTTCCTCAAGGTAAACCTGAATCCACTATGCGAAAGAATCGAAGTTCATACAAAAGGACTACAAGCTCCCCGCTTGACTTCCTAATGCTACCCACCAGTAAAACTTACTGACATGACCACGTGCAAGCTCCGAATCCACAGACTCCTTCTTTCTTAGATTCTTCAATCAGCTACAAGCACCCACGCTTGATATTCTTTAAGTTTCAATGGTAGAAACCAAGTTGACCATCAAGATATTGATATTATCTCTAACTTGAAAACCCTAAGTTTTGTGTAAAGGAAAGCTCCTCTAGACCTCACAAGAGATTTACACAAAACAGCAATATAAGAGCAACAATACAACTGGAGCAACTTCAAAAACGTGGCTAGGGTTTTACCTTATATACTTAGGGTAAAAACATAAAACCCTAAACGTTTAATGAGTTAGGACTGAGTTGAAAATTCTGCAGAAAAATGAACCTGTGCGATTTTCGATCAATCGAGTCAGGCCGAAAGTCCCAATTACTTCTGCAGCCACTCGATTCCAACTTTACAATAATAAACCAACTTTGAGCAAGCCTAAACAAGACTAAATACATTGTTTTGATCATGGTTTGCCAACATTACAAATTAGAGTTCTAAATACATAAAATCCTAAGACCTTAGAACCTAACAAACTCCCCCTTTGGCAATCCATAACAAAACCCTAATTAAAAGCTCAAACTTTTACAAGTAAAAAGCTCTTTACAAAGAAATGCTCATAAACTTCAAATTCAACCCTAACTACTATCCATCGGTTGCAAGTGTAGACAGCAGCTTAGTTGAATCAACCTGTATATTCTTGAAATACTCAACAAACGCATAAACGCATGTGTGACAGAAAAGAGTAAAACAACAGGTATAACATTCTTGTAAGATTCACACAACACAAAATAAAGACATATATGAATGAACAACTCATAAATATAAATCAATAAGCAGTAAATCACAAATCAACAAAAATCAATAAAAAACATGTATATCAATCAATGTTACTCCCCCTAACATAAATATCTCCAAAAATGATATACAAAGTGAAGCACCTAGATACAATCTAAAAACTCCACAAGCTCTCAAAAAGTAACAAAAAAATCTCCCCCTAACAACAAAACTCCTCTACAAGACAAAACACCACTCCCCCTTTTTGTGACGGAATGCCAATGAGCAATCATGAGTCGCCATCAAAAGGAGGTGGTGAGGGTGAATGAAGACGCGCTAAATCGGGTCGGAGAGCACGAATCTCATCTAGTAAGTCCACCAAAATGTGACCATGAGCCGCCTAAACGGTCATAACAATCTCCAGAGTACGACGAACATCAAAGTCGGTCAAAGGAGGTAGAGGAACATCAGCAGCAACAGCATCATCACCAATTGGATCAAGAACATCCTCACCAGCAAGAACTGCAGAAGAAGAAGAAGGAGGAGGTGCGCTACTAGACGGCTCAGACCTAGGGTGTTTAGAACCAGCTCGAAGATGAGCGGCCCTCTGTCTAAGAAAAGACGCACCTATGAGAGCTATCATATGAACGGGCTCAGATGAAGGGAAGTCACTAAGGTCAAGATAAAGCAAAATCCTATAAAAAAAAAGTAGGATGAACAAGAGCATGAGAAGTAGAAGAACTCCTATAAACATCGTTCAAAGAACGAAGAAAGAGATGGAGAAAACTAATAGGAGCATCAGTAACCAGAGCGTATAAAAATACACACCTCTCAAGAGGAATGGTGTGAACATGAGAAATGGGCCAGATGGAATGACATGCTATCCTAAAGAACAGATAGTGCAACCCGGAGAGCTCAGCAGAAATGATCCTCGGATCAAAACCCCACTGGACAGAAGTCCTAGTGATGTAAGATAAAACGTCGCTCAGCTCAGGAGACTCGTCATATGGATAGATAGGATTCCTAACCAACGGTATCCCTAGAGCATCAGCCACTACCTGAGGAGTAATGGTGTACTCTACCCCTCGTATCCAACTCTTTACTAAAGTGTTGGAATCATAGATGCGGATAGAGATGTTCGAAAAGAACTCTCTAATCAAGGCAGAAGGTGGAGGAGGATCAGAAATGTCCAACAAGGGTAACCAGCTCCGACGCTCAAAGTTTGCCCTAATGGCAGGATCAAGTTCATCTAACAGAACAGAATGCTCAACCCAAATCTTTCTCTTAAGGTTAAGTTTCTCAAAAAGCTCTTGGTTTTTCTCACTCGGAAACCTCTCACGGTCAAAGGAAGGAGGGGATGGAGAAGAAGAGGGAATAGACCTATGGGCTCTAGTCTTCCTAGGCATGATGCTAAGGAAAGGACAGAGACACAAAGAGAAAACCAAAAGAACACAAGAAAACAAAACCAAGGACAGACTGCAAGTTAGCAAAAAAAATAATAGAATGAAAATCTATATGATGCATGAACAGATACAATGCCATGATGCATGTACTAATGCAGTAAGCAATTAAGTTCAATTGAGATTAAATTGACAAAATTGGCTTGAGCAGGGAATTTCTTATCAAAAACCCCAAAAATTGAAAACCACTTGTTGAAATTTTTTTAAACAAATTGATGAATTGAGCATTACAAAACACAGCACATAGATTATAATGCTTAATTTCATCAATACAACAAGCCAATTTCATCAAATTCTACCCAATTTAACAATAGCCCCAAATCAGATCAAGAACAAACCCTAGAATTTTCAATTTTTCACCAAACTCAAAATTGATCAAATTAACAAGTAAGAATCATGTTTATGATGTGTCCCCACAAAAACCCAATGATCAATTGCACAAAATAGGGCTTGAATCAATTAGAAAATCCCAATATGCAAAGTTCGAAAATCTCCCTTAAATGCATGGATTTATGCATGAAATCATGAAAATAAAATCAAAAGGAAGGGCAAAAGAGTCTTACCGGCTTGAGGAAAGAGAAACTTTGCAAAAACTTCGGAGGAAAACGACAAAAATCTGAAATATTTGGCTTGCCTCGTCGGAGAGAGAAAGAAAAAGTTTGAAAAAAGTTTGAATAGTGTTTGAAAAAGTCAGATTTGATCTTTTAAAAAAGCTTCTCCATGATTTTCGATCGATCGAAAATTACATTCAATCGATCGAATGAACCAATCATTTTGAAACAAACTAGAACACTTTTTTGATTGATCGAAAAACAGACTGAATCGATCGAAATGGGCAGAGATTCACTAAATTTTGAGAAAAAATCCAGTTTTGAAAAACACAACCCTAATTTTGAAAAACAACTCCTCAAAGCATTAAACAAGGAAAGCAAAATGTATGAATATGAGATGGAATGCTTTTTCAGAAACCCAAATTTTTAAACCCAAATTATGTCAAAAACAAGTTTCAATCATTCTCCCATTGAATTTTCTCAAGCAACAAATATGTTATGAACAAATCTCAAGATATTTTCAAACTTGGTTGATCAGACCAAAAACACACACACTAGCATGTACAGTGTTTAACAAAGAGTAACTTGTGTAGTGTGTGATATTAGAAAAAACTTGAGATACATGTGAGGTGATATGTGAATAGCAATCAAATACAAAGTCTACACAATTCATCACATAGAATTTAAAAGAAACTATCACCTAAAGAGTTACATCCTATAACTCCCACATCTCCTAGAACAAAAGCTTGCAATCATGTAAATTTCTTGCATTTTTGCCTCTTATTTGTATGAATTGGCATTCAGCCTAATAGTACACACCAGTTTGAATTAAGTGAATTGGCATCAAGCCTAATAGTACACACCAGTTTTAATTTAATTTGAGGCTACACCTTATGTTTTTTTTGTGCATGTGCTACACTTTCTCGAGCACGTAATCTTATGATATGCACTAAGGTGTTCATGATTGGCTAGTGAACAGTGGCGAGATGGTTGTTTATACTTTTCTCAAAAGAATCAAGTCCGACAGTCAAATAACATATGACTTCATGATTAAGACCAAGTGATTAAGAACCATACACATCTTTCCCACACAACATGCACTACAAAGTTTCAACTAGTCAAGTGCAATGAATAAGTTTATCAAAGTTAAACAAGGTACACAAGACATGACATGTGTAAAAAGATAGACTAACCTTGTTTTTCAAAAATCAAGAAAAATAGTGTCAAACATAATTTTTGCTTTATCCTTTTCCTTTTTTTTTTCTTTTTTTTTTTTTTATTTAAGAGAAAAAAAATAAATCCTAGAATGAAATACATGAATGTAATGCAATGCAAATCTTAGAAAAAAAAAAAAAAAAAAAAAAAAAAAAAACACACACACACACAAAAACCAAAGAACAATGGTCACAAAGGAATGAGCCATGAAGCACAAGGACCATGAAAGCCAAAAGAGACTAAGGACACCGAAGAACACCAATCACTTGAAGAAGCGTTTCAAACTTACTTTCATCAAGCGGTTTGGTAAAGATGTCAGCATTTTGACGATTAGTAGGGATATACTCAAGAACAACAATTTTCTTTTCAACCAAATCCCTAATAAAGTGATATCTAAGTTCAATGTGTTTGGTCTTAGAATGCTGAACAGGATGCTTAGATATATCTATAGCACTGGAATTATCACAATAGACAACCATGGTGTCTTGAGGTATCCCATAATCACTCAACAACTTTTTCATCCAAAGAAGCTGAGAACAACAACTCCCAGCAGCAATATATTCTGCCTCAACAGTGGATAAAGAAACAGAATTTTGCTTCTTACTCATCCAAGCCACAAGATTGGCCCCAACATAAAAACACCCCCTAGTGGTGCTTTTTCTGTCATCAGCATTCCTAACCCAATTAGAATCAGAAAACCCAGTAAGAGACAAATTAGACTCCTTACTATAAAAGAGTCCATAATCACAGGTTCCACTCACATATTTTATAATTCTCTTAACAGCATTTAAATGAGAAACCTTAGGGTTGGACTGAAATCTAGAGCAAACGCCAACACTAAAAGATATATCAGGCCTACTAGCAGTCAAATATAATAGACATCCAATCATGCTTCTATACAAAGTAATATCAACAGACTCACCTGATGGATCAATTGTTAATTTTGCATTAGCAACCATTGGTGTTCTAGCATGAGCAGCATTGTCCAAGCCAAATCTCTTGACTAAATTTCTTGCATATTTAGCTTGATTGATGTAGATTCTTGACTCTGTTTGTTTTACCTGCAATCCCAAAAAATAAGTCAATTCACCAACCATGCTAATTTCAAACATTGCCTTCATTTCATCTGCAAAAGAATGAGCAAGAGAATCATTAGTAGCACCAAAAACAATGTCATCAACATAAATTTGAGCTACAACAAAACCAATCTTATCCTTTCTTATGAAGAGAGTTGTATCTGCAGATCCCCTTTTGAATCCATGCTCAGTGAGATATGCAGTCAATCTGTCATACCAAGCCCTAGGAGCTTGCTTGAAACCATAGAGAGCTCTCTTCAATTTGTAGACATCATCAGGTCTGTGAGGATTAACAAAGCCTTTAGGTTGCTCAACATAGACTTCTTCTTGTAGCATTCCATCAAGAAAGCACTCTTGACATCCATCTGATATAGTTTGAAGTTTAGATGACTTGCTATGGCTAACAATATCTGGATGGACTCTAACCTAGCCATTGGTGCAAAGGTCTCATCAAAATCAACTCCCTCCACTTGTGTGTACCCTTGTGCAACAAGTCTTGATTTATTTCTGATCACAATACTATGTTCATCTGACTTGTTTTGAAAGATCCATTTAGTTCCAATCACATTTACATTTTCTCGTCTAGGAACTAGTTCCCACACATCATTCCGAACGAATTGATGAAGTTCTTCATGCACGGAATTTACCCAATCAGCATCCTGAAGTGCTTCATCTACCTTTTTCGGTTCAAATTGGAACAGATAACATGAGTTCGTGATCACATTCAAGGCTTTTGATCTCAACCTCACGTTATCATTTAGACTGCCCAATATATTTGTGGAAGGATGATTCAATCTCACTTTAGAGGATGGACGTTTGACAAGAGATGTTGTGATTTCTTTCTGTTCAGATGGAGGACTGAGCTCACTTTGTATCTGTCGAGTGTCACAAACCGGAGTGGATGGTTCTAAACTTGATGGTACTGAAACTGTATCATTCAACACCAATAGCTCTTCCTCATTATGTTTCCCAACATACTCAGTAGGAAAAGAATCATTAACTTCTAGGGACTTATCTTGAGCAGGAACAATGCTTTCTGAAGATACTTCATCATTTATCACAACATTTGAAGATTCCATGACTGTTTTGGTTCTCAGATTGTACACTCTATAAGCTCTACTGGTGGAAGAGTATCCTAGAAAGTATCCTTTGTCACTCTTTGCATCAAATTTTTTTAGGTTCTCTCTATCACACAGAATGTAACAGTCACTATCAAATATCCTGAAATATTTGACCACAGGTTTCTTCCCTCTCCAGAGTTCATAGGGAGTCTTCTTGGAGTCAGGTCTAAAATACACCCGGTTGAGTGTATGGCAAGCAGTGTTAACTGCTTCTCCCCAGAAGGATTTTGGCAAATTTTTGTTGTGTAGCATGACTCGAGCCATCTCCTGTACAACCCGGTTTTTCCTTTCCACAATCCCATTCTGTTGAGATGTCTTGGGTGATGAGAACTCTTGGTGAGTGCCTTGATCATTGCGAAAAATAGCCAGCCTGGTATTCTCAAATTCTCTTCCATGATCACTTCTGATTTTAGCTATCACAGTATCTTTCTCAACCTGCAATTTCTTGCATAGATGTATCATCTTCTTAGGAGCCTCAGCTTTATCCTTCAAAAGCACAGCTCAAGTATATCTAGTAAAGTCATCCACAACAACTAGAATATACTTCTTTCCACCCAAACTTTGAACTCTGGCAGGACCCATGAGATCAATGTGTAATAACTCTAAAGGTCTGATACCACTTGAACGGTTTTAGACCCTTTAAAACACAACTAGATTGGTTAGCCTAGATTAATTAGCCAAGTTGTTACTTAGTCAAATTATGCAATTCTAGGTTAAAGCAATCAAATAATCATATCAAAATAATAAAGCAGCGGAATAATAAAAGACACAATGATATGATCACCCAAGAAACCACACGGTAAAAACCTGGGGAGGATTTGACCTAGCTATCTTCAAGGTAAACCTGAATCCACTATGCGAAAGAATCGAAGTTCATACAAAAGGACTACAAGCTCCCCGCTTGACTTACTAATGCTACCCACTAGTAGAACTTACTGACACGACCACGTGCAAGCTCCGAATCCACGGACTCCTTCTTTCTTAGATTCTTCAATCAGCTACAAGCACCCACGCTTGATATTCTTTAAACTTCAATGGTAGCAACCAAGTTGATCATCAAGATATTGATATTATCTCTAACTTGAAAACCCTAAGCTTTGTGTAAAGGAAAGCTCCTCTAGACCTCACAAGAAATTTACACAAAACAGCAATGTATGAGCAATAATACAACTGGAGCAACTCCAAAAACGTGGCTAGCGTTTTACCTTATATACCTAGGGTAAAAACATAAAACCCTAAACGTTTAATGAGTTAGGGCTGAGTTGGAAATTCTGCAGAAAAATCAACCTATGCGATTTTCGATCGATCGAGTCTATTCTTTGATCGATCGAGCCAGGCCAAAAGTCCTAAGTACTTCTGTAGCCACTCGATTCCAACTTTACAATAATAAACCAACTTTGAGCAAGTCTAAACAAGACTAAATACATTGTTTTGATCATGGTTTGCCAACATTACAAATTAGAGTTCTAAATACATAAAATCCTAAGACCTTAGAACCTAACAGAGGGGAATATTCAAAATATTGAAGTAGAGAAAGACTAAAGACACACTTGAGGTAAAAACCTAACAAATCTCATCATTCATTAAATCTAAGCATTATATGAAATTTTAATATTTTATGTGGATATTTTTGGTCAATTGTGAGACTATCTAAATATCCTATGAGTTTTAGGATATAAACCAAAAAAGGTTTAGAATTATATTTTCGGTATTGGTGTTAACATCTGTCTCGGTAAAACAATCATTCTTTTTCTATTTCCACTATTGTGTTAACTTGTAGATAGAAACTATAAATTGTTATGCTTGGTGTGTCAAGATTTGAAGTGTTGGACTTGGTAAATACACCACAAAAAAAAAAAAAAAAAAAGGACTTAAAAATGGGGTATTTAATTAAACTTGTTTTTTTTAATTTTTTTTGGTGGTGTCAATTTCATAATAATATTACTAAGGGAATTCTTAGAAAATAAGGTTGAAACTCTAGCTATTTATAAGTTGATAAGTTAATTAAGTCAACTTATAATTACAGATTTTTTTTCAAAGAGGGGAATATTCAAAATATTTAAGTAGAGAAAGACTAAAGACAGACTTGAGGTAAAAACCTAACAAATCTCATCATTCATTGAATCTAAGCATTATATGAAATTATAATATTTTATGTGGATATTTTTGGTCAATTGTGAGACTATCTAAATATCCTATGAGTTTTAGGATATAAACCAAAAAAGGTTTAGACTTATATTTTCAGTATTGGTGTTAACATCTGTCTTGGTAAAACAATCATTCTTTTCTATTTCCACTATTGTGTTAACTTGTAGATAGAAACTACAAATTGTTATGCTTGGAGTATCAAGATTTGAAGTGTGGACTTCGTAAATACACACAAAAAAAAAAAAAAAAAAAAAAGAAGAAGAAGAAGAAGAAGAAGAAGTGTTTTACTAACATATGCTTTTAGGTATATATAACTAAATCATTTTTTTATAATTATGAAAAAATAATTAATATTTTTTACAGCTTTTTCAAAATTTAAAAAAAAAAAAAAAAATTCTACTAGCCTAGGCTTTGACTTTGAGGTCTGCATATCTAACAAGGAAAAAAAAGAAGAGGGAAGGATGGTGTTTTTGAAAAGCATAGAGATGAGTCCAGATCCATTTTCCTCTTTTACAAGTGACTTTGCCTTGGTTTTCATCCCCCGTACAGTACTTAGGTACTATTTTTTAAGTTCACCTCTTAAAATTCTGTCATGTAGATTTTTTCTCATATGATGAAAGTGTATTTTTATGATAAGTAGTCACATGGCTTAATTTTAAAAGGAAAACATAAAGAACAGCATTTAAGGTACTGTAACGAAATTTTGTCCTATTCATTTTATAGGCTTCACCTCTGGCCTCTAGGGTTTTATTGGATATTTTAGAATCTTCTCTTCTGGCTAGCTACCATTACAAGTTTTCCGTTAATTATTTAATTGTTGAATAAATGGTACCTGAAAATTGTTTTAGGTGATATCTCTATTTGTTTTTCGATAATATTTTCTAAAAAATGAGTCATTTTTCAAAAAGTATTTTCTATAAAATTATATCATTTTTCTATGTTTTGTAGCAATCTTAAAAGAGCTAAAAAAAATAGATAAAAAATAAAAATAAAAATAAAAATAAAAACTCCAAACTTCCCTTATTTTAGTTTGTTGTGAGATAAAGTTGTTTTCTAAAAAAAAAAAAAAAAAAATAGTGGATAGCAATCTTTAAAAATAAGTCATACTTTTTTTGTTGACCAAAAATAGTTTTCCATTGACTTTTTTTTTTTTCTTTTTTTAATGCTAGATACCAAACACGGAAAAACAAGAAAACTATCTTTACACAAGATTTTCCATCAAAACAAACAAAACGTAAGGACTTTAGAGGAAGGGTTAGGAAAAATTCTTTTATGGTGTGCTATCTGAGGTAAGTAATTTTATCCTAATTAGTTATATTTTTTCTTATAGTATTTTATTACAATTATTACATTTTTATTTCAATAATATTATTAAATTGATTTATAGCAAAGAATAAGAAACATCATAAATATATTTGATTACTGCATATGTGATGTTAAATATGTATTTGAAAGAAATATATGTTCTTGAACAATGATATATATACATACATATATATATATATATATATATATATATATATATGATGAGGATAATTTTTAAATAATCAATATGGGGGTGCTGAACCTCCCTAACGACCCCAAAAGGGATAAGCAACCCGTGGGCTGACAGATCAGGCCATCTCCGATCTTAACAACCCCTCACCCTAGGGTTTCCATGGGCCTTATGTGGGGCCCACTCACACATCCTTACATGGACATTACTTGCACATAACAACCAAAAACCCTACCACGCAATCAGATCTCCTGTATATGGAAAGGCGATCCCAAGTATCTTGGATTCTTCTCTCTACAAGGAAATTCCCTCATACCTAAGGATTTGGGTCAACTCTTTACCACTATATAAACCATAAACCTTACCCTTCTTGAGATACGTGAATTCTCCCCAACTCTTGCACTCTTGAGTTCTTTGAGATTCTTCCATCACTGACTTAATCTTCAGAAGGACTTTGGCTGGTACCCCACCAATGCCCTTTAATTGGTTATTCTCATTTGTTCTTCAAGTACACCCATTGGCACATGTGTGGACGATCAACTCACTGACAATTTTTGTGCATCATCAGTTGGTGCCGTTTGTGAGAATAAGTGATAAGCCATATCATCGTTTTAAAGACAAAAAGTTGTATGGTCCTGACATGATCAATTTCCACCACCAACCAAGAGACCAGGAGCCTACCCAATGCATTGCATAGGCAGGTACAAACCCTTGCCGGTAGTTGAACGGCTCATTTAGCAGAACCACGAGTTGGAACAACAGTTGGAGTAGCGGAATGAGCAAGAATCAAATGAATAGAATGACAGACAAGATAGGGACAAACATAACAACAATCGTCTCCTGATGAATGATCACCAAGAAAGGGACAACCAAGAGGTTAGCAACGTCGTTAGTAGGCGGGATCAACAGGATACCAGTGATCCCTCCGAGCTGGAAGTCGGTGTCTTGTGCATGGCACAAAAGATGCAGACAATAAAAGAGAAGATGTATATGATGATGAATGCCCTGAAGGGTCGGGTGTCCACTAGCTTGGACGAACTAGTCCATTGTATCGATTCTCCATTCACTACACTGGTCACATCTTTCCCCTTTCTTGCTAAGTTCAAAATGCCAAAAGTGAAAGCATACGATGGATCGAAGGACCCCCTCGACCACCTGGAGTCGTTCAAAATCCTCATGCACCTCCAAAGGGTCCCAGACAAGATCATGTGTAGAGCCTTCTCCACCACACTCAAAGGACTAGCTTGAGTATGGTTCAGCAAGATAGCCCTCAATTCTGTCTCGACCTTTAAGGAATCAAGTGGGCTATTCGTCACACATTTCATTGGGGGTCATCGATACAAGAGGTCCTCAGTAAGCCTCCTGAACATCAAACAGCGAGACGACAAGAGCTTGGGGTTGTATGTCACCCAATTCAATAAGGAAGCACTACTGATCGACGAAACCGACGATAAGGTCTTGGTCACAGCCTTTACCAATGGACTCCAATCTAAAAAGTTCTTATTCTCTTTTTACAAGAACGACCCAAAGACCGTGGCTGACATGCTATAACGGGCCACAAAGTATATGAACGTCAAGGATGCTGTGATCGCCAAAGGGAGTGGACTGAAGAAGCAAGAAAAGTATGAAGATCCCTGTCTGGACAGAGGAAGGAAGGTAGCCCGAACAGTTGACAAAAGGGATGAATGAAGGTCAAGGCCTCATCGAGATGAATTGCCATCTTCACTCCACTAAACACTTCGCTCAATCAGGTCTAGATGCAGATTAGGGATGACCCCGCCGTGACGTGGCCCGGTAAGTTGAAGGGCGACCCAAACAAAAGGCCAAGGAATAAGTACTGTCACTTCCACCGCGAACGTGGGCACTACACCTCCAATTGCTATGACTTAAAGCAATAGATAAAAGCCCTCATTAGACAAGGGAAATTGCAATGATTCGTAGGGTGAGAAAGGGTTGGAGAAAACCCACTAAGGGACCAAGAGCCGAATCAACGAATCAAGGAATGATCTAAGGCCCCACTTAGAGAAATAAGAGTGATCGTCGAGGGGAGCACGATGGTCGAGTCCTCAAGGAAGGCAAGGAGGACCTACCTACAGATGGTGCAAAATGTTCAGCTTACCAGTCATCCACCTAAGTTTACTTAGATGGATGACCCAATCATCAGCTTCACTAAGGAGGATGCCTGACGAGTCCACCACCCTCATGAAGATGCCTTGATGATCAATCTAACCATAGTAAACTATAATACCCGATGAGTCTTGGTGGATAATAGGAGCTCAGCTTACATCCTCTACTATTTGGCCTTCCAACAAATGAGGATTAGCAAGAAACGACTTGTGCCATCAAACATCCTTCTAGTAGGCTTCAGTGGAACAAAGGTCATGCCCATTGGATTTGTCACGTTGCCAGTTACCATTGGCACCTATCCTCAACAAATCACCAAGGATGTCACCTTCTTGGTAGTGGATTGCTCATTAGCCTACAATGCCATCATCGGGCAACCAACGCTCAACGCGTGGAGGGCAGCCATATCCACATATCATCTACTACTGAAGTTCCCTATGGAGTGTAGGGTAGGTGAGGCCCGCAGAGATTAGATGGCAGCCCAAGGTGCTATGTAGCCATGCTGGAGATGGACAAACAAATGATCACCATGAACATTGAGGAGCAACAAGTGAATGTAGAACTGACAGAGGGATTAGAAACCATCTCCCTAGAAGAAAAACATGCAGATCGAATCAATCGCATTGGCACGCAAGCCAACCCTTTGGTCTGGAATGGGTTGATCCTTTTCCTAAGGGACAACCTGGATATCTTTGCCTAGAGCCATAAGGACATGCCCAAGATCAATCCAAATATCATGATCCATTAGCTCAACGTCTCCCTATCCTTTCCACCTGTCCGACAAAGAAAAAGGGTCTTTGCACAAGAAAGGGACCAAGCCATAGCTGAAGAAGTTCACAAGCTGTTGGACGCAGGCTAGATTAGAAAGGTCTACTACCCCAAATGGTTGGCCAACGTAATAATGGTTAATAAGGCAAATGGGAAGTGGAGGATGTGTTTGGACTTCACTAACCTAAACAAAACCTATCCTAAGAATAGCTACCCCCTCCCACAGGTAGACCTCCTTGTAGACTCAATGGCTAGACATCAATTGTTGAGCTTCACGTATGCTTTTTCTTATTACAACCAGATCAAGCTTGAGGAGTTTGACCAAGAGTAGACATCGTTCGTCACAAGCTAAGGCCTTTTTTGCGACAAGGGCATGCCATTTAGATTGAAGAATGCAAGGGCAACATACCAAAGGCTTGTAAACAAGATGTCCGTCTGATAGATTAGACGCAACATCAAGGTATACGTAGACAACATGTTAGTAAAAAGCAAAAAAGAGGACCACCACCTAAATGGTCTTAGGGAGACGTTCAAAAAATAAATAAAAAATAAACGCTGCTATAGGCAGCTTTTTTCGTAGTGTAGTAAGGACAAAACATAGGAGCAGGCCAAATATCCAATCTCTGAGATAGAGGAAATGAACATTGCAAACCAGGCACGTGTTGCTTGCTTAAATCTATATAATGCAAGGCATAGTCATCAAATTAACTTTACTGTTAGGATAAGAAAATTATGGAGGTGGCTTCATATATATCTCCTCTACTAGATTTCATGATAAGGAAATGCGTTCTTTACATCCATTTAAAAGAGGGAGAATGACAAAATGCAACAACTATAATGAGATTGGAATGAATAGTATAATGTGTGTGCATGGTTATTTTGTGTACACATAGTATAAATGATTGGAATCAAAAAGTGATTGTGTATGCACACGAGCAGGATCACTTTTTTTCACTCCTCCAGCCAAACAGACCCTTATTGCCTCATGAACAAGGTTGTCAAACCCAAACTGGATTGGGCAGTCCGATCGAGTTAACCAGAAACCAGTTTGAAATTCGGGGGTTAACTGGACTAAAATCCGGTTTTTTAAACATAGAGAACCAGATTTATTTGAAATTTGCGGTCCAACCATGCTTGTTAATTAAGAAAAAATCGGAAAAGTGTGCTTACCAAGTCTAGAACCTTGGCACGGTCAAAGTTGGAGCTAGAGTCTAACCACACAGCTAAGCTTGCAAGTTGATGCTCAACAATTAAAAAAAAAAAAAAAAGTACTTGAAGTAAACTTAACGCAAATATTTTTTTTTTTAATTTTATAAAAACAACTTAACACAATTCTATTATGTTGAATTAAATTATCCATCACTTAAAAGGAATAAAAAAATTATAATTAAAATCCTTAAAAAATATTCAACTTTACTTCAAAAATTAATTATAAATTTTAATGTTTTCATGGTTATTGTTTGATTTTATCTTATTTAATTTGTAAGTATATGCTTGAAAATCATTAAATTTCCCTCACATATATAGATATATTAGTCAAATTTTCAAGTTTTATAAATTTAATATCTATATTTGAGTTTTAATTAATTATTAAAATAATTATGACATCATCGCAGTTCGACCTTGGTCGAATCTCGGTCCGACCTTAAAACCTTGAACCTCCCTTTACCAGTTCTTTGAATGGTCTGGATCTGAAAACCATGCTCATGAATAGTATGGGATTCATGTAAGGTGGCAAAGGTATTTGTTGGAACATTAATTCTAATATTATAATGAATTTTTCATAAATTAATTTGGCAAATTAAATGAGAAAAACTGGGAGTTTTATGTGGTTAATGAACCTTAAGTGGCCAGTTAGTGTCTTTCTAAAATAAATTGAATACCACGTTAATAAGGAGAGAGAGCCCTTATTTATTTTTAAGTCTTGTAAGTTATTGGACTTAATTAAGTGTAGTGCAAGAGAATTGATCCAAACACATGTGCATGGCAAAGTTTTGGACGACTCGCCCACTTATCCCCACTTATGTTGAGTTGGTTTATGCGGGTGGTGAGTTGAACGAAAAGGATTTAGGTAAAATGTCAGCCGGTAGCTTAATGGGAGGAGTCTGCTCATGCAACAAAGGTGGGGATAACCTATTATATATATATATATATATATATATGAGTCTTATAATGTAATTATTATTTCTTGATTGTAATCGAAATGTCCAAAATTCAAATTTAACATTCTCAATTGTAACTATCAAACTCATAATATATATATATATATATATATATATATAAAATATAAAATAAAAAAGCCCTCAATGTAGGCCTAAGAATCTAGGTTTAAAGTACACAAGTAGATTCTCAAAAAAAAAAAAAAAAGTACACAAGTACAATGCATAATATCGACGTAGAACAACAATACTAAAAAAAATGTAGTAGATTTGACAGAGTGTGGTCCTCGAGCAAGTAGACCTATATTCTAACAATTCATATAGCCTATTTATGTCTTTGCTTCACTCACGTGATTTCCTCTTTTTTTTTTTTTTTTTTCTTTTTTTTTTTTTTTTTTTTTTTTGAGAAGGACGTGATTTCCTTATCATGCAGTAGATAATAGATTTAAATAACATGGTTATAACTCAAATATATATGCATCCATTTTGGCAGAGGTTTCTGTGATTACTGCCATTGGACAAATTGATTCAAACATATAAATTACATTACTTCATTCTTCACTTATATGAAATTACATTACTTCATTCTTCACTTATATGAAATTACATTACTTCATTCTTCACTTATGTTAGAAATTGGGCTGGTTTTGATCCAACCCATAAACCATGGCCCATGGATCGTCCACATGGATTATCTGATAAGTAGGTTTAAATTTAAACTAACTGATATTGGTATGAGTTATCAATATAAGTAGTGGGATAATTTAAACTTAATAGATATTGATATGGGTTATCAATATCAGTGGTGGAGTAATTTGAAACTTAAAAGATGAGATCTTTTAGGGATCACATATATCTGATAGTAAGTGAATCTCTACTAGTATTTAAATACTCCTACATCAATCAGATATAGGTTAGACACAGTGAGTGAACATACGTATATTTTTAAGTGCTCTCTCAAAATAAGCCATCTCTCTGGGACATCATCTACTGTTCCTTAGAATTTGGAGCGTGGAAATTAGGAGAGACTCTAGTAGCCTTTCCTACGACTTGGAGGTGTTCCACAAAGGAGATCGTGAGGAGTTCGTAAAGCAAGCAAAGAGAAAGATCCGGCAATTTGGTGATCTGTTCCACCAAAGGTATGTGACTACATAACCTCTAGTAAAGTATATATGTTCTTTTCAACATTGGTATCAGAGCGGTTTTATGCTTGTTTTCACTCTGGAATGATGCCATGATCTCTGAAATATATAATCCTATATACATGCTAAAATTAAAAGTTTAAGTAATTTTTTTTAATTTTTCAGATCTGTAATTTTTTAGGCATGTTATGGCATGTAGAGAGATAAAAATATACATGTTGCATAAATTACCAATATAATCTCTAACTATAGAGATGAGCCAAAAGAGTCTCATAAACCCTTTGGACACATATTCATCACATAATGCATTCATATAATATCAATTCAATCATATCACAATATGTTAAAAAGACATCATAAATTAATTCAAAGATTTAAAACAAGCATAATTATACAGAAAATTAGAAAACTAATTTCACAATTTTCTCATATTATCACAATTCTGTTTTAACATCACAGTTAAAAAAAATTGCCACTACAATGACATATAATAAAAAAAATCCACTGTACGAGTTATGATTAACTGTGCAAGTAATATATTAAGTTTTCATATAACTCAATTCCTTTGTAACTATGTTACAAACTCACAAAGTATTTGTAAACAATATTACAAACCCACACAGCCACTTGCGTGTGGCTTATCCCTTGCACAGTTTCCTTGTTGAAGAAAACAACAACAATATGTAATACACCAACGTGATATGCACATTATCTTTATCAAGGTGTAACTAATACAGTAGCGTGGGGCCCTTATATTTGTGTGTATCTGAAACAAGGATAGTGTTCTAGTGTAACTAATACACTAACATCAACGTGGGGCTGTGTAACTGAAACAAAAATAGTGTTCAAGTGTAACTAACTAATACACTAACATCGCCGTGACTTAGAGGCCTATGAGTCTTGGGTTAAGAAAGATCGTTGTGCACGCTTCACTATGCTGAGTAGCATGCACAATGATCTTATTGGGGAGTTTGAGAACTACCCAAATGCCCAAGAGATGTGGAACCAGCTTAAGATTGCCTTTGGAGGGGACTTCAGCAACTAGGTTGCGAGCTCTTACTTTGAAGTTTGAGCAATATGTTATGGATTCAAAGCATAGCATAGCTGAACATTTAAGAACAATGTCCGCATTGATCCGTGACCTAAAGGCTGCTGGCAATAATCTCTCTGATGAACAACAGGTCACAGCGGTGATACGTTCACTGCCTGAACCTACTTGGGGGCAAATGAAGCTTGTTTTGACACATAGTGAGAATATCAAGACTTTTGCTGATATTTCTCGTCATCTCGAGCTTGAGGCAGAGCGCATGGGGGCGCACCAAAACACCCTCCTTGTCGCCCAATCTGGGCAGCGGAAGGCATTCAGGCCTAAACGCAAAGGACAAGGGAGGAATGCCAAAGGAGCTGGTAACCTTGGGCCTAAAGAAGGCAAGATAGCAAAGCGCCAAAAGGGCAAGCGTGCTAAGAAGGACAAGGCAAAGATCAAGTGCTACAACTGTGGTAAGAAGGGTCACTTCGCTCGTGAGTGCACTGAGCCGAAGAAGGTATCCATTCTTAATAACTCTGCTATTACTTATGTTTGTACACATGTTTTAGTTGCTCATACTATTCCTGGGTGGATTGTAGATTCAGGAGCAACCAAACATATAGCCAGAGATAGAGTTGGGTGTGTGGATTACAAAAAGATACCAACAGGCACGCAGTACGTTATTTTGGGTAACGGAGCTCAAGAAGAAGTCATAGGAGTTGGAACCTACCAACTCAAATTGCGTCTGGGACGTACGTTACTTCTTCATGATGTGCTTCATGCACCTGGTGTCCAATGTAATCTATTTTCAGTACTTACTATGCCTAGACTTGGATTTAGTTTCCGTTTTGATGGTCCTCAGTTGGATTTTTATTTAAATAAAACCTTGTATGGACATGGTTATTTATCTAATAATTTCTTTATGTTGGATTTAGATCATTCCTCTTTTTCTTTTATTGCTCATAATGATGATATTTCTGATTCTATAATGTGGCATGCTAGACTTGGACACATAGGAAAAGATAGATTGGCTAGACTAGCTAGAGAAGGCCTATTGGGGTCTATCACTAATGTAAGCCTACCTATGTGTGAACCTTGTCTAGCTGGAAAGGCCTGTAGGAAGCCTTTTGGTAAGGCTCCAAGGGCAACTCATCCTTTGGAATTAGT
This sequence comes from Quercus variabilis, assembly GCA_030445155.1. Classification (NCBI taxonomy): domain Eukaryota; kingdom Viridiplantae; phylum Streptophyta; class Magnoliopsida; order Fagales; family Fagaceae; genus Quercus; species Quercus variabilis. The sequence goes on along the minus strand of CP129448.1, from coordinate 64,168,714 downwards.
CCATTCGGACATATGTGGACCTATGAATGTTAAGGCACGCCATGGCGCCTCTTATTTTCTCACATTTATAGATGACTATTCACGTTTCAGTAATGTCTATCTGATATCCCATCGCTTTGAAACATTAGATTGTTTTAAGCGCTTTGTGGCAGAGGTTGAGAATCAGAAAGAAAGGAACCTAAAGGTTTTTCGAACTGATAGGGGTCGTGAATATTTGTCTAAACAGTTTCAGGAACTGTGTGAGGAAAAAGGGATACGCAGGCAATTGACGATTCCTGGTACTCCACAACAAAATGGTGTTGCAGAGAGAAGGAATCGTACTCTATTAGAGATGGTTAGATCGATGATGGTGCAAGCTAACGTACCAATTTCATTTTGGGGGGATGCATTGTTGACTGCTGCCTACATCCTTAACCGTGTGCCTTCTAAGTCAATTCCCACAACACCATATGAGTTATGGACTGGTACAAAACCCAATTTGGAGAACTTGCGGCCTTGGGGTTGTGCTGGTTTTGTTCACAGTACTTCTCATAAGTATGGGAAATTGGGCCCTAGAGCAATTAAGAAAATCTTTATAAGATATTCAGATAGCTCAAAGGGGTATGTAATGTATGGTGAACATTCTAATGGTGGAATGACTGAGATAGAGTCTCGTGATGTCAACTTCATTGAAGATGATTTTCCAAGCATCAGTGAAGCAAAACAAGATCTTCAGCTTTATGAGCTGCAAGAACTTGAAGGTGTCATACCATCTTTGGGCGAGGGTGGAGAATCACAACTTCATCCTGAAATCGCCAAAGATAGTGGGAGTGATTTTGCTCCTAGTGGGAGCAAACCACTAGATAGTGACACACAAGGATCCAAGGTACGTAGAAGTGAACGTGGAACTATTCCCCGTCGTCATTTTGAGATTGAGGGGGAATCTTTTATATGTGATTCACTGGACCTTGATGAGCTTGCTTCCTATGAGGAAGCATTAGCTTCACCTGCTTCACATGAATGGATAATTGCTATGAGGGATGAGATGGATTCTATGGTAAAGAATCAAGTTTGGGAGTTGGTTGACCTTCCGCCTGGGCGCAAGACCATTGGAAACAAGTGGGTTTTAAAAATAAAGCGCAAGACAGATGGATCAATTGACAAATATAAGGCTCGTCTCATGGCGAAAGGCTATACCCAAAGAGAAGGGATAGACTATGATGAGACTTTCGCCCCAGTGGTGAGATTTGTCTCTATTCGCCTTATTCTAGCTATTGTTGCACATTTGGATTTGGAACTCTTCCAAATGGATGTAAAGACTGCATTTCTCAATGGAGAACTAGATGAGGAGATCTATATGGATCAACCTATTGGCTTTGAGGTCAAGGAACTAGGGCGCAAAGTGTGCCGCCTTAAGCGTTCCATTTATGGCCTAAAGCAAGCGTCTAGACAATGGTATTTCAAATTTCATAAGGCTATTATTTCGATTGGTTTCGAAATGATGGAAGAAGACCATTGTGTGTATGTCAAACGATCAGGAAAGAGTTTACTTATCCTGTCTTTGTATGTGGACGACATTTTGTTGGCTGGAAATGATATGGAGATGATTGTCACCACCAAAAGGTGGTTGTCCTCTATTTTTGAAATGAAGGACATGGGAGAGGCTAATTATGTGCTTGGAGTTAAGATCTTCAGGGATCGCTCAAAGAAGCTTCTTGGTTTGTCTCAAGAAACTTACATAAAGACGATCTTAGAGCGATTTCGTATGCATAATTCCAAACCCATAGACACTCCAATAGAGAAGGGACATACATTAAGCCTTGAAGATTGCCCTAAATCAGAAAAGGAAAAGAGAGAAATGGCAAGAGTTCCCTATGCAAGTGCAGTTGGAAGTCTGATGTATGCTATGTTGTGTACTCGACCAGACATCTGTTTTGCAGTTGGTATGGTTAGTCGTTATCAAAGTAATCCAGGACCTGTTCATTGGCAAGCAGTTAAGAGGATTTTTCGATACCTTCGTGGGACATCGGATCTCATTCTTTGCTATCAGGGTGGAAATTTGAGATTGAGAGGTTATTCTGATGCTGACTGGGCCAGTGATAGAGATGAGCGCAAGTCCACTACAGGTTATGCATTCCTACTTAGTGGTGCAGCTATCTCTTGGTGCAGTAAGAAACAGTCTTGCATTGCTTTGTCCACAATGGAGTCTGAGTATGTTGCTTGTTCAGCAGCAGCACAAGAAGCTGTTTGGTTAAAGAGATTTTTCCAAAGCCTAAGGGTGACATCTCTTGCAGATGAAGCTGTAAATATGTATTGTGATAATATGGCAGCCTTATCTCATGCTAAAGATCCTAAGTATCATAGCAAAAGCAAACACATACAGGCTCGTTATAACTACATTCGTCTTGCTATTACACAAGGAGAGGTGATCCTCCAACATATCTCCACTAGCAGGATGGTGGCTGATCCACTTACTAAGGCCATTGCTAGAGATGCCTTTCAAGCTCATGTTAGGAGTTTGGGACTTTGTAGGATTTGATATGTTTTTGGATACCTTATGGACATTTATGTTTATTCATACTTTATGCAATAATGATGTTATTCATTTTGATTCATCTTGTGATTTGATTGATATTGCATACTGAGCACACATTATTTAAGAATATGTCACCAGGCTTAGATCGGTCTACTCACATAGACGATCACCCTAGCGCTTGAGTAGCGAGCAGGATGAGACATACTGATCACTTTGTTTTTCTATAAATCAATTAAGTGATCATCTTGACGCTTAGAGAGGCGTGCAAGATAATATAATGAATGTTGCCTTAGCTAGGCTAAGATGAGACTTATGGGAGTCGCACTTGAAGTGTATCCACAACTTCATGAAGCCTGAATAAAGCCAAATGTGAGATCTTGGACAGGAACTTGATGTGTAACTGTGCTAAGAAACTCAGGATGGTTGCTTTTGTGGCAATTGGACTAAGATTTGTACGGTGTTTGAGTGTGACAAGCCCAGTTGAGTAGGAGCTCCACCGTAGCATACAAATTATACTGTATGTGCTATAGCCGACCAATTAAGGGAGTGATTGGATAGATCCCTACTCCGTCACTATGTGAGCCCTATTCGACCATTATATGGTCCATTCTATGCCCTTCTTTTCGACCTAGAACTATGTCATGAAGTGAATGTTTGATGTCGCTACTTTAGCATGTCATCTCAGGGCCATGATATATACGGTCTCGCAGAGCATGTCTAGGAAAGCGGTCAAGTGTGAATGAATTGACATGAGTGTCTGGGGAAGATTATTTAGAACACACCATTTATTTTATGGCTCATAGCCCGGGCGATTATGAGGAATTTGTTTTTCAACATAATCATGAGCATATCATATGGTATAGGATCAAGTTTTGCTTTGAGTTTTGAACTCATGAGGGATTAAAGAAACTTGATTAGGTGTGATCAAATAATCTGGGGCATAGACGAGATACTATGAGTGATGTACTATGTTAGTTTAGATGGTGACTTAATATAGTACTCCTACCCTACACCTTCTCGTCAGGTCGCACACTCCATTTTTCTGTATAAAGAGAGGATTGGACAAGAGATTGAGAAGAGCTAGTTTTAACTGTAGTACCTAGTGTGGACGAGTGGGAGATGTTAGAAATTTGGGCTGGTTTTGATCCAACCCATAAACCATGGCCCATGGATCGTCCACATGGATTATCTGATAAGTAAGTTTAAATTTAAACTAACTGATATTGGTATGAGTTATCAATATAAGTAGTGGGATAATTTAAACTTAATAGATATTGATATGGGTTATCAATATCAGTGGTGGAGTAATTTGAAACTTAAAAGATGAGATCTTTTAGGGATCACATTTATCTGATAGTAAGTGAATCTCTACTAGTATTTAAATACTCCTACATCAATCAGATATAGGTTAGACATAGTGAGTGAACATACGTATAGTTTTAAGTGCTCTCTCAAAATAAGCCATCTCTCTGGGACATCATCTACTGTTCCTTAGAATTTGGAGCGTGGAAATTAGGAGAGACTCTAGTAGCCTTTCCTACGACTTGGAGGTGTTCCACAAAGGAGATCGTGAGGAGTTCGTAAAGCAAGCAAAGAGAAAGATCCGGCAATTTGGTGATCTGTTTCACCAAAGGTATGTGACTACATAACCTCTAGTAAAGTATATTTTTTTTCAACATTGGTATCAGAGCGGTTTTATGCTTGTTTTCACTCTTGAATGATGCCATGATCTCTGAAATATATAATCCTATATACATGCTAAAATTAAAAGTTTAAGTAATTTTTTTTAATTTTTCAGATCTGTAATTTTTTAGGCATGTTATGGCATGTAGAGAGAGAAATAAAAAGCTGTAATTTTTTGATTGTTTACATGTAATCTGAAATTTACAGGCTTATTTTGACCCATTAAATCTTGTTTAATGTCAAATATTTTGTAATGGTTTGAAAGTACATTTCATAAGCTTTAAAACGACAGTTTACATGCTTAATTTAGACTTTAAATGAGAAAGTTATGGTCTTTTAAAGATTATGGTTGTATTTGATAAAATCCGAGAAACTGTTGTGATGAACAGTAAAAGAAAATACGTTTTTCACTCATTTAAAATTGTCTTGTAGTAGTTTACCATGCGTGTAGCACTCTGCTTAGTGCTTGGATGGTTATCCATAAATTAAAGCAATGAGCCCCACGTTGGTGACTTGGTGTATTAGTTACACACAAATTCTTATACCTGTTGTTTCCTTCAATAAGGAAACTGCGCAATGAAATAAGCCACACGTTGAGTGGCTATGTGGGTCTGACACTATTGTTTACAAATGCTATGTGAATTTGTTTGCAGTAGTTTACAAAGGATAACTTTGCAAGATATGGATTTCGAAGTTATTGCTTACGTAGCAATAACACAAACAGTGACCTTTTTTTTATTTTTAATTTATAGTAAAACTATATATATTATATGGAATTGTGATAATATGATAAAATTGTGAAATTAGTTTTCTAATTTTCTGTATAATTATGCTTGTTTTAAATCTTTGAATTAATTTATGATGTCTTTTTAACATATTGTGATATGATTGAATTGATATTATATGAATGCATTATGTGATGAATATGTGTCCAAAGGGTTTATGAGACTCTTTTGGCTCATCTCTATAGTTAGAGATTATATTGGTAATTTAAGCGACATGTATATTTTTATTTATTGTTATTGTGGATGGATAAGACAATTTTTGAAATTATTTGGTAACGTGGCATCCCCAATTTTTAATTACAAATAGAATCTTTGTAGTAGGGTACTTGAATATGTAATTTTTTGGGCCATTGTTTTTGGCAATGTAATTTAAGGCTATGTAATTTAATTATGGAAGCCATGTAAGGGGATGTGTTTCACGGTTACCAATAATTTTCAAATTTTGTCTTAGCATGTTGTATGAAATTACCAATAGGGCTTATAGTGGAGCCTATGCACAATGCGGTGCACAAAGATGTATGGACACATGTTATATGTATGATTTAATATGTGGATGGTGTGATGTTTTACTCTTCACAAAATTTTATTTAAAAATCAATTAGATGTGTTATTCCAATTTACATAGTAAGAGATGATTATGAGCTTAGCGAAATTTTCGATCTTACTATGTAGAAAGGAATATCATGGTCTAGTTGGATTTTTTGGAAATAAAATTTAATAAAAAAAAAATGTTAGTGCTAATGTCAACTTGTGTAATGAATGTAGTGAACATGGCCACTAAGAATGTAGTTGCTGATCTAACTAAGGGAGAGAAACTAGATGGAACCAACTATGATATGTGGCATAGAAAAATTCAATATCTGCTTAATAAACAAGAGGTCCTTGAAACTCTAACCAATGTGATGATGCAACCCGAAAATGGGAATACTGCCCAACATCGCCGTGACTTAGAGGCCTATGAGTCTTGGGTTAAGAAAGATCATTGTGCACGCTTCACTATGCTGAGTAGCATGCACAATGATCTTATTGGGGAGTTTGAGAACTACCCAAATGCCCAAGAGATGTGGAACCAGCTTAAGATTGCCTTTGGAGGGACTTCAGCAACTAGGTTGCGAGCTCTTACTTTGAAGTTTGAGCAATATGTTATGGATTCAAAGCATAGCATAGCTGAACATTTAAGAACAATGTCTGCATTGATCCGTGACCTAAAGGCTGCTGGCAATAATCTCTCTGATGAACAACAGGTCACAGCGGTGATACGTTCACTGCTTGAACCTACTTGGGGGCAAATGAAGCTTGTTTTGACACATAGTGAGAATATCAAGACTTTTGCTGATATTTCTCGTCATCTCGAGCTTGAGGCAGAGTGCATGGGGGCGCACCAAAACACCCTCCTTGTCGCCCAATCTGGGCAGCGGAAGGCATTCAGGCCTAAACGCAAAGGACAAGGGAGGAATGCCAAAGGAGCTGGTAACCTTGGGCCTAAAGAAGGCAAGATAGCAAAGCGCCAAAAGGGCAAGCGTGCTAAGAAGGACAAGGCAAAGATCAAGTGCTACAACTGTGGTAAGAAGGGTCACTTCGCTCGTGAGTGCACTGAGCCGAAGAAGGTATCCATTCTTAATAACTCTGCTATTACTTATGTTTGTACACATGTTTTAGTTGCTCATACTATTCCTGGGTGGATTGTAGATTCAGGAGCAACCAAACATATAGCCAGAGATAGAGTTGGGTGTGTGGATTACAAAAAGATACCAACAGGCACGCAGTACGTTATTTTGGGTAACGGAGCTCAAGAAGAAGTCATAGGAGTTGGAACCTACCAACTCAAATTGCGTCTGGGACGTACGTTACTTCTTCATGATGTGCTTCATGCACCTGGTGTCCAATGTAATCTATTTTCAGTACTTACTATGCTTAGACTTGGATTTAGTTTCCGTTTTGATGGTCCTCAGTTGGATTTTTATTTAAATAAAACCTTGTATGGACATGGTTATTTATCTAATAATTTCTTTATGTTGGATTTAGATCATTCCTCTTTTTCTTTTATTGCTCATAATGATGATATTTCTGATTCTATAATGTGGCATGCTAGACTTGGACACATAGGAAAAGATAGATTGGCTAGACTAGCTAGAGAAGGCCTATTGGGGTCTATCACTAATGTAAGCCTACCTATGTGTGAACCTTGTCTAGCTGGAAAGGCCTGTAGGAAGCCTTTTGGTAAGGCTCCAAGGGCAACTCATCCTTTGGAATTAGTCCATTCGGACATATGTGGACCTATGAATGTTAAGGCACGCCATGGCGCCTCTTATTTTCTCACATTTATAGATGACTATTCACGTTTCAGTAATGTCTATCTGATCTCCCATCGCTTTGAAGCATTAGATTGTTTTAAGCGCTTTGTGGCAGAGGTTGAGAATCAGAAAGAAAGGAACCTAAAGGTTTTTCGAACTGATAGGGGTCGTGAATATTTGTCTAAACAGTTTCAGGAACTGTGTGAGGAAAAAGGGATACGCAGGCAATTGATGATTCCTGGTACTCCACAACAAAATGGTGTTGCAGAGAGAAGGAACCGTACTCTATTGGAGATGGTTAGATCGATGATGGCGCAAGCTAACTTACCAATTTCATTTTGGGGGGATGCATTGTTGACTGCTGCCTACATCCTTAACCGTGTGCCTTCTAAGTCAATTCCCACAACACCATATGAGTTATGGACTGGTACAAAACCCAATTTGGAGAACTTGCGGCCTTGGGGTTGTGCTGGTTTTGTTCACAGTACTTCTCATAAGTATGGGAAATTGGGCCCTAGAGCAATTAAGAAAATCTTTATAAGATATTCAGATAGCTCAAAGGGGTATGTAATGTATGGTGAACATTCTAATGGTGGAATGACTGAGATAGAGTCTCGTGATGTCAACTTCATTGAAGATGATTTTCCAAGCATCAGTGAAGCAAAACAAGATCTTCAGCTTTATGAGCTGCAAGAACTTGAAGGTGTCATACCATCTTTGGGCGAGGGTGGAGAATCACAACTTCATCCTGAAATCGCCAAAGATAGTGGGAGTGATTTTGCTCCTAGTGGGAGCAAACCACTAGATAGTGACACACAAGGATTCAAGGTACGTAGAAGTGAACGTGGAACTATTCCCCGTCGTCATTTTGAGATTGAGGGGGAACCTTTTATATGTGATTCATTGGACCTTGATGAGCCTGCTTCCTATGAGGAAGCATTAGCTTCACCTGCTTTACATGAATGGATAATTGCTATGAGGGATGAGATGGATTCTATGGTAAAGAATCAAGTTTGGGAGTTGGTTGACCTTCCGCCTGGGCGCAAGACCATTCGAAACAAGTGGGTTTTAAAAATAAAGCGCAAGGCAGATGGATCAATTGACAAATATAAGGCTCGTCTCGTGGCGAAAGGCTATACCCAAAGAGAAGGGATAGACTATGATGAGACTTTCTCCCCAGTGGTGAGATTTGTCTCTATTCGCCTTATTCTAGCTATTGTTGCACATTTGGATTTGGAACTCTTCCAAATGGATGTAAAGACTGCATTTCTCAATGGAGAACTAGATGAGGAGATCTATATGGATCAACCTATTGGCTTTGAGGTCAAGGAACTAGGGCGCAAAGTGTGCCGCCTTAAGCGTTCCATTTATGGCCTAAAGCAAGCGTCTAGACAATGGTATTTCAAATTTCATAAGGCTATTATTTCGATTGGTTTCGAAATGATGGAAGAAGACCATTGTGTGTATGTCAAACGATCAGGAAAGAGTTTACTTATCCTGTCTTTGTATGTGGACGACATTTTGTTGGCTGGAAATGATATGGAGATGATTGTCACCACCAAAAGGTGGTTGTCCTCTATTTTTGAAATGAAGGACATGGGAGAGGCTAATTATGTGCTTGGAGTTAAGATCTTCAGGGATCGCTCAAAGAAGCTTCTTGGTTTGTCTCAAGAAACTTACATAAAGACGATCTTAGAGCGATTTCGTATGCATAATTCCAAACCCATAGACACTCCAATAGAGAAGGGACATACATTAAGCCTTGAAGATTGCCCTAAATCAGAAAAGGAAAAGAGAGAAATGGCAAGAGTTCCCTATGCAAGTGCAGTTGGAAGTCTGATGTATGCTATGTTGTGTACTCGACCAGACATCTGTTTTGCAGTTGGTATGGTTAGTCGTTATCAAAGTAATCCAGGACCTGTTCATTGGCAAGCAGTTAAGAGGATTTTTCGATACCTTCGTGGGACATCGGATCTCATTCTTTGCTATCAGGGTGGAAATTTGAGATTGAAAGGTTATTCTGATGCTGACTGGGCCAGTGATAGAGATGAGCGCAAGTCCACTACAGGTTATGCATTCCTACTTAGTGGTGCAGCTATCTCTTGGTGCAGTAAGAAACAGTCTTGCATTGCTTTGTCCACAATGGAGTCTGAGTATGTTGCTTGTTCAGCAGCAGCACAAGAAGCTGTTTGGTTAAAGAGATTTTTCCAAAGCCTAAGGGTGACATCTCTTGCAGATGAAGCTGTAAAGATGTATTGTGATAATATGGCAGCCTTGTCTCATGCTAAAGATCCTAAGTATCATAGCAAAAGCAAACACATACAGGCTCGTTATAACTACATTCGTCTTGCTATTACACAAGGAGAGGTGATCCTCCAACATATCTCCACTAGCAGGATGGTGGCTGATCCACTTACTAAAGCCATTGCTAGAGATGCCTTTCAAGCTCATGTTAGGAGTTTGGGACTTTGTAGGATTTGATATGTTTTTGGATACCTTATGGACATTTATGTTTATTCATACTTTATGCAATAATGATGTTATTCATTTTGATTCATCTTGTGATTTGATTGATATTGCATATTGAGCACACATTATTTAAGAATATGTCACCAGGCTTAGATCGGTCTACTCACATAGACGATCACCCTAGCGCTTGAGTAGCGAGCAGGATGAGACATACTGATCACTTTGTTTTTCTATAAATCAATTAAGTGATCATCTTGACGCTTAGAGAGGCGTGCAAGATAATATAATGAATGTTGCCTTAGCTAGGCTAAGATGAGACTTATGGGAGTCGCACTTGAAGTGTATCCACAACTTCATGAAGCCTGAATAAAGCCAAATGTGAGATCTTGGACAGGAACTTGATGTGTAACTGTGCTAAGAAACTCAGGATGGTTGCTTTTGTGGCAATTGGACTAAGATTTGTACGGTGTTTGAGTGTGACAAGCCCAGTTGAGTGGGAGCTCCACCGTAGCATACAAATTATACTGTATGTGCTATAGCCGACCAATTAAGGGAGTGATTGGATAGATCCCTACTCCGTCACTATGTGAGCCCTATTCGACCATTATATGGTCCATTCTATGCCCTTCTTTTCGACTTAGAACTATGTCATGAAGTGAATGTTTGATGTCGCTACTTTAGCATGTCATCTCAGGGCCATGATATATACGGTCTCGCAGAGCATGTCTAGGAAAGCGGTCAAGTGTGAATGAATTGACATGAGTGTCTGGGGAAGATTATTTAGAACACACCATTTATTTTATGGCTCATAGCCCGGGCGATTATGAGGAATTTGTTTTTCAACATAATCATGAGCATATCATATGGTATAGGATCAAGTTTTGCTTTGAGTTTTGAACTCATGAGGGATTAAAGAAACTTGATTAGGTGTGATCAAATAATCTGGGGCATAGACGAGATACTATGAGTGATGTACTATGTTAGTTTAGATGGTGACTTAATATAGTACTCCTACCCTACACCTTCTCGTCAGGTTGCACACTCCATTTTTCTGTATAAAGAGAGGATTGGACAAGAGATTGAGAAGAGCTAGTTTTAACTGTAGTACCTAGTGTGGACGAGTGGGAGATGTTAGAAATTGGGCTGGTTTTGATCCAACCCATAAACCATGGCCCATGGATCGTCCACATGGATTATCTGATAAGTAGGTTTAAATTTAAACTAACTGATATTGGTATGAGTTATCAATATAAGTAGTGGGATAATTTAAACTTAATAGATATTGATATGGGTTATCAATATCAGTGGTGGAGTAATTTGAAACTTAAAAGATGAGATCTTTTAGGGATCACATATATCTGATAGTAAGTGAATCTCTACTAGTATTTAAATACTCCTACATCAATCAGATATAGGTTAGACACAGTGAGTGAACATACGTATAGTTTTAAGTGCTCTCTCAAAATAAGCCATCTCTCTGGGACATCATCTACTGTTCCTTAGAGTTTGGAGCGTGGAAATTAGGAGAGACTCTAGTAGCCTTTCCTACGACTTGGAGGTGTTCCACAAAGGAGATCGTGAGGAGTTCGTAAAGCAAGCAAAGAGAAAGATCCGGCAATTTGGTGATCTGTTCCACCAAAGGTATGTGACTACATAACCTCTAGTAAAGTATATATGTTCTTTTCAACAACTTATATGAAATTACAATCTACACATATTCATTTACCTCTATTACTTTTCTTGTTTGATTTCAGTACCTTCCACAGACATGGTTTGCTCCGACAGCTTCTCTGCCTTCTCTCTTTGCTTCCCCCATAGAGTTGCGTACAAACCAAGAATTATCATCATAGCTCCAATAACGCTGGAGTAAAAGTAGAAATATGAGAATTGCTATTCCAAATTTGTAACTTTTTATTTTTATTTTTCTATAAAATCTCATTTTTCACTAATCTAGCTCAATAATCCACATACGTACGTACCCTCCAAAATATAAAGCATCGCCTAAAAGGAATAGACCTGTAATGGCTACAATTACTGTGGCCAATGGCCTAAATGCTGTCATGAAAACTGGCCCTTTTTGTCTTATTACCAATGTTTGAAGATATACTGTGATTCCAAATATCACAACTCCCTGCAAAAGACTATATAATTAGGCTTTCGTAAATATGAATAGGAAAATTTGGTGTTAAGTCAAAAGATTACACTATAAATTGGAGCTAGTAGGGTAATGTTCCATGATAACTTCCATGACGAAGCTTTATGATCCAAAATTGCCGACATGATTGTGGAGAGTATTGTACCCGATAAGCATGTTAAAGATGTAAGTGTTATTGGTGCTGTGTACATCTTAATTGTAATCGTCTGCAATAGTTATAGATGTGCGTTAGTTTTTAATATTGTAATCATCTTAATTACGATTATCTTTATAATTCAGCTAACAATTTCTAGTATTTTTAATAGAGAAAATATAGTAATCAAATTTTAAATAATTATTAAAAAAATTTCTAATCAACTGATATTCATAGGATATTTGTTAATGAACTATTTTAAGTAAATTTTGATACACCACTTTCATGAGAAATATAAAAAACTAAAAAATTAGCTCCTTTTTTTTTTTTTTTTTAATATCCTTCCCCATAAAAAGAGTTTCAAAATATTTTCTAAATGAATATCCTTAGGACATCAAAAATTTTAAATTAAAAAAAAAAAATCTTGTGATTATCATACAACTTTGCAAACATAATGCATGATGCATTTAAATCACTTTTATATAATATTAAAGTTGTGTAAACTCTTTTTTATTTTTAAGAGAGTTTCGAAATATGACATCTACTCCTGATGATAACTTTTTATCATTAAACTAAGACATCAATCAATTTTTGGTATAGTCAGAAATTGAACTCCAAACCTTTTATTCAATCATCAAAGACTTTATCAGTTGAGTGCTTAAGCTAACTAAAATCCATAAGTTGTGTAAACTCAAACAAACAATATTGACTAATTATGGAGAGTCCAATTAACGTATTCCTTAATCATATATTAATAAATCCCAGTTATGGAATACCGAATCCTAGTTTTGCATCTGACAATCCATTTTGCTCGTGCTATTAGTGACAATACAGACGCATACGTGTTTTTTTTTTTTTTTTTTTCTTGAGAAGTGTGTTACCCATTCATTGTAGGTGGTGGGGGACACGAATAAGTTTATTTAATATTTGCCACTCCCTGACAATCAACTTTAATATAGTTATCATTATGGCCAAATAACTTTATTATCACAATTTCTACCCCCGCGTGGGGGGCCCCAAACAAAAAAACTTTATTATCAAGAGCACTTTTTTTCCTACGATCTAATCACAATATCACATAATGTACAAATTTTATTCCCCCTACATTATCAATTATTTTGAAGTACTATTTTTAGGATGTGAATGTTATTTATTAAATCTATCAGCTTTATCGGTAAATACAAACAAAAATTTTGATTTACCATTAAACTTATATCCAGAGAATGAATTATTCTTATCGAAATTCAAAGACCAACTTGACACTCACCCGAAACTCTAATTAATTTCAGAGCAACTGCAATATTTTGTTAGCTAAATAATAAGGATATTACATTTACCTCTTGTTACAGCCAACATATTTTATTAGAGATTACCAACCGTAGATGAAAATAATGGCTGAAATTTAGCATTAATTCAACGCTGAAGCAAGAAGATCACCTGTAAGATGAAGAACGCCGACAATGAAATGTATGAAACGCCAAGCATGAGGGAACCTTTTATTGAATCTTTGTCTAAGAATACTTTTGACGATGGAGAGACTGATGTGAGTGGTGATTATGTAGAGAAATCAAAGCGATACCCTTGTACAGGGTCATCAGTGTTGCGCCAGCAAATGCCACAATAGTTCCCAATATCTTGGCTTGAGAACTACGCTTTGAAATCTGTAATTTCTCCATCCTGAATAACAAAATTTAGTTGCTCACGAATCAAGAAATTATTTTGGAAAATTTGAAAGCATAAAGAAAAAGGCATGATATGTCAATGAGAGGGCTATATTCTAGTAAAAGGAAATTACCAACTCCTTTACCAAAAAACAGGATTAGGGTTCTTTTGTGTGAATCTGTGATAATTATTGGCCTCGGATTGTGACTTCATAATTTTAAAGGAAAAACTTAGATATACACTTAATTGGGTACAGTACTAAGGTTACAAAATAAATTCAAACACAGAGTTGAATTGGATTTAATTATTTTTAGAAAATATAATATTGTTTATATTTTTATTAGTCAATGCACCAGTGTTTGAATTTAATTCTGCATAACTAAGTATTGCCCTAACCCTGTTTGTTGGATTTTCATAATTTGTACAAAAGTGGGTTCTATCCCAATAAGTCATCCTTCCCGAAGGGGGGAGTTTTTAAATTTTGATATGATAGTTAAGGGGAAGCAACAAGTCATGCACTGATTCTTTTTTTCTTTTTTTCTTGAGAGGAAAGTTCTAATCTTTTTTTTTTTTTGATGACGAGATAATAGTTTGTAAGCTTCATTTTTATATATTGTTATATTATTTTTGTTCACATGTACTTGAATTAATTTGCTCATGCTAAGAGTTTTATAATTGTTAGCGTGTTCATGATATTTTGTATTCAAATTCTCTCTCTGATTATAACTATCTAATTATTATTAAAAAAAAATTAAAAAAATCTGCTTATTGTCTCTAAATGCGGCTTCTTTTGTAAAAAGGTTGGGCCATAGGAGCAGGTCTTAGGCCGCGTTTGGAAAGTGCGGTCATAGAACCCTTCTGGCCTATAGTCACAGGGTTTGGGCCACATTTGAAAATACGGCCATAAAAAACGCAACTATAGGCCAAATCGGCCTATGGCCACGTTTTTTGGACCTAAGGCCGCGTTTTACAAACGTTGCCACATAACGGTTTTTTTGTAGTGCTATCTCTAAGCTCCTGGAGGCTGGAGGTTATTAAAAGACTGAAAGCATAAGGCTCAATACCAACATATCTCCAATAAATTAAAAAAATAAAAATAAAAATAAAAGGAATAAAATCCGAAAGAACTACATCTACATCAAGAATCAGAAATACAAATAAGGAGAAATTATGCTTTATCCATACCTGCACAAAACTGCTAAGATAAAGGTAATTGATGGAATTAAGTTGGCCAAGGCATATGCAAACACTGGTGAAGTGTGTTCTAGTCCTGCGTAAAATAGTGTCCTCCCTAACACGGCTCTAAATATAAAATTAAAATATAAAAAAAGGAATTAAACACAATTTTATTTTAATTAATGGCCATGACTTGTAAATTTGGTTGGCAGTTTTCTCACCCAAGCAGACCCAAGAAGAAGATATTTCGTAAGATTGGTACACTAATTTTGTTGTCATTTTTCCTGCAAGCAAGAAGATTTTAATTGTTTATTATCTACAGAAGATACCCTCTCTCCATGCATAAGAAACACAAATACTCATATTGAACTTCGTTTATTTTTTCTATAATTAAATTTCATATGAGATTTACCCCATGATTGAAATAATTATAATCATTATTATTCTTATTATTTAATAGGGAGCAAGGAAATGATGTCTTCTTTTCCCCAGATGAATTGTGATTCCCCTCCCTCCTCGAGCCATCTGTTATCTCTTTTTCCTCTAATTGATGGTAGCTAGTGACATTATAAATTTTACCACGTAAACCTATAGTGATATACTACTAATAATGTAATAATGAATGTGTATTGCTTCTTCATCAACATAATAAATAAATATTTAAATTACATTTTTTTATCACTAATTTATCAGTTTGTAAAGTTTATATATAATAAAATTTGTAAAAACTCTACCATTACTAAATATCATTAAAACATTTATTTATTATGTTTTTAAAATGATTATCACATTCATTGTCTTTTTTTTTTTTTAGATAAAAATCTACTATAGTCTAATCTAAGTGTAAATGTGTGTTAAACTTCCTTTAAACTTAAATCTCAGCTCTTACCTCTCACCCCACAAGAACTTATTTATTTTTTGAGTAACCATTATGCCAATAGTACACAATGATATTTTCTTATTAATTTCTAAAGCTTTTTGTAGTAAAATTGATAATAATTTTACCATTTTCCTTCCTCTTCCTCTTATCAACTTAGACCATAGAGAGAAATAAGAAACCTATTCAATTGAGAGAGAGAGAGAGAGAGAGAGAGAGAGAGAGAGAGAGAGAGAGAGAGAGAGAGAGAGAGAGAGAGAGAGAGAGAGAGAGAGAGAGAGAGAGAGAGAGAGAGAGAGACCTATTTAATTGTGTGTATATAATATCTTAGAGGGAAAGAAGAAACCTATTTAATTGTGTGTGTATAATATCTTATTGACATATCAAATTTTATGTCAATAAGATATTATATACTTTTTAATCCATAATTAATTAACGTTTTTTTTTAATTTCTAAATTCAAAAAACTTAAAATTTAAATGTTTTATAAATGTGACAGTAATTAATTTTTATGGTCTTAATATCTTGCATGCATATACAATATAATAAATACGTAATTTAACAATAAATTAGTCAAGAAATGTATTTAATATAAAGTTATAAAATTGTGTAACACTGACAAAAGTTGTATATATATATATATATATGAAAAATAGTTTTTATATAAAAATAATAATTATTTACAAACTCACAAATTAATTTAAAAAAATAATTTATAAACTCTATTATATATCTATCAAATAATAATAATAATAACTATGTAGACACTAAGAGCCATATTCAGAAATTTGTATCCATATATAGAATGATTTTCAAGGACAACTTAGTCAACTAGCTTATTACAGAATTGTTTTCCTCATTTATACCATAAAGTGAAAACGAACTTCCGCTTAAGTTTTGGCTGTTTTGCTAGTTACTGTTATACTTCCAATTTTATGAGACATTTCTTTAGAGAAATACTTGTAAGGTGCGAGTTGAGGCATAGCAACAAACGATATGCCATAAAAGAGGCTTTTAATTTCTGGGCATGTTTGCTTAAGCTCTCATTCGTTGTGATCAAATGTATGTTCATGTTCAATTTCTCATCTGAACATTGTGATACCATTATGCAACGAGAGAACCTGTGGAAAAAGTTTTTCTTTGTTTTTTCTCCATTTTTTTTTTTTTTTTGGGTCATATATAGTGGAAGAAACAAACTGAAGAGTATTAAAGAATTCTAAAAAAATAGAGTAAAAAGGAAAGAGGGTACCTCTCAAACAGAAATGCAAGAAAAGCAGTAGCTAAAGTTCCAAATGCATGTCCATATGCAACAAGCACATAACGACTCATGCCTTAAGTAGTCCCTTAGTTGCCTACATGCTTAAGTCGACCCTGCTCTACAATTTTATATTTTGGACACATTAAATCCTATAGGACATTTTAAACCCCATACAATAAAAAAATATGCCCAAAAAAACTCCAATCAAATCCTACCTCTCTCTCAATCTCTCTTTAATGTTGTGTTTCTCTCATTACTATTGTATTTCTCTCTCTTTCTCTATGTTGTGTTTCAATCTTCATTGCTATGTTTCTCTCTGTTGGTGTTGTGTCCCTTTGTCTCTTTGTACATGTTCTTGGTTTTCAATCTCTCTCTAGGTGTTGTGTCTCTTTGTCTCTGTGTACTTGTTCTCGGTTCTCTCTCTCTCTCTCTCTCATCTATTAAGTTTTTGGGGGTGGGGTTTTGTTTTGATTCTACCATTAAGAGGAATAGCCGTATGAGGGGAGACTTGTTTGAGGTGTTTTTTTTTTTTTTTTTTTTTTTTTTTTTTTTTTTTTTTTTTTTTTGGTGTATGTTTGGAGGTGAAATAGAGTAGATGAAAAACTTTGAAGAGAAAATGAGAAGGAAAACTTTTTGGAGTGTGTATGGTTGAATGGAGAGGAAAAAAAAACAAAAAACAAATTGTGATGTCTAGGTGTTTTCTTTCTGAACCCACAAAAAAGTTTTCTTTCCAAAATGAAGAGAAAACTGAGAGAGAAAAGCTCATGAAATGAACTTTTAAAAATATCCTTGAAATTCACTTCCAAGTTTACACAACATGTTTGCATTTTTTTTTTTTCTTTTGATTTTTTCTTTCTGTTACTAACTTGTGTTGGCTTCCTCTTTTTTCTTTAGTTTTTTTCCCTTTTTTTTTCTTTCTTTGGTACAGTGGTACCAACGTGATGGCTTTTTATCTTTTTTTCTTCCTTTGATTTTTTCTTTCTGTTACTAACGTGTGTTGGCTTTCTCATTTTTTTCTTAATCTTTTTTTTTTCTTTCTCTGTTACTAACGTGTTGGATTTTTTTTTTTTTGGGTGCTTTGCTTGCTTTTGTTTGGACATCATGGCTTCTTTTCTTCTTCTTTTTTATGATTTTTTTTTTCTAGACGTGTAACTTTCTTCTTCTTCTTCTTCTTTTAAGAAAACAGTTTTGAGTTAATTTCTTATGCTTTTTTTTTTTTTTAATTTTTTTACTGAAGTGTCCATTTATACACAATTTTTTAAAGTATAATGTTTTACTTTTTATTTTATTTAATAGGAACATGATGGTAAATTTATATAAACTTTATTTTCAACCAATCAAAAAAGTTTTCTATCCCTCCACTTTTTCACCCTTTCAACCAAACACAAATGAGGGAAATTAAAAATCTTTTCTATTCTCTCACTTTTCCATCCTCCCAACCAAACGGACCCTTAAAAATCTGAACTTTAAAATGTCTCTTTTAAAAGTTGAGGGATTATTACTGCTTAAGAATAAAACAAAGGGTTTAAAAGTTTACCCTATAATATATATATATATATATATATATATATATATATATATATATATATATCAGCCAAAAATAACTTTAATTTTTTGCAATATATTAATACTACAACATGTTAATAGGGAGGATAATAACTTGGCCCACGCCTATGAGTAGTTCTATTTGTGAACATTAATATTTGGGTAGAAGAGCTATCTAATGATTTGAATGTTGTATTCCAATTTAGTTCAATAAAATTACTTACCTCTTTCTAAAAAAAAAAAAATGGATGGCCATGACCAGTTCATATATATATATATATATGGAAATGCTAATGAGTGTCTTTAGGGTATCCATTAACGATTCATTTTAGGAAAGTTTTGAGATTACTTTTATGAAAAATGAAAAAAAGTTGTCAAAATATTAAAATTTTTTTTTCCAAACAACTTTCTTTAACTAAATTGTTAATCAATACTCTAAGGGCACTAGTTAGCATGGCTCAAATATATATATATATATATATATATATAGAGAGAGAGAGAGAGAGAGAGAGAGAGAGAGAGAGAGAGAATTTTAACGTATAAAAAAAATTAAAATACCAATCAATTTTTAGTGTAGATAAAAATTGATCCTCATATATTTCACAATATATTCGTTCGTAAAGTCGCAATCAAACTGCTTTTTAAAAGCAGAGAGATGGAAATGCCTGTTACGACAATATCAACGCATTTCATGTACAAAACACCATTATTGTTCGCCACCTCCAAAATTCATGTAACATCATTTGCTTTTGCTTTGTTATCTGAACACTGAAAAGCAAAAGTAACTTGTCGTGTACCCGGTTCTGGGAAGATCACACGTTACGTGTTTGTCTGGAGAGCTCATCTTTGTCTGTTTGAGTTTTTATTAAATTATGAATTATCTCAAAAGTTTAAATAATTGGATTAAGATAAATTTATTTAGGAGATACTATTGTAAACTCACATGCAGTTAGATCCGAATTTATATTATTTTTATCTGTACTTTGAGATATGTTATTCTGCCAACTTGAAATTTGCTCTATTTGTCTCTCATAACTAACCTCGGTTAAAAATAAAGTAAATATATATCTAAAAAAATTTAATCATCTTGACCATAAACTTGTTTAGAATATAAGCCACTAAAAATACACATATATCTAACAAAAGCAACAATTTTAAAAGTTTTTATAAAAAAGTATTTTCTAAAGCATATTTTTTCAGCTACATGCTTCAATAATAGCATATTTTACTTATATATATTATTATTATGCTCATACAATACATGATTTAATCAAGAATTATAATAAGATTAAAAAAAAAAAACACTAGTTCAAAATATAATTAAAATCCTATAAAATTATTTATTAAATATAGATAGTAAAAAAAAAAATTAATTTAAGTTAAATGATAAGTGCTCAGCGTGTAAGTTCAATTTTTTTTTTTTTTGGTTTCAAAAACCAAAAACCAAAAAAGAAAAAGAAAAAAGAAATATATATATAAATAAAATAGATTAAAGAATGATATATATATATATATATATATATATATATAAATAGATTAAGGAATGATTTAAAATTAATAAAACTTCTTTTAGATTTATTGAAATATTTTTATAATTGAGTTTTAATTAGGATAGTATTTTAAAATTTTAAAATATTTAGTTTTAGAATTTAATTTAAAGTAAAATTAATCATTAAATATTCTTTTAATGAGCCAAAGGTATCAATAATTCTTAGGTATTCACAACTCATAATTCTTAGGTATTCACAGCTCAAAATAAAATATAACTCTTGCAAAGATTGTTTGAAAAAGGTTTTGAAAAAGATTAGAAAGTAGTTTTTGCCCTAATGAGTAATAGATTAAAAAAAAAAAAGCGTTAGTATTAAAAGTCATATAGATTTGTACAACAACAATAACTCATATATATATATATATAGAGAGAGAGAGAGAGAGAGAGAGAGAATTTTAACGTATAAAAAAAATTAAAATACCAATCAATTTTTAGTGTAGATAAAAATTGATCCTCATATATTTCACAATATATTCGTTCGTAAAGTCGCAATCAAACTGCTTTTTAAAAGCAGAGAGATGGAAACGCCTGTTACGACAATATCAACGCATTTCATGTACAAAACACCATTATTGTTCGCCACCTCCAAAGTTCATGTAACATCATTTGCTTTTGCTTTGTTATCTGAAAATTGAAAAGCAAAAGTAACTTGTCGTGTACCTGATTCTGGGAAGATCACACGTTACGTGTTTGTCTAGAGAACTCATCTTTGTCGGTTTGAGTTTTTATTAAATTATGAATTATCTCAAAAGTTTAAATAATTGGATTAAGATAAATTTATTTAGGAGATAATACTATAAACTCACATGCAGTTAGATCCGAATTTATATTATTTTTATCTGTACTTTGAGATATGTTATTCTACCAACTTGAAATTTGCTCTATTTGTCTCTCATAACTAACCTTGGTTAAAAATAAAGTAAATATATATATCTAAAAAAATTTAATCATCTTGACCATAAACTTGTTTAGAATATAAGCCACTAAAAATACACATATATCTAACAAAAGCAACAATTTTAAAAGATTTTATAAAAAAGTATTTTCTAAAGCATATTTTTTCAGCTACATGCTTCAATAATAGCACATTTTACTTATATATATTATTATTATGCTCATACAATACATGATTTAATTAAGTATTACAATAAGACTTAAAAAAAAAAAAAAAAAACACTAGTTCAAAATATAATTAAAATCCTATAAAATTATTTATTAAATATAGATAGTAAAAGAAAATTTTAATTTAAGTTAAATGATAAGTGCTCAGCGTGTAAGTTCAATTTTTTTTTTTTTTTTTTGGTTTCAAAAACCAAAAAAGAATATGAAAAATGAAAAAAGAAATATATATAAATAAAATAGATTAAAGAATGATATATATATATATATATATATATATATATATTTATAGATTAAAGAATGATTTAAAATTAATAAAACTTCTTTTAAATTTATTGAAATATTTTTATAATTGAGTTTTAATTAGGATAGTATTTTAAAATTTTCAAATATTTAGTTTTAGAATTTAATTTAAAGTAAAGTTAATCATTTAATATTCTTTTAATGAGCCAAAGGTATCAATAATTCTTAGGTATTCACAACTCAAAATAAAATAGAACTCTTGAAAAGATTGTTTGAAAAAGGTTTTGAAAAAGATTAGAAAGTAGTTTCTGCCAGATTAAAAAAGAAAAAAAGCATTAATATTAAAAGTCATATAGATTTGTACAACAACAATAACAATTATTATCTAAATTGTGCAATAAATCACAAACCAACACAAATTAAAATTCAAAATATTTGATTACACAAATTCAATCAAAATCAAATTGATGAATCTGATAGCTGAAAAATCAATGGCAATGAAATTAGCTAGAAGTCAAAATTTATCAGATGCCCTTGAAATTGAAGAAAGATAAAAAGCTAGAAATTGAAGACAGATCGAACCTAAGGAAAGAGACAAAATAATAAAGAGTTTGAAATTGAATAGAGATAATGAGGGAGAGGATGCGACTGGTTAGTAGTTAGGCTTAAATTTTCTTTTCTTTTCTTTTCTTTTTTAATTTTTTTAATTTTTTTTTATATATGTTTATATTTTAAAATTTATACTTATATTGGTACCTAGTTGGTTTACTCATTATTGTCCATTTAACTGGACTACCTAGTGAATTTTTACTCATTTAACCCAAAATTAGAATTGGGTGTGTAAAAATTTACTTAAATCATGTGCGTCAAGGGTGAATTAATGGGTTTTGGATGGGTAAGATTTGCATGGGATTTTTTATTATTATTAGAGTGATTTTCAGACACTCCACTATCCTAGCTACCACCCAATTCTACGGCTTCATGATCATCAGGCCCACCAGCGAAGATTTATTAAAACTCATTGGGCCACACTGGAAGTGGCCCTGGAGTGTGAAAACCTCACTACCAAAACCACGGTCCATAAGAACAACTACCGTGTACAGTGCAATTTCTTTAGTACGTGACCTTCTATTCTAGTAGTGATTTATGCACTAGCTGCTCTCCAACTTTGGGCCACGTTCTCAAGTAGTTCATCACCCTCCTAAATAATCGTGGTACAAGATCCAACCAATAGTTTTTAAAACTTCAATTAAAATTTAACTAATTTTTATATGGACTAATTACAAATAATTTAGGATAATCCTCACAAATAGTTTTGATTTAGGGTCCGTTTGGATAGAATTTATTTTGCTGAAACTGAAAACCAAAAATACTGTAGCAAAATAATTTTTAAATGTGTGAATAGTACCGTAAAACCTATTTTTAATAAAAAAGTTACTAAAAAGTGATATTTGTAGGTCCGTGAACAGTGCACAGATGCACTATTCATGGTTGAAAAGTCAACATTTGTGATTACTGTTCATGAGCAGTGCATCAGTGCATGAATAGTAGCTGCATTACTTTCTAAAACGTGTGAAAAAAAAAAAAATTTGAAAACGTGCAAAGAAGCAAAATGTGGCCGTGGACGTAAATCCAAACCCACACTTAGTCTGCTATTGGTATTGCTTATTTTGGCAATAAAAATCTTGTCTTTTTTTTTTTGGTGATGAATATAAAGTAGAATACAAAAATAAAAAAGAAAAGATTTTTTTATTCATATTTAGGTGACAATGTTTGAACATAGAACGTAATTCATGACAATGTTTGGACAAAAAATTGAAAGTAAAACAAACTAATTATATTATTCATAGCCAATAAGATCACAGTTTCAATACATATTTATCTACCTCAATTGCTTTTCTTGTTTGATTTCAATCCCTTGCTCGGACATGGTTTGCTCCGACTGTTTCTCTGCTTTCTCTTTTACCTCCCCCCATAGAGTGGCGTAAAGACCAAGAATTATCAACGTAGCTCCAATAACACTGGAATCAAAGTAGCGGTATAAGAATTGCTAATTCTTCTAAATTTATATCGTTCTCATAACTCATTTTTCACCAAAGCTGGTTCAAATACGTACCCTTTGTATAAAGCATCTCCTAAAATGAGTAGTCCCATAATGACTGCTATTAATGTGGACAATGGTTTAAATGCTGTCATGAAAACTGGTCCTTTTAGTCAAATTGCCAATGTTTGAACATAGATTGTAATTCCAAAAATCACAACTCCCTTACCAAAAAAAAAAAACTATATGATTTGCTTTTCTCAAATCTCTAGAAATAGGAAAAGATGGGTGTGGCATTCAAAAATTGACACTATAGATTGGAGCAAGAAGGCCGATGTTCCATGACAATTTCCATGATGAAGTTTTATGATCTGAAATTGCTGTCATCAGTGGTGGAGCCAAGTTGCGACCAAAGGGGGCCACGGCCCCCCCAATTTTTTTTGAAAAAAGTCGAAATATATGGATTTGTAATGAATTATCTCTATTTTTTAGAAGAAACAAAAACTCAAGTTGATAACCTTTTGGCCCCCCATCTCCGATTAGTAATTAGTGATAAATTTAAATATCAATAACTTAAATTAACTGGGCATTCATCAACTTGGATAAACATATCAAAACTTTGCTTCTACCTCAGGAAAAAATTATCTTAGGAAAAATATTCAAAACTTTGCTCCTACCTCATTAAAAATAAATAAAAAAATAAATAATTCCTCTTGCTTACTTTGGTTATGATGGCTGTGTTTCTCAAAAAATTAGGATGTTATATGGTACCGTTGTTTAAACAACAGTTTTCAGTATTTCAATAATAATAACATTTCTAACATGTATTTTTATATCATTCAAACACATATTTCTACAACACTGAAAACTGAACAACGTTACTTAAACACTGCTACCAAACAACCCTACACCACCAGTAAATCTACAGCTGAATTGTTAAGCAACTCACCTTGAGCCCACAGGTGAATCTTTGACCATTTTCTCAATTTTAATCCTCTTTCTTCCATACCATAATTTCTCAATTTGTCTCCTTCGTCTTTCTTTGTCTCTGACTTTGATTTTCCTTTTCTTTATCTTACCTTCTTTTACTTCAAGCTCTTCTGAATCTAGGGTTTTTGAGTGCCTTTAAGTTGTTTCAATTTCGAGAAAATCTACCATCCACGTGTATGGTTACAAACCATACACTTAGCAATGTTAATTAATATAGTAACCACATCTCTCTTTCTCTCTCTTCTAATTTTGATTAAAGAGCTATTTTTTTCCTCTACTCCCCAGGTAAATGATTTTTCTTCTTATATTCTTTTTTTTTAATTGATAGATATTTTATATAACATATAATATAATAAACTATTAGTTTGATAAAAGTATATAATATATCATATAAATAAATACAATAATGGAAGATTTTATTTTATTATATTTTTTTTAGGACAAAGTTTAGCTACAAAATCAATTGTAGCCTTAAGCTACAAACTCACTCAATATCTTTTTATTGGAGGTGAATTTTGACAAATCCACCATTGGATTGCATCTTCTTTTTATATTTTCCATGTTTGCAAAATTTCAAGAAAATTAAAGATCAATAGTTATGTCATCAATAAATTTTTAAATTGCAAGTTTTTGTAATTTAAAATTATGCATAAAATATAAGATTATAGATTATATAGTAAATGATATCCGATTGACACAAAAATTGACATGTGCATTAAGAGTGTAAAGAACACGTAATTCAACGGTTAGATTTTCAAAATATGCAGTAATATTTATTTTATTGAGTGAGTTTGTAGCCTAAGGCTACAACCAATTTTGTAGCTAAACTTTGTCCTTTTTTTTATGTATTCAATGACTATTTGTTCAATTTTTTAGCAACCTTTAACCAATTAGTAAATTTTTATCTAAATTATAATACTAAATCTAGGTCTATTGACAAATTAAAAACAATTAAGTTATAAAGTAATTAACTTCTAAAAATCTCTTATAAAAGAAATATTGAATTGAGTTTTTTTTTATTTTTTATTTTTTATTTTTTTATTTTTTAATTTGACCCCCTAAACATAAATTCCTAACTCTGCCACTGGTTGTCAAGGGTTGGCAAAAGTGGCAAAGGCAAAAATATGGCCTTGAAATCCAAGAATTATGACAATGATGAGTCATCTGATAATGAGGATACCAAGCTAAAGACATATATCACCAAACAATTCAAGAAGTTCATCAAAAATGCAAATGTTAAAGCTGGGGATAAGGATCATAAACATACTGCTTTCTCTTAATATAAGTCCCAAGATAAAGGCAAGAAAGAATCCAAGGATGCTGGTCAAGGCAACGGTATTCCTGCAGGACCAAAGTGCTATGGATATCATGGATTTGGACATATGAAATAGGAGTGTCCCACATATCTAAAATCCATTTGCAAGAGCAAAGCCCTAGCTGCCACTTTAAGTGATTCACAACTAGAAGCAGATTCCTATGAGAGTGACCAAGAAGGGATTGTAAGTGCTTTTATAGCTATTGTCGAGTCTATTGAAGGAGAAGTAGAGGCAGTTGATGAAGAAGAAGAACTGATAGAATCGAAGCTTGAAAAGATGAATGATCAAGATGACATTCACACTGCTTACACCAAGCTCTACAAAGTCTTTGAGAAGCATAAGAAGCTCTACAGGTTGACTACAAGAAAGCTCAGTGAAGTGGAGTTGGAACGTGAGAAACTCTCCACCAAGTTTGATGAAGCAAATCAGATCATTGGAGCACTGAGATTTGAGAACAATCTTCTTGTTGAAAACCTAAGAAGCTGCTATTTAGAAGTCAACTCCAACTCTCCTTATCCCCTCTTGGTGAACTTCTTAAGGCGGACATGCTTCTTTCAAACCTAAATGGTTTTAATTCTCCTCCTAACTCATTTGGACAAAAGTTCATGCAAAAGAAAGGATCTCCATCTAGGTCTCCCGTCTGAAAGGAAAAAGATTCTAAGTGATTTTTCCTCTTTTCTGATCTCTTTCATGGTATGTGGTGTGGTTTGAGTCAGTCTAGTTTTGATAGTTTGTTTGTTTGTTTGTTTGTTTTTTTTTTTTTTTTAATAAAAAAGAGGAAAAATTAGAAAAATACAAAAATAGTGTGGATTTGTGTATACAAAAACAGTGTGGGTTTGTATCACTTGTAGATTAAATGAGCATCTTCATGCATAACTAAGTAATGTGAGCTTTGTAGCTCTTTTATGTGATTTGTATGGTTTGGTTGATCTCTTATCTTTCATATCTTAAATCACTCTTTTTGATGAGGGCTACAAGAAAATCCTAAGAGAGAGGCATAAATAACCATCTCACTACTAAAACTCGTCAATTATAAAACATCTGTGTGCAATTCATAAAAGTCGTGCTTAGAAAGGTGTAGCACTTGCATAGCAAAACAAGGATGTTTAAGCTTACATAATTGGGTATTTTCTTTTCTCTCTCTTATATGCTCATGCATGGTATGCTTAAAAGAAAAATATGCAAAGAACATGAAAAGCTAAAAGAATAAAAAAAAATGCTTTTAATATGGTTGCAAGCGTGTTTCTAGAAGATGTGGGGGTTATATGATGTACCTCAAGGGTAATAGTCCCCATCAAAAAATTATGATTATGTGTGAATGTACTTGATCTTCTTATATCATTACATTTCACATAATGATGCTCATGCTCTCTTGCAACAAGTTTCATACACAACATGCATAATCTTTGCTACCTTTGATACTTGTGTATAGGTACAATGTGATTTGGCTATCACAAGGAATACATGTGGTAGTGTATGCTCTCTAAATTGTCCAAGCTTGTTTTGAAATAAAATTTGGTTAGACATGTTTAGTGTGTTTTGATCTAGGAATGCTTTGCATCAAGTATTGAGGATGTGTATCTATGCTTAAACATGCTCCTTGAATGCTTGCTTTTGATGGTTATCTTTTTTGCATTCATCTTGTGTTGTTTCTCCTCCTTAAATTCTCTTCTTCAGGGCTCTCGACAGATACCTTGATAGAAGTCTCGATACCTGCTCAACACCTCCTCAATACAAGATCTTCTATCGAGATTTTTGGGTTTCTGCTCAATGCCTCTCGATAGATATCCCGATCCATCAAGCCAAATTCCTTGGAGTCTTCCTCTACTCGATAGCACCTTGATACCTTCCTCAATCTATCGAGGCTTTTTGCCTTTGATACCTCCTCGATACCTCTTGATCTATTGAGCTTTTGTTCTTAATAGAAGCTCGATACCTTCTTGATCTATCGAGCTGCGTTTTCTATATATAGTTTGAGGTCCAACCCAGTTTTGTCATTTCTCAAATATTTCGATCTCCCTCTTTCCTCTCGTGACCTAAATTTCTCTTTCTCTCTAAAAGCAATCCTCCCATCACTTTTTCAGCCTAATCCAAGCCTCCCTCACTTGGTAAGTGTTCTCAATCTTTTCTTTTCCCTTTTCTTCATGCATTCATGCATTTTTTTTACCTAAGTTTTCAATTTTTGGGAATTTTTTTTGGGTTTTTGTGATTTTGTCAAAATTTATGGGTTAGTTTTTATTAAAATAATATCCTATGCTTATGCATTGCATTATATGCTCATTTTAACCTTATTTCATGCATTCTAAGATTGTGCGCTTGATTAAACAATGTAAGTGTTGTTAGGTTGGATTGGGTTTCTACCCATGATGCTTTTTATTTTTGCATATCACATGTTCATGCATTTTCATGCATTGCACGTTCTTGTTCCTTCTTTCCTGTACCTAAACAATTCTGTTGTGTTTCTGTTCTTCTCTTTGTCTCTCTTGTTTAGTCTCCTTGTCATGGCACCTAAAAAGTCTGTCCCTTCTAAACACCCAATTTGTCATGGTTCTTTATCTTCTTCTTTTCCACCTAATTCTATCTGGTTCCATGATGAGAATGTATGAGCTGACTTCTCAGAGAACTTTTCTGACTGGGTGATTTATTTCGAACGTCAAGTCATTCTGTCTGACTTTCCAGACACTTCTCTACCCGGTGCTATTAGCTCTCGGGGATGGGCTTCTCTTTGTGAGAAATGCTCATGGTGTCCCATCATGTTCATAAAGGAGTTTTACTTCAATATGCACGCCATCGATACCTCTATGCCTCAGTTTACTACAGTATTCTGTGGAGCACATATCGTAGTTACCCCAAACTTAATTTCCGAGGTACTACATGTCCCTAGGGTGGATCGTTCGAATTACCTTAGTCATCCTCATCTTACTTCCATCTTTAGAGACAAATTGGCCTCACTCTTCTATGAGAAGGCCATGTTGTGGGGAGGTACACTTAATTTCTCCATAATTGAGTTCACTAAAGGACCACGGCTCCTTAATATGGTGATGACCTTTGTTTTCACTCCACAGTTACACTATAACACCTTCACTGAGCCTTGTGCTCATTTTCTTCTTTCTTTTTTGGAAGGTCTTTCTATAGACTTTCCTTCATGCATGATAGAGTCTATCATTGACTGCTATCGTGACATGGCTATACATGATAAGCTCATCTTTCCTTCGGCTATCATGCATATCCTCACCCACATGCACATCACCATCCCTTCTTCTCCTCATTTCTATGTCATGGGTGCCATTAGCAAGGAGTCTATTCGGCGATGTGCAGAGCAGCTTGCTACAAATTGGCCATGGGTGTAGCCTTCCAATGTAGCCCCAGCTGATCTTACAGCCCCCTTATCTCGACTCTTTTCCTCCTCTGCCCCTTCTTCCTCATCTCGGGCTACTGTCTCCCTTATTGATATCATGGAGCAGCTTCAACACATGCGTGCTGATTTTGGTAGTCCTCTAGACCATCTATCCGATGAGATGTGTCAAATGAACACCAAAACCAGTCGCATCGCTCACCGCCAGTCTCGGCTTGGTGGTTTTGCGCCCTCACCTTTACCTAAGCATGTTAAGAAGTCCTTTTCTTCAGGTGGTGGAGATGATGATGATGATACTTCTGGCTCAAAGAATGATGATGAGATGACGACCTCTCATTGATACACCCTTTATCACTTGTGACAAAATGGGGAAGTAGTTTTGTAGATGAGAGTAATCTAAGTGTTAGAGGGAGAACTAGCATAGTCGATGACCTCTCAATGATACACCCTTTATCACTCGTGACAAAATGGGGAAGTAGTTTTGTAGATGAGAGTAGTCTAAGTGTTAGGGGGAGAACTAGCATAGTCATATTAGATATGGGGAGAGTAGCTCTGAGTGTTTTTGAAGGATATAGTGAGGTTTTGATGTATTTCTCATTACAGGTACCTTGGTCTTGTGACCACTTTTTACATACATTGTATTCTTTGATATATATATATATATATACATATATATAATATAATAGATGATGTACGTTTTTCTTCACCTTTGTCTCACATGTGTTGTTTCTTTTCTATCTTTATACACATGTTTCTTCTTGTATACAGCTTGTCTATGTTTCACACTTGATTCCTTGATGAATCCTGTTTAAGTGTTTCAGTTAAGGCAGGTTGCAAGTCTACCATGCCATGATCTCTCTTCTTGCAAAGTTTTTCAAGAGTTCGTGTTAGGGTTAGACTTATTTACTTTTGCATATTATGAGATAGTTATGTTAGACTTCTCTCATAATTGCTTTTTGTGGCTTTGTCAAGGATTGCCAAAAGGGGAGATTGTTAGGGTCATATTTTGTATAATTGGCTAATTCTTTGACAAAATACACTTTACTTGTAATTAGATAGATATAAGATGGGTTTAATACTTCAAGAAACATGTTGTTCAAGTCAAGTATTAAAGACATGAAAATTGGTCCAAGAAACAAGTGAAAAAAATATTTTCATTAAGTCTCGACAAATAACTCGATGAAGCCTGCTATCAAGACTTAATGTGAAGTTTGACAAATAGCTCGATAGTAGCCCGATTTATCAAGAATTACGATTTCAAAATTTCCAAATTTGAAATTTGGCCCAACCTTGCATATTTGTTTGGGGATTCTTTTCTCACAATCCTAGACATATATAAGGATTATTTTAAAGATTGTCACACACGAATACAGAGACCAAGAGACTTATCTCTGTGTGAAGCTACTGCATTTGTACGCTATAGGGTTTTGTAATTGAGTGCTTCCAGATCTTCATTGTTGATGAAGTGAAGAACTTTGCAGCCAGCAACATCTATTCAAGTTATTGGAGTTAGTCACGTACTTGGGATCCTTGCAAAAGGTTAGTCACAAATTAGAGGTTTGTGCATTGGGGGAAAAAATGCTACTACAAGATCAAATCCAATTGGGTATTGGAACAAAGGTTCAACTATAGGTTGGTATTTCGGGATAGGCCAAGGTTAGTTGGTAAGATTCCTTGTAACCGCTTGATTGTTGATTAATGGATTCTTGGGAGTGGTGACCTTAAAACTACTTGGTGGGATTTTTGCCTTGTGAGGTTTTCCCTAGTTGTCAACAAATCATCATGTCAATTTATTTTCCGTTGCATTTAGTTTAATTGGTAATTTGTTGGTGTCTCCACGATACATGCAATTGCACCTAATTAATCAACTTGGATAATTGAATTAATTAATCGGAGTCAAGCTATCTTAACCCAACATAGACAAATCAAAATTCAATAAGATAAACAACAAATCCGGTCTAAGAAATTAACTACAAAACAATCACAAATCAAAAGAAATAAAAAATATCAAATCCTTAAAATTATTACTGTTTCTCTTTCTCATTCTTGCTCTACTTCTTTCTCTCTGCTCTTGCTCTCCGCCTCTCTCATTCTTTCTCTCCACTAGTCCTAAATCCTAATCTTAAATCCCTCTGTTGCTAGCTCAGGCTTCCTCCAATCTAAATCGTCTAATCACATCTGATATGAAAACTCTGAATTGAGAATTGAGGACTGAGGACTGAGGTATAAGACATGCGTTTTTTTTGCTATAGATGCGTTTTTATTTTGCAAATTCATTTTGAGGCATAAGACTTAGGCTTTCTCTACTTCTTATTTGTATAAGAAGTGCCATTGCGCCTGTTTCTACTTGAGTTATGGCTACTTATGCGTTTTTTTTTTTTCTTTTTTTGTTTTGTTTTGTTTTGTTTTTGTGGGTGGGATCTTATTAATAAGACTTGTGTGGCCATCTTCTTGGCAATGCT
Organism: Quercus variabilis; assembly: GCA_030445155.1. Classification (NCBI taxonomy): domain Eukaryota; kingdom Viridiplantae; phylum Streptophyta; class Magnoliopsida; order Fagales; family Fagaceae; genus Quercus; species Quercus variabilis. The sequence continues at coordinate 64,137,088 of CP129448.1, read as the reverse complement.
TGTACTTTTGTTCTGGCTGGGCTTGGGTTTTAAAAAAAAAAATTAATCTTGTGTTTTTATATATATATATTTTAGTTATTGGTAATATAACAAATAAGTCTTTATTTATGCAGGTTGAGATTGCTAAAAATTTGTTATTGTTCAGTGAAACTACAACGATACTTTTTATATAAATCATGTTCTATTTCTCATTTACTCTACACTTGAAAGTTATTTTTTATTCCAGTCTTTATAAATATATTGTTTGATTATAAATGTCTACTAGAAAATATGCATCTGGATATGAAAAATTTTAAAAAAGAAAAAAAGAAGAAAAGTTAATTGAGTCTCAAAAGGATCAATGAATAAATTTGTTATTAGTAATAAACAAAATATAGCACAAAATTTAGATGAAAATATCACAAATGAGTAAGAAATTCACCAAAAGGACTTAGAAGATAATGAAATGATACAATTGCAAGATAACAATGATGTTCAATTTTGCAATACAACGAATCTTGATAATGAACTTCAAAAGAATATAGATGAAAATGAAAATAATGATGAAAATGTCAAAAATGAACAAGTTCACCATAATGATGTTCAACTAGAAGAAAATGAAAATAATAATTCAATTATATTCCTTCAAATATTTATGATCCAGGTAATTGGAAAAATATTAACACAAAATTAAGAGATTTATTAGTAGAAAGAGGTCCAATTAGAGACAATGATAAAAATTTTCCTAGAGGTGATGACACTAGACATTTTTCTACTATTCATTACACTTAAATATTATCAAATGGGGAGAAGCATGATAAAAAATGGCTAGTGTATTCAAAAGATATGGGCCAAATATTTTGTTTTTGTCGCAATTTGTTTGAGTCTAAACGTACTAAATTATATAAAAAGATTAGATTAATTTCCAAGTACATGCATCACTTATAGGATTTTACTAACAATACCTGTTACGGTTGCTTCTGCAGAAAGAAAATTTTCAAAATTAAAATTGATAAAATCATATCTAAGATCAACAATGTCCAAAGAAAGATTAAGTGGATTAGCTATATTATCAATTGAAAATGAGATGTTAGAAGAACTTGAATACAAAAATTTAATTAGTCAATTTGCATCTCAAAAGGCAAGAAAAATAGATTTTAAATGAAATATATTATAATATAAAATATTAAATAAATATTAATTTAATTAATACATAAGTATAAAATATGCCTAATTTTAGTTCTCGCCTTAGGCCCCAGAATATCTAGGGCCGGCCTTACATATTCTTTATAAACTATATAATGTATCAACTTTTAAACACAATGCAAAGTAATTAAGAATTTAATCATCCTTTTGTAACGTGTCACCAATCATTGCCATTACAAGAATAATTTGTAAATTTTTTATTGTAAAACAAATAATAGTTTTAGCATTTTATTTGGAATCATTTTCATATATAAAAAAAAATCAAATGCATATTAAAGGTAATTGTAGTTGTGGTGGGCGAAAAGTATGTCAACTAATTAAGGCTCATTTTAATTAAGTTATAGTTCACTCACACAATTAATTTGTAGAGATGGAATGCAAAGGGACACTGTTCATGGTTATTTCTCCATTAATGCAGCCAGCTAAGTGGTTGCAGTGCATTTAATGCAGAGGGGATGACTACCTCGTCCTTCCTTTTTCTTCTCTTCCTTGTACATAAACAAGTTACCTTTGTCTCCCCGGTGGTTGCACCATGCTTCCTTCATTCTGTCTCCTCGGCCTTCCTGAGGTTAGGTATGAACCCTTGGCATCTTCATCAATAGCCTCAACCCGAACTCCTTACTAGTTAAACAAGTCCTTTCTGCAAAGTTCCCCTCCTCGTAGTTACTCTTGTTACATCTATTAACTACTTGTGATCCTCGTTCCCCCACAATAGCCCCCTAAAACCTCACTCTTCGTTCCCGAGCCAAGAGAGAGCGGTTTTGTCTACTTGGGACCATTTCTTTTGGTATCACGCTTTTAGAATATCCCACATGAGAACGTCCTTTCAACTGACTAAAGCACGCTCCTGGTGCTTCAGAAACCATTATGCCTTAATAAATGCTGTAGGTGGCTTACTATCCCTCATGTTCTACGGTGAGATTAACATTGTACGGTCCTTATTCCCTAATTAAAGAAGCGGGAAAACTACCGTCACCTTTTCACTTCCAATATATATAGCAAGGTAGGGGACTCTTGTCTCCTTTTCTTCCTTTTGTGAACAAACAATCACTCCTCACTTCAGATAACTTGCCCGAGTAGCTCTCCTTTTCGAATTTTGTAAATGCATATTTAAAAAAAAAATTCTTCTTTCTTCCTTCGCATTCATAGATTTTTCTCCTCTTTTATCTTTTCCCTTTCCCATATGGGTAGATTTTTTAATTTGGTTGACACTTCCCAACACAAAGAAAAGTTTAAGGATACTATAGGATCCCTAGTAATGTATCAATATGACACTGTAATCTAGGTGAATGGCATGAGAAAAGGCCTATGAAGCCATTGTGTTTCTGATGATAGCCTGTATTGAGGGAGGAATGAGGATTCCTATGGGTATAGTCACTAGGGATTTTTTTTTTTTTTTTTTTTTTTAAAAATCTATTTAGACTTTGTCCTACTCAGTGTGTCCCAAACATGTTTAGGATATTAGGTAGTGTGGACGCGATGAATGAAAAAATGGGTATAAACCTCATCCATGATGACTTAAATTGGGTCTATAGTTGTCAAAAGAATAATGAAGCAAATTACTACCTAAAAACTAGGGTTCTTGCTATTCAATTAATTTCCTGCCTCCCCGAGATGAACAAATGCATGGACAAGGACTTTCTCATCATTCCAAGGGAATGGCATGACAAACTTCATTGCCCGACCTTGGATGGCATTCCAGGCGGGATAGTTTAGGGATATCATTAAGACCTTGTGTTATTTAGGAAAGCTACAAATTCTTTAAATATTTATTACTATGATTTTTATTTCTTTACCCCTTAGTTTGATTTTGCTTAAACAGGTGAGTAACAAAAATTCCTTTTCTTTCTTCAAATAAAAAAGGTACTACCAAAAGACGAGGTTTGGTAAATTTTGATTTACTAAACCAAGTTTTGAGGTCCAAGATTTTCCTAAACCGAGACGGGCAACTTCGGGCAGTACACATCATTCTTGATTTACTAAACCAAGTGTCCAAGCACATGATCAAAGCTAGGGATTCGCATCTTGCTTTAGTTTACATGGCAGTTGAGGGCTTTTTTTGGAAACCTCCCCCTGCTAGTACATAACCTGTGGACCTCCCCATTCTTAAAAATCCTCAACCAATAGCTAAGGAAATCTTATCTTTGGACAACAAAGTTGAAACCTAATCCGAAGAAGATAAAGAAGATATATCAGGGGAAAGCACTGAAAGCCTTGTCCATAACGAGGATTTCGAGGTCTTTTACCATCCAGACAAGGCCAAGGATATAGCATCCAATTCGAGGTTAATCACAACTCTTATCAGTGAAAACCAAAAGGTAACCGAGGTACCCAATGCAATGGTGCTAGAAAAAAGGATGCCTGACTTGTTGTCTTTCTTGGAATTCCATGTTGGGACCACCACTCTTGAAGTCCTAATAATACCCAGACCTCTTACTCTGATTCCTTCGATTCCTCAACAAACTAAATCGGTCGACAAAAAGCAAAAAAGGGACAAAAAAGATGGGAAGGGCTCAACCGAGTAGGGAGAGATCCAAGAGAAAACACCTCCTGACCAAACAAAAGTGATGAAGACGAGTCAAACCCAACAAAGGAGGGGAGGAGAAGATTCTGAGATGATACTCAAACGCCGATCTCGCGTTTCAAGCTGGAACCCTCCACTCGTACTAGATGGTGCCCCCTCTATCTATAGACTCCCCAATTCGTAATTTTGACCATGGGTGGGCAGGCTACGTGGCCAACTCAGTTGAGCAAACACTTATTCTCTCAAGAGACATGGATGAACTCCAGAACTTGAAGAAGCATGAGATGTTTCTATCCCTAAAGAGGGATCTAGCCTTAGTAGACTTTCTTCCCTCTTTGTTTACTAATACTATTTTACTATTATTGCACACTTATCGATTTTTTAGACATGTCTAACTTATAACCTTTTTCTCATTTACATGTACTTAGGCCACCCAGGTAGCACATGTGGCTGAGGAGTGGGCTGATCAAGCTCTCTATGAAAAGAAGGAGGAAGAACCTAAACGCTACACTACCTAGAAGGCAGAAGCTTAGACAGACAAAAAATTAAAGGAAACTCTCTCCAAATTGTCTAAGTGCGACAAGGCCAAAAAAAGTGCTGAGGCCTCGATAGAGAGTTCTGAAAGGCAGGCCCAAGAATAAATCCACCATTTAAGAGAGGTAGAGAGTCAGCATGCAATTGCTCAGGCAAAGGTTTTTGAGTTGAACAAGGAACTGGAGCAAAAGGTCGAGGAAATGGGTAGGTTCGAGCAAGCTGCGTTTGATTTGGGACAAAAAGAAACTAAAGCCCACCTCAAGTCCTAGATCCCAGTGGTGAACCGAAGCTTCTGTCTTCGGACTTAGGTTAAGGCTTTAAATGCTGCCGGTGTAGACCCTTCTTCAGAATTAAGAAATCTGGAGAACGTGTTTTACCCTCTAGCCATTAAAGTGCATACATCTGCTCAATCTCCTCCCAGCACCCCTGCCACTACAAAGCCTTCCCCGGTCGAGAATCCACCTCCGAAATCCAGCATAACTACCCCTCCTGCCTCCACTGTTGCTACTGACACCTTCTTTGGAAAAGGATCCAACCTCGGCTGAAGCAGCTACTCTGGCATCTCAACCTACTGCTGAAGGACAAGTCTCAAAGGAAGTCGATAAGCAAAAGACACCCAAGGCTCTAGGATACAGTAGAGGCTAGGTTGAAATCCTATTTTGTTATATTTATTATTTTTAGTTTGTCTTCTTCTTTTTTCTTTTTTTCTTTTTTTTTTGGTTGTGTGTGTTATGGCCTTAAGTATTATGGTTTCTCCATTATCTTTTTGTGTACTGAAGTTGGTAACATTTTACCTTGTTAATGAAAAGACTTCAATTCATTCTTTATTATACATACTTCTTGTTTTTAAATCACCACTTTGTTGCCGAGGGTATGGACAAGAATCTTCAAATTGAACTAGTCGAAGTTCCTTAAAAACAAAATAATTAGTCTTGATTAGACGACTTATAATCTCAAATATGCTTTAATTTACTCAAGGCAAGCAATTCGAGGACTTAAGCCCGAACGAGGTGGGAAGCCTTACTTATGTATTGTTCTATTTAAACCATAACCATATATTTAGGTGTTAATTTACCCAAGGCAGGTGATCCTAGGAATCGAACTCGACCGAGGTTATGTTTAACCCTTAACCAAATATTTAGGCATTAATTTACCCAAGGCAGGTGACTCAAGGGATTGAACCCGACCAAGGTTTTATTTAACCCTTAACCAAATATTTATGTGTTAATTTACCCAAGGTAGGTAGGTCTATCCATGGGTTGGTCTGGGTCGAGTTTGTGCCCAACTCGAAACCCACCCAACTAGATTGAATGGCCAAAATTTCAACCTGCTGCCAATCGGAGTGGTTGATCAGATTGGGTGAATTTGACCTTCAACAGATGGCGGTCGATTTAGTCGGAGTTACAGATCTCAAAATCGGCCAAAATTCGACTAGTTAACGGCAAAATGGGCAAAAAATCAATGATATTTTCACCAGATTTTCGTTTGGTTATTGCCGAATTTAGCGAAATCTCACCAGATTCGGCGAGATCTCGCCAGATCTAGTGAGATCTCGCCAAATTTGGTGGAGATTCCATGGATCTAGTTGAGATCTCACCAGAAATGGCTGAGACTTGCCGGATCTAAAAAATTTCGCTAGAAATTGCCCTTTTGATCGGTTTGGTCAAGTTTCTTTGAGTTTTGGGGAGAAAACCCACCAACTGACCCACAGTTTTCAAATTCTAAAGGCGAAGACCCACTGCCGACTGTTACCAGCGTTGGGTCGACCGGTTCTTGGGTTGGATTAGACTAGTTGCCCGGGTGGGTCAGGTATCGATTGTTGTCGGACACCCTTAAAGGCAGGTGATTCAAGGAATCGAACCTGATCGAGGTTCTGTTTAACCCTTAACTAAATATTTAAAAACACTTTAAATCAAAACAAAGGATGCAACAAAGCTGAACAATACACCTTGAATGTCCATATATTTATGTTTACAAAACATGCAGCTAATAATAATATTTCCGTAAGTTATTTATATTCCATGGCCGAGGAACCATAACCCCATCTAGGTCTTCCAATCGATAAGCCCCCTTCCGGCTATAGAAGTTACCTGATAAGGACCTTCCTAATTAGGACCTAGTTTTCTGCAAGAGGGGTTCTTCATATTTCCGGCCACTCTACACAAAAAGAGATCCCCAAGAATGAACACCTTGACTTTTATTCCCTTATCAAATCCTTGCCTAAGTTTCTGTTGGTACTGTGCTAATCTGACCATAGCTATTTCTCTTCGTTCCTCAACTAAGACAAGATCAAGAGATAGTATTCGTTCATTGTTGCCACCAAGGAACTGGTCGGACCTTAATGTTGGGAAACCTGTTTCTATAGGGATAACTACTTTAGACCCATACATCATAAAAAAAGGGGTCTTGCCTATAGATCTTCTAGGAGTTATGCAATACGTCCATAAAACATGGGGCAAATCATCCACCCACTTTCCCTTGGCGTCCTCTAGTCTTTTCTTTAATCCATCCATAATGACTTTGTTAGTGGCTTCTACTTTTCCATTTGTGGGTATGATGGGGTGGAATACCTATTCTTTATCCCTAAGTCACAACAGTACCTCCGAAAGGCTTTACTATCAAATTGAAGTCCATTATCCAAGATAAGAATGTTTGTGACCCCAAACCTCGTTACAGTATTTCACCACATGAACCTTTTGACATCTTGATCCTAGATGTTTGCTAATGATTCAACCTCAACCCACTTGGTAAAATAATCAGTTGCAACAAAGAGATATCTTCAATTCCCCATTACCTTAAGGAAAGGCCTTGTGATATCCAGCCCCTATTGTGCAAAAGGCCAAGGACTGCTTAATGGATTCAGCACTCCCTCTGGTTGATAAATGTTAGGAGCATATCTCTGACACTGATCAAATTTCTTAACATATTCTTAAGAGGACTTCTTCATGCTCAGCCACCAATAACCTTGCATTAAAGCTCTATGAGCAAGTGACCTACCCACTGTATGACTACCACAAATTTCCTCATGCAACTCCTCCAACAATATTTCCACTGCCTCAGGATGAATGCACAGTAGGTATGGCCCCAAATATGAGTGTTTGTATAATTTCTGATCCTCAGATAGCCAAAACCTCGGCGCTTTCCTACGAATTCTTTCTACCTCGGTTTTGTCCTCGGGTAATAGTCCATTTTTAAGGAATGTAAATAGTGGATCAATCCAACTTGGGCCCATTCGAGTGAAATGGACACCAACTGAAACTTGCACATCATAAGTAGGTAACGCATAATCCTCCACACGTATAATCCTAGGAAGATTCTCCCTACTTGTGGTAGCTAGAGTTGCGAGAGAATCAGCGTGAGAATTTTTACTTTGAGGAACCTGCTTAAGAATAAAAGAATGAAAGCCCCCTAACAAACGTTTAACTTGATTCAGGTACCAAAGCATCCTCAACTTTAGCTTTAAAATCACCTTGAACCTCTCCAACTATAAGTCTTGAATTTCAATATACCCTAATCACCTTACAATCGAGCTTCCGCATGGTAGCCAACCCTACCAATAAAGCCTTGTATTTTGCCTTGTTATTCATTGTTGAAAAGGCTACCCTCAGAGACTTTTCTAAAGTAATTCCATTTGGTGAGATCATCGCGATCCCTATCCTTGATCCCTTCTAGTTGGCCGTGCCATCCATAAATAGATGCCAAACCTACTGAATTTCCACTAAGCCCACTCTTAATGCTTCCTCGAGCTTTGATCCTTCCTTTGAGTCACTTAACTCGGTAAATTCTACTACCAATTCTGCCAGAATTTGGCCTTTTATAGCCAATCAGGGCAGATACTTAATGTCAAATGCACTGAGCATAATTCCCCATTTTGCCACCCTTCCTGTATAATCCAACCTTCGAAACAATGATTGTAATGGCAACTCGGTGAGGATAATCATGGTGTGGGCATGGAAGTAGTGGGGCAACTTCTTGGTGGCATGAATGATAGCAAGAATTGCTTTCTCTAGATGGAGATACCTAACCTCGGCCTCTCAGAGGGATTTGCTAACATAGTACACCAGTTTCTAAATTCTTTCATCCACCTAAATCAAGACCAAACTCACTGCATGTTGGGTAACAGCCATATATGCATACAAAACCTCCCCTTTCTCTGGCTTGGACAAGACTAGTGGATGAACCATATATGTTTTCAATTATTCAAAAGCCTTATCACATTCCTCGAACCACGAAAAATCCTTCCATTTATGCAACAGTTGAAAGAATGGTCTACACTACTTGGCGGACCTTGATATAAACTAATTCAAAACTGCTATCATCCCAATAAGGCACTGAACTTCCTTCTGATTCTAAGAAGGATGCAAGTCGTGAATAGCCTTGATCTGATCAGGATTAACTTCAATCCCTCAATGTGTGATCATGTAGGCCAAAACATTTCTAGACCCTACCCCAAAAGAACACTTAGAAGCATTTAAACGTAACTTGTGCTTTCTTAAGATTGCAAAAATTCACCAAGATCTGAAAGATGCTTGGACTCTTCTTTACTTTTAACCACCATATCATTGATGTATGCTTCCACATTTTTTCCCAATTGGTTCTTAAACATTCTAGTCACCATCCTTTAACATGTAGACTCCGCATTCTTTAGCCCGAAGGGCATTACCCTATAGTGGTAATTTCCTGTTGATGTAAGGAAGGATATTTTCTCTTGGTCGAGTAGCACTAGTTGGATTTGATGGTAGCCTTGAAAAGCATCTAGGAAACTCATCCTAGGATGTCCATACTTTGCATAAACTAACTGATCTATTCTCAAGATAGGAAACGGGTCCTTTGGACAGGCTTTGTTGAGATTTGTGAAATCTACACACACCCTCTATTTCTCTGATTTCTTCTTTACTACCACAGCATTGCCTAACCATTCAGGGTGGAAGACTTCTTTGATTGCCCCAACCTGTTTAAGCTTACGTATCTCTTCTTTTATAGCCTCGGCATGTTCTTTAGACGAATGCTGAGGTAGTTGTTTCTTCAGAGTAGCCTTGGGATTAACATTCAAGTGGTGGCAAATAAACTTGGGATCAACCCCGAGTGCTTCATATGCACTCCACGAAAAAACATCCAAATTACCCTTCAAAAAGTCTACCAGCTGCTTTTTATCTTTTACTAGGAGTTGAATCCTAACTTGAAAGTACTTGTCTATATCCTCGCCAATGATGACCCTTTCTAACTCCTCACATGATATTGGACTATTCAAGGAAGTAGGTGGCCCAGGCTGTGGTTGCTACAATGTCAGTGCCACTCCCAAAAAGTCTATTTCTGCAATACAATGATCAACCGCCACTACCATACATTGCCTAGACACTGATTGGCATCCTACCAGCTCGGTTACCCCCTTATTAGTTGGATATTTTACCTTAATGCAATGTAGACGAGACCGCCCCTATGGCATGTAGCCACAGTCTGGCCAGAATGGCGGTATATGGCAAAAAAACATCTACCACTATGAAATTCAAACTCACCACTTTATCCCCAGTCTGTATAGGCAATCAAATTATCCCCTTTGAAATAGTAGTGTTTCCATTGAACTCGATCAACGAAGCATCATACTGGTCCAAATCCTCAAGTTTGAGTCCTAGACCTTTAAATAAGTTGGGGTACATAATTTCTTCCCCACTGCCTTGATCAACCATTACCCTCTTGACATCGAACCCTACTATCCACAAGGTTACCACCAAGGCATCATCGTGTGGCTAAATCGTTCCCTACTTGTCCTCCTTGAAAAAACCTATGATTGGTTGTCTCGAAACTCTGGCCTTCTTGATACCAACATTACCCCACTAGCTGGATGAGATTCTCTTCTCGGGGTCGTAAAAATGACATTTATCATTCCCAATGATGACTGAAATGCTTCACTTCTCTATGGTCCTATCGTAAGGCGATTTCCTTGATTATCTGGCTGTTGCAAAAATTGCTTTAACTTATCAGCTTTAATCAACTGGTCTAGGAAGGCTTGCAAAGTTCTACAATCCTCGGTTGTGTGACCTTGGTCCTGATGGTACTAACAATACAAAATTTGATTTCTTTTAGTTTGATCTCCTCCCATCTTATTTGGCCATTTGAAATAGGGCTCATGCTTAATCTTCTCGAGCACTTGATATATCGGCTCTTTGAACACCAAGTTCACCACTCCAAAATCGGCAACATTATAAGGTGTTTGATTATAAAACTCCTTCCTTGGCCGAGAAGATGCAAATCGGCTTGTTGAGCTATCCCTTCGGTTAGGAATGAAAGCCTTTGCTTTCCCCTTGCTAGAGCTCTGGTTGTCTTCAACCCTTTTATGCTCCTCAATCATGGTAAGTGATTTTCACAAGTCTAAGTGTGTAGGAAGACCCACTTTGAAGGTTCATAAAACAATGTCCTTAAAATCTCTGTCAATTTCATTATAAATCTCCCAATATCTATCAAAATAATTCTTCAATGTTACCCCTTCTCTTATAGACATTGAAAGAAAAAAGTCTAAGGGTCTAGGGACTCGGCTACAAGTTACAAATCTTGCCCCGAAGGCCCTTGTTAGCTCCTCATAGGAATGTATTGATCCTTCTTCAAGGCTGTCAAACCACCTCATAGCAACTAGACTAAGGCTCAAAGGGAAGACCTTACAGATTAAGGCTTTATTCTTTAAGTGAATGGAAATCCTCTGGTAAGAATGGGTCACATGCTCGACTGGATCAGTTTTACCATTATAGATGGTGAAAGTAGGCCAGTTAAAGCGATGAAGGAGCTTGGCCTACTAAATACGTGGAGAAAAAGGGGAACGAGAAATTTGAAGGAGAGCTTTTCCTATAGCATCATGCCCTTAGCCTCTCCTTGGTGGTGTTCTGGATTTCTTACGATAATGGTGTCATCCTAAAATGTGACAAGATGATGACATGAACGACTCACTAGGTGGAGTCTTGCTCCTAGTTCAACAACTTCCATCACATCCAATACTTAGATATTGGTCTGGAGAAGGAGTCATATCTTCCATTATTCGAGTTTGGTGATGAAGAAATCTATGTAAATGCTCCACCTTCTTCTCTAAATTATGGACCTCTTCATCACGCGAATGATTACTAGCCTCATGTTGTTCGGTTCACTTGAAATGGAAGGAAGGTGCTTCCTGGCTATGAGTATGAGCCATATCTCGATCCCTCCTACGTTCAAGATTAATGAAATGATCTCTACGCTAAGAGCTAACAGACTCTAGTGATCCACTGTGTCTAGGACCAACCATAACCACGAGATTTGCACGGGTACTTCAAGAGACTTCCCCACAGACGACACCAATTATGGTGGGCGAAAAGTATGTCAACCAATTAAGGCTTGTTTTAATTAAGTTACAGTTCACTCACATAATTAATTTGTAGAGATAGGATGCAAGGTCAAGCTTAAAACACCCATTGTGTAAAAAAGGGTAAAAATCTGAGTTAAGTTCTCTATGTGAAGTGGAAATGTTCAACTAAACATAGCATAAAAATTAGCTAAGTGTACATCCTCTGGTACAGTTCGAGGATGAAGGTACAACTGAATGGTTTCTCTCTATTAAGACATATATGTTTCACTTGTTAAAGAACATATGTGATTCTTTTATGTAATTGGCTAATCCTTTGACAAAACGTACTTTACTTGTAATTGGGTAGATTTAGTTGTTTTTAATACTTCAAGAAATAAGGTTTCAAGATCAAGTGTTAAATTAATTTAAGTTTGTCCAAGAAACAAGTTGAAAAGTGCAAGGTCATTAAAACTTGACAGCTAGCATCTATCAAGCTCAAGAAGCTGTTCCAGCCCTGTGGCTTGACAACTGCTCGACAACTACTCGACAACTTCTATCTGTCGAGGTTTAAGAAAAATAGATTTTTCTGTTCTATTTTCTTGGGATCCGTGAATGTGTCTTTGGGCCTTCTTTTCTCCTAACTCTAGACAAATAAAAGGATTATTTTAAATTCCATTAAAGTGTTTACAAGTTGCACAAGCATTGAGCAAAGTCTGTTCAAGCAAATTGTGACCGGAGACGAAATTTTGCCCTAATTCATCACTCCTGTGAAGAAGTTGCTGTGTTTGTACACCGTAGGGTTTTGTGACCAAGCATTTTATTCATCTTCATCGTGTGGTTGAACTAAAGAACTTTACAGCTAACAACCTTCTCCAGTTGTTGATTGAAGTCACGTACTGGTATCCAAACAATTGGTTAGTCACGTATTAGGAGCCATGCATCAAAAAGAGAAATTGTCACTACAAAACAAGTCCAATTGGGTATTGGGGTAAAGGTTCAACTATAAGTTGGTATAAGGTATTAGGATTCTTTTACTTGTAACCGCTTGTTGTGATAATAGTAGAATTTTGGGAGTGGTGACCTTAAAATCAAGAGGTGGGGTTTTTTGCCGTGTTGGTTTTCCTCATTCGTAAACAAATCACTTGTCAATTTATTTTCCACTGCATACTTAGTTTAATTGATTTTTTGTTTATGCTACCAAGCGTTTGCATGTTAATTTGATTAATTAATAAACTTGGCTAATTAATCAATTAATTTAATCACAATGGGTCAATACATTTTTGGCCTATCAAGTGGTATTAGAGCTGACACACTCTGATTAGGTTAAATTTTTGCTGTGTTGATCCATTGGCCCTTGTATATCATGGATAGAGGACAGTCATTAATTATGCCTCATTTATTTGATGGCACTAACTATGCATATTGGAAAGTACGCATGAAAGCTTTCTTGTAGTCTTTAGATGATAAGGTGTGGCAAGCTATAGAGATTGGCTGCACCAAGCCAAAGGAAGTGCTGGCTGATTGGGATGAAGCCAAGATTAAGGCAGAAAATTTCAACAGTAGGGCATTGAATGCTTTATTCAGTGTGGTCACCAATGAGGAGTTCAAGAAGAAATCCTCGACTGAAACTACTAAGGAAGCATGGACCATCCTCCAGACAACCTATGAGGGAATAAAGGCTGTCAAGGATTCAAAGCATCAGAGGCTCATTACAAGCTTTGAAGAAATAAAGATTGAGGGGGATGAGTCGTTTGATGAGTTCTATACCAAGTTTAAGGACATAGTGAACTCAGCTTTCAATCTTAGGGAAACCATTTTTGAACCCAAGATTGTGAGAAAAGTACTCAGATCTCTACCCGAGAGGTTTCATGCTAAGATTATGGCAATCGAAGAATCAAAGGATATTGACAAAATTCCTTTGACTGAGCTAGTTGGAAACTTGCAGACCTACAAGCTAGGGTTAACAAAAATTAGCAAGTCAGGTAAAGGTAAGATCATGGCTTTAAAGGCCAAGAGCAGTGACATTGATGAGTCTTTAGATGATAAGGATTCTAAGATGAAGTCCTACATTACAAAACAATTCAAGAAATTCATGAAGAATGCCAATGGGAAGGACTTCTACAAAGATAGTAGGCAATTCAGTTCTTCTCAACACAAGAGCCTAGATAAAGGGAAGAAGGATGCTAGGGATGACGGTCAGTACACTGTTCCCATAGGATCTAAGTGCTTTAGGTGTCAAGGCTCTGATCACATGAAACAAAAGTGTCCTACATATCTCAAGAGCATTAGGAAGAGCAAGGCACTTACTGCTACCTTGAGCGACACCGAGCCTGAGGATGATTCCGACAATGAGGATGACGGAATCTTGAATGCCTTCACTGCCACTGTCAATTCTACTGAGGGGATTGTTGAAGATGTGAATGAAGAAGAGGAATTGGTGGAGTCCAAGTTTGAGAAAATGGATGATTATGATGATATTCATATAGCTTATGAGCAACTATACAAATTTTCAGAGAAACACGAGAAACTCCATAGGATGGCCACCAAGAAACTTAGTGATGTGGGACTTGATCGGGAAGAGCTTTCCACAAAGTTTGATGAAGCTAATCAGACAATTGGTGCACTGAGGTTTGAGAACAATTTCTTAACTGAGAAGACCAAGAAGCCTGAAGCGGAGCTATTTCAAGTTAGAGCTCAATTGGAGAGGACTTCAAGTGCGAAACTTGATGAGATGCTCAGCATTCAGAAATTTGTTTCAAATCGAACAGGTTTAGGGTATGGTCTTTCTTCCTCTAATATTGCTTCTACTAGTACTACTGTTTTTGTTCCTCTTGCTAATAATGTTGAAATTGAGAACAATGTTGTTAAAAATGAATTAGCTAGTGAGAATTTAGACAATGGTAAATCTATCTTAGGAGCACCCCCTAAGCAAGATAAGAAAGATGTAAAAAACCTTAGGGCTAAGAAGGCTAACACTTAAAAGCCTAAATAGAAGAAGCAGTATTTCTATCATCATTGTGGAGTTGCCGGTCATACTCGACTAAATTGCTATAAGTGGTTAGTCACTCAACAGAGCAACGACATGATAACATCTAGAAGCCAAAATCAGCTTCAATCCTTTCTTGCTCCTCTTGGAGATCTTCTCAAAGCCCTCATGTTCCTTTCGAACTTGAACGGTTTCAATTCTTCCCCCTTACCACCGGTTTAAGGTTTAATCAAATGAAAGGTTCTTCTAAGGTGTGGAAAGAAAAGGGTTTCAAATTATTCTATCACTTTCTTCTCTCTCTTCATGTTTTTGTTTTTGCATAACTTGTGTGTTTTGCTTTTATTTTTAGTTAGCCTAGTTTTTGTTTTACTTTGTTTAACATGTTTTTGTTTGTTTATTTTTAGTTTTATTTATTTTCTTTTTGATATAAAAATTAAAAAAGATTGAAAAATCAGAAAAATACAATAACAGTGTGTGTTTTGTGTACATTGATACTTATGTACCTTGGATGGCCATTGAAATAAAATTTTCTAAATTTTGTATCTTTTGTAGTTTAGATGAGCATTTTTATGCATAACTAAGTAAGTGAGCTTTGTGGCTCTTGTTTGTGATGAGTAAGATTAAGTTATCTCTTGTACTTAACACTCGTATCACTTGTTTTGACGAGAAGGGCTAAAAAATCCTAAGAGAAAGGTATAAATAACCATCTCACCACTGTTGTTCGCTAATCATAAATGACATCTGTATGCTTCGACATAGTAAAAGTGCAATGTTAATGACATTTGTGGGCTAAGGCATAGTAAAATTGAAATGTCAAATATCATTGGGTATTTCTTTTCTATCTCTTATATGCCCATGCATAATTTGCCTAAAAAGAAGAAAAAAAATGTGCAAAGAAAAAAATAAAAAGTAAAAAGATCAAAATACTTTTAAATATGATTGGAAGCGTGTATTCTAGGAGATGTGGGAGTTATAGGATGTACCTCAAAGGTGATAATCCCATCAAACAGTTTTGATTATGTGTGAGTTAAAATGATTTTCTCAAATCTCAAATCATCATAACATATATACACTTATGCAATCTTGCAATGTTTTTCACACACAACACACAATATTCTTTGCTACTCTTGATACATGTGCAAATATAATGTGATTTAGCCATCACAAGGTTTACATGTGTTTATGTATGCTCACTAAACTGTCTTGACTTGTTTTTGAAATATAAAATTGGTTAGACTTGTTTAGTGTGTGTGTGTGTGTTTTTGGGATCCATGTGCTTAAAATTATTGTTGAGAGATGATTTTGAGAGCTTAATATGCCGATTGGATTATAGGTTGAGTTGCATGCTTGATTGCATTCATGTCTGTGTTTTTCCCTTCTCGAAAAACTGTTTTTAAAAGCAATCTCGGCAGCTCCTCGACAACTCCTCGACACCTGGCTATTTGTTGAGCTTCTCAGCCTTTTCTTATCGCAATCTCGACATCTCTCGACAATTGGGTGGATTGATCGAGAAAGTTCCTTCCCTCTCGATAGCTTCTCGACAGTTGGTGGATTGATCGGGCTTCTGTTCTTGTGTTTGATACTCTGTTCCTTAACACCTTCTCGACAGCTGCATCTGTTGACGGCTAATTTCTCGACACCTGTCTTGATACCTTGCTTGACACCTTTCGACACCTCCATCTGTCGAGCTTTATTAAACCTTTATATATAGGTTATGTGCAAACCCCATCTTCATTTCTGTCGATCTTTCTTTTGATACCTTTGTCTCCTTACCTTCCAATACACCTCCTCTCACTCCAAAACTCTACCTAAGTGATTTTCAAGCTTTTTCAAGGTTTTTTTTTTTTTTTTTCCTACACTTGGTATGTTTCTTCTCCTTCATTTACATGCATTTCACGTTTTAAAACCTAGAATTTGGGGTTTTTGAGAAATGTTGGGTTTTTTCAAAATTGATGAGTTATTGTTGAAAGTTTGGGATGGGTTTTTACTTAAATGAGTTTAAAATCTCATGTATTGCATCACATAAGCATTATAGCAGTATTATCATGCATTAGATGTGTGAAAATTGATTGTGTGCTGGTAGGATTGGATTAGGCTGAGCCCATGATGCTTTTTATATTACACCTCACTTCTTCACTCACGTTTGAGGTATGTGCTTTACTATCTCACCACAACTTGTTGCAGATGTGCTTTGGGTTCCTAGGGTAGAGTTTCCTGACTATCCTAGTTGTGAGCGTCTGAGAACTATGACTAAGGATGAGCTCATGCCTACTTTATGCAAGCGCCCTTTTGATTAGGGTGATCGTCAATTTACACCATGTAAGCCCTTTGCTAAAGATCCTAAATTCTCGAACATGGTGATGACTTTTGTTTTGCACCCACTCTCTCACTATAACTTCATCACAGAGTCTCATGCTCAGTTTTTGTTAACCCTTCTTGAGCATCTTACTATAGACTCCCCTTCTCATTTTATTCCTTCCGTTATATATGTTCATTAGGATTCAGCATCCTGTAATAAGCTCATCTTTCTTTCCGCTATTACGAGGATTTTACGCCATTTTTCCGTCCCTTTTCCAATGTCCGACTATTTTTCTTTTATGTGTGCCATAGATGTCGCTAACACTAAACATAGCGAGGCGCAATTTAGGTTTCGACAGGCTGAGTTAGCAGCTCCTCCCTCCTATTCAACTCCATCCTAATCTGCTCTGCCCACCTTCATCCCCTCCTCTTCCATGGGTGATGTGTCTCTTCGCAACATCATGGCACAGCATCAGTGCATGGATGCTCACCTCAATACACTCTCTATTGAGTTATATCAGGTGAACGTTTGTATTGGCCGTATTGCTAGGCGGTAGGCAATCATGGGTAGTTTTGCACTTGAGGCTTCTCCTCCACCTCCTCTTGTGGCTTCTGATTCTGGGGCTGAGTATGATGATGATGATGGTGATGACAATGATGCTTCTGATGATGATGGTGGAGATGTTAGCTCTATCAATGAGATGTCTACTTGACATTATACCCTTTGTCACTCATGACAAAAATGGGTAGTAGTTTTGGATTATATGAGAATAGTCATTCTTAAGGGGAGAGTTAGTATAGGACCATTTTGTTAGGGGGAGTGTTGATATTTTTCAGGGATGTAGTGAGGATTCTTTGTATCTTTTTCTTTTCTCTACTTCAGATACATTTATTCTTGTATCTTAGGTCTTATGACCATTTGTTTACATACATTGTACTTATTCTCTTTATATGTTGATGTATGTTTCTTTCATATACCCTTATATGTGCGGTTTCTTTTCTCTCTTTATGCACGTGCTTTTTATTATGTGTATGTAATCTATTATTTTTGTTTCACACAAAGATGCCTTGATGAGTTTTTATTTAAAGTATTTCAGAAATACAAGTTGTCAAAGTTTACTTGTCATAAACTCTTTTCTTGCAAAGTTTTTCAAGAGTTCGTGTTAGGATAGATTTTATTGTATTCAACAAGTGAATATGAGTAGAGTGATTTATGACTTCTCTCATATGCTCATTTGTTTGTTGTGGTTTTGTCACAGATTGCCAAATGGGGAGATTGTTAGGACATATGTGTTTCACTTGTTAAAAAACATGTCATTCTTTTATGTAATTAGCTAATTCTTTAACAAAATGCACTTGTAATTGGATAGATCTAGGTGTTTTTAATATTTCAAGAAATAAGGTTTCAAGATCAAGTATTAAAGTTATTCAAGTTTGTCCAAGAAACAAGCTGAAAAGTGCAAAGTCATTAAAACTCGACAGCTAGCATCTATCAAGCTCAAGAAGCTGTTCCAGCCTTATGACTCGACAGCTGCTCAACAGTTGCTTGACAGCTTCTTTTTGTTGAGATTTAAGAAAAACAGATTTTTCTGTTCTGTTTTCTTGGGATTAGTGAATGTGTCTTTAGGCATTCTTTTCTCCTAATCCTAGACATATAAAATGATTATTTTAAGAGCTGTCAAAGTGTTCATAAGTTGCACAAGCATTGAGCAAAATTTGTTCAAGCAAATTATGACCGAAAATGAAGTTTTTTCCTAGTTCATCATTCTTGTGAAGAAGTTGTTGTGTTTGTACACCGTAGAGTTTTGTGACCAAGCATCTTCTTGATCTTCATCATCTAGATGAACTGAAGAACTTTGCAGCCAACAACTTTCTCTAGTTGGTGATTGAAGTCGCGTACTGGGATCCGCGCAATTGGTTGGTTATGTATTGAGAGTCGTGCATCAAAATGAGAAATTGTCACTACAGAACAAGTCCAATTGGGTATTGGGGTAAGGGTTCAACTGTAAGTTGGTATAAAGTACTAAGATTCCTTTACTTGTAACTGCTTGTTGTGATAATAGTGAAATTTTGGAAGTGGTGATCTTAAAATCACCTGGTGGGGTTTTTTGTCATGTTGGTTTTCCCCATTCGTAAACAAATCACTGTGTCAATTTATTTTCCGCTGCATACTTAGTTTAATTGGTGATTTGTTTGTGCTACCACATGTTTGCATATTAATTTGATTAATTAATAAACTTGGCTAATTAATCAATTAATTTAATCACAAGAAGTCAATACGTTTTTGGCCTATCACTCTCTCTGTTTTTGTTTTTCTCCCCTAAACTCCCGACACCCTAATCTAGATGCTTCTTGGCTTTATATATATTAGCAAGGACGCATTTAGATCTTACATTTGGAGATTTTAGATTAGACTTTCTTAATACTTGTCTCATCAAGACCTTGGTAGAAGGTTTTTACAACAAAATATGAGCTGTGAGGGACACCTTTTATGGTCATTTCTCTATTAATGCAACCAGCCAAGTGGTTGCAGTGCATTTAATGCGAAGGGAATGGCTACCTTGTCCTTCCTTTTTCTTCTCTTTCTTATTTAGAAACAAGTCACCTTTGTCCCCCCAGGGATTGGACCATGCTTCCTTCATTCCGGCTCTTCAGCCTTCCCAAGGTTTAGTATGAACCTCAACATCTTCATCAGTAGCCTCAACCTAAACTCCTTACTAGTTAAACAAATCCTCTCCACAAAGTTCCCCTCCTCGAAGTTACTCTTGTTACCTCTGTTAACTACTTTTGATCCTCGTCCCCCCACAATAGCCCATGGACATTCTTATGAAATTATTATTATTTTTTTAATATAATTTCATGGTTGAGGGAAAGGGGATTTGAAACATGAGTCTTTGAGCATTCACATCATACAAATGATTTGTCTAACCAACTCTAAAAAACACTCACCTCCTTAATACATCTTTAATCTTTTTAAAGGTCAAAAAAATTCATAGAACTAAAATTTAAAACAAAATTACAAAGCCCAAAAAAATTCGTCCAACAACAAAAATTACCAATAACAAAGATAAAAAATAAAAAATAATAATAATAATAAAAATAAATAAAAAATTAAGTCCTGGCTCAACCCCTAGTAACAATTCTATTATTTTTTTAAAAATTATTTAGGATCGAAATATACCTATACGATGAATATCACATTGGAGGTATATATATACCTGAACAAGAACACGAATATGCAGAGGATAGATTTTGTTATATTCATATATATACCTGAACAAAACTGCTAAGATGCAAAAGCTGGTGAAGTTTGTTCTAGTCCAGCATAATAAAGTGTCCTCCCTGACACAGCCCTAAATAATAACAAAGTAAATAAATTAAAAAAATTTGAGAAAATTAGCAACTAACCAAAACTTTGTTATGCTTATATATATATATATATATATATATAACCGAAGGTCAGTATTATTTTAAAAAATAAAACTATTAAAAAAAAAAACCCTAAACACCGTAACTATTTCTAACCCAATAACTATTTCTCCCCGAAACTTAAAAAAAAAACCGTGAACTCCACCTGCTCTTCTCTGTACCTCTCTCACACACTCTCAAAACTAAAAATCTCTCTTCTCCTATGGCTATCACAATCCAGGCCATCAAGGCACGCCAGATCTTCGATAGTTGTGGCAATCCCACAGTTGAGGTTTGATTCTTAAATTCCCATGTCCCTAATCTGTGTGTTTTTGTCGATAGTGTGTTATAGACTGCTTTGTTTCGTATCGAAAATATGTGTTTATGGCCATCATGTCCCTGATCTGTGTGTTTTTGTCGATAGTGTGTTATAGACTGTTTTGTTTCATATCGAAAATCTGTGTGTCTATGACCATCATGTCCTTGATCTGTGTGTTTTTGTCGATAGTGTGTTATA
This sequence comes from Quercus variabilis, assembly GCA_030445155.1. Taxonomy (NCBI): domain Eukaryota; kingdom Viridiplantae; phylum Streptophyta; class Magnoliopsida; order Fagales; family Fagaceae; genus Quercus; species Quercus variabilis. Next base: position 64,116,327 of record CP129448.1, on the reverse strand, counting down.
GACTGTTTTGTTTCTTATCTAAAATCTGTGTTTCTATGACCATCGTACACAAGGGATTTGTTAATGATTAATTAATCAAATCTTTGTTCCTTAATCATGTAGGTCGATGTGACAAACTCAGATGGCGCTTTTTATAGAGCCTGTTCCAAGTGGTGCATCCATTGGTATGTTCCTTTATCAAATCTTCGTTTTTTTTTTTTTTTTTGGTAATTGATATTAGTCTTAGATTAGTAATACTTAATCTAAGCGGTGAAATGAACCATGGAGACGATCATTTTCATTTATGTTGTTAGATCATTTTGAAAATACATGATATAGTGAAGAAATTGAGAGAGGATTTGAACATTCAGATATGTTTTGGTGTTTTGTCTCATAGACCAAACTTTGTGTCCTTTTTTTGTTTTCCTTTAGGAATTTATGAGGCACTTGAACTAAGGGATGGAGGTTTAGACTACCTTGGAAAAGGTGTATCAAAGGTAAATTTAATTTATTGGCAAATTTGTAATTAAGCATATTCAGATCAGGGTTGGGTTTTTTGCTTTGTTGTGTAGGCAATAATATGCATCTATCCATGTAAAAGGCAGAAGATGGCTAAAGTTAAAACATTGCCAGAGGATATCCTCTTCCAAACCCTAAAACACACAAAGGCCGACGCATTAGAGGGCTTTATATACACAAATGTTCTTTGTTAACTTAAATTTGTTAAGAGTTTCATCATCTTTTTACTATTCTTTGAGCCATATTGTAAATAGAAGGTGAAACATACATGAAATCTTTTAACTTCATAACCAAACTTAATATATAGGTACCTACAAAAAACTGATTTCATGTTTTCAATTTTTAGGCACAAAGGAGCTTGCACAGGCCTTGAGAGAGAAAAAACAACTCGTGGTTATACTGAAGCTGGTGTTGCTGCAACATGATACTCTCTTTTCTTTTTAAAATTTTCTCTTTTATAGAGTTGTTTGGAAGTTTTGCAATGATTCATGGCTATTGTCCTACTATTTTAAAGTAGAGTAAAAGATCATTCTCATTGATGTCCAATTTCATTAAGTGTTGTTTCTCTTACACGTACACAAGTTGTTTGATAAAATTCCTAAGTGATTTTTTGTTGTTGTTCTAGAAGTCATAATACATGGAGAGTGGTAAGGAAGAAGATAAGTAGGGAATGTGATGCTATGTTGTTGATTTAATCAGGGTGAGATGTTTTGTTGGCCTTATTTTCTCAATGTCATATGTTTGATATTGGGATTGGTATTGATAGTGAGATTTTGATATGATTCCCTTTGAGAAGTAGGTTTGATTTTTTTAATGATATATTTCATGGTGGGTTTGTGCATCAAGATTAGAGTTTGTTACCCTTAATAACTTCAAAGGAATCAAAGCTTTTAGAAAGTTTTATTGGCATTGATGGTGAGATAGGTTTATATAGTAGAAAACAACATTTAGATAGTTTTGGTAATAGTTGATAGTATTGATTATTAGTCTGTGGACTGGTGTCACTTTGGAGCTTTAGGGGCCTTTGTTGGGCTGCTATTGTTGTGGACTAGAAGAGTAGTAAAGAAAGTTGATGGGGCTGTGGCAAATTATTCAATTTATGTAAGTTCAAATGTGTGGATGATCAATACAAGTTGGTGTTTTAGGTGCCTATGGTCTCAATTCTGAGCATGATTAGATCATACGAGTTAGACCTTGATGGAAAGGTTTAGTGACTTCTACGAAGCAACAAAGGAAGAAGATACAAAGAACACTTTAAAGTTGTCTTTCAATTTATTTGAAATATTGATTGAGTAGTTCTTTAAATTTGTGTTTCATACATTTAATGGATAATTGAGGATGTTAAAGATTTGATTCTTCATTTTAATTTAAACATAAGTTTGATTTCTATTTTTCATTACATAATTTAATGTTTCATATCAACAATTAAAGAGGAAGAGAAAAAGAATAGTTTACATTCATATACAATAGCTTTCCCGTGCATCGCACGGGTTAGCGACTAGTTTGATAATATACTGAAAGACAAATTTTGGACTAGGAAATGACTTTGTTTATTTGGCAAACGCTTTACTCACCCTAGTAGACTCAATAAGAAGAGATTCCGTACGATTGGTAAGCTAATTTTGCTATCATTTCTCCTGCAAGGAATATTTAATGATTAATCATCTAGTGGATATAATTTCTTTCATACAATGATTTCACTAAGAAAGGTGCCCCATACTCATATCATGATTTTTATTATTAAAAAAAAAAAAACTTATTTGATAAATTTCATATCATATTTACACTAGCTAGGTTTAAAAAACAAAATTTGAAAGAAATGAATGAAAAGAAAAAGGATGGGAAGAGAGTACTTTAAAAAAAAATTATGCTCTCATATATATATATTTTTTTTTGTGTGATGCAATATTTATATTTATGACTTTGTGTCCAATAAAACACTAAAATATTAAAGGGTATAATACAACCTTTCAAAGAGAAATGCAAGAAGAGCCGTAGTTATAGTTCCAATATAGCATATCCATATGTAACAAGCACATAACGACTCATGCCTTTGTTTAGAGAGACCTTGGATGTTATGTTAAATCCTGCAATGCAAACACTAGGGACTGTGCAATAAATATATCGTTTCAATTTTTCACAGAACTTCTCTTGCTTGATGTTTCCTATTCCCTCTCTCACACTCTTTCTGCTCTCCCATTTTGATCATTTCCCACCAAATTGAATTTTCATCCTCCTAATTCTATGAACCATGCACTTTAATAAGATTGGAGTCTGTAGATACTCCATGGAAATAATAAAATATTTGTATCTATATTCTCACATGGTCTCCACTTCAACCAAATTTAGAAGTGCATAATGACTAGGTTTTTTTTTTTTTTTTTCCTCTGAGAAGAAGCGTAGTGACTAGGTTTAGTGCGAGTATGTACTGCATCCATTGTGGCCGGTTATTGGACAAAATCATAAATTCTACCAATCGGTCTTACCTTTAGTGGTTATTCCACGAGGCATTGTTTAACTAACATTTTATGTCACGTATGATGTGAAAGCGCTAAATGACACTACATGGTGGACATGTTTTTTTGTTTGTTATTATTATTATTATTTTTAAGGTTAACATGTCAATATGGTGTATATATGTTTTTTTTTTTTGATGGGAATATGGTGTATATACGTTGATCTTTATAATTAACTGATAATACTAAAACACTATAGATAAATTAGATACAATAAATTTTATAACTTATTAAATTGATAAATTGTGATTAGTACAATTTTACTTTCACATTAGATAAACAGCGACATTGTGGATACTCAAATTTCTAGGGCCTTGGGGACAAGTGTCTTATGATGATGTGTGTACGAGTGAGCCTCTTTTATTTATCTTTAAATCTTAGGAATTGCAGCCAATCATGAGGTTTTTGGGTATGATTATTGGTCACGTGTTTAATTACTTTTGTTTCCTATTCACTAAAGGATTCAGTAGGGGCTCTTAAGCACTAAGAATGAAAGGATTGTTTAAACTGTAGACATAGATCCAGAACTTTGGTTACATTCAGAAAAGGTGTTAAACACTCTACAATTAACATACTTTGTTATGCTCTTGGTGGGCTTCATTATATTGCTCTCACCACCCTTATAGAGGTCTTCATTTATGGCTTTTTTGGAAGTTTAGAGAGGGAGGAGAGTAGAGGGGAGTAGAGGGGAGGGGAGTAGTGGAAAATGATTCCCCTTCACCTTGTTTGGATGTTTTTAAAATTAGTAAGGGGGAAGGAAGTAATTAGCCCTTCCCCTTGTGTAATTTTGTTAATATAATAAGGGTAAATTAGGTAATTTACTTGGTCAATAGTTTATGTACTCTACTCTCTCTCCAAATCTCTCCAATTTGAGAGAATTAAAAATGTGGGGCTAGAGGGAGTTGAAACCCCTCCAAACCCCTCCCCCTCATTTCTTAAAAAACTTCCAAATAAGGTAATTAGATTACTCTCCCTCCCTCTACTCTACTCCCCCTCCTTTTTTAAACATCCAAACAGGCCATTAATGTGTATAGAAGAAGAAAAAAAAAAAAACCTTTTGCTTAGAAATGTTGTTTGTCATTTCTCTTCTAATTTTAGGAAAATTATTAGTTACATTCCACTGTTTATGAACAGTAAATGTAAATGTAAATCAATGTTGTTGCAAACTAATTGAAAATCATTTGAAAGTTTAAAATAACTTAAATACACCGTTGGTCTTTCAAAATTTAGTACATGGGTGATTTTAGTGTTTAAAGTTTAAAGTGATCACTTTAAGTCCCTTAGAGGATGTGGCCAAACAAAAAACTGACATGTCATTGCTTTGACTTAGTGAGAGTTTGGATACGGATTATTCTCACATCCACGTCTTGCGTTTACATTTTGACGATTTTTTTTTCCTGCTATTGTGCACGCTTTTTGGGAGACAACGGCTATCGTTCATGAACAGTAGCTGTCATTTATTGACTTTTCAACCCTTTTTTATCAGTTCTGTGAGTCCCATGAACAGTGTACGGGACCTACAAATTTCACTTTTCAACAACTTTTTCATTAAAAATAGGTCCCACGGCCTATTCACACATTTAAAATTTATTTTATTACAGTGTTTTCAGTTTTCAGTTTCAACAAAAATTATTTTCAACAACAATAAGTTGTATCCAAACGGACCCTTATAGATTGAAAGTACTTTAAACTATAGAACTAAAATTGCTCATGTGCTAAAATTTAGAGATCAAGAGTGTATTTTGGTGGCTTAGTAAAGTTTGCCTTTGTTCTTTGTAAAAGTAATGTTTTTGATTTAACGTAATTAGATTTGAAACTGCCTTGATATTTGATGGGTCTACCTTACTGATTAATTCCTTGCATAATACAAAGGGATGCATCATGAAAATGTGTAGAAATGTATTGCACTTGTGGTTTCGTAGGCATCGTAAAAGATGGTAGGCTAATACAAGAGCTTATTGTGAATCTTTAGTATCAAATTGGTAAAACATTGAAAGAAAATCGTTAGGATGGCAAAATGGGCAGGTCGGGTCATTAGGTTCAGACCAAAAAAATAAATAAATAATAAACGGGTTAGAAACTGGTCAGGTTGATCAAGTTGCATGTTGGGTTGGGTTAATCCATATTTTTTATACGGATATTTTTTACAACAAATTACTTGGTATGAAATGCATTACTTTGAGTTCACCATCCATATCGAGAAAGTGTTAAGATCAACAAATTGATACATGTTTAAGAATTATAAAAGTATACAAATCCCAACATTGCTAAAAAAAAAAAAAAAAGTAAAAAAAAAAAAGAAAAAAAAGAAAAAAGAAGAGTTTAGTCTACCTTTTGAAAATATAATTTGATAAGGAATACTTTTACAAAGAATTTTTCTAACTCTCTTTGCCCTTCAAGACTTAAACACAAGAGAGTCAATCTCATACTAGAGGTTGTACTGATTTGATAAGTGGAATGATATATTTCGGTACTAATTAATATTGGTGTACCGTTATTTTTAATATTTACAAATGTGTGTGTGTGTGTGTGTTATATAATAAATATAAAAGCTTACCATAAAATATTACCTCAATTCAGAATAAATTATTCATGATTTTAGACCTTAGCACCAATTAAAAGGGGGGAAAAAAACACACAATATAAAAATAGAAAGTTTAATTGTTCATTCATACTAAGAAAAAAAAAATAGTACAAATAAGTTAATGCAAGTAAATTACCACTCTACCCTTACAAAAATTCAAAATTTACAAAGTAAAAAAAAAAAAAAAAAAACTTTTTTCTGTACTAGCTGGTAGTGCCCAAAATCGGCCAGTATTTAAACCGGTACAAAACGTTGGCGTTTCGATTCCTGTATACAGTATGGTATCGACCACCTTGCTTAAACACCCTCCAGGATTGGAGTGCTCGTCAGGTCGGAAGCCCCCTTCCATACCTTTGTTCACCTTGCTCGTCGAGTAAGAAGGCACCCGTTGAGCTAGCAAGCATACTGACGGGAGAGCAGACTTAGTCCCATGTCATTTTGTTCTTGTTTCCACTCATATCTCCATATATAGAAAGAACCTGCACATCACGTCTAAAGATCCTCCTACATATTCTTATCTTCCCAGTTTGGGAAGCAAAGCCCTAAGATCTTGGAACATAAACCTCATATCTCCCCTACAAGAAAAGATGCTACATTTATGGGATCTCAGTTAGCCTTACACCACTATATAAGTACCGAGTCTTCTCTTCTCCAAGGCATGTGAAATTTCCTAGCTCTTACACTTTTGAGTTTTTAGAGATTCTTCTAACACTGACTTAACCTTCAGAGGGTCTTTAGCCGGTACTCTACTGATGCTCTTGGTAGGTTCTTCTTTCTTTTTGTTCTTCAGGTACTTCAATTGCTACGCATGTGAACGATTAACTCACTAACAATTTTTTGCATCATCATAATTACAAAACACAAGTTTCTTTTCTACACAATATTAATATACGAAAACATAATACAAAATTACAAATGCTCTATTGGATAGCTAATTTGACAAAAATAAAAATATATAAGAAATTTACAATCTCGAAAACTAATTTCATAATCTAATGTTGACTACTTAAAATTACACTATTATCTTAGTTTTGGTAGGCAATATCACATCAATTTCATGTTTAATTACACTATTATCTTAAAGTTTTCATGTTTAATTACGTGTGTTTTTCTCTTAAAAATATATTCACCACTAGGAAGAATGAAAAATCAAAATCAAGAGATTACAAGTACAAGCTATCTTACCCCAAACCTGGTCTACCCCAAATTACCTACTTACATAGAATCCTTGCACCAAACCTCAATTGGTCTTGATTTTGTAAAGACCTCTTCCCTTTGCCCGAATCCCAGTATGTGGCTAACTCTTGGCAACTTGAAGCTTGTTATTGGATGCAAAGTTCTTCAATACATTTGAAGAGAATGAAGCACTTGGTTACAAAACCCTAAGGTGTATAAGAACATAATAGCTTCACAGTAAGTGTATAGATTCTCTATGTAAGTCTCTATGTATGATGACGGGTATAAAATAATTATTTTATATCATCTAGAAGTTTAGTGAACAAAGCCCTAGAAGTCTGAATCATCATAGGCCGAAAAACAGATTTGGAATTTCTGGATCTGTGAAGCTTGATAGATAGAGTAGTATCGAGCTTGTGTTGAGGTTCACTATTTTCAGCTATTCACACTTGTTTCTTTGTGTAGTCTTCATGTCTTCAATAATTTCATAGTCTTGTTTGTAATACATCATGATAATCTAGAATCTACTTAAAACTATCCAAATACAAGTACAATTCTTTTTGTCAAAGGATATGCCAACTATTAAAAAGTATGACCCTAACACGTCTAAGAATAAAAAAAAAGGGAAGAAAGAAATTTGTTCAAGCCAAAATTGGAAAAATCCTGATATGGAAACATTTGGCACTATTTTAGTATTTTTGCCATAACTTCTTGTACCAATGTCCGATTAACGTGATTCTTATGGCCATAGAAAGAAGACTCAAAGATATACAACTTTGTAGTTTACTACAAATTCAGGAAAAAAAATATTTGAAGGTCAAAAGTGGGCTAAAAGCTGACGGGGGATAAAATTCCAAAAATCAAGGGATTCTCATCCTAAATTTGATGGATTTTTTGTGTTTCTTTTGGAGGAGATTGAGGTTATAGGAGGGGAAAAACCCTAGAACGTTTTTTCAACTTTTGTTTTATTTTTTAGACGATTAGCAGCTTTTTTATGGATTTCTTTTGCATAATTATGTGTAACTAAATCTTTAGCTAGGGATAGAGGTGAAACCTAATAGTTTTATCATGTGTTCCTAGGATTATCTATGTGCTTACTATGGATTGATGATTGAATTTTGAGATTGATTTAATATTTGGAATTATTGCATGTTGACAAGTTTTTGAGATTTAATATGATTTTTAAGTATATCAAATGCTTAAACTCCTTGATTCATTATGATTTAAGAATATATTGAATGCTTAATCTCCCCTATAACATACCCATTGAATAATTTTCTCAGTCACTCATATTCAATCTACTTTATACATTGTTTGAGTACTTTATTATTTTATCTTCTGATTAGGCAAGTTGGCTCTCTACCCTAATTGAAAAATAATATAATAATTGTGTTTAGTTTTAGATGCACTGTGGTTGGCACTCTATTTTAATATGGAAATATACATCAATTTTTGATTGTTTACGTATTTATACATTGTTTTTTTTATGAATATCGTGTCATTGTTAAACAACACACATTCTAGGAAATATAATTTTTTATTTTGGCTATGAACTGTAAAAATTTAAGCCAAAGTATCCATAATTTATGTCAATTTTATTGATATACTTTGATTTTGAATGTTCAAAATGTGTGTAAAACACCTATGAACATTTAGACCCCCAAATTACAAATTACCAATTCAAGCTTAATATCAAACAATATATATGCGGAATATGAACATAAGCTAAAATAGAATTGATAAACCAATCTAAACCAAATAAAATCACAACCATAGCAAAAATTAAATGACAAAAATTAAGGGAAAAGAGATGCAAACACAAAAACAACACAACGATGTGTTATCGAAGAGAAAACTGAAGTCCTCGGCGTAAAACCTCTCCGCCGCCCTCCAAGCAGTCAATAATCCACTAAAGAATGAAGTTGGGATACACGAATAGCAGAAGACTCTCCAAGCCTAATCTACCTAGTGTACTTAAGCCCTCTAAGCTTCTTGCTCCAACGAGGTTATGTCAAACCTTTGTTTTCTTTAGCTTACTGGATTCCGCTATAGCTCATAGCATTAAAGAATATCAATTGGTCTCTTCCTAACTGCTTTCCAAGCACCAAATAACCTTCTCACAGATATGGGAATAGTGAGAAAAGGATTTAGGTAATGTATCTCTCAAGGATGTAACAATGGAGAGGGTGAGAGTAGAGTAATTTGGAGAAACAAAGATGACGATTATGAGGTATTTATATTGGTGTGAAAATGGAATGCGAAGAGTCAGTTTTTCCAAAACAGAGTAGACTGGCGACTTGGCCTCATGACTTGACTAAGCCGTGAGTTCAGGCCATGAGCTAACTGAATGGACAATCTGGAATTTTTTTCCTGTAGTGCTCCAACTGGCGTGACTGCTCAGCTCCTTTGCATGCTCTACACGTGTGCCACTTTTGACGACTTGCAAGCCCTAAGCAAGCTGGAAGATCCAATCACGAGCGACTTGCTGAGTGGACAAACTTGAGTTTTTCTTCACACTCTCTCACACACTACCATTACATGATTCCCACCTAAATACAAAATTTCTAAATGCTAAATTACAAGAAAATTTGGCAAGGAATAAAACTAAAAAGATGGTTGATTAAATTAAACCTTACAGCTTTCACTTTTTCCGCACTTATGAATACTTCTCATACATGTCTATATATAACTTCATTATCCCAAAAAAAGTAATAAAACTAATTATTTAAAAAAAATAGTAATAATAATCTCATGAATTATATTTGTTAATTGAGTTTTGAGTTATGCACTATAAAGCACAAAATAAACAAGTAAACCAATCATATCTTTCTTTCTTTTTTTCTCTTTTTTTTTTTTTTTTTTTTTTTTTTTTTTATATATATATATATATACACAAAAAAATATTTTTAACAAACAAATCAAGTCACTAGTTAGCCAGGTTGGGTTGGGTTCACCTGTAAAAAAAAAAAGGTTGGGTCACTTGTCAACCCTTTTTTACTTCGAGTCAAAAAATTTAGGTTCAAGTAGGGTATTTTCCTTTGAGTTTGGGTCATGTCGGCGAATCTGAGCCTGTTTTTTTATGTATAGTTACAAGTAGATACGGAAAAAGGTTAACTCCAAGTTAATTTGAGGCTATCTTGCTCCACATCAGGACAAAATTGGGAAATGCCCCATTTGGGTAAAAATAGCAACATAATGTCCTTTTCTCCAAACTATATAGGAAAATGTCCCTCTTTTGTAACTCGATTTTCTCAAAATCGAGTTAGGCCCTATAGCGGCGTTTTTTAGGAGCTTATAGTGACGTTTTTAGGACCTATAGTGGCGTTTTTTAACTCGATTTATAAGAAATCGAGTTATAGGTAAAAAAAATTAAAAAAATTGCCTATAACTCGATTTTATAGAAATCGAGTTACAAAACGTCACTATAGATCCTGAAAATGTCACTATAGGTCCTTAAAAACGCCGCTATAGGGCTCCAGAATTTTTTTTTTTATAACTCGATTTTGAGAAAATCGAGTTACAAAAGAGGGACATTTCTCTATATAATTTAGAGAAAATGACATTATGCTGCTATTTTTACCCAAATGGGGCATTTCCCAATTTTGTCCCTCCACATCATGATGTGACAATTGAAGTGATAATTTTTGTTTAGTTTTAGTTACAAGGTTTTTTTAATGATTTATGTGACTTGTTTAAATAATACAAATAAATAATCTAATAAATTTGTCATGTAATGGGTTGAAAATAATATTTTCAAATCAGTTTAGAGCCAAAATTTGCCTTGTAGATAATAGATTCAAGGAAAAAGTTAGATAAAAACTCCAATGCATCTTTTGGAGCTAAAATTTGTCCCGTAGATAATAGAGTTAAGAAAAAATTAGATAAAAACTCCGATGCATCTTTTGGTGCAGAGGTTTGTATGATATATACTAGCTAGCATTTGGGCAAAAATTCAAAATAAAGTGATTATAATATTCTTAGCCGATAAGGTACAATTCCAATACAAATTTATCTACCTCTCTATTACTTCTCTTGGTTGATTTCATTAACTTGCTCGGACAGGGTTTGCTTCGACAGTTTCTCCACCTTCTCTTTTTTCCTTCCCCCATAGCGTTGCGTAAAGTCCAAGAATTATCAAGGTAGCTCCAATAACACTGGAATTAATCAAATTGGAGAGTATAAGAATTACTAATTCTAAAGTTATACCTTTGTCATTTTTCCCCTTAGAATACTCATTTTTCACCAAAGCTAGCTCAAGAATCAATATATATATATACTTACCCTCCAATGTATAAAGCATCTCCTAAAATTAGTAGTCCCATAATGGCTACTATTAATGTGGACAATGGTTTAAACGCTGTCATGAAAACTGGTCCTTTTAGTCTAATTGCCAATGTTTGAACATATACTGTGATTCCAAAAATCACAACTCCCTGAAAAAAGAATTACTATAGAATTAGCTTTTCTCAAATCTCTGGAAATAGGAAAAGATGGGTGTGGCATTCAAAAATTTACACTATAAATTGGAGCAAGAAGGCTGATGTTCCATGACAATTTCCATGATGAAGATTTATGATCAAAAATTGCTGTCATGATAGTGGAGAGTATAGCACCCGATAAGCCCGTTAATGATGTAAGTTTTATTGGTGCTGGATACATCTTAATTGTAATTGTCTGCAATAGTCATATATGCGTATTAATTTATAATTATATGAATCCTTTCTCAAATTTAAATTGGAACATGCATTAGTTTCCAATATATGTGGTTGTAATCCTTGTTATTATAATACAAGTATGTTTAACATAGCGAACATAAGGCACAGTGGCTTCCAATGATCACTTCTATAATGAACTAGTTGTATAAAACTCAAAGGAGCAGTATCGACTGTAATGGGAGGACCAGATAGAGGGACTCTTTGTTTTAGCTTTCCTTTTAGAGCACCAAGATTTGGATGGTTATTTGTAGCCTAACCTTTTTTGGCTGTACAGAAAAACAATTTATTTTGTAAATATCAAGTCAGAATCACCTGTAGGATGTAGAAAGCTGACAATGAAACGTAAGAAGTGACAAGCATGAGGGAGCCCTTTATGGAATCCTTGTCTATTAATGCTTTAGATGGGGTCACAGGTTGATTCGAGTGCTGAGTATAGAGAGAAATCACAGCGACACCCTTGTGTAGGTTCATGAGTGCTGCACCAGAAAACGCAACAACAGTCCCAATATCTTGGCTTGAGAACCACGCTTTGAAATCTCTAATTTCTCCATCCTAATATGCCGAGCAAAACTTAGCTGCTCACGAATCAAGAATCAATAGATAATTTGGAATCTTGTAACGTTGCAGATACTATAAAGTTACATAGGCCTTACAAACTACTATAATGTGTCAACTTTTAAATGCAACAAAACAAAATATATAAAAAATTAGTTATTATGTTATTAATTTGACACGAATTATATATTAATTTATGATAAGAACAATTTATAAATTTTTTATTATAAATTAATAATAGTTTTAGAATTTTTTTATTTATAAATTGATAATAATTTTAACATTTTTTTTAATTTAGAATCACTTTCATAAAAATAAAAAATATATAAAATGTTCATAAAAAAAAATATTAAAAATGTAAATAAATAATAATCAAATGGGCATGTCAAGCATATAAATTATAAAAGGTAATTGTAGCACATCAACATTTTTAGGTTTCTTTTTTTCATTTAATTAATAATTGGATAGTTGAGGACTTTTTTTTTCTTATAATAATTAGATAGTTGAGTGCATTCTAATTAGCTCAAATTGAATAAGAGATTTGGAGTTCAATCTCCACCTATACCAAAAACCGATTGATGTCTTGGTTTGATAATAAAAAGTTATTATCAAGAGTGAACGCCATAGGTTGAAATTTTCTTTAAAAAATTAAAAAAAAAAAAAAAAATTAGATAGTTGAGGGATGTGGGATTTGGACCATGTGAGTTTTAGGGTCCGTTTGGAAACAACTTATTTAGTTTTTTTACTGAAAGTATGATAGAAAAAAATTAAAAAAGAAAAAGTCATGTGGAACCTAGGGACGCACAAACAGTGTCTGTGTTAAAAGAAAAAAAGAAAACTAAAAATTAATGCTGGTGGGTCCACAAACACTTGCAAATGATGTTTCGCTCTTGAAAAAGTAGCAAGTGGGCCCTGCAAATAATAAATGTGTCGCGTGACCAGCTTAAAATAAGCCAGATAAGCTAAAAGCTAGCTTTTTCTGCATTGCCAAACACAGCCTTAATTGGCTACAAGAATTTTAGCAACATTCTTGAGAATTTAATACAACCAATAAATTGGTGGAATACAACCAAATTGGTGAGCATAATTAAATAAGAATTTTAGTGGTATAGTAGTGATGGTGGTAATTAATAGTCATACTTAGTACACAAAATTCCACTAGTTTTGGGTGTGAAAAAGGGAAAAAAAAAAATTTGCATCTGTTGGGAAATTTAAATCCCAGTTGATAGAATTAATAAATTTTAAACCCAAGTTATTAATTAGATTTATTATGAATGAAACTTGTTAAAACAAACAAACATCAATATCATGTCAAAAACATGCAGCGAAATAAAATAACTAAGACAAAATATAATGACTTAGGAAAACCAATGAAACAAATTAGTTTCATAGTAAAAAAACCTAAGAGGAAACATTCCTGAAAAGCAATCCACTATAGTAAAGAGAAGTTTCAAATTTGGTACAAAACCTTTGTCCTTAGACTCTATAATCCCCATAGATGAACTTACAACAGAAACCTTCTATCGCTTCAGAACCTCTGACCTCTTCAATATATGAACGCCATCCTTTTTACATTGATCTTAGTATGTGACTAACCAATGATGCACTGCTCCTAGTATGTGACTAACACACCAATTTGAAGAAAATGTTACCTGCAAAGTTCTTCACTTTATCAACAATGAAGATCAAGAAGCACTTGGTTACAAAACCCTAAGGCGTAAAGATGCAGTAACTTCTTTCAGAGAGAATAAGGCATCGTCACTTTTTGCATATGTTCTCCTTGTATTCTTTTATATGATAGCCTCTAAAATAAGCCTTATATATGTCTAGGATTGTGAGAAAAGAAATCCTACACAGAAACATAAGCATGCGCCGAATATAAGATCTAGACATCTGAATTTCGTAAATCTCGATCGATCCACCAGCTGTTGAGAAGCTATCGAGAGGTGTCAAGATTGTGACAAGAAACAACTTAAGGGCTCGATAGATAGCCTAGCTATTGATAGGTGTCAAGCAGCTATCGAGGTTTAAAAAATCAGCACTTCTTCACTTGTTTCTTGGATAGATTTGCATGACTTCAATACTAGACTTGAATTCTTGTTCCTTGAAGTATTAAATACATCCTAGATCTACTCAAATACAAGTGAACTGCGTTTTGTCAAAAGATTAGCCAACTACATAAAATATTGACATATGTTCCTAACATGATCCATATATGTTCTGATAGTATCAAATGATAGCACGCTATCTATATCAAAATCCAGTAGACAAGAGATATGTGTGTAAAAATAACTACCTACTAAGACATGTCTTTCATTTGTTAGTAAGGTAGTTATTTTTTGTAGATATGTCTCTCACTTATTGAATTTTAATACCACTGACATGGTATCATTTGATACCAAATACTTTCTCGTGGAAAAGGTTATTACAGGCAACCTTATCAATATTTGTTTGGGTGGTTGTGATAGTGGCAATGGTTGTGAAAACAACATCAATAGTAACAATCATAGTGGCAATGAGAGTGGTGGTGCTCAATGTTTTCAGACCTAGACCAGACTAGGAGGTCGAATCGTGAAAACTAGAAACCAAGATAAAAAACGGTTTTTCAAGCATAAAGAACAGGATTTTTTGTTAATTCCATGAACCCTTAAAACCGAGGTTGGACCGCATGAACCGATGGCAAGAATCGTGTGGTCCAACCCCTTAGCAATTTTTTTTTTTTTAATATAAAAAACAACTTAACACAATTTTATTCTACTTAATTAAATTATCCATCTCTCGCAAGGAATAAAAAAAAATTATAATTAAAATCCTTCAAAAGTATTCAACTTTACTTCAAAAATTAATCATAAATTTTAATGTTTTCATGGTTATTGTACGGTATGCCTCCATGGAGACCATCGGGACATTGGGCCCAAACTTTGCAAATTGGCCCATGGTTGCTAACTCCCCTGTTAGAAGTTGGGTTCAAGGACCACTAGATTAGCCAGGCATGAATCAGGCAAGTAACGTACAGTCCCGTGGAGCCCAAGCACATTTGGGCCTAAAGCTCCAATGCAACAGTGTGGCCCATGGCCCCAATCTAGGCCCACATGAACTGCAGGCCCAGGTGTTATCACTTGATCCTTACTCAGTGATCTTTACCAAACAATGAAAGAGGAATAACATCCAAACATACCATCATTTGCATACCTAGCAGTGCTCAGAAGCACCACCGTCAGGCATGCTTTCTGGAGTAGGAATTTAGTTCTAAGGCCACTTTCACCATATCCCACTCCCACCTAACTATCCACTTATGATTGATAATATTGGACCTCCTATTGCACTAACCATGAAGGTGATCATAGCCTCTCCACTAATTAGGGGCTATAAATATGAGAAATGGGAGGGGAAAAGGGCATTGCTGAAATTTGTTGGAAAAAGAAAGAGAAAGGAAGAGAGAACAAAGAGAAGAGGGTAATCCAGGCAATGGAAAAGAGAAAAGTGATCTCATTGGGTCTTAGTGTCGAAAGCAAACTAGGGTAGGACATTTAAGCCCACTACACAAATAAGTTGTGGGCCTGAGGGAGGTTAGGCCCAATAGCCTCGTTTTTAGCATGCACAATTGGCGTCGTCTGTGGGAATCTCCTACAACGCTGTGATTCTACTGAGACTCAAGCCTGGAAGGATGTTTGGGAGACGTTTAGGGAGACACTAAAAGTGGCTCAGTGGGACCTTCTCGATGATCCTCCTGGCATGAAAGGAGGAAAAAGAGGCGCGAAGATAGGGACAGTGAGCTAGAGGAAGAACGGTCTGGCCTTGGAGAGGGGTCGTATCAAACACAATGAACAATATCTGGTGCTTCAGGGCACAGGCAATTCGACGAGAGAGATAAAGAGCTTGAACGGTTGTGCAGACTGGTAAGGGACCTAGAGTTGGAGGCAGGGAACAGGAACCGTAGAAGGGACATAGACAACCGAGAAAGAATACCCAGCACCGAGAAGGATTATCATGAAATGGGATCCAATAAATCTAGATCCCATCACCCCCGAGAACGTTCCCATTCACGGGAATCATGTCAGCGAAGGGAACGTTCGCATTCACGGGAATCTCGTTAACACTGAGACCGTTCACAGTCACGGGAATATGCAGACCGAGGTTTGGATTCCCCCAAAGAACAATGGACCCATAATGTGGCCATAGATGCAATGAGCCGTGCACTACGCAGAGCTGCTCGGTCCTTATTTTCAGCTGACATCGAGCGAGCCCCTGTGCCGAACAGATTCACGCACCCTCTATTCAACTCTTAGGATGGGAAAACAGACTCGGTAGAGCACGTCGTCACTATATCCAGATGATATCTCTGCATACCCACAATGACGCGCTGATGTGTAAGGTTTTTCCCTTAAGCCTTCGCCCCACCGCTTTGAGATGGTTTAACAAGTTACGGAAAGGCTCTATCCACAATTTTGCCGAGCTGATACAGGAGTTCGAAATCCAGTTTGTGACTTGTAGCTGGGTGCCACAATTGGTAGACGCGTTACTATCCATGAAAATGAGGGTAGGAGAAACCCTCCGTAGTTATGCTAGCCTGTACTGGGAGCTTTACAACGAGATCGGCGGATGGAGCGAGAAGATTACTGCAAGCACCTTTAGAATGGGACTACTCGAGGATTCCTGGCTGAGGGAATCACTAACTAAGAAGCCTCTTGAGGATATGAGGCAGCTAATGAGGCACATTGAAGAATATAAATGGCTAGAAGATGACCGGCTGCAAAGCAAAGGCAAAGCGCCAATGATGAATCGTCCTCGGCAAGGTGGCTTTCAACCAAGGACTCGGGGGGATTTAAGGATTCAAGAGCTAGATGCATCAGCAAGGGAGGTAAATGTGACATTTAAGGAGCCAATGCATAGGATTGTAAACAAGATTAAACACAAGCCATACTTTAGGTAGCCAAACAGGATGGGTGGTGACCCCTCTAGGAGGAATCAGAACTTATACTGCACTTACCATAAAGATAAAGGCCATACTATCGAGCAATGCCAAGTGTTGAGAGACCATCTCAGACAGCTAGCCAAGGCCAGGTACTTAAAGGAATTTGTGGTAGACACCGAGGACCGAGGAACAAGGCAAGGCGCTCTACAAAGGGGTAACCCTCTTCCACCCTCTCTTGGGATAATTGAAGTTATCCATGCTTCTCCGAGGAGCCTCGTTATGGCAAGAAAGAAAGGAGTGTTAACTGTAGTGCCAGTTGAAGGTAACTCGAATACGCAGCCATCCAAAAAGGGGATAAAACTCGCCTGGGAACATATCGCTTTTGGTGATAATGATTTGGAAGGAACGATCCAACCACACGACAACGCGTTAATAGTTGCCGCCTAGATAAGCGGCTTCTTGGTGAAGAGAGTGGTGATAGACTAGGGAAACGAGGTTGATGTGATGTATCCGGATCTATTCAGGGGTCTTGGGTTGAAAAACGAAGATCTTTCCAAGTATACTACACTTTTGGTCAAGTTTGATGGCAGATTGGTGGTTCCCGAGAGGCAAATTTCCCTGCCCGTGAATATGGAAGGCAAGGAGGTGGTGGTAACGTTTATAGTGGTTGCTTCGTTCTCCCTCTACACGGCGAAACTAGGAAGGTCATGGATTCACGCAATGGGGGTTGATTCGTCCACCCTGCACGTGAAAGTCAAATTTCCAACTAAGCATGGTATTATTGTGGTGCGGGGAAGCTAGCAAATGGCCAGACAATACTTAGTCGCCATAGTCAACTGGAAAAAAGGGTAAACAGGCCAGGGGGATTAGGCCGAGCAAGAGGACCTATCACAGGGGGCCCCTTTATAGCAATTACAAGATTCGCAAAAGGAGAAAGGGGTGGAGCTGCTGAAGAATTGGTGAAGGTAAGAATACTGTCAAATGTAGGTAGGTATTTTCAAGTGGGGAAAGGACTTGAGGGTCAGGATAAGGTAGAGATGTTGCTACCTTATGAAGTGCCCAGAGTAGATCCCAAGTTTATTGTTCATAGACTGAATGTAGACTCCTTGTTCCCTCCTAAGAAGCAGAGGCAGGAGGTCAGCCAAGGAGCACATTGAGGTGGTAAAGGCAGAGGTTCAAAGGCTAAAGAAAGCTGGGGCAATAAGGGAAATCTACTTCCCTGAATGGCTGGCAAATACTATGATGGTGAAGAAGAAGAGCGGCAAGTAGAGGGTGTGCATAGATTTCATATATCTAAACTGAGCATGTCCGAAAGACCCATTTCTCTTGCCGAAGATTGACCAACTGGTAGACACCACCACATACGGACACTTAAGGATGAGCTTCTTGGACGCCTTTCAGGGGTACCACCAGATTGCCCTGACCCCCGAGGATCAAGAGAAGATGGCTTTCATCTCCTCGGATGCCAACTACCATTATGTTATGATGCCTTTTGGGCTGAAGAATGCCAGAGCCACCTACTAGCGAATAATGACAAGAATGTTCCGAGATAAAATAGGACGGACAGTCAAAGTTTACATCGACGACATGGTAGTGAAAAGAAAGCAGGAGGTTCAGCACATAGAGGACCTCCGAGAAGTATTTGAGGTTCTTCGGCAACATAAGTTGCGCCTTAATGCTGAGAAATGTGCTTTTGGTGTGGGGGCTGGTAAATTTCTAGGATACCTGATCACTAGCTGGGGAATAGAGGTAAACCCAAATCAAATAAAAGCCGTGAAACGACTAAAGCCTCCGAGTAACCCGAAGGAGGTGCAAGTGTTGACAAGAATGCTAGCTGCTCTAAATAACTTTATATCCAAATTCGCCGACCGTTGTCAACCATTCTATCGGCTCTTGAAGAAGTGGAAAGGATTTCAATGGAATGAGGAATGTGAGAGGGCTTTTCGGGATTTGAAGGAGTATTTGGTGCAAGCGCCCATGATGATGGCCCTAGAGCCTAGGGAGAACCTGCTCATATACTTGTTAGTGTCCGATCATGCAGTAAGCGTCATACTTCTTAGTGACCAGGGAGTGCAGCAGCCTGTGTATTATATCAGTAAGTGTTATGCTTCACGGGTTAGATAGCTAAATGGGGGATACGACTAGGTTCTTTTGACATACGGTACAGACCACGAAGTTCAGTGAATGGGTAGGTCCTTGCCAATTTGTTGCAAAGTTTTTCCCTAAGAACGGGGAGAAGGTTTGTCATGTGGAGAGTCGCTTATGGAAGGTATTCGTGGATAGGGTATCAAATGCCTTGGGGTCCAGCACGGGGATCGTTATCATCACCCCCAAAGGAATATGATTGGAACATTCCTTCAGGCTTGGGTTTAGGGCCTCTAACAATGAGGCCGAGTACGAGGCCCTCCTCTCTAGATTGAGAGCCGTTTCGGGAATGAAAGCTCAGGATGTAGAGGTATATTCGGATTCTTGGTTGATTGTTAACCAAGTCCAAGAGAGCTTTAAAGCCCAAAACCCCAGGATGAAGGCGTACTTGCAGTTGGCCAAGCAGATTATAAGCAAGTTTGTCATAGCAAAGGTGTTTAAGGTTTGCCGGGTGCAAAACAGACATGCTGATTTCTTAGCCACGCTAGCATCGTCGATGACAGAGGAAGTTCCTCGGTTGATCAAGGTAGAGCTAATAGAAGAGCCGAGCATTGACTTGACCAATGGCGTAAGTGTTGAGGGGGTGAATGTAGTCGTGGACGTGACAGCCGAGCCTAGTTGGATAGACCCAATCATTGAATTCCTGGATGAGGATTAGGTCTCGGATGATGAGAAGGAAGTTAGTAGGGTTCGCCAAGTAGCGTCTCGATACTGGCTATCAGCAGATTGCCAACTATACCGAAGATCCTTTGGGGGGCCGTACCTTTTATCTCTACACCAGTATAAAGTGGTTAAGCTCCTAATTGAGGTTCACGACGGAATGTGCGGCAGTCACATAAGGGGGCGAATGTTGGCACATCGAGCAATGACATAGGGATTTTGGTGGCCACAAATGTAGAAGGATGCCGCCGAATATGTGCAAAAGTGTGAATAGTGTCAAAAGCATGCACCACTGATCCATTAGCCAGCGGGTCACTTGAATCCGATCAGCAGTCCTTGGCCCTTTGCGCAATGGGGGCTAGATATTCTCAACTCGTTTCCCCGAGTGACCGATAACAAAAGGTTTGTACTAGTAATCGTGGATTACTTCACCAAATGGGCCGAGGCAGAGGCTCTAACTAACATTCGGGACGTGGATGTCAAAAATTTTATATGGAGAAACATAATCACTAAATTTGGGACACCGAACTCACTGATATCTAATAATGGACTACAATTTGATAACAAGGCTTTCTGTGTATTTCGTAGTGATCTCGGCATCAAAAGCAAGTATTCCATGCCAGCCTATCCGCAAAGCAATGGTCAAGTTGAGACCACTAAGAAGGCTATCTTGAATTGGCTGAAGAAGAGATTGGAGGGCACGAAAAGAAGGTGGGCTGAGGAGCTACCTAATGTTTTATGGGCATACCAAACCACTCCTAGAAGATCCACGGGTGAGACCCCGTTTTCAATGATGTACAGGGCCGAAGCAGTGATACTAGCTGAGATAAAACTTTGTCGTGTGCGGGTTGTAGGATTCGACCCTACCCAAAATGATAAGTTGATGGCAAAACATTTGGATCGGTTAGAAGAGTATCGGGAATCGGTGACTGTACGGCTAGCAGAATATTAGTATAAACTTGCTCAACGATATAACTGAGGTATAAAGATGTGGTAGTTTAGCACTAGGATTTGGTACTGAGGAAAGTAGTAGGGAGTACGCGGGACACTAATGCTGGAAAATTGGCTCAGACTTAGGAGGGCCCTTATAGGGTAATCGCGATTGCAAGAGTAGAGGCGTATTACTTGGAAGATTTGGACAAAAGACCCCTTCGACCATGGAACGTTCAAAACTTGAAGAAGTTCTATCATTGACTGAATGTATGCCGGGATACCATTTCAATGTAATTGTATATGTGTTAGGACATATGTGTTTTCATTTTTTAAGAACATATGTCACTTATTTATGTAAATTGGCTAATCCTTTGACAAAATGCACTCTATTTGTAATTAGGTAGTTCTAAGTGTTTTTAATACTTCAAGAAACAAGGTTTCAAGGTCAAGTGTTGAAGTTATCAAGTCTGTCCAAGAAAAAGCAAGCTGAAGTGCAATTTCATTAAAGCTCGACACCTACTCGATAGCTACCTCGACACCTGCTATCTGTCGAGATTTAAAATTTTAGATTTTCTGATCTAATTTTCTTGGGATCCGTGAATATGTTTTTGGGCCTTCTTTTCTCCAAACCCTAAATATATAAAATGATTTTTTTAAGAGCCGTCAAGTGTGACACAAGTTGCAAACTCATTGAGCAATCTTTGTTCAAGCAAATTGTGATCAAAATACGAAGTTCTTGACCTAGTTCATCTTCTCTAAAGAAGTTGCTGTGTATTTGCACCATAGGGTTTTGTGACCAAGTATTTTCCTGATCTTCATCGTGTAGGATGAACTGAAGAACTTTGCAGCCAAATTTTCTTCCTTAAGTTGGTGTTCTGAAGTCGCATACTAGGATCCGCGTATTGGTTAGTCACATACTTAGGAGCCATGCATCAAAGGTAGGAACTGTTGCTACAGATTAAGTCCAATTAGGTATTGGGGTAAGGGTTCAATTGTAGGTTGGTAAGGTACTTGGGATTCCTTTACTTGTAACCGCTTGATTTGATAATAATGGAGTTTTGGGAGTAGTGACCTGAAAATCACTCGGTGGCGTTTTCGCCGCGAGGTTTTTCCCCATTCGTAAACAAATCACCATGTCATTTATTTTCTGTTGCATATTTAGTTATTTGGTGATTTGTTTATGCTTCCACACAATTGCATGATAAATTGATTAATTAATAACGGCTAATTAATTAATTATTTTAATCACAAGGGGTCATTCAGATTGTGGCCTATCAATATGCACATTTCACTGATCAGTATGACAACAACTGTCCCCGATTCGATCTTCATCACCGAGCTGGTAGAAACCTTAACCTAAAATGCCCTAAGGACAGAAACTTGTCCCTGGTTCAATCTTTATCGCCAGGCAAGTAGAAACCTTAGCCTAAAATGCCATAAGGACATAAACCTGTCCTCGGTTCGATCTTCATCACTGGGCAAGTAGAAACCTTAGCCTAAAACGCCCTAAGGGCAGAAACCTTCCCCCGGTCCGATCTTTATCGCCGGGCAGGTAGCAACCTTACTTTAAATTCCCTAAGGATCGAAGACTTTCACTAGTTCTACAGCCGAACAAGTGGAAACCCCAGCCTGGAGTGAATCAAGAATGCACTCCGGGCTTAATCTCCTTCGCTGAGTGTTCCTAATAGCATTCTAATAGAACTCCCAACAGTAAAGGCCGTCGGGGCCACGCAACTTTGCCACAGGTAAGGAATTTCTTTCACATTCAATAAATTTCCTCAAGCCCTTACCAACCACCGCATTAGGTGAAAATCACGGCTACTAGGGATAGCTAGTTGGCTTTAATAATGAGTAAGGGGCAATCAAAAAAGATCATACCAATAAAATAGTAAGTCATGGGATGCTTAGCCTCCATAGCCAAATAATAAGACATTTAAAACAAATAAAGGGTGGATAACCAAATAATAAAATATTTGTCCTTGTTACTATAACTCGGTAACCTCGGGGAAGATAAACTTAACGTTAAAGTCATGCAACAAAAGTAAATTGTCTGGTCACCATGACCCAGCGACAAAGCAACACCGAGAAGATAAAAGACAGAAAATAAAATATGTTCAATCACCACAACGCGGTGACTAGGCAATACCGAGAAAATAAAAAATGAGTGTAGAAGAAAAACTAAGGTTAAAAAGTATTAAACAACCAAGTTGGTCTGGAAAAGCTGAACTATGTCATCTGAGATTTACCCTACGACATCCTCGGTGGTTAGCCTTCGGTTTTCAGCATGGCCTGGGGCATTAAGATTGCTTGTCGCCTCCATATCAGCATTCTCTATATGAGTATCAATAGCTTCTACCAATGCCCTCATACTGGGGGTATCCTTATCATCCGCAACCTCAACTTGACTCTAGACTAGGGGAGCAACAGCAGGGCAGGGAATCTTTACCAGATTCCACAATTACGAATCCTCAGGGACCCATGGTGCTTGAAGAGCAGCTAACCATCCCTCCTCGAACCCCTGAGCCCGAGCTTGAAGAACGACAGTCTCCACAGAGTTCTTAGCATCCACAAACCCCTCGTCATACCACTTGGTCTCACAGGCCTCCAAGGCAATCTTAAGTTCAGCGACTTCTTTGTTACGAACCGAGTTCAGACTCTTAACCATCGCCAATTTCAGCTCGGCCTCCCCCAATCTCCCTTCCATTTTGGCTAGCCTTTCTTCAACTAGCTGTCGTGTAGCCTCCGAAGATTGTGCCTTCTGTTCGGCCACCTTAGCCTCATTAACCTTATCCCAAGCCGTGTTAATAGCGACTTCCTTAAGTGCCTTCTTCCGCTCAACATCTTCAGTAAGCTTGCTAGCCCTTTCATTGAGTATATGGGTAGGTTGTGCGGTCTGACATCACCAAGTCTGAGTTAGGAAAATGTACGGAGAAGAAAGAGGGGAACTTATCATACAACGAGAAAAATGAAAAGCAAAGTAGAAGCGCTTACCGCGATGGAATGCCACTGTAACTGCCATACAATGGAGTCCTCAGAGCCTTCAGACCAAAAATGCACATCCTCGGGCAATAACAACCCCCTCACCAAGCTTTCTGCCACCCTTCCCCCCTCACCTTAAGCCCACATTTTCACACTCACACTGGCTAGCAAAGGCACATCGCCAAGCATGAAAGATGGCTGCCAGTTAGGCACAGCCCGCAAAGAGAAGGTGACTTCAGTACTGTCGGGAGCTACGGGTTGGGTGCCGCTTACCGGCTCCCTAATTACAAGCCCTCTAAAGGGACAAGGAGGGGCCTTAGTGGATGCCTCACTTGTAATTCTAGCCGGGTGATCATCCAAATGCTATTTCCTTTTTTGCTAGCCAGAAGGAGGAGGAGTACAAGGAGTATGGTTCATTGGGTGAGCTTCCTGCAGCTGGGCCAAAGGCTGCGAGCCTGATAGGAATCGATCGGTAGTTAGCTTCTTTCTGGTTACCATTTCTTCTTCTTCTTCTTCAACTAATCCTTGCTCGACCTCTCGTTCCCTGGCTTCTTCTGCCTGGCCTTCGATGGGAGCGTGTGCTAGTTCCTGCAAAGCCCGGGAAACACGTTCTGCTGATTCGTCTCTAATCGGGACATGGTCTTCCACAGTTATATAATTAGGACCTTAGTCTCAGGATTCCTCGGCAGTTAGATTAGGAGGGAGAAAGTTGGTGTTCCAGACATCGATGTAAGACAATGGCGGGCTGTCAACTGTTAGGGCTTGGCTAAAGGACTGCCATGTCTTGTACATGGGGGAGCAAGCGAGTATAAGATGGGAAGCTCGAAGCTGCCCGTCCATGTGTACAAAAACTTCAAACCTAAGTGTGAAGTTCAGGTCCCTAACATGAACAACCTTAATGTCTAGGGTGAACAGTTTACCTTCTGTAAACAGAACTACAGTAAGTCAGTATGCAAACAATTAAAATGGCCGTAAGAAAAGATTACGAATAAGTTAAAGAACGGTACGAACCCACGTCGTGGCACGAAGGGGGCATGGGATTTCACTGGTAAACCAATTGCCATGCACCCAGACGAACTCCTCGGTAGAATTCCTATTGGAGTCAGGCAGGCACGAAATGAGCTGTACCTTCATATCCCTAGTCTTTAAATAATAGTTAGTACTCTTATTCCCATATAGGCTATACATGTGGTTTATGTTGTGGTGGTCTAGTTGTAAACCGAACACTTGGTTTAGTCTACTGACGTAACAAACCACCTGGTAAAAATTAGGAGGAAGTTGGTCGGGGCACAACCTATAGTATCTAAGAGTGTTAAGTAGAAGCGGGTCCACGGGAAACCTAACTCCGCCCTCTGAGATCGACATTAAGGGGAAGAAAGCAGTATTGCCCCTCTGTGGAGATCATTCACTCTCGTGGCAGTATGCCACTTCCACATCATTGGGGATACTGAACCTCTGCCTAAAGGTGGCCAAGGATGCCTTAATATTCAAAAGGTAAGCGAAACCCATCTTAAAACTCTAAATGTGAAGGAGGAAATTTGAAGAAAGAAACTGAAGTAATAGAAGGAGATAGAGAACTTACTTTGGGCTAAAGGGAAGGGAGAGGCTTTGGATTGATCAAACAGTGCATAGATGGATGCACGACAGAAAAGAAAATTCAGATGGACGAGAGTGAAAAAATGGAGAAATGATTCAAAATGGGGAATTTATAGGAGACAGAAGGGAAAGTAAATGCCACTCATTAAATGAGGCACAGGAAACTCTACAAGTCCCATCACAGCCGTCACACGCACGCTGCCTTAGTTCACAAACCGTCAAGAAATTATGATGGTAGAACCAACCGTCAGGCACAACGCGTCTTTTAAGGGTGCATTAATTGGCCTCTTAACCTCCCAATGCATGCCGATAAGTTTTACCGGATGAAAACTGTGTCCTAGGCTCCTTGATTAGTCCCCAATCGCCATTCACAAATCAAGGGGGGGCTAATGTACAGTATGCCTCCCCAGGGACCATCTGGACATTGGGCCCAAACTCTGCAAATTGGCCCATGGTTTCTAACTCCCCTATCAGAAGCTGGGCTCAAGGACCACTAAATTAGCCAAGCATGAATCAGGGGGGTAACGTATGGTCCCATGGAGCCTAAGCACATTTGGGCCTAAAGCTTTGACGCAACAGTGTGGCCCATGGCCCCAATCTAGGCCCACGTGAACTACAGACCCAAGTGTTATCACCTAATCCTTACTCGGGGATCTTTACCGAACAATGAAAGAGGAATAACGTCTGAACATACCATCATTTGCATACCTAGCAATGCCCAAAAGCACCACCGCCGACATGCTTTCAGGAGTAGGAATCAAGTTCCAAGGCCACTTTCACCATATCGCACTCCCACCTAACTATCCATTTATGATTGATAATATTGGACCTCCCATTGCACTAGCCATGGAGGTGATCATAACCTCTCCACTAATTAGGCGCTATAAATATGAGAAATGGGAGGGGAAAAGGGGGTTGCTGAAATTTGCTGGAAAAAGAGAAAGAAAGGAAGAGAGAACAAAGAGAAGAGGGTGATCCAAGTAGTGGAAAGGGAAAAGTGATTTCATTGGGTCTTAGTGCCGAGAACGACCCAGGGTAAGAAATCCAAACACGTTACACAAATAAGTTATAAGCCCGAGGGAGGTTAGGCCCAATAGCCTCGTTTCTGGCGCACATAGTTATTATTTTACTTTATTAACTTTTTTATTTAATTATTAAATATATGCTTGAAAATCATTAAATTTCCTTCACATATATAGATATATTGTCAACTTTGCTATTTTTATAAATTTAATATCTATATTTAGACTTTAATTAATTATTAAATTAATTATGATGTCATCACGGTTCGACCCCAGTTTGACCTCAATTTGATCTTAAAAATCTTGTACCTCTCCAATTTATGGTTCAATAAATGGTCCGGATTTGAAAACCTTGGTGATGCTATGGACAAACTACAATGACAATGGTATAGTGTGGTAAGTGGTAGCAGTAGCGTTGTAGAATGTAGACTTGCAATAGATGGAAGTGTGATAAAGTATGAAGATTAAAATGATAGATAATATTGGTAAATGACACATTCTCTTATAAGTTTTAATGTTTGAACTTGAGATATTCGGATGCTTCAAGATACCAAATCCATACCTCTCCATAATTTTTTGAATCATCATTATTGTTAACCCAATAAAGAAAAAAAAAATTAAAAACTAAATTATAGGGTCCATTTAGCATTATTTTTTTTTTTAAAAGAGAAAATGTGCGTTTTTATCAAAAAACGTGAAAATCCATTTGTTTGACCTTGCAATTTTGAAGAATTTGCATTTATAATAGCCAAAAGATCAAGTTCAGAATTCACAACTATAGGTAGAAAGTATTATGGACGTATCACCTTCTTTTTTTTTTTTTTTTTCCTAAAAAACACTAATTTTAAAATACAACTTAGCACTTTTTTTTGAGTTTTCAATCCCTAAATTGCCCCCCCCCCCCCCCCCCCACCCAATATATCTTAAATAACCAACATGTCAACTTCAAAACCCTCCTTCCCCTAAAATTATCTTTTTTATCTTCATTGTACCTTCCAAGGAAGTCAATTTCTTACTGTACTGGCTGGTATGGCTGGTATATATCATACTGGTCAATGCACCAGTACAAATACCCCCCTTGTTTCGAATCAGAAAAAATACAGGGAAATCCAATTGTTTCAGCTGGTTAGTGGATACTAGACCGGTACCTTTTCTCACGCCACACTAAGCTTCTATCTCTCTTTGCCTCTTCTTTATCACACTGGTGACGACGATATACCGATTGGTGGTGAGGAGAGGCGTCGGTGATTCATGCACTGGAAATCGGTTTGAAGTGAAGAAAAAATAGACTACACTGATGCTAAAGAGTTGAATCATGAGAGAGAGAGAGAGAGAGAGAGAGAGAGAGAGAGAGAGAGATCTATAACTAATGGGGAAGAAATGAAATAAAAAGTGAAGAGTGAAGACAAAATTAATTTGAAAGAGTTAAGAGGTAATGTGTGGTTGTAAAGAGATAGCGTGTGAAGCTATGATGTGTTGGAACTTGGAAATAGGAATGATAGGTTGGGAGGCAACTAGCTTCAGGCGTGCAACAGTAGAAAAAAATAAATGTGGGACGAGGGAAGAGAAAACTAGAGTAAGAAAAGTGTTGAGCTTTTTTTTTTTTTTTTTTTTTTTTTTTTTTTTTTGTTTTCTACGAATGGCAATATGGCTCTAAATGTTAGTTTGGTAGACATGATTCTTGTTGTACTGACAATAACATTAACCGTTTTCCCTCTTTTTATTTATTTATTATTATTTTTTAATTTTGTGTGTGTATATATATACATATATATATATATATATATAATAGCGATAAACTCGAAACGGTATACTAGTAATGACCAATATCCGAAATATATCGTACCGGTGACTAAATTGATACAGCCTCCGGTACGGTATTGATTTCCTTGGTGCCTTCACCAATGCTTCATTCCCTATATGTTGTGTTGTTGTTGTCGTTGCTCACTACCCCAACATTCTCTCTTACTCCGACGGCAACATGCTAAAGTGCCAATGGGTACTTAACCTATGCTTCATCCTCTTTCTTTTGTCCAAGCCTCAAATCGGTAAAATGAGAGCAACCTCACAATTTAAACTTTAAAGTGGTGAACAAATGTAGAGAAATTAGAAATCTACTACAGAGTGTATATAAAGAATTAAATCTAAAACAAGAGTATACCAAATATATAAAGGATAGATTTTGTTTAATTCATATATAATATACCTGAACAAAACTGCTAAGATAAAGGTAATTGATGGAATTAGGTTGCCCAAGGCAGATGCAAAAGCTGGTGAAGTTTGTTCTAGTCCGGCATAAAAAAGTATCCTCCCTAATACAACCCTAAATTATATATAAAAAAATAAAAAATAAAAATTAGCCACTAACCAAAACTTTGTTATATATTATTTGATAATAATAATATAAAACACAAGCTCTGGACAAGAACATGACTTTGTTTATTTGGCAAACGCTTTAATCAATTTTGCACGATTGGTAAGCTAATTTTGCTGTCATTTTTCCTGCAATGAATAAATAATAATTAATTAGCCAGAGGATATAATTTCTTTCATATTGTAATTTCACTAAGAAAGGTGCCCCATACTCATATCAAGATTTTTTTGATAAATTTAATATCATATTAATTTAGATTATGTTTAAAAATCAAATTTTGAAAAAATAAAATAAAGGGAAGAGAGTACTTTTTTTTTTTTTTTTAATTTATGCTCGCATTTTTTTGTGAAGCAATATATATGATCTTGTCCTAATTAATTTCTCATCTGAACATCGTGATGCAAATGCAATTATAAAAGGAAACAAATTGCGGAATATGTTTCTCTTTGTGTTTTTTTCATTCCTTGTTAGTCATATCAAAACAAAACACAGAAAGATAGAAAGGGTAACCTTTCAAACAGAAATGCAAGAAGAGCAGTAGCTATAGTTCCAATAGCATGTTCATATGCAACAAGCACATAACGACTCATGCCTTTGTTTAGAGAGACCTTGGATGTTATGTTGAATCCTGCAGAGCAAACATTAGCGAATATGCAATATATATATGGTTACAACTTTTCACACAACTTCTCTTGCTTGCTGTTTCCTATACCCTCTCTCGCACCCCCTTTCTCCTCTTCCATTTTGATCATTTCCCACCAAATTGAATTTGCATCCTCCCAACTCTAAGCAAAGCACCGTTATGCATTTTAATATAAAACAAAGTCTTTCTCTATTCCCAAATGGACTCCCCACTTCTCCCATATTTGAAAGTGCATGGTGACTAAATAGGGGTCCGTTTAAATACAATTTATTATTGTTGAAAATTAATTATTACTGAAAACATTATAAAAAAATAATTTTTAAATATATAAATAATATTATGAGGCTCGTATTTAATATTATTTTAGCTTGTAAACAGTAGATGAATAAAGCAGAAAGACAAGAGAAAACGCAACGTTAAAATAATTGTTATCCAAACCTTCACTAGGTTTAGTGCGAGTGCGTATGGCGGCGCAATCATCGTGGCCAGTTATTGGATAAAATCATTAATTCTACCACTCAGTCTGAGTCAAACCTTTAACAAACATTTTATGTCACGTCTGATTTGAAGCAGTATATAGCAATAGCGTACATGATGTTCTGAGAACTATCGTACATGATGTTGGTTTTTCTTTTTCTTTTTCTTTTTTCGTTTTTTGGGAAGATTAACAAGTCAATATGGTGTACATTTTAATCTTTATAATTTACTGATAATATTAAAGATACAATAAATTTCTTATATATTTTTAAAAAAGTTTATTAAAAAATAAGTTGTAATTAGTACAATATCATTTTCATAATAGAACATTAATATTTGAATTTGTAAAAAATATACATACATATATATATATATATATAATAAAGAAAAAACTGTTTTACCTACTTTAATACATTATAATAAAACTTACAATATAACACATTAAAATAATATAAAATAATTTCAAACAAACAAAGAAACCACAACAACCAGAAAAAACTACCACCAATCCTAGCCACAACAACTAGAAAAACCACCGTCAATCACTACCAAAGTAAACCCACAAAAAAAAAAAAAAAAAAAAAAAAAAAAAAATCTAAACAATCTCAGCCATATCAAACCCGAAAAAAGTTAGCAAGCCCAAATGATCTCCACCACCAGCAATCATAAAAACCACTACCAATGACTAACTAGCAAACAAACAAAAAATAAATCTAACCAATCTCAGCCATATCATCAAACCCAAAGAAAACATAGCAAACCTAGCTAATCTCTACCATAGCAACCAGAAAAAACATAGTCGATCACCATCATAGCAAACAAAAACAAAAAATTCATAGAAAACCCAGCCGATCTCAACAATGATAGCGCCATGACCCACAACTACAATACCTAACCATTGAAACCCAAGACTCAAAACCGCCACCACCACCCAAAATCCCCACAAATTGCAACCCACCACACCCACTACACCCATAACC
Source organism: Quercus variabilis (assembly GCA_030445155.1). Taxonomy (NCBI): domain Eukaryota; kingdom Viridiplantae; phylum Streptophyta; class Magnoliopsida; order Fagales; family Fagaceae; genus Quercus; species Quercus variabilis. The sequence goes on along the minus strand of CP129448.1, from coordinate 64,085,559 downwards.
ATTAACAGCACCATTGTAGATCATAGCCACCACCACCACCACTATGCGTCACCCAAAACCAAATCAAAAACCCACCTAGTAGCTAGCGCCACTAGGGACAGAACTACCTAGGGGCTGAGGGGGGCCATGACCCCCCTCAACCTTTGAAAAAAGATTCTCTAGTATATATATTAGTATAAAAATTTTACTTTTGGCTCTAAAATTAATATACTTGGCCTCCATCTCCCAAACAATTTACAAGCTGACCTATGAAACCAAAAATGAAAAAAATTATCAAATCATCCCTTGTCTAGTTGTCCTAAGAATATCAAGAAAAAAATTTACCTAAACATTTGGACAGTTTAAAAATCCGGACAACAAGGAAAATCCACAAAACAATTCACATATTCAGATAGTAAAAAAAAATCTTTGGACACAGTCTAAGTAAAAGGGAAAAAAATTTAAACAAATCATTTATAAATCCTAGCAAAACAAATCACAAAAACCCAATACTCTTTACCCAATTTTTACCTCTCATTTGAGAGCTCATTGTCCCTCTCAAATTACTCCACCTCATAGTCATAGAGACCACTCCTATGTTGCTAATCACTCAATCCACACACCAATTAGTGTTACTAGCAACTTTGATCAGTTGGTGTCTTAAACTCAACCCATGAAGAAAATTCTTTTTTTTTTAAAGAGCTGCTACTCTTTAACACAACCTGTGGAAAATTGTTATTATTATTATTATTTTTTGAATGGTAGAATTTCATTAATTTTTAATGTTTTATTAACTTTGGGACACACTAGGCATGCATGCATAAATGTAATACACATGTGAAACAACAATCTATTGTTTTGTGCCTTACCTAAACTACCCCCAAAGCATGTGTGTGATTAGTCTATTGGTAATAAATTGTGTGCCTTAGCTAAATTAATGTAGTGATGGGAAAAGTTTTATTATTTACATAGTTGAAGACTCAAAGTTACCATTCATTATCAAGTGATTGTTTAACAGATCTCTTTTTCTTTTCTCTTTTTACTACATTTTCAAACTGGAAATTTTTAAAAGGAAAAGATCTCACATCTTTATGCTATCTCAACCTTAACCAAGTAATTATAAAATAAAATAAAATAAAAAAACTCCTTAACCAAGGCACCAATAATTGTCTCACCCTTTTTTTTCACTGAATATTAGTGCATGATGTTGATTAACCATTATTTTAGATGTTTTATTAATGTAATACAAGACCTTGAAAGTATCAAGACGTGCTAATTGACTTACAGAACTCTTGATTATAAATATCTATTATTTATTTTTTTTTAAAGAAAAAATACAAAAAAAAATTAAAAAATTAATGTTAATAATGCATTGTTGTCAACCTCTAGTATTAATATTCCAACTTTCTAAAATTCTTGAACAAAGAACTTTGGCCCCTCCTAAGTTTGAATCTTGGTTCCATCCCTGAGCGCCACCAAACCCAAATTGTAAAGCCATAGTACAAAAAAGAAGGACCACCTGTATAGAGCAACAAGAGACAGAGAGAAGGCTTGGTTTGGGTAGCTATGAGTATGAGAGATTAGAGAAGAGATAGAAGTGAGACAAGGGGAAAAGATAGAATAGATAGAGGGGGATTGGGGAGGGGAGAGAGAGAGAGAGAGAGAGAGAGAGAGAGAGAGTAATTATAAAAGAATACAACTTGCTACAGTAAGGTTCAATGTTAATGCTTGGTATGTAAAATTGTAGCAAGCATGTAAAATTAAAAGAATAGAACTTGCTACAATAAGCATTAACATTGTAGTATCTATGTAAAATTTTTAACAAATACAAAACTATATAATGCTTGCTTTTTGTAGTTTGGGGGTTTTAAAAATAGTTTTTTTTTTTTTTTTTTGGAGTTTTAGAAACTCCAATGTTAGGTATGTTTGGTAACTATTGTTTCCTCTTATTTTCTATTTCCAAAAATAATTTGCTATTTTTGAACTAAAAAACTTATTTAGCAAAAGGCAATTTTCAATTTCTAATTTTCAAAAATCAATGAAAATATGCATTTAATTTAATGAATCTGTCTCATTTAATGAGTTGGCATTAAAGTTCAAATCTTAGCAAAAACATATTTTAGTATTTTCTATTTTTTTCTTCAAAAAACTTTTTTTTTTTTTAATTTTAACTGTAGAGACCGAGTTTGAGCACTTCTACAGTCGAGAGAGTGGACTCAAGCCCAGTTAGCCCAGTACAATGAATTTGTAGAGAGCGAGTTCAAGAAATAGGCCCTAGTGAGAAATGCAACGGCCAGGCATGGTTGCATGTGGATTGTATAGTAGGTACGTGAGTTAAAACGCATAGTGGTGCCCCTCCACCTTTCTCTTAAGAGCTTGCCACCCTTATTCCTTTCTCCCTGATTAGTTACAAGAGTTTCTGGGAAAATACAGGTCGCTATAGTATTCTTTCTTTCAGATTTTTTCCTCCTTTTTCCGAAGGGATTGTTTACATTATATATCCTCCTCTCAATTGATCTTAGCCCTTCATTTGTTAATCAGCCAAGCCGTTACTTGAGTGCTTGTCCCATCAGTCGCCTTTTCATTCTTCCTGTGGGTTGCAGCAACCAAGGCAGCGCTGTTCAGGGGTCATTTTCTCATTAATGCGGCCAGAACGTTAGTTGTGGGCATTTAATGTAGAAATGACAGTTCATCCTAGACTTGCTCCTCCACCATGCTTTCATGACTGACACGTTGTACTTGCTCTTTCTCTTTGGATGCTCAGGAAGGCCACTCTTGGTGGCTCATTACCTCCCCTTTCAATGGTCTTGGCTGGCCGAGGACAACATCATCCTCGGCGATGTTTCCTGGCAGATTGGGCCATCTGTGTTCCTTCTCAGGCGTTTCTTGGTCCTCGGCATGGGCCTTGGGCCGGATATAAGATGGGCTAGGGTTGCCAAATTATCAGCCCCCACATTAACTAACCAAGCATGTTTTTTAATTCAAAAATACAAGAAATTTTTTTTTCTTTATATTCCCAAAAACAAGTTTTTGAAAAAAAAAAAAAAACTGTTACCAAACATAACCTTAATGCCCTTAGATCACCATTGACATTGTCAACACTCAAATTTCTAGAGCCTTGATGACACATCTCTTATGATGATGTTTACATGAGTGAGAGTCTTCTATTTATCTTTACATTTTAAGAATCGCCATCAATCATAAGGTTTTTGGGTGTGATTATTGGTCATAAGGAATGTTTTAAACTATAGACATAGACTTAAAATTTTGTTTACGTATAGTGAAAATGTAGTACTCTTAGGTTTCAAAAGTTTAGAACAATTGGCAAATTGTGAACACAAACTTGTCTAGGTATAGATATTAGAGTCTATAAAGTTTATCAAACAATGCTCAAGGTACTTCAAGTCAAAATACAATAACATTCAAGCTACAAAAGAGGAGAGTTCAAATTCTGTGAAACCCGACCAATCAAAAATTAGATTCGACTGATCAAAAATTGTAGAAAATCAAATTCTGCAGATTTTAATTTCTACCTAACAGCCCATTGGCCCAGTAAGTGATTAGAGTTTCAGATATATTTCACATAGTATATAAAGGAAACCCTAACGCATGTTTTGGACAAACTTTATAGTTGCTCTTGTGACATCTAAAAGGTATTGTGCCTTCCTCTATCAAAGTCATTACCAGAAATCATTCTCATACCATTAGAACCAATAGATTTGAACTTGCTGCTATAAGATCAACAACTGCTAATGATCCAAACCTTCAAGGGTGATCTTGGAGTCATAAATTGGAGAGTTTGTGTTGCTAAACCTTTGAGTGAGATCTCAAAGTCACAAGCATGGGTGCTTGTGTTGTAGTAAGTCCAAGAAGAGAAGGAGTCCATGGATTTGAGGCTTGCACGTGATCATGTTAGTAAGTTATTACTGGAGGTAACAATAGATTTAGGGTTAAATCTAATTGTCAAACTTCAATTTTTTATAGTAGATTTGCTTTATCTTAAGGATTGCTAGGTTAAATCCTCTCCAGGTTTTTACCTTGAAATGGTTCGTTTCATTGGTTTTCCTATGGTGTTATTTACTTTTCCGCTACTATGCATGATATGATTTGTTATTGTTTAACCTAAATCTAACTAATTAACCTAAATAATCACTTGGTTGATATATTAGGTTAAACAATCTGGTTTAAGGGTATAAACAAAACAAACAAGTACATCATCCCACAACACATATCCTAAGATATTGCATTATTTTGATACAATCTTAATTACAAACTACTTTTAAACATATCTTGGATACATAGCATTTTTTTTTTTTTTTGGAAAAAGCTTTGCTTAAAAATAATATTTTGAAATTAAGTAGACATGCTTGACCAATTTGCATTTGAATTGAAATACATAAGCTAACATTTCTACTTTAAACGTATTAGCAATCTTAATTGCAATTTTATCTCACTTTTTTTTTTTTTTGGTCATGCAAAGACAAGAAGAACTCAAATATTTAAATTAGAGAAGGGCTATTTGTTGGCTTGATTTGGAGTCTATAAGTTCAAGTAATATTAATTATGGACAAGATGCACTTTTTAAGAATTTTTTTAAATACTTCTTTTATTTTTTTTTTTTAAAATGTTTGTGGATTATTGGAGGAAAACCCATTTTTAAGATTCATTTTTATGAATATTTAGTAGATAATTTTCTTAAATATGAAAATCTCATGCGATTTTGGAGAGCCATTTTCAAATAATACAAATTCTCATGAGTTTATTTTTGGAAAAATTATTTTCCAATGAGAAATTAAAATTCTATATAGTATTATTATAAAAAAGAGAAAAATTCCAAGTACTTTGGAAAACATTGTCCAAAATGGGAAAATTGCATGTGTTTTAGAAGAGCATTCTCAAAGAGTATACCAAATACATTTGGAAAAAAACATTTTCAAAAGAAAATCCCATATTTTTTCCAAAACAATATTAAATGAAATTCCAATGATTTCTTGAAAAATTCCTTGGTACCTATGGTCATTTAACTAATGAAAACAATATTTTTAACTAGTAATGTAATCTGTTAGTCACATAGGCATTTTGGTTGTAGGTTGTTATGGTTTGGTGGTGCTGGATTTGTGGGTTTTGCTGCGATGTTGGCTATGTGAGTTTGATGTTGGCTATATGAATTTCACGTTGGCTGTGTGGGTCGGAATGTGACTGTGTGAATTTGATGTTGGCTATATGGGTTGAAATGTGACTGTGTGGATCAGAATGTGGTTGTTTGGGTTTGATGGAGTGAGAGGAAGAGTAGAAAAGAGGGAAGATAGAGATGGGAGAGAAAAGAGAGAATTGATTTGTCGAAATGAGACTATGTGGATCAGAATGTGGCTGTGTGAGTTTGGTGTTAGCTATGTGGGTCGGAATTTGGCTGTGTGGGTTTGATGGCGTGAGAGGAAGAGTAGAAAAGAGGGAAGATAGAGATGGGAGAGAAAAGAGAGAATTGATTTGTTTATATCATTTGTTGATATAGTTTATATTATTTTAATAAGTTGTATGTAAAAATAGAAACTGGGATATTAGGTGAGTTGTAAAATGGGATAATAAAATAGATAAAGTAGATTTTTGGAATGTAAAATACAAATTTTTTGCTTCATCACATGCTAGTGCTCTAATATATATATATATATATATATGCTAAGGTGTGGGCTTGAATAGTTATGCCCTCAACTTTTTTCTTTTTTCTTTTTCCGTTCTCTTTGTCTCTCTCTATTCGCCTCTTCCTCCCTATTCTTATTTAACCCTAAATATTCATATTTTATCAATTTGGTATCAAAGTGATCCAACCTAAACGCAACTCTAACAGACTTGATTTAGGTTTTCAATTTTGTTTCGTTTTGCTTTATGGTTGATTTACACCAGGTGAAATACTAAAGATTTTTTTTCTTTGATATCTTTCACTTATCTTCAATCAATTATCATTATTATTTTGACAAATGAGTTAAAAAAAAATTTCCATTTAATTTTTTTCTAGAATTATTAGAAAAGCTAATAAGTATTCATTATAATTATGAATGACCAATTAATTTGCCTAAGTATATACAACTTATCACTAATTATTTCCTTAAAAAAATATTATCACTAATTAAATGTACTTCATAAATAAATATAAGAGAAAAATGAAGGTTCATAATGTAATGTTATATGACTAACTAATAACATTTGTACATTTTTAAACCCCTTAAAACACAACCAGATTAACCTAGTTAAATAGCCAAGTTATTACTTAGCCCAAATTTCACAAATCTAGGTTAACACAATCATAAAATCATATCAAGCATAGCAGCGGAAAAATAAATAACACAAAGATAGATAACCCAAGAGAACCAAACTGGAAAAAAACTTAGGGAGGATTTAACCTAATTATCCTCAAAGTAAACCTGAATCCACTATGAAAGAATTGAATTTTATAATAGTGACTTAGACCACTAACATTCTATTGCTACCCACCAGTAGAAAACTTACTGACACGACCACGTGCAAGCTTCGAGATCACGGACTCCTTCTTTCTTGGATTCTCCAGCAAGTGCAAACACTCCCGCTTGTATACCTTTAAGTTCTCATGGCAGCAACTGAGTGATCATCAAGTTCTTGAACGAATCTCCTTCTTGATAATCCTAAGCTTGTGTAAAGGAAAGCTCCTCACAGATCTCACAAGAGATTTTCACAAACCGCAATATGAGCAACATCTAAAATGCGGCTAGGGTTTTCCTTATATACCTAGGGCAAAAACATAAAACCCTAAACATTTTAATGAGATAGGGCTGAGTTAGAATTCTGCAAAAAAATACATTCTGCTCGATTTTCGATTGATCGAGCTTAAGTTTCGATCAATCGAGCCAGGACAAAATGCATAGTAAATTCTACATCAACTCGATTCCAACTTTACATAAAAAACACAGTTTTGAGCAAGTCTAAACAAGACTAAACAACCTAATTTAATCATGGTTTGCCAACAATACACATTAGACTTCTAATACATAAGTTCCTAAGTACTTAGAACCTAACAAACTCCTTATTTAGCAATCCGTGACGAAACATAAACTAAAAGATCAAAGTTTACAAAGAAAAGCCCTTTACAAAAAAAATGCTCATTACACCAAATTCAATCCTAACTACTATCCATCAACTGCAAGTCTAAATAGCAGCTCCATTGAATTGACCTGTATATTTCTTAAAACATTAAACAAAATGCATAAATGCATGTGTGGAAAAAATACAAGTAAACAAAATAAATTCTTGATTTCACACAACACAAAATAAAGATATATATCAATGAATAACTCATAAATATAAATCAATAAGCAGTGAAACAAGAAATATGTTGAACGGTTTCAGACTCCTTAAAACACAACCATATTGGTTAGCCTAGATTAATTAGCCAAGTTGTTACTTAGTCAAATTATGCAATTTTAGGTTAAAGCAATCAAATAATCATATCAAGATATAAAGCAGCGGAAAATAAATGAACACAAGATATGATGACCCAGGAAATCACACGGTAAAAACCTGGGGAGAATTTGACCTAGCTATCCTCAAGGTAAACCTGAATCCACTATGCGAAAGAATCAAAGTTCATACAGAAGGACTACAAGCTCTCCACTTGACTTCCTAATGCTACCCACCAGTAGAACTTACTGACACGACCACGTACAAGCTCCAAATCCACGGACTCCTTCTTTCTTGGATTCTCCAATCAGCTACAAGCACCCCCGCTTGATATTCTTTAAACTTCAACGGTAGCAACCAAGTTGATCATCAAGATGTTGATACTATCTCCAACTTAAAAACCCTAAACTTTGTGTAAAGGAAAGTTCCTCTAAATCTCACAAGAGATTTACACAAAACAGCAATGTATGAGCAACAATACAGTTGGAGCAACCTTTCAAAACGTGGCTAGGGTCTAGTTTATATACCTAGGGTAAAAACATAAAACCCTAAACGTTTAATGAAGTAGGGCTGAGTTTTGATCGATTGAGTCTATTCTTCGATCGATCGAGCCAAGCCAAAAGTCCCAAGTACTTCTGCAACCACTCGATTCCAACTTTACAATAATAAACCAACTTTAAGCAAGCCTTAACAAGACTAAATACATTGTTTTGATCATGGTTTGTCAACATTACAAATTAGAGTTCTAAATACATAAAATCCTAAAACCTTAGAACCAAACGAACTCCCCCTTTGGCAATCCGTGACAAAATCCTAATTAAAAGCTCAAAGTTTTACAAATAAAAAGCCCTTTACAAAGAAATGCTCATAAACTTCAAATTTAGCCTAACTACTATCTATCGGTTGCAAGTGTAGACAACAGCTTAGTTGAATCAACCTGTATATTCCTGAAATACTCAACAAACGCATAAACGCATGTGTGACAGAAAAGAGTAAAACAACAAGTATAACATTCTTGTTAGATTCACACAACATAAAATAAAGACATATATGAATGATCAACTCATAAATATAAATCAATAAGCAGTGAATCACAAATCAACAAGAATCAATAAAAAAAACATGTATATCAATCAATGTTACTCCCCCTAACATGAATATCTCCAAAAATGATATACAAAGAGAAGCATCTAGATACAATCTAAAAACTTCACAAGTAACAACAACAAAAAATCTCCCCCTAACAAAAAAAACTCCTCAAAACTTCTCTACAAGACAAAACTCCACTCCCCCTTTTTGTGACGGAATGCCAAAGAGCAATCATGAGTCGCCATCAAAAGGTGGTGTAGAGGGTAAATAAAGACGCGCTAAATCGGCTCGGAGAGCACGAATCTCATTGAGTAAGTCCACCAAAATGTGACCATGAGCCGCCTGAACGGTCATGACAGTCTCCAGAGTACGACGAACATCAAAGTCAGTCGAAGGAGGTGGAGGAACATCAGCAGCAGCAACATCATCACCAACTGGATCAGGAATATCCTCACCAGCAATACTTGTAGAAGAAGAAGGAGGAGGTGCGCTACTAGACGGCTCAGACCTAGGGTGTTTAGAACCAGCTCGAAGATGAGCGGCCCTCTGTCTAAGAAAGGACGCACCTATGGGAGCTATTACATGAACGGGCTCAGAAGAAGGGAAGTCACTAAGGTCAAGATAGAGCAAAATCCTATGAATAAAAATAGGATGAACAAGGGTATGAGAAGTAGATGAACTCCTATAAACATCATTCAAAGAACGAAGAAAGAGATGGAGAAAACTAATAGGAGCATCAGTAACCAAAGCGTACAAAAATACACACCTCTTAAGAGAAATGGTGTGAACATGAGAAATGAGCCAGATGAAATGACACGCTATCCTAAAGAACAGATAGTGCAACCCGGAGAGCTCAACAAAAGTGATCCTAGGATCAGAACCCCACTGGACAGAAGTCCCAGTGATGAAAGATAAAACATCGCTCAACTCAGGAGACTCGTCATATGGATAGATAGGATCCCTAACCAACGGTACCCCTAGAGCATCAGCCACTACCTGAGGAGTAATGGTGTACTCTACGCCTCGTATCCAACTCTTTACTAAAGTGTTGGAATCATAGACGCGGATAGAGATGTTCAAAAAGAACTCTCTAATCAAGGCAGAAGGTGGAGGAGGTTCAAAAATGTCCAATAAGGGTAACCAGCCCCGATGCTCAAAGTTTGCCCTAATGGCAGGATCAAGCTCATCTAACAAAACAGAACGCTCAGCCCAAATCTTCCTTTTAAGGTTAAGTTTCTCAAAAAGCTCTTAGTTTTTCTTACTCAGAAACCTCTCACGGTCAAAGGAAGGAGGGGATGGAGAGGAAGAGGGAACAGACCTATGGGCTCTAGTCTTTCTAGGCATGATGCTAAGGAAAGGACAAAGACAAAGAAAAACCAAAAGAACACAAGAAAACAAAACCAAGGACAAACTGTAAGTTAGCACAGAAAACAATAGAACGAAAAATCTATATGATGCATGAACAGATATAATGCCATGATGCATGTACTAATGCAGTGAGCAATAAATTTCAATTGAGATTAAATTGACAAAATTGGCTTGAGCAGGGAATTTCTTATCAAAAACCCCAAAAATTGAAAACCACTTGATGAAATTTTTAAACAAATTGATGAATTGAGCATTACAAAATACAGCACATAGATTATAATGCTTAATTTCATCAATACAACAAGCCAATTTCATCAAATTCTACCCAATTTAACAAAATCCCCAAATCGGATCAAGAACAAACCCTAGAATTTTTAATTTTTCACCAATCTCAAAATTGATCAAATTAACAAGCAAGAATCATGTTTATGATGTGTCCCCACAAAAACCCAATGATCAATTGCACAAAATAGGGCTTGAATCAATAGAAAATCCCAAAACTGCTAAGTCCAAAAATCTCCCTTAAATGCATGAATTTATGCATGAAAACATGAAAATAAACTCAAAAGGAAGGGCAAAAGAGTCTTACCGGCTTAAGGAGAGAGAGATTTTGCAAAAACTTCGGAGAAAAACGACAAAAATTTGAGCTTTTTGACTTGCCTCGTCAGAGAGAGAAAGAAATAGTTTGAAAAGGTGTTTGAAAAAGTCAGATTTGATCTTTTAAAAAAGCTTCTCCACGATTTTCGATCGATCAAAAATTACATTCGATTGATTGAATGAACCAGACATTTTAAAACAAACTAGAGTACTTTTTCGATCAATCGAAAAACAGACTGGATCGATCAAAATGGGCAGAGGCTCACTAAATTTTGAGAAAAAATCCAGTTTTGAAAGACACAAACCTAATTTTGAAAAACAACTCCTCAAAGCATTAAACAAGGAAAGCAAAATGCATGAGTATGAGATGGAATGCTTTTTCAAAAACCCAAATTTTTTTAACCCAAATTATGTCAAAAACAAGTTTCAATCATTCTCCCATTGAATTTTCTCAAGCAACAAAAATGTTGTGCACAAATCTCAAGATATTTTCAAATTTAGTTGGTCAGACCAAAAACACACACACACTAGCATGTACAGTGTTTAACAAAGAGTAACTTGTGTAGTGTGTGATACTAGCAAAAACTTGAGATACATGTGAGGTGATATGTGAATAGCAATCAAACACAAAGTCTACACAATTCATCACATAGAATTTAAAAGAGACTATCACCTAAAGAGTTACATCCTATAACTCCCACATCTCCTAGAACAAAAGCTTGCAATCATGTAAGTTTCTTGCATTTTTGCCTCTTATTTGTATGAAATGGCATTTAGCCTAATAGTACACACCAGTTTGAATTAAGTGAATTGGCATCAAGCCTAATAGTATACACCAGTTTTAATTAAGTGAATTAAGTGAATTGCCTCTTTTTGTGCATGTGTTACACTTTCTCGAGCATATAATCTTATGATATGCACTAAGGTGTTCATGATTGGCTAGTGAACAGTAGTGAGATGGTTATTTTTGCCTTTCTCAAAAGAGTCAAGTCCGACAGTCAAATAACATATGACTTCATGATTAAGACAGAGTGATTAAGAACCATACACATCTTTCCCATACAACATGCACTACAAAGTTTCAACTAGTTAAGTGCAATGAATAAGCTTATCAAAGTTAAACAAGGTACACAAGACATGATATGTGTAAAAAGATAGACCAACCTTATTTTTCAAAAATCAAGAAAAATAGTGTCAAACATAATTTTTGCTTTCTCCTTTTCCTTTTTTTTTTTTTCTTTTTTTTTTTTTTAATTTAAGAGAAAACAAATAAATCCTAGAATGAAATGTATGAATGTAATGCAATGCAAATCCTAGAACAAAACAAAAGAAAACATAAAAAACCAAAGAATAATGGTCACAAAGGAATGAGCAATGAAGCACAAGGACCATGTCAGAAGGACTCAATTAGGTCAAGTCTTTTGCATCCAAAACTTTTTAGATGCATCATGAGCATTGGAGTTCTTATTCACATTCGAGTGATTTCCAACTCTAGGATTGGAATAAAGGTTCAAAGCCTTCACAAATTCACCAATAAGTGTCATAGGATCTTGTGCTTGAGACACAGACACTTTTGGTTTGTTTGTTCTCTTAGCAGCTTGAAGCTTGTAACAGTTAGGACGAATGTGTCCAGACTTACCACAGAAATGACACACCCAAGCAGGTTTACCATGCATCTTGTCCTTAGAAAGGTTAGGTTTAGTTTCTCTCAGATCAACCTTGTTCTTCTTAGGAGGAGAAGCTTCTACGGGTTTGACTACCTCACTCACAGGTGGTTTGACAGTTTCACTCACAACCTCACTCATGGAAGGTTTAGAAGAAGAAGAAGAAAGAACAAAATTTGTGGAATGCGGTGCAGAGTCAAAGATGCTTTCAACATAACATAACCCAGATTTATTAGAAGAATACTTTTGAACATTTAGCATGTGATCAAGTTTAGAACTAGCAGATCTAGCAACAGATAAATCATGTTCCAAAGTTTTAACTTTATCAAGCAAAAGCATGTTCTCAGATTTAACATTGTTCAAAAGATCATTAGCATCAAACAGTTTAACAAGCAAAATTTCTTTTCAAGTTCAAGAGAATCAATTTTCTTCAGGCCAAGTTCTACATTCATAGCATTCTTAGCAGCAATTTTGCAGAGTTTATTGTAGGCCTCTTGAAGATCTGCATCTTCAGAGAGTTCCCCATCAGAAGGGTTCTCTTCAACAAATATGCTTTCATTAACTACAGCAATAGCAGTGAAAGCAATGAAGTTTCCATCCTCATCACATCCGGACTCATCATCGGAAACCTCATTATCGCTAAGGGTCACAGCCATAGTTTTACCCTTAGTCTTTAAGAATGTAGGACATTCAGATTTCACATGACCATACCCTTGACAACCAAAATACTGAGGACCCAAAGAATTATTTGAAGATTGACCAACTTTTTCTTTTGGTTTTTCAAGGTTATTAACCTTAGTGGGATCATTCTTCCTAAAATTTCTAGGTTCAGCAATGTAAGTACCTCTTGCCTTTCTGTTGGTATTTCTAAGAAAGTTTTTGAAATTTTTAGCAAGATAGGCAATCTCTATAGTAGAGAGCTCATCATCAAATCCACCACCATCAACATCATCAACAGACTTAAGAGCCATTGATTTGGATTTGTTCACTTTAGGTAGGTCAGACTCATAGGACTGAAGAGATCCTACAAGTTCATCAACAGGGATGGAGTCCACATCCTTGCTTTCAGTGATGGCAGTCACTTTGGGTCTAAAGTCTTCAGTTAAGGATCTAAGTATCTTCCTAACAATTTTAGGTTGATCATAGACTTCACCCAAATTAAAAGCAGAATTGACAATATCATTTAATTTAGCATAGAATTCACCAAAAGATTCATCATCAGACATTCTAATGCTTTCAAATCTAGAAGTCAATTGTTGCAATTTATTGATTTTAACTGCCTTTGTGCCTTCATGCACAGTTTGGAGGATTTTCCAAACAATATGAACAACCTCAATATTAGAGATCCTCTTAAATTCCTCCATGGAAACAGCGTTGAAGATGGCATTCATAGCTTTGCTATTAAAGCTAGCTGCTTCTTTTTCAGAAGTTTGCCACTCACTCATAGGAGTAGTGGGCTTTTCCCATTTGTACTCAACGGAATTCCAGACTCTCTCATCAATGGATTTCAGGAATGCTTTCATCCTTACTTTCCAATAAGCATAGTTGTTCCCATCAAAGTGAGGAGGAACAAACAAAGAGTGTCCATGCTCCATGACAACAGGGGTCAAGGATCAGCTCAGAGATCAAGAAATCTCCAACAAAAGAGCAACCTGCTCTGATACCATTTGAACGGTTTTAGACCCCTTAAAACACAACCAGATTGATTAGCCTAGATTAATTAGCCAAGTTGTTACTTAGTCAAATTATGCAATTCTAGGTTAAAGCAATCAAATAATCATATCAAGATATAAAGCAATGGAAAATAAATGAACACAAGATATGATGACCAAGGAAACCACACTGTAAAAACCTAGGGAGGATTTGACCTAGCTATCCTCAAGGTAAACCTGAATCCACTATGCGAAAGAATCAAAGTTTATATAGAAGGACTACAAGCTCCCCGCTTGACTTCCTAATGCTACCCACCAGTAGAACTTACTGACACGACCACGTGCAAGCTCCAAATCCACGGACTCCTTCTTTCTTGGATTCTCCAATCAGCTACAGGCACCCCCGCTTGATATTCTTTAAGCTTCAATGGTAGCAACCAAGTTGATCATCAGGATGTTGATATTATCTCCAACTTGAAAACCCTAAGCTTTGTGTAAAGGAAAGCTCCTCTAGATCTCACAAGAGATTTACACAAAACAGCAATGTATGAGCAACAATACAACTGGAGCAACCTTCAAAAACGTGGATAGGGTTTAGTTTATATACCTAGGGTAAAAACATAAAACCCTAAACGTTTAATGAAGTAGGGCTGAGTTAGAAATTCTACAGAAAAATCAACCAGTGCGATTTTCAATCGATCGAGTCTATTCTTCGATCGATCGAGCCAGGCCGAAAGTCCCAAATACTTCTGCAGCCACTCAATTCCAACTTTACAATAATAAACCAACTTTGAGCAAGCCTTAACAAGACTAAATACATTGTTTTGATCATGATTTGCCAACATTACAAATTAGAGTTCTAAATACATAAAATCCTAAGACCTTAGAAACTAACATATGTAAAACAATAAAAGTATCTCCCCTTAACATGAATAGCCCCACAAAATACATCAAGAGCCAAAAATGTAAATACAAAGTGCAGCTCCTAGATACAATTTAATCACCATAGGCTCCAAAACAATCAAAACTCCCCCTATCAAAAAAAAAAAAAAAAAACCCTCTACAAGCCACATAAAGCTACTCCCCCTTTTTGTTACGGAATGCCAAAGGGCAATCAAACTCCATCATCAAAAGGAGGTGGTGAAGGAGATTGTCTAAAAAGCATCAACTCTACACGCAAAGCATGAACCTCATCGAGCAAGTCCACCAAAATCTATCCATGAGCTGCTTGAACGGTCTAGACATGATCCAACGTATGACGAATGTCTGAATCATCCGAAGTAGTTAGTGGAGGAACATCAGTATTAGCAGCAACAGCAGCACTAGATGCCTTAGCCTGTGCATCACCTGTAGAAGTGGGAGGAGGGGGAACAACACTAGAAGCCTTAACTCTAGCTCTCAAATGAGTAGCCCTTTGCCGAAGGAAAGTGGCACTTATGGAACCAATAATGTGAACGGGCTCAGACGCGGGGAAACCATCTAAACCTAAATGTAACAAAATCCTATGAATGAAAATAGGGTAAACAAGAGCGTGACCAACAGTGCTACTCTTATGAACTTCGTTCAAAGAACAAAGAAACTGATGCCGAAAAGAAATAGAAGCACCAGAAAAAAGTGTATACAAAAACACACATCTCTTAATAGGGATGGTGGAGATGAGAAATAGGCCACAAGGAATGACACACTATCCTGAGGAAAAGATAGGTAGTCTCAGTAAGCTTAGCGGATGTAATCCGAGAATTAGAACTCCACTGGATAGAAAACCTAATGATGGATGACATGACGTCATCAAGGGGTGGAGACTCCTCATAAGGATAGACGGGTTGCCTAACGACCAGAACCCCAAAAGCCTCAGCCACTACCCTAAGGGTAATGGTGAACTCAACACCTCATATCCAACTCTTAAAAAGGGTGTTGGAATCATAGATGTGGTAAGAGAGGTTCGAGTAGAACTCTCTAATCAAGGCAGTTGGGGGTGGATGATCTACCTCTAACAGAGTCAACCAGCCTCTACTCTCAAAGTTTGCCCTAATGGCAGGATCAAGCTCATCTAACACAATAGATCGCTCAGCCTAAATCTCTCTTTTACTGTTCAGCTTGTCATATGTCTCTTTGCTTTTGTCATTCCTAAACAACTCACTCCTAGAGGGAGACTCAGAAGCAGTGGAGGGAGTCCTATGGGCTCTAGTCTTCCTAGGCATGGTGCTAAGATAAGGACAAAGAAACAAAGTAGAACCAAAAAGAAGAAAAAGAAAAATCAAAGGCAGACTACAAGTTAGCATAAAAAAATAAAAAATTAAAAAAAAAATAAAAAAAAAGAAACAAAACTCTATATGATGCATGAATAGTCAAATGTCATGATGCATGCTCTAATACAGTGAAACTAAGTTCAATTTAAGTTCAAATTCACAAAATTGGCTTGAGCATAGAGATTCTAACAAAAACCCAAAAATTTGAAAAACCACTTGTTTGTTTTTATAGAAAATTGACCAATGGATCGTCACACAAGTTAAAAGACAAATTATAATGATCAGTTACATCAAATCAACAAGCCAATTTCATCAATTAAACCCAATTTGAACAAACTCCCTAATTCGGGTAAATACATGCCCTTGAAATTTAATTTCTCACAAAACAACAAATTGATCAAATTAAGCATCAAAGATCATGTTTATAACATCATAGAAACAAAACCCAATGATCAATTTTAGAAAAGAATGCTTGATTCATCAAAATCCCAATTTTGAATAGGTCCAAAATTCCCAACAAGATGCATGAATTTATGAATGAAATTGTGAAAATAAATGCAAAAGGAAGGGTTGAATGGACTTACCGGCTTAGAGAGAGGAAAACTTTGCAAAAAATTGGGAGGAAAACGACAAAAACTTGATGTGGAGCCTAGTTCGAATCGGAGAGAGAGAAAATAATGTGAAAATTTTTTGAAAAGGTTGGAGGAACAAGTCAAAATCAGTTTTTTAAAAAACCTTATTCACGATTTTTGATTGATCGAAATTTTAGGTTTGATCGATCGAAACAGACAGAAGGTCACTTCAATTTTTAACTGTAATTTCGATTGATCGAAAAATAGCCTCGATTGATCAAAATTTTAGAAAAAAATACATTTTTGAAAAACTTAGCAAAGTTTAAATATAAACTCCTCAAAGCATTGAATTTTATGAGTAAAGTGCATGAATATGAGATGAAATATTTTTCAAAAACACATGTTTTAAACCCAATTTTCCCAAAATTAAGATTTTCAAATACTTTCCCTTTAAATTCTTAAGCAATAAATCTATTTTGCACAAAACTCAAGGTATTTTTAAACTTGGCTGGTCAAACAAAAAACACACACAATAATATGTACAAAGTTTAGCGAAAAGTAACTTGTGTAATGTGTGCAACTAACAAAAGCTTGAGATACATGTGAGGTGATATGTGAATAGAAATCAAGCACAAAGTCTACAAAATTCATCACATAGAATTTGAAAGAGACTATCACCTAAAGAGTTACATCATATAACTCCCACATCTCCTAGATCATAAGCTTGCAATCATGTAAATTTCTTGATTTTACCTCATATTGTAGACACCAATTTTAATTTATCAGAAACTTATTAGAGATAGCCAGGATAATGTACACACTAATTTTCAATATTTAAATCAAGGCTACACCTTATGTTCTTTTTCTGCATGTGCTAAACTTTCTCGAGCACAGAATCTTACGATATGCATTAAGGTGTTCATGATTCACTAGTGAATAACTGTGAGATGGTTATTTATGCCTTTCTCAAAGATTCAAGTCTGACAGTCAAAGACATGTGACTTTAAGATCAAGACAAAGTGATCAAAAACCATAAACATCTTTCCCATACAACATGCACTACAAAGTTTCAACCAGTAAAGTGCAATAAATAAGTTCATCAAAGCTAAACAAGGTACACAAGACATGTTATGTGAAAATAAATTGACCAACCTTATTTTCAAAACCAAGAAAATAAATACAAAACAAAATTTGCTTCCCTTTAAAAAAAAAAAAAATCCTAGAATGAAATGCATGAATGTTATGCAATGCAAATCCTAGAAACAAAAACCAAAGAATAATTGTCACAAAGGTTAGAGCAATAAAGTACAAGGACCATGAAAGCCAAAGGTGGTTAGGGACACAGGATCACACCAATGACTTGACAAAGAGTCTCAAACTTACTTTCATCAAGAGGCTTGGTAAAGATGTCAGCATTCTGACATTCCGTAGGGATATACTCAAAAGCCAAAATCTTTCTTTCAACTAGATCCCTAATAAAGTGATATCTAATCTTTATGTGTTTAGTCTTAGAATGTTGAACAGGGTTCTTAGAGATATCAATAGCACTAGAATTATCACAATAAACAACCATGGTATCTTGTGATATCCCATAATCACTCAAAAGCTTTTTCATCCAAAGAAGCTGTGAACAACAACTTCCAGCAGCAATATATTCTGCCTCTACAGTAGACAAAGATACAGAATTTTGCTTTTTACTCATCCAAGCAAGAAGATTGGCTCATACATAAAAACAGCCACCAATGGTGCTTTTTCTATCGTCAGCATTACCAACCCAATCAGAATTTAAAAAAAAAAAAAAAAAAAAAAAAAAAAAAAAAAAAAACCAGTAAGAGACAAATTAGACTCTTTGCTATAAAATAATCTATGATCACAAGTTCCACCGACATATTTTATGATTCTTTTAACAGCATTCAAATGTGAAACCTTAGAATTAGATTGAAATCTAGAACAGACACCAACATTGAAGGAAATATCAGGCCGATTAGTAGTTGATACAAAACAGCATTCAAGTCCGTTTGCTTTACCTACAATCCCAAGAAATAAGCTAGTTTACCAACCATACTCATTTCAAGCATTGTCTTCATTTCATCTGCAAAAGAATGAGCAAGAGAATCATTAGTAGCACCAAAAACAATATCATCAACATAAATCTAAGTCACAACAAAACCATTCTTATCATTTTTTATGAAGAGAGTAATATTTGCAGATCCCCTTTTGAATCCATGCTTAGTGAGATATATAGTCAATCTATCATACCAAGCTCCAAGAGCTTGTTTTAGACCATAGAAGGCTTTCCTCAACTTGTAGACATCATCCGGTCTGTGAGAATCAACAAAACCCTTTGGTTGTTCAACATATACCTCTTCTTGTAGCATCCCATTCAAGAAAGCACTCTTGACATCCATTTAATACAATTTGAAATTCAGATGGCATGCAATGGCCAAAAGTATCTTGATGGATTCCAATCTTGCTACTGGTGCAAAAGTCTCATCAAAATCAATTCCTTCCATTTGTGTGTACCCTTTAGCAACAAGTGTTGATTTATTTCTGATAACAGTGTCATGTTCATCTAACTTGTTCTTAAAGTTTCATTTAGTTCCAATCACATTTACTCCCTTTGGTCTAGAAACTAATTCCCACACATCATTCTAAGCAAATTGATGAATTTCTTCATGTATAGAATTAACCCAATCAGCATCTTAAAGTGCTTCATCTACCTTATTTGGTTCAAATTGAGACAAATAGCATGAGTGAGTAATTACACTCAAGGCTTTAGATCATAATCTCATATTATCATTCAGACTTCCCAATATGTTTATGGTAGGATGATTTAGCCTTACTCTAGAGGACGGACCTTTAACTAAAGATGTGGAGGTACCTTTTTGTTCTGACGAAGGACTAAACTCATGTTGTGCTTGTTGAGTCTCATGAATCGGTGTGGATGGTTCTGAACTTGATGGCACAAACACTGCATCATTCAGCACCATCAACTCTTCATCACTGTGCTTCCCCACATAATCAGCAGGGAATGATTCATCAACCTCCATAGACTTATCTTAAACCGGAGCAGTGTTTTTTGAATGTGCTTCTACACCTATTTCATCATTGATCATAACATTTGAGAATTCCATGACTGTTTTAGTTCTCAGATTATACACTCTATATACTCTACTAGAAGAAGAGTATCCTAAAAAATATCCCTTGTCACTCTTTGCATTAAACTTTTCTAGGTTCTCTCTATCACATAGAATGTAACAGTCACTACCAAATATCCTGAAATAGTTGACAACGAGTTTCTTTCCTCTCAAGAGTTCATAAAGGGTTTTCTTGGAATCAGGTTTGAAATATACCCGGTTGAGTGTATGGCAAGTAGTGTTAACTACTTCTCCCCATAAGGAATTGGGCAACTTTTTATTGTGTAGCATGACACGTGCCATCTCCTGAACAACCCTATTTTTCTATTCCACTATTCCATTCTGTTGAGGTGTCTTGGGTGAACAGAACTCTTGATGTGTGTCTAGATCATTGCAGAAGGTAACCAGCTTGGTGTTCTCAAATTCTCTTCCATTATCACTTCTGATTCTGGCTATCATAGTATCTTTCTCAACCTGTAACTTCTTGCATAGATGTATCATCTTCTCAAGAGCCTCAGCTTTATCTTTCAAAAGCACAACCCAATTATATCTAGTAAAGTCATCTACAACAACTAGAATATACTTCTTTCCACCTAAACTCTGAATTCTGGCAGGACCCATAAGATCAATGTGCAATAATCGTAGAAGTCATGAAGTTTGAACACTAACTACATATGGATGTTTGGATTTTACTTGTTTACCTATTTGACATGGTCCACAAATGCACTTATCTATCTTCTTAAACTTAGGTAAACCAATAACTGTATCACATTTGGAAATCTTCTCTAATTACTTATGACTTGCATGTCCTAACCATTGATGCTACAAATCAACTTGATCTATCTTTGCACTAAAACACTTGTTGCTTATACTTGGTGTTACACCATAACAGTTATCAGCTGTTCTTACACCAACACACATAGAGTCACCTCCTCCATCAAGTATCTCACATTCATACTTTTAGAAGAGAACATTTAGTCCATTGTCACAAATCTGACTGATGTTGAGTTAGTTGGCCTTCAATCCATCAACATACCAAACATCTTCAAAGACTGGCAATCCTGGAATGTCCATAGTTCCAATGCCTCTAATCACAGATTTGCTTCAATATCCAAAAGTGACTGTCCCAATCTTTCCTTCAAAGAGTGCCTTGAATAAACCTTTGTTTCCTGTCATATGCTTGGAACAACCACTATCCCAATACCAAAGACAAGAATCACATGCTTTTAAGGCGGTTAAAGCAATATAACACAAATAATTGTTATCACATGTGATTAGACCAAGATGCTTAAGGAAAGATTTAGCAAAAGCAACAAGAGACAAAAACAACAAGTAGGCAAGTTGACATATAAGCAAAAAAAATTTCCAAGAATCCATGACAATAGGGGTCAAGTATTAGCTCAGAGATCAAAAGATCTACAACAAGAGAGCTACCTGCTCTGATTCCACTTGTACGTTTTTAGACCCCTTAAAACACAACTAGATTAACCTAGTTAAATAGCCAAGTTATTACTTAGTCCAAATTTCACAAATCTAGGTTAATACAATCATATAATCATATCAAGCATAGCAGCAAAAAAATAAATAACACAAAGATATGATGACCCAGGAAAACCAAACCAGTAAAAAACCTGGGGAGGATTTAATCTAACTATCCTTAAGGTAAACCTGAATCGACTATGAAAGAATAGAAGTTTTACAATAACAGCTTAGACCACTAACATCCTATTGCTACCCACTAGTAGAAAACTTACTGACACGATCACGTACAAGCTCCGAGACCATGGACTCCTTCTTTCTTGGATTCTTCAATAAGTACAAGCACTCCTACTTGTATATCTTTAAGTTCTCATGGCAACAACTAAATGATCATCAAGTTCTTGAACGAATCTCCTTCTTGATAATTCTAAACTTGTGTAAAGGAAAGCTCCTCACAGATCTCACAAGAGATTTACACAAACTGCAATATGAGCAACATCTAAAACGTGGTTAGGGTTTACCTTATATACCTAGGGTAAAAACATAAAACCCTAAGCATTTTAATGAGATAGGGCTGAGCTGGAATTCTGCAGAAAAACACATTCTACCCAATTTTCGATTAATCGAGCCTAAGCTTCAATCAATCAAGCCAGGCCAAAATGCATAGTAAATTCTGCATCAGCTTGATTCCAACTTTACATAAAAGACACAACTTTGAGTAAGTCTAAACAAGACTAAACAACCTATTTTGATCATGGTTTGCCAATAATACACATTAGAGTTCTAATACATAAGTTCCTAAGTACTTAGAATCTAACAACATTCACATTGGTGGTGCTAAAAATTTTAGCTTTTAACAATTCAAAAAGTTATTTGATCTATTTTAACACCTCACTTTATAATAAACCCGGTATCAAAGATTTTTTTTTTTTTTTTTTACCACTTCATTTAATTTTTTTTTTTTAAATATATCACTTTTTGCTATAGTAATGAGAAGATGTGACTGACCCCCACGGAATAAACTTTTTTTTTTTTTTAAAATCACTTTAAGCTTCAATAAATTGTAACTAGTTTGTATAATTTGTTTACTTTAATTTATAGCCACTAATGTAGCTTAGCTTTTTAGTGTTTTGGATGCTAAAATAGCATTTTGGCTATTTTAGCATCACCAATGTAAATGTTTTTTGCATCATGTTTGTGTACAAGTGATGGATGATTACACCATACTATGATGCACTCTCATGTAGACAATTACACTCACTAGGTAAATAGTATTGCTTCACAAATGTATCAGTATGATCAATGTATTAGTATTTTTTCTGAACAATTATGTCTTTTGGATAATAAATATCACTTTATGAAGGGATATGTCTATTACCAAGAGACATCAAAGTAACTATAAACAAATGGACCCTTGTTTAGTTTTGGACCCTTGATTCTCTCTGCATACATATTACAACCTAACCAAACACCCATCCATATTTAGGTCCATCACATTGCTTATATTTCCATTAGAAAGGGTATATATGGGAAATATACATTTGCATCCAAAAGTTCAAACTCATTTGGAGGGAGAAAATGGGCGTTTGCCCAATTCGCCAAAACTTTTCAGCAAAATGCCCTATATCTAAAACTATTTAGAGAAATGTCCCTATTTTGAAACTCGATTTTCTAAAAATTGAGTTTCAATTTAAAACTCGATTTGGACAATTGAATTATAACAAACTAAAAATTAAAAAATTAAAAAATAATTTCTAAAACTTGAGTTCCATGTGAGTACTCGAGTTCGTGGAACTTGAGTTCCTTGAAAAAATTTAAGTGGAACTTGAGTTCCATGAACTCAAGTACTTTACATGGAACTCAAGTTCTAGAAAAAAAAAATTCTAAATCCACGTTTGCTGTAATTCGATGTTCCAAAACTTCAGTTATACATTTGATACTCGATTTTTAGAAAATCGAGTTTCAAAACAGAGGAATTTTTCTAATTAGTTTCAAACATGAGGCATTTTACTAGATATATATATATATATATATATTAAAGGCAAAAGCCCATTTTGGCATCATTTGAAGTTATCTTGCTCCAACTCATGATGTGTCAATTGAAGAGACTATCTATTTTGAGTCTTGATCACATCTATATAAATAATAATAGGTGAAGCAAAGAAAAACTCAAATTGCAATTCCAAATTAGAACTCTAATTTTGTGCCATGTGTCTACATCTATGTAGTGATCAGTTCATAATTATTCTTCCAATTGTTTAATTAGAATCTAAAATTGAAGTTGAATTTTGCACCATATGGCTAAATGTATGTGGGTCCATTCTCATTAAAACCACTTCTATGTATCGGGTCAAGTGAGTTACTGTGCTAATTAAGTTTTTTCTTGATTTTACAGTCAAAGATGAAAACCAAAGAGGCTATTTTTATGCCCAATGAAATCACTGATTTCACAAGAGACAGGGGGAGGGAAAGAGTCGTGAGGCATTGTGAAGGAGAGATTAAGGAAAACCACCATGGTCTATTAGACCATGGTGGTGGGAGCAGAGGTAGAGGATGAAGAAGCAGAGGAGAGTGAGGGTGGGGATGACGTGGAAGAAATTTTTAGGTTTTGGAGGCAGAGATAATATAAATGATAAAGATTGACGGTGAAACTTTGTCACTTTGTGTTCCTCATCATCTTCTATGCATTTCGAGTCAATATCGGTGATAGGAGTGTCGGCGTTCTTGCTGGATCCTCCCCCATGGCTGTGGAGCTTTGAGACAAGTGAGCCCAGAGACTATCTTTGCATGAGAGAGAGAGAGAGAGAGAGAGAGAGAGAGAGAGAGATGAGAGGTTGCTTAGTAAGGTGTAGTTTGTGTAGTGTGGGTGTGGGTGTGGGTTTTTTTTCTGGTCATATAACACTATCTTTCTATTTCTTTCTATCTCTATCTCTTTTTTATTACTTTTTACACTTTTTGTTCTTTATTTCAAATAATTAACGTTTTTTACTTTTGGAGATTTTCTTCATTTTTTGTCACCAGGAAAAGGAAGACAGAGAGATGGTGAGCAGAGAAGGGATGGAGAGCATAACAGAGAGACTATCGAGCGTTGAGAATCTCTACTTCCCTCAATCCAATGCCATTTCCAATCATCCTTCTCACCGCAAGGCCACCCTCCTAGACCTTCTCTCCCATGATGTCGCCCTCTTCTTAGGTATCTCTTTCTCAAGTTTTCTGTTTGGTTTCTTGAAAACTGTTTTAGTATTCAATATACGAATGATTTGCCTTAATTCACTTAATTAGTTTGAATTTCCTGTCAATTCTTAAACCATACTTTTCTGTTTTTTTTTTTTTTTTTTTTTTTTTTTTTTTTTGTGTGTTTTCTTAGTTCTAAAGTTGAAAATTTTGGTTGATTTTTTTTTTTTTTTTTTTTATAAATTCATTTTTCCTCAGCGACTAAACGCTGCATAGACTTTTCTCTCTTTTACAATCACTATACTTTGTTTGGTTGCTGAGGAAAGTAAGAAGAGAAAGGGAGAGAAAATCTCTCACTTCTATGCTCTATGTCAATGTAGTTTCTGTAAATAAATTTATTAAAAAAATCTAGCTCAGCTAAGCCTATTACTTAGGGCTCCATGACTGAGATAATAGGAACTTGGATTCTATTTGTGGTGTTGATGATTGACATTGATAGAGTAGAGATTTTTGTTATTTGAGGTCTCAATTCACTGCAAAGGTATTTAAAAGAACAAAAAAACAAAAATCTAAGAGTAATAAATAAAAGGAACTTTCTTTGCTTAAACGTGATTTGGTTGTCATCCTATGTGATGTTCTTTTCTTCTTCCTCTTCTTCTTCTTATTTCAATTCATTCTCTGAATTTTATTTAGTTTTTTTTTTTTTTTTTTTATCATTTGTTTTTTAATTCCTTTTGATTTTGGTGTCTTTTTTTTTTTCTTCAAATTTTTGTATCTACTGGTTTGGGTGTCAATGTTAACTTTCTAATTTAATGAATACTCCAAACTGGATTGAGTATTGCACACCAACTATTTGATTTGTATTACCCTTTTCTTATTATAATTATGATTGTTGTTTGGAATGTAAAATTGTATTATTTTATTTTTCTATTGTCTACAGGGGAGAAGAACGAGGCACTCCAGACATATAGCAGAACTCTTGCAAAGGTCTATTTCTACCCTCTTTTGTGAAACTTTATTTCTTTTGCCGTCGCATTGCCAAAGCCATTATTGGGTAGGTTCCTTTGACTCTCTATTGATTCAATTTTAATATCATTTATCATTGATTTATTTCAAGTATAGATTCCCTATGAGATCTCGATTGCATTCTTTATTAATGTTTATTTATTTCTAGGTTTGTAGATGGAAAGGCCAAGCCTTTGAGGCAACCCAAAGTCCAAGAAGAATGGGTATGGTTAGGTCTATATTTCCCTTTATTGAAATCCCTTTCAATTTGTGTTTCAAAGTTTGTAGTTTTAATGGATTGGTACTTTGGGTATCTATCTACTAATTACAATAACTTCATTTCTTTTGCATATAAACTTTTCGGCTTTATTTATTATTTCAACTCTATCATGTTATGTATCAATTATTTACACTTTTGTAGAATCCTCATATGTACGGTTAATACTTTAATATATTTTTTTCATTGTACTTTTTATTTTTGCATCTATATTCTACCACCATTGGCTCTCTCTTTTATGTAGAAAGATGTGGCGGGTGATGTTGTGGGCAAAGGAAAAGGAAATGAAGATCTAGAAAATTCATTGCAAAATAGGCATGTTCCTAAATTCTTGGTAGACAATAATTCATAATGCGTTATAATGAAACTTGAGTTCTTTTAGCAAAAATAGTATCAATAGATTGGTAATTAACTTAAAAATTGACATTCATGATTTATGTTAGAAAAGCATTAGATTTAATAGATGACTTGGTCAATTAGGAATCACAACAAAGCTCTAAGTGTTGCTACTCACACTAGGTGAATATTGAACATTATTCAAATTCTTTATTTATCTTTGTGTGTGTGTGTGTGTTACATTGGTGTTTCAACATTTGACAGCAGTACTATATGCTTACAACAAAGTTATTTTTTGTGTTTGATATACTTAAATGATATGTAACTATAAACCTCTATTATTATTATTACTATTATTTTTTTGATGAACTATAAACCTCTATCATAAAAGTTTAGTGGTTTGTTATGCACATTAGAATGTCTAATTATCAAGAATTAGGTGGAGTGGGTAGAGTTAATCGCCATGCAATTTGCATTGCTCTTTACTAGAAGAAGGATTTCAATTTGGTTATATACATGTTGCTTTAAAGAATATAAATTGCAATTAAATTTTTGTTGAATGGTTATGATCTGCATGATCACTTACTTTAATGATATCTTGATTGTGGATGCAAGCTAATGATAATCTAGTATTGCATGCTTTCTTGACATTTGGTTTTGATCGATGCTAATTTCTATGTTCATTAATTCTTGAGCATATTATTACAACCTAATCTTTGAATGGTGTATCTTGAATACTTGGACTAATATGTTCTAGGTGTTTAGTGATCTTTATATGATTTAAGGTTCTAATTTTGCATATATTTTAATCTTTTTACAAGGTGGGCAGAAGTCACTTCCATGCAACTTTGAAGGCACCATGCACAAGATACTATATAATATTCCAATTGAACCTCAACGTTAAACTTCAAATGAAAGTGCAGTAAAAGTGAGTTATTATTTTTAACCACTCTTTTTTAATTATCATTTGCCATCTGCTCTTTGTGACTTTGCACACTGCTCTGTTTCTTCTCTGCAAAACCTTCCCAATGTCAGCATAGCTTTACCATGGTTTCCTTTTCTATTCAAATTACCATCTAACCTTTTTAGTATGTCTATATTTAAAAAAAAAAAAAAATATTGTTGAATCAGCGAGGGTTCTTCTTGGAATATTTATATTAATTGATGGGTCAATTCTCTTTCTTGGATGCTTTTGTTTTAATTACTGTGGCCCTATCCCTTCTTTGCACCAGTGATGTCAAAAATAAAACTAAAACGCCACATCCAAAGAAACAAAACTAGTCATTCTTCCATTTTTTTTTTCTACCATTTGGAGAGGAATGAAAAACAAAAACATCTCATGTTAGGGAAGATATAGAAAGACATCTCAGGCTAGCACCACCAACAAACTGACTTTCGAGTCTAAGTTTCCTTCATTTGTCTAAATTTAAGTGGGATCAGTTGTAATTACACTTACTATCATTTAAAAAAAAAATGTTGTGCTCCTTTTTTCTTTTTCTTTTTTGGCTAAATAAAACATCCTGCTCTTCCACAATAATCACACTAGTGTATTTTCAGTTCACCTCCCCTACAACAATAATCAAAACCCAAAATCCTTCCTCTCCTTCAACATACAGCTCCCCTCTTCTTCAATGAATGCTATGGAATTTCAAAAGAATCTCTCAGTATCAATGATTACATTTATTTAAGTTTTCCTGTTGGGTAGATCTAGATTTGATTTGTTTTTGTTTCAAGTTTTTAAAACACAAAATGATTGAGATATGAGAGGGTTGCAGAGATAGTGTTCATGAATGTCGCTGCCACCATCAGATTATCAGAACTAGCACTGATACATTCTTCCCCCTTTTTAGATTTAGGTATGAATCTTTTTTTTTTTTCCTTTAATAACATTTAGGTATGAAATTTGATTTATTTTTTTTAAAAAAAAAATCTTTGATAGGATTTTTTTCTTTTTCTTTTTCTTTTTTATAACTTGCAGAAATTACAAAAAAAAAAAAATAAATTGATTTTAGTTTTGGCTTTTCATCTTGGTTTCGATTCCTTTTTGTTATGGGTTTTTGGGGTCTCCATGAAAATGTTTGGTTTCTCAAATTTTCGATATTTTTTCCCCCTATTTTGGATTATAGAAATAACTAAGCCTTTCCCTGTTTTCTAATATCTGCGTTCATAGTTTTTTTTCCCCCCTTTTCGGGGTCTCTGATTCTGGGAATTGAACTTGCCCTCAAATTATGAAGTTCTTCTTCGAAAAGTATTCGATGATTGTACTAAGGTATTGCTCTCCATATCTGTGTGTGTGTGTCTTCTATTTGGGTGCTGAGAAAGTGTGTGAAAATTAAAAATTTTGAGTTTTTAGATATGGTTTTTGATTGGTTGTGATGGGGTTTTTGTTTATTAGGAAATAAATACAGCCCTGTGATGGGGTTTTCGTTTATTAGGTTTTGAGAAAATGGGGGGTAGAAAATAAATTTTAATTTAGGAATCTTAGACTTTATTTTAATTAATTAAGAGGGGAATAAAATTATTTGGTTTTGTTGTAATAAAGTTTTGGTACCTCCCTAATATGGTTCTCTGGCTTATTTCGTGTTTGGATTATTCATATTATATGATTTTCTTGATATGGATTTGTTTTTGATGGATTTGTTAAAAAGTTGGCTTTATGTAGAGAGTTTGGCTGCATAAAAGAACGGATGGTGTTTGTTTGTCCATTGCATCAAAAGGGTGAGCAATCACCAAGATAGATGATTGAAGATATTGGAATCATATCCCAACTAAAGAATCTAGGTGAGATTCGTTCAATTTTTTAACCCTTTTTTTTAGTTTTAATGTATTGATTTTGTAAGGTTGAAATTTATCAACCATCTTGTTGGCTTTATTCTGTGCCAATTTGCTTGTAATTTAGCACTTAGTAACCTTGTATTTAGGTGGGATTATTGTAAGGGTAGTGTGTGAGAAGAGATGAAGAAAAGCTCAAGTCTGTGCAAGAAAGCAGGATTTCGCGGCTAGAACTCGCGGCTGATTCGCAACTGGCAAGCGGCCAACTGCAGGCACGTGAGATGCACACATGGGGAGCTGAAGGGTTGCGCCAGCTGTCGCACTACAGGACAAAAGTCCCAGGGTGGCCAGGCTATTATGTCGCGACTTGAACTCGTGACTTGGACAAGCCGCGAGGTCAAGCCTCCAATCAACCCTGTTTGGCAAAAACTGTCTCTTTGTATTTCAAACACATACCACTATATATAGATCCTTATACTCACTAAATAGAAAGAGCTTCCAGAGAGAATTTTGTGAGAGAAACCCTAGAGAAAAACAAGATTGCTTTATCCCCAATCTTTACCTTAGAGACTCTACAAATTCTTCTACTCTCTTCCTCTCCATTGTCACATCCTTGAGAGGTCATTGACCAAATCCTTATCTCACCACACCTACATCTGTGAGAAGGTTCATTTGGTGCTAAGGGAAGCAGTTTGGAAGGAACCAATATACATTGGTTGATGCTATGGTTTAGTAGCGGAATCTGAGAAGTTAAAGAAGAAATAGGTTCGGTGTAACCTCGTTGGAGTAAGAAGTTTAGAGGGTTTTGGTACTTGGGTAGATTAAGCTTGGAGGGTCTTCTACTGTTCATGTATCCCAACTACATTCTTTAGTGGATTATTGACCGCTTTGAGGGTAACGGTGAGGTTTTACGTCGAGGACTGTGGTTTCCTCTTCGATAACACATCATGTGTTTTCATCTTCCTTCTCTTTATCTTTGCTTTATATTTACTGCTGTGGATGTGTTTATATTTGGTTTAGATTGTTTATCAAATCTATTATAAGTTTGTTATCATGTTCCGCACATTAACTGTTTGATATAAAGCTTGAATTGGTATTTTTATAATTTGAGGTCTAAACGTTCAAGGGTGTTTTAGACACATATTAAACATTCAATTGGTATCAGAGTGGGTACACTTGTTGTGGTTTAAATACCTAAGTGTAATCTTTGACTCCTTGTGTTATTTACCATGGATGTTGCATTGTATGCCTCTTTGTATGATTTGGTTGATGATAAATGTAGCATGTCACGTGTTTGTGAAAATGCCTCTATGAGTGATAATCCTCATAATTGTGATATTATGTTACATGAATCTTTGGATGTTGTTGATATTCCTAACATCAAACTCTTGAAGAAAAAGGCTAAGAAGTTTAATAAGGATTTGAACAAGTTATTTTGTGAAAATGATGATTTGATTGCTAAACTTAATGAATCCAACAAATTGGTTGAAAAATATAAGAAACTTGCTGAAAATTCTGTTGAAAAGGTGAAAGAGTTTGAATGTTTGAATATGGACTTGGATGCTAAAATTGTTTTGTCTAACAAACTTGTTGATGAGCTTAAATGTGAAAATGAATCTCTTAAGATGCATGCCAAGTGTTTGATTGCTGAACCTATTGATAAAAATGATGAAATATTTGCTGCAATCATGTTATGATACCCAATATTGAGCCTATTGTGTGTTCTAACCCAAAGGACAAATCGGTGTACATTTCTCCACACAAAAAAAATCAAAAGGTGGAGAGAAAGGCTCCTAAGTCAAAGCCTCCGTTGAGGTCTCAACCTAAGGTTTTGGATAGATCTAAGTTTATTCCAACTTGCCACCATTGTGATGCGAGTAGTCATATAAGACCTCAATATTATAAGTTGAAGAGAGAACAAAACCATGTTGCTAGATCCCTTCCTAAAAAGCCTAGTAGACCTAAATACATTATGTGTCACCATTGTGGTGTTTATGGTCATCTAAGACCACATTACTCTAAGTTTCGTTCTCTCAAAAGAAAAGAGAAACTTGAAGCTCTTGGAAGTTATACTAAAAATAGTAAACCGGATTTGAGTGAAAATAATATGTTGTTAAAGAAAGTGTTTAATGGTTTTAACTCCTTGACTATGTGCATCTCCGATTCTCATTCTTCCAACCCTCGTCTCACTTCTTATGAGACACTCATTCTAAACAATCATTCCATTTGGATGAGGAAGGGTTTCCATGGTTGAGCTTTTACTCTTTTGGTCCTTGATCTAATTCTTTCGATCTTTAGAGGACCTTTCATGCATTAGATGCTTCATTGTCATGCATTTGTGCATCATACATTTTTTTCTGCATTGGTTTGTTTTTGTTTTTTATCTTACTTTTATGTCTTTGTTTTGTATGATTAAAAATCCAAAACCACATAAAAAGTGAAAAATTCAAAAAGTTTGATCGTATATGTTTGAGCACATATCACATGTGAGTTTTGCCTTATACCTTCATACAAATGGCCTTATGCATTTACGAGCTTAGCTTGTTCTTTATGTACTTATATATTTGTGGGAAAAATCTTGACATCTTTGTGTGATTGTTGTAAATCAATCTTCAAGTTTGTTATGAATGATTAGTCAATAGTCTTGTTGGTTTTAAGACATGCATAGACTTGTACCTATATATCTTCTCACTTTTTATTTTGTTGTTTTTGCTTAAAGAGCTCATTAATTGTAAATCTCCAAATGAAAAGAGATATTGAGCTATAAAAGCCTGTCGCACATACTAGTATTTGACTAGGAAAAAGGAAAAGCGACCAAAAGAAAATGTATGATGCCCCAAAAAGCCAAAGGCTTGTTCATCAAATTGAAATTTAAAAAATTTTAGGCATCGATCTTTAAAATGAGATGTATTGAGTCAAAAAGATCAAATGATATGAATTGTAAAGAAGCCAAATGAAAAGCTTCAAAGATATGTAATCATTTTCTTGTGGGAGGTCATATATGTTTATTTCTATAATTGAGTAGACCACTTGACTTAGTACTAATTGTGTATGACTTGATTGAATTGATCATTAAAGTTTCATTCTAGACTAAGGACTATTCCACACTTGATACACACACATACAACACACATGCCTAATGTTCAATGAATGGTTTATTCATTTGTTTGATTGTACTTGTTTAAATGTGATGTGTGTGCTCAACTATATATGGATCAATCCATAAAGATTTTTGATCATTTTATATGTTTTTAGAAGTGATTTTTATCACTCTGTGTTCATGTTTAGTGCTTACATTGTTTTTCAGTGTTTAAACATGTTTTGTGTTCAAAAACTGGTGTTAGAGTTTTTCGCAACTCACTCTCGACTTACTCGCGACTCACTCGTGACTTGCTCGCGACTTACTCGTGACTCGTAAGTCGCCAACCCCAATCGCGAGTTTCATACAGAAGCTTTGGCGACTCACTCGTGACTCGCGAAGTTTTCACGACTTAACTTCGCAACTCACCCAGTCGAGAAATGCCTAAAAATAGCTTTTTAAAGGACTTTTCGTGGGAAATCTATTTTAAACCTCTCCCATCCTCTATTAAACCTTTTTTTCACTATTTTTACATCAAAACTCAATAAATTTGAATGGTTTTTTCATTCCATTAACATCTCTAAGGTAATTATGAACTTTTTTCATTGTTTTTTATCCTTAGACTATGTTTTGGAGAGTTTTGTACTCTTGGTTGAGTTTTTCATCATAAGGGTTGGGAAAACTTACTTTTTGGTCAAATTTTTGTATGGGATTGGTTTCTTTTAATGATTTGCTTTGGATGTTGGTCCCTTGTGGCAAAAAGAGCATGTATTTAGGGTGGATTTCATAATGTTCATGCATTATTTTACATTGTTGTTCATAGTGTACACGTTAGGTGTTTGATAAAATGCCTCTTAGGCA
This sequence comes from Quercus variabilis, assembly GCA_030445155.1. Taxonomy (NCBI): domain Eukaryota; kingdom Viridiplantae; phylum Streptophyta; class Magnoliopsida; order Fagales; family Fagaceae; genus Quercus; species Quercus variabilis. Next base: position 64,052,841 of record CP129448.1, on the reverse strand, counting down.
TTTTCTCGCTTGTTTAGACTCCAGTGAGTATCAAACTTTGGGGTCTCTCATGTTTCCTCATTAGGAACATGTTTGGTTCATTGGTTGTGTACTTAACACACCTTATCCCACATGTGCATTTTTCATGCATTGGTTATGCATTGCACATAGCCACCTCTTGTACACACCTTACTTCCCTTGTCATGCATTGGTTCATACATTGTTTTTTCATCCTAGTATATCATTTCTTAGGATTGAGCTTCATTTTCTTATTCATCTCGCACCCCTCATGCATCATTGCACCCCTTATGCATAATTATCATTTTTCATACCATCATCTCTTGCCCTCTTTTCTCCTTGACCTCTTTGTCTATTCATGTCAAAAAAGGGAAGAGTATACTCTAGAGTAGTATACCGAAGAGTTTTATCATTTCTATATGACTCTTGTGCACATTCTTAGGGGGAGAAATTCCATTTCTCGTGCACATTCGCAGGGGGAAAGATATTCTATAGGAGAGATGCATATACCAAAGGGGAGAAGACATTGTTTGGTCAAGTTTGCTCACATGTTTCACATCATGTTTTCTTGATCGCAATTTACTTGTTACATTATACTTGTCCGTTTATTACTTGCCTTACCTTGAGGGTCTAATGTGTTTTGTGTAAGTGTTTCATGTTACAGGTATATATGTTCCAAGTTCATCACAACTCCTATGATTCATGATAGGGGAAGTGATATAATAAGGGAAGTACTTTATTGTTTTGTACTTGCTACCTTTGTAGGTTTAAAGGTTTTTGTTTTCTGTTTGTACCTATGTTGCTTATGTAAGTTTTAAGAGTTTGTTTATGCACACTTGTAGGCCTTTGTGGTTTGTGCCATACTTTATGCAACCTTTGTACTTTGTTAAATCAGTATTTCTAACCTAATGCTATGCATTTTTTTTAAGTACTGTCACTCTTGTGCCCATGTAGGATTTTTCTTAGATGCACATACTTCATGTATTGTGCATTGGTTGAGTGTTGGTCATTCAAGTGATTTGCCTTGTGTTTGTCAACTTGAATGTCTGAATGTTCATTCCAAGTGTGAATGAGCATTATGATCACTTAGTTATAGTAATTGCATATTCTGGTCTTGCCATGGTTTATTGCTTTACTCCATTGTGCTTAATCGCATTATACTTGCTCCATTTGCATTACAAGTTTTCTGCATACAATGAACTTATTGTGTTGTTATGTTTCAGGAGTTACTTATTCTTATGGTTCTAAAGCTCCACAGATTCTACAGTGAGGTATGAGTGAGTTTTCCAATTGTTCCCAACTCACGCGTTAAGTCTAGAGTTTGTTTTAGGGTTTTGTCATGAAATAGCCAAAGGGGGAGATTGTAAGGTTCAAATTTATCAACCATCTTGTTAGCTTTATTCCATGCCAATTTGCTTGTAATTTAGCATTTAGTAACTCTATATTTAGGTGGGATTATTGTAAGGGTAGTATGTGAGAAGAGGTGAAGAAAAGCTCAAGTATGTGCAAGAAAGTAGGGTTTCGCGGGCCAACTGCAGGCACATGAGATGCACACATGGGGAGCTGAAGGGTCGATCTAGCTGTCGCACTACATCATAAAAGTCCCAAGCTGGCCAGGAAGTTACGTCACGACTTGAACTTGCGACTTGGATAAGTTGCGAGGTCAAGCCGCCTATCAGCCTTGTTTGGCAAAAACTGTCTCTTCGTATTCCAAACACACACCACTATATATAGACCCTTATACCCATTAAATAGAGAGAGCTTCCATAGAGAATTTTGTGAGAAAAACCCTAGAGAAAAACAAGATTGCCTCATCCCCAATCTTTACCTTAGAGACTTTATAAATTCCTCTACTCTCTTCCTTTCCATTGTCATATCCTTGAGAGGTCACTGACCAAATCTTTATCTCATCGCACCTACGTCTGTGAGAAGGTTCATTTGGTGCTAAGGGAAGCAATTTGGAAGGAACCAATATACATTGGTTGATGCTATGGTCTAGTAGCGGAATCCGAGAAGCTAAAGAAGGAATAGGTTCGGCGTAACCTCGTTGGAGTAAGAAGCTTTGAGGGTTTAGGTACTTGGATCAATTAGGCTTGGAGGGTCTTCTGTTGTTCATCTATCCCAGCTACATTCTTTAGTGGATTATTGACCGCTTGGAGGGCGGCGGAGAGGTTTTACGCCGAGGACTTTGGTTTCCTCTTCAATAACACATCATGTGTTGTCTGTGTGTTTGCATCTTCCTTCTCTTTATCTTTACCTTATATTTACTGCTGTGGATGTGTTTATATTTGGCTTAGATTGCTTATCAATTCTGTTATAAGCTTATTATCATGTTCCGCACATTAACTGTTTAATATAAAGCTTGAATTTGTATTTTTATAATTGGGGTCTAAACGTTCAATGGTGTTTTAGACACATATTGAACATTCAGATTTTTCTTCCCATGTATGATTTAGATGGGCGATTGAAACTCCAACCAATTGTGGAATTCCCTTGCTGGAATTTGTCTGAGTAGGGTTTTTTTTTTTTTTTTTTTTTTTTTGTGATCATTTCTATCAATTATGATTGAATTTTAAAATTTATTGTGTGATGCTATCATAATTGCAAGTGGTTTCATAAATCATAATAACTTTATTAGCAAGTTTTCTTAAATAATAAATACAGGTCATTTGAATAATGTGGTCATTTCGAAGGATGTCCAATACCATTGAGTTTGTTTGGAAGTTCTTAATGTTTAAGGTAGTTCTTATTGGTAATAAAATGACCATCATATTATTGAACTTGAAGTTTTGTTGTCTTTGAGATGGACTAACACATTTGATCCTTTAAAAACTAATTGCTATGAGAAGAATCATGACAAGCCTGAAAATCCTCCCTTCAAACTTTCCATTTTCCCTTTTCTTACATTGTTGCTATGCTGATCCAAAAGTAGGCATTTGCAGTCTCTTAATTGCTATTAAAAGTGTGAGGAAAATTATTAAAATATAACAAGATGCTAACTTTTGTTTTTTGCTTGACTTTGTGATTCATTAGATTGATTAGAAAAGCTTTGAGAAATTAAAAATCTTTTGTTGGTTTTGGAAGTGGTGCTTCAGTTTCTCAACAGTAGAGACCTACAAAGCTTTTCATCTATTCTGGTGCTCTTTTTGCAATTGTATTTGCTAGAATATGCTACCTTATTTCTTGGACAACTTTTCTGCCAAATTTGTTTGAAGGAATCTCTACCAATCAATTACATTACATAGCGATTTAGATGACCACCTACATCTATTAAATCGTACTATTCATTAAATCATATACACAAGGCACATTATTACTAAATATGTCATGATTAAATACATGTGAATAACTGTTTTTATCATTTCTTTTCTTGCTTATTGTAATGGAGAGAACCTTTTGGTTGAAGTCTAGTTTGTCTTCTTTTCTTGGTTTGCATGGAATTGGACGTTTATTAATATATCATAAACTGGCTGTATCTATCCTCTCTCTCTCTCTCTCTTCCTGGGAATTTCGGATTTTAGATAAAGGCATTTGATTTTCATAGGAATCGAATCTTTATGGAATATGTTAGTGTATTGGGTCAAATATTTTCAAATCTTAGTATCTATCTAGAGATGGTTTCTTTGAATAGAAGGGTACCCCATGCATACCACAGGTAATAGGAGAAGGTGCTACCAAGTTAGGAGAAAATCGCGCTTAAAATTCTAACACGTGTACATATTAAAAGAGAAAACTCAGAAAAGTCATTTCTTTATTTATTTATTTTTATTAAAATTCCTAACTTGCATGTCACATTTTATTGTCATTTTGGAAGTGGTATTGCATTTTGTGGCGTAGATTTTAGGAAATCATTTTTCATATTTGTGTTTGGCCTCTTTGTACTTTGTAGTCTAACGAATTTGAAGTAATTATACTTTGATTGTATAAATAAGATCTACTCAGGGAAAGGGTATTTCTAAATTTAAGTTAAGCATATGGATATGGTATCTGATGTAGAAAATATTTGCATGCTAATTAATCCTTTGAATAATTTACAAAATCATTTATTAAGGCTTAGCAGTCATAATTGGATGAAAATTGAAAAAGATTTTCATTATTTTTGTAAGGTTGAAATTTATCAACCATCTTGTTAGTTTTATTGCCAATTTGCTTGTAAGCACTTAGTAACCCTGTATTTAGGTGGGACTATTGTGCGTGTTTGTCTTTGGTTCAAATGTTTTTACATTTTTGTTATATTTTTGATCAATCTTTTACTGCTTTTGTGTCAAAAATTCAAAAACACATAAAAGGTAGAAAATCTAAAAAGTTTGATTGGCTTTGTTGAGTTTTGTTTCAAAACATGTTTTGCCTTGTACCTTTGTACTAATGGCTTTGTGCATTTAACGAGATTAGCTTGTCTCTCCTGCACTCATATCATTGTGGAAGAAATTCTAAAATCTATGTGACTGTTGTAAATAGATCTTCAACCTTGTCATGAATAATTAGTGAATGATTTTGTTGATCTTGAGACATGCATAGACTCATGTCTATATATCTTCCCACTTTTTATTTTTATGCTTAAAAGAGCTCTCTAAATGTAAATCTCCAAATGAAAAAAGATATAGAGTTGCAAAAGCCTGTCGTACATACTAGTATTTGAATAGGAAAAAGGGGAAGCGACCAAAATAAAATGTTTGATGCCTAAAAAGCCAAAGGCTAACTCATCAATTGAAATATCAAAAATTTCAGACATCTATCTCAAATAGAGATTTTCTTTACTCAAAAAGTGTAAATGATATGTTGAATATGGAGGCAAATGAAAAGTTTTAAAGAATTGTTATCAAGTGCTTGTGGGAGGTCATATATGTGTGTTTCTATAATTGAGATAGGTCACATTATCTAGTGCTAGTTGTGTATGCCTTGATTGAATTGATCATTGAAGCTTCACATTAGACTAAGAACTATCTCATTTTTGATATCTACACACAACACACAAGTTTATGTTCAATGAATGTCATATTCATTTGTATGATTGCACTTGATTAAATGTGTTTTCACAAGCTCAATCTTTGTTGATCAAACACAAAAAGATTTTTGAGTCTTTTAGTTTGTTTTTGAAAAGTATTTTGTTTTACAAAAATGTCAAAATTTTCAAAAACAGTGTTGCCCTGTTTTGACAACTCAGTCGCGGGTAGGTCCAGTTACATGCTCCAGTCGCGAAGCTCACTTCGAGAGTTTTCGCAAGTCACTGGCGAGTCAAGGCTATAGTCGCAAAAAAAGGCTTAGAAAATTTTTTCAAAAATTTGAGTTTTTGTGGTTTTCGCGGCTTAGTATGGCGACTTGTTTGCGAGTGGAAGGTTCAGTCGCAAGGGGTACACAGAGATTTTCACGGCTCCCCTGGCGACTATCTCCTAGGTAGACCTTCCAGTCGTGAAAAACACTTGGAAGATTTTTCAAAAATCTTGCTTCATAGTGTTTCCCAACTTACCTTGGTGACTTGATCCAATTGCAAAAAACGCGTGTTTTGTGTTTTTAAAGTCAGTTTTCAAAAAAATTTTAGTTTTTCCCTCGTACTTTATGACTATTCATTGTCCTTTCCATTACTGTCTCTGAAACTCGCCATGCTCATATGTGAAAATCCTTCATTTCTGTATCATTTTCACTTCTATCTTCAAGAAAAAGGTATGGGTTTTCTTTCCCTCATTTCAAATTTCTTGTTTTGAGTGTTATTTTCTTAAATGTGAGAATGTGTTGTTGCTATTGTACTCTATGAAATGTTAGGTTCGAACGTGGCTTTGTTTAAATATGCTGGATTTGTTGAATGGGTTTTTGTTGCCAATGACTTGTTCAGTGTGGCTTCACATGATGTTTTTGACTTATCTGAGTGTTCTTACCTTAATATCTGCACCTATCACTTTCATGATATTGTATTGAAATGCTTGTTGTCTGTGACACATTGCTACTCGTTTTTGACAGTGTGTGCTACAATGCCTGTTACTCTCTGTGTGTTTGGCATTTGTTTCATGTTTCATATATTTGTTTCATGTTTCATATGTTTCTGGTCTTTAGAAATGCGTACTTTGTCACTTTATTGACTTAGGTCTCGTTCTATGATTCTATGTCTTCTAGATATGTTTGGTCTTTACACTCTCATCTTTTGACTAGATCTAACAAAATGAGTGGGTTATGGATTTGGTACTTTGTTGTGTGTTTGCTCTTCTACAGATGTCTCGACAATCATCCAAAGGAAAAGAGATTATGACTGAAGAGGACACATTACTTGTTGCAAAAAGAACACGTTCTTCATCACAGCCATCCACTGAACTTAATATTGAGTTGTTCAGAACTCCTCAACACCTAAATGCTTACTCAAGCATTTTTGACTAGGGAACTCCTATAGTGGAACGGGAGGTCAGATTTGACACTTTGGAAACCACTTTTGTCCCTGGATCTTCGAGGCAAAAGATTGAGCAGAATTATTCGGAAATTTTGTTGATCCAATGTTGGAACTAGTGAAGGAGTGTTTCGCCAACACAGTTAATCTTGAAAGTGAACTACACTGTCTGGTCAGAGGAACGGAGTTCATCATTAGTCTGGATACCATAACCGAACTTCTCAAAATCACTCGACCTGCGAATGCTGACCTAAATCCTTATGATGATTGCACTCCAATGATTCAGGACATTCTCCAAGTTCTTGGTCTTGACCATGACATCTCTAGTGCCGGCACATCCATAAGTACTACCAAGTTTTCACCTGAGTTGACAACATTGAAGCTGATCATGTTTACCAACCTCTATCCATTGACCACACAGTGTATATCAGCCTTGGAAGGGCTCAATTTCTATGTGATCTCATCACAGGCACCACCATTGACATCTATGCCCATATTTTTCATATTATAAGGAAGACAGCGACCCGAACAGTAGCACGAGGGTGTCTTCCATTTTGCAGTCTCATTATGAAATTCATTCTAAGTGAAGGTGTTATTCCTCCCTTAGTTGGGAACATAATTGCTCGTCCTTGACCAATTTCTATGTTCACTCTACAAGCCAGCAAAAGTCATTCATCCAAAACTCCAAAGAATGCACATTTCTCTCCTGCTACTCTGCCTACTCCTGAGTCAGATTCACATGTACATGTCCCCCATGTATCACAGCAACCCAGCACTACACAAGCACAGTCTGCCCATCAGCCTGATAGGTTGGAGATGCTTTTTGAGAACCTCCACAAGCATCTTGAGGAATTGGAGACGACTCTCAGTGATGGCCAGAAAGTGCAGTCAAAGAGATTGGTGACCAAATTGATGTTTTAGCAGCTCAAGTTGATGGCATTTTCACCAAGTTACAACAATGACCCTTTGGCCATTTCGGTAAAAAAGGGGAAGATAATTTTTGGGGCTAGCACTTGAGGGGGAATGCTTATTTGAGGGGAATTTCATAATCCTTACTGTTTTTAGTTATAGTTTTGTTACTTTGGGTTAATTAACTATTGTTATTATTGGTCCTAGTCTTGTTTTGGTTTAAACTCATAACTCTTGAATGTGTTTAATACTTGGTTTATTTATATATTGTTGATGTTATTCACTTAATTCAGCACATTTGTTTTCTTTTTGGTACCCATGTTACTTATGTAAGCTTTAAGGGTTTGATTATGCACACTTGTAGGCCTTTGTGGTTTGTGTCATGCTTTATGCAACCTTTGTACTTTGTTAAATCAGTACTTCTAACCTAATGCTATGCATTCATTTTTAAGTACTGTCACTCTTGTGCCCTTGTAGGATTTTTTCTAGATGCACATACTTCTTGTACTGTGCATTGGTTGAGTGTTGGTCATTCAAGTTATTTGCCTTGTGTTTGTTATCTTGAATGTCCGGATGTTCATTCCAAGTGTGAATGAGCATTGTGATCACTTGGTTATAGTGATTGCATGTTTTGGTCTTGCTATGGTTTATTGCTTTATTCCATTGTGCTTGATCGCATTGTGCTTGTTCCATTTGCTTTACAAGTTTTCTGCATACAATGAACTTATTGTGTTGTTATGTTTCAGGAGTTACTTGTTCTTATGATTCTAAAGCTCAACAGATTCTAGAGTTAGGTGTGAGTGAGTTTTCCAACTGTTCCTAACTCACGCATTAAGTCTAGAGTTTGTTTTAGGGTTTTGTCACGAAATAGCCAAAGGGGGAGATTGTAAGGTTGAAATTTATCAAGCATCTTATTGGCTTTATTCCATGCTAATTTGCTTGTAATTTAAGCACTTAGTAACCCTGTATTTAGGTGAGATTATTGTAAGGGTAGTGTGTGAGAAAATGTGAAGAAAAGCTCAAGTATGTACAAGAAAGCAAAGTTTCGTGGCTAGGACTTGCGGCTGACTCACGACTGGCAAGCTGCCAACTGTAGGCACATGAGATGCACACATGGAAAGCTGAAGAGTCGCTCCAGCTGTCGCACTACAGGACAAAAGTCACAGGCTGGCCAGGCCGTTACGTTACGACTTGAACTCGCAACTTGGACAAGCCGCGAGGTTAAGCTGCCAATTAGCCCTGTTTGAAAAAAACTGTCTCTTCGTATTTCAAACACACACCACTATATATAGACCCTTATACCCACTAAATTGTGAGAGCTTCTAAAGAAAATTTTGTGAGAGAAACCCTACAAAAAAACAAAATTGTATCATCCCCAATCTTTACCTTAAAGACTTTACAAATTCCTCTACTCTCTTCCTCTCCATTGTCATACCCTTAAGAAGCTATTGACCAAATCCCTTTCTCACCACAGCCACAAATTGGTGAGAAGGTTCATTTGGTGCTAAGGGAAGCAGTTTGGAAGGAACTAATATACATTGGTTGATGCTATGGTCTAGTAGCGGAATCCATGAAGCTAAAGAAGAAATAGGTTTGGCGTAACCTCGTTGGAGCAAGAAGCTTGGAGGGCTTAGGTACTTGGGTAGATTAGGCTTGGAGGGTCTTCTACTATTCATGTATCCCAACTACATTCTTTAGTGGATTATTTGACCACTTGGAGGGCGGCGGACGGGTTTTACTCTGAGGACTTCGGTTTCCTCTTCGATAACATATCGTGTGTTGTCTGTGTGTTTGCATCTTCCTTCCCTTTATATTTGCCTTATATTTATTGCTGTGGATGTGTTTATATTTGGCATAGATTAGTTATCAATTCTGTGATTGGCTTATGTTCATGTTCTGCACATTAATTGTTTGATTTTAAGCTTGAATTGATATTTTATAATTTGGGGTCTAAACGTTCAAGGGTGTTTTAGACACATATTGAACTTTCAATTTTAAATTGTGTTAGTTATGAGATGATGAAAAATGAAAGACCATGTTACTTAATGCAAAAAAGACCATGTGGACACAGCTCTTATTGTTTTGTATGTGTTAGCCTATGGGACAGCAACAATGGTTTTGGATACCACATTATTGATTGTAAATTTGTGACTATCATGACTTGATTTTACACAAATCTGTGAGATTTTCCTGTTGGGTGACTTCACAAATGTTAGAGCTGATTTATCATGTTCACTGTGTGTGCATTATATTTTGATTGCTTTAATATATTGTTTTAAGTTATCGTACAATCCAGGATATGTTAGCAATTAGCACAATTAGGCAATATAAGGAGTTCTTGTATAATATTTCATTTTTTAAATCATCATTTGTGAAATTATGTTTAGTTTATGAGAATGTTGTGGGCTGAGATTTTCCAATACTTTTTGTAATACCCAAAAGAGAAAAGGGGAGGAACGGGATTAAAAATGGTGATAAATTGGGTTTAATTTACAGAAACAATAAGAGATATTTCTTTTATTTTAACTTTTTATATGCTTCTTCATACCCTCACACAAATTATGATACATACCTCAAAGGCTCTAACAAATATTGTCATATAAGTTTTAGTTTTGTGTGATTCATTGGGGTTCCTTGGAATAGCAAATATGGTGTTTGAAATTGTCACGTAAGTTTTAGATTTGTGTGTTTGAATCTTTTATGTGGTTTGTAAATTTTTTTTTTACTTAGGTTTATTTCTGTGTATCCTTTTTTGTAGGTTCTTGCTTGGAACAAATTAGCAAATGCTTTAAAAATAAAATGACCTTAGCAGATTGTTAGTGAGATTAGTAAAGGGCAGACTATAGAAACCCGAAACTGTAGAGCACTCCAATGCAGAGTGTACTATGCAAGCCGTAGTCCAAGTATAAATTTTATAAATGTGTTTTTTTTTTTTTGTATTTTTTTTATTTGTTTGTTTATGTGAGGAATAATGGTTAATGGGTGTTGGATTAATTATATATTGAACTGAATTTACAATGATGGGCATGGATATCTAATGTTATCTATACTTTTTTGTGTCAATTGTATTGGATTCAGTTGCCAACGTTAGATCTTTTTGGGTCCTGTTTATTGTGGTTGTTTTAGTGAGGAATAATGGTTAATTATGCATTGAACTTAATTCACAACAATCTATACTAATAGACATTAAGTACATTTTTGTTGTGAATTGATGTGGACTTGCCAACCAATTATGCATGGCATCATAATTCAGCTTCCAAATCGATTTGTAACAAAATTGCAATAGGACTTATAATACCTAAAGCAATTTTCATGTGAATTGGAATTACAGGAGAGGACACATTATATGAGTTTGTAATAATACTATTAATACTGAATAGAGATGAGTCGAAAGGGACTATTCTTTATAAAGGTTGCCTTTTAATATATTTTCTTGATGGTTTATATATTATCTAAATTACAGACCTATTATCTTGCCATTATGTAATCATTGTGTTCATTTTTTATGTTAGATTTCATTAAACTCCTGACAAATTTTCTGCTATAACTACTTTTTATAGTGATATTTTCGATTCGCTTAATTTTCAAGTGGCTTATTAGAAATGGCCCTCAAAGATTAAGAACAAATATCCCATCATAATATTATTTACAATTAACCCTTGATGAATATCATCCCCAATGTACTGGCTTGACTTTGAAGATTAGTCCCAAATGTTTAGACAATGATGTTATACCAACTCATTTGGATATATTTGCACTATTTTCTACATGATTTCCACTGTAATAAATTGTTATTATTTGTTTCCCCTTATTTCTAAATAAGTTATGATGTCAAAGTAAGTTAAGTTTTAATTGCTTTGAAGATATTGCATTTTTGCATGCAAAATAGAGAAGCATTCTAGAGAATTCCCTTCATTCAAACTCATTTGAACGCAATGGAAGTAATAAAAGTGGTGGTTGCTCATTTCATATGTTCCTCCAAATGGTCTATTGGAGAATGGAAGTACATACGTGATGTGAAAACTGAATTAAGGTACAAGTCATATCATATAAGGTTTGCTTGCCTACTCAACTGAAATTGTGCTTAATTATCATCTCCTCTTCCCTCCTGCTTTCATCTGCTCTATCTTACCCCACCACTCATTCTCATCAACAACTTCCATCTGCACATAAATATCATTTTCAAACCACAAAAATGGAACAAATAATATATATACATATATATATACACACTACTAAGTTTTGTTAATGAAATTTTCTGGTTAATAATATAAATTTAAACTTAACTGAGTCTTTTAAATATGAATAAACTCATGATTAATAATATATGAACCGCACGGGTTACATACTAGTAATTTTTTAATGATTCATGTGATTTGTTTAATAATATAAATAAATAGTCTAATAAATTTTTCATGTAATAGGTTGAAACAAAATAGCTTCAAACCAGTTTGGAGCCAAAATTTGTCCCATGGATAATAGATTTATGAAAAAAAAAAAAATTAGATAAGAACTCCAATACATCTTTTGATGCAAAGGTTTGTATGATACTGGCAAGCATTTGGGCAAAAATTTAAAATGAAGTGATTATATTATCCTTAACCGATGAGGTTACAGTTTCAATACAAATTTATCTACCTGTATTACTTCTCTTGTTTGATTTCAATACCTTGCTCGGACGTGGTTTGCTCTAACAGTTTCTCCACCTTCTCTTTTTCCTTCCCCCAGAGCGTGGCGTACAGACCAATAATTATCAACATAGCTCCGATAACACTGGAATCAAAGTGGAGAGTATAAGAATTGCTAATTCTAAATTTTTCCCCTAGAAAACTCATTTTTCACCAAAGCTAACTCAAAAATATATATACTTACCCTCCAATGTATAAAGCATCTCCTAAAATGAGTAGTCCCATAATGGCTACTATTAATGTGGACAATGGTCTAAATGCTGTCATGAAAACTGGTCCTTTTAGTCTAATTGCCAATGTTTGAACATATACTGTAATTCCACAAATCACAACTCCCTGAAAAAGGAAATTCTATATAATTAGCTTTTCTCAAATCTCTAGAAATAGAAAAATATGGGTGTGGCATTCAAAAATTTACACTATAGATTGGAGCAAAAAGGCTAATGTTCCATGACAATTTCCATGACGAAGTTTTATGATCCAAAATTGCTGTCATGATAGCCGAGAGTATAGCACCTGATAAGCACGTTAATGATGTAAGTGTCATTGGTGCTGGATACATCTTAATTGTAGCTGTCTGCAATGGTCATATATGCGTATTAGTTTATAAATTTATACATCTTTTTTCAAATTTAAATTGAAATAGCATTAGTTTCCAATATGTGTAGTTGTAATTCTAGTTACTATATTACAAGTATACAAAGTGAACGTAATGCATGATGGCCTCCAATGATCACTGTTATAATGATAAAGTTTTTTAACTTATCAAAGAAGCAATATTGGCTGCATTCTGTTAGCTTTCCTTAAAGCACCCAGATTAGGACAGTTTATGTGTAGCTAGCCTAACCCTTTTTGGCTGTATATAAAAACCATCTTTTATGTAAATAACAACTAAGAATCACCTGTAAGATGTAGAACGCTGACAATGAAATGTAAGAAGTAACAAGCATAAGGGAGCCCTTTATTGAATCCTTGTCTAAGAATACTTTTGATGGGGTCACAGATTGATGCGAGTGATGAATATGTAAAGAAATCACAGTGATTCCCTTGTATAGGGTCATGAGTGCTGCACCAGAAAATGCAACAACAGTTCCCAAAATCTTGACTTGAGAACTACGCTTGGAAATCTCTATCTTCTCCATCCTGAATATGCCAAACAAAACTTATTAAGCTATCCTCGAATCAATAATCAATGGATTATTTGGAATCGTGTAATGTTACGGATACTTCAAAATTACATATGTGATTTGTCTTACTAAAGTTTAAGCAACCCCACACAAAAGTAATTAAAAGTTTATTCTTACGTGCTTGTTAACGTGTATGAAATCAATCATATTCTTTGTAAGATCGATTTGTAATTTTTTTTTATTGTAAAACTAATAGTAATAGTTCTAGCCAATAACATTTGGAATCATTTTCATATAATATTGAATGACATATTACACATACAAAAGATAATTCCAGTGGTCGACATTTTTAGGATTTTTTTTTAATTTTTTATAATTTGATAGTTGGTGAAGGGGTATTGGCGGAACCACCAAAGGGACAAAGGGGTCATGGTTGATGTAGAATGAAAATTTGGAAGGGCTAAATCTTGTTCCAGCTTAAGGAAATCCTTATGTCCATAAGGGGGCCCTTGAATCCATAAGAAAAACTTGGAGTCCACTAGAGAGGGGAAAAAAAAAGGCGAAAACTCTTTAGAAAATATTATTAATATTCTAAAGTGTAATTTTAGTTTTACATTTTACATTTCTATTTGATGGTTTTTGAAAACTTATTTTGCAAGTCAAAATATTTCTAAGTTGATCCTAATTTACACAAAACAAAATTTACGTCTCTCCTTATTAATATCCATATATCAAAGAAAGCCTATAAATCATGTATCTAATCAAGAAAATCTTCCTTATAAGAACAACAAAATTTTCAACTCTTTCATAAAATGTATAATCCTTATGAATGTCATGAAAGAAATGGTGATTGACAAAGGTTGCTTGTGAGTTACATCTTTGTGATTGTTGTCTTTTTTGTTTAGGCAATTCAAATCTAACGTGAAAGAGCATGTCCCGAATCTTATTGAGTTCTCGAGTCATCTTATTACTATTAGATTGAATTATAGCTCAAAGGGTTTGCACCCTTCTATCACCATCAATAGGGTATAAAGAAAAATTATTAGTTTGTATCTAATATTTTTTAATAAACTTTGCACATATTTATTAAGTTTGTTAATTAAACACATTTTGTTTTATATCTATTGATTTATAAAATACTTTATTTAAATTTTGTTGATACCCATTTTCACAACACATTTTCTACAAGTCTAATTTAACTAAGCCCAACTTCCTTGTGGATCCAATTCATATATTAAATTATATTTTATTCATTTAAGCATGGCCTAAACCAATGTGACTCATTGGGGGAAATTGAGCAAGTGTAGCTTGCAGGGTATGGGTTAGTTCCTTTCAGACCTTTTGCATGAGCTCAGCTCAAGTGTGCTACCAAGCGAGCTAAGGATGCGGGTAGCACCTCAAGCTCATGAAGGAGGTTTTGTACCTGAAATTTCCACCCTAAAAGAGTTTTTATACTCTAGTTGTCTGTGACCTAAAGTTTCTATCTGAACCCATTTTTGTCTTTAAAACATAATTGGTTCTTATTGGCCAACTCCTACTGCTAGCCATCTCTTAGGTGAGTATTCCAATAATCTAAAATAGCTGACAAAAGGTAGCCCATTAGAGGAAACTCATTTATTTCCAAAATTATGTAAAAAGCAATCAACTCATTTCCTAAGCATAAAGCAAACTACACCAAATCATGGAAATAGCACTTAAGAGGACCAAAGCTGCTCTCTCTGTCCAAAAACCAGTCATTAGCAACACCCCAAATTCAATATAAAACTCTCTCTTAAGCTCAAAAACAAACCAACTTCGATTTCCCCCACAGAGTTGAAACTTTGGAACAAAAGCTTATTCAACTAGTTAACATCCTCACAATTCTGAAGCTTAGGGGTGGAAATATGAGTACAGGGGAACCTTCCCTCTCTTACTCACAACCTCTCTCAATTTTCTCTTCTTCCTGACTCTGGGTCTAAGTTTTGAATCTGTTGTGTTTTTATGTAATTTTCAGCATTTTTGTTATTGGCGCTTTGTTTTCTCTCTTGTTAAAACACCATTAGCCTTTGTTTTCTATACATTATGAATTTTGGACTTTGATTCTCCATAAATAAACATTTCTAAAGAACCTAAGAGGAGATTTGAGCTTATCTTGCATTTTTTGCCCTTGCCGCAAAACATCCCCAACACATTTTGAACTATGTTTATAATTTTTTTTATATTACTATACATAAAATAATGTGTGGTATGTAGAAAGAAAAAAAAATCAATAAGTATATTTTAAATTAGGCCCCTCAAAGATAAATTTTTGGCTCTACCAAAGGATAAGCCCCATCACCCCACTACAATTCTAAAAGAAGCAACATCTTTGTTGGAGGACTTCCAAAGGCTTGGTTCCTAGTGTTGATGGCCACTATGTTGGCTCTTTTGATTAACTCCAGACTAATTCCTGGGACCATATTTTCGTCGTAGTATTAATATACTTCTCCCTTCAGTCAAAAAAAGAAATAGGAGAAAGTGTTAGTTTGGCTATAGAGACTTTTTTTTGGATAAAGAATTATGTTAGCAAAGCAAGCTTGGAGACTAATAGAAAATACCCAGTCACTTTTCCACATAGTATATGTTGGACATATGTGAGACTTGTTAGAAACATATGTTAGGTAAATTAGCTAATCATTTGACAAAACACACTTTACTTATAATTGAGTAGATCTAGGATAGGTTTAGTACTTCAAGGAATAAGAGTTCAAGTTTAGTATTGAAGTCATGCAAATCTGTCCTAGAAACAAGTGAAGATGTATTGTTTATTAAAGCTCGACAAATAGCTCGACAGATAATATCTATCGAGATTTAATGCTGATGCTCGACAGAAGCTATATCTATTGAGAATTACAAAATTCAGATTTTCAGATTTGAATTCATGTATATCCATGTGTATTTGTGTAGGGTTTCTTTTCTCACAAATCTAGACATATATAAGAGTTATTTTAAGGGTCGTCAAAGGTGATGCAAGGGATGCTACTTGGTGCAAAGTCATTGTGCATGCAAATTGTGACCAGAGACAGAATTTAGCCTAATTCATCATATTCTCTCTAGAAGCTATTGTGGGTTTTGTAACCAAGGAGCTTTTTGATCTTCATTGTCGGATGAACTAAAGAACTTTGTAGGGAATATCTTCCTCAAGTTGGTGTGTTAGTCACATACTGAGATCCGTGCATCATTAGTTAGTCACGTACTAGATCACAAGTCTAATTTGGTATTGGGGTAAGGGTTCAACTGTAGGTTGGTATTAGGTACTAGAATTCCTTTTACTTGTAACCGCTTATTTTGATAATAGTGGATTCTTGGGAGTGATGACCTTAAATTCACCTAGTGGGGTTTTGCCTTGGTGATTTTTTCCATTCGTAAACAAATCACCTATGTCAAATTGAGTATTGGGATAAGGGTTCAACTGTAGGTTAGTATTAGGCACTGGAATTCATTTTACTTGTAATTGCTTGTTTTAATAATAGTAGATTCTTGAAAGTGATGACCTTAAATTCACCTAATGGGGTTTTTTCTTGGTGGTTTTTCCCATTCGTAAACAAATTACCTATTTCAAATTTATTTTCCACTGCATTTAACTTAGTTGGTGATTTATTTGTGCTACCATGCTTATTGCATGAAATTGAATCTAATTAATTTCACTTGGCTAATTAATTGATTAATTTCCCAAAGAGGTCAATACATTTTTCGCTTATCAAGTGGTATCAAAGGGGACACTCTCTGATTAGGACTAATCCTTGCTATGTGATCCATTGACCCCTATTTGTCATGGATAGTTGATAGTCACTTATTATATCTTTTCTATTTGATGCCACTAACTATGCATACTGGAAAGTATGCATGAGAGTTTTCTTGCAATCTTCAGATAAGAAGGTCTGACAAGCTGTGGAGATTGGCTGGACTAAGCCAAAGGAAGCGCTAGCTAATTGGGATGTTTCTAAGATCAAAGCATTTAACTTCAACAACAAAGCATTGAATACTCTATTCAGTGTGGTTACCAATAAGGAGTTCAAGAAGATATCCTCTACTGAAACTGCTAAGGACGTATGGACTATCGTCCAGACAACCTTTAAAGGGACTAAGGCTGTCAAGGATTTAAATCTCCAAAGACTCACTACTAGTTTTGAGGAGATAAAAATAGAGAAGGATGAGTCTTTTAATGAGTTCTATGCCAAGCTGAAGGATATAATCAACTCAGACTTTAATCTTGGGGAAACCATTACCGAACCCAAGTTTGTAAGAAAAGTGCTAAGGTTTTTGCTTGAGAGATTTCATGCCAAGATCACTACCATTGAAGAATCAAAGGATATTGACTCTATTCCTTTGACGGAGCTAGTTGGCAACTTGCAAACCTATGAATTGGGTTTGACTAGAATCAAGAAAGGAAACAAGAGCAATAGCAAGGCACTGAAGGCCAAAAGCAATGAGACTGATGAGTCTTCCAATGATGAAGATTCCAAGATGAAATCCTACATCATTAGGCAATTTAAGAAGTTCATGAAGAATGCCAATGCAAAAGGATTTGATAAGGACCGTAAACAATCTAGTTCTTCTCATTTCAAGAGCTAAGATAGAGAAAAGAAGGATGCAAAGGATGGTAGTCAGTACACTATTCCCTCCGGACCAAAGTGCTTCGGATGTCAAGGTTTTGGACATATGAAACAATTATGTCCAACATATCGCATGTCAATTGGGAAAAGCAAGGCTCTTCCTGCTACTTTGAGTGACACTGAGCCTAAGATTAAGTCAGATAACAATGAGTCAGAGAATTTTAAATGCTTTCACTGCTAGAGTTGATCCTACTGAAGGGGTTACAGAAACAGAAGATGAAAAAGAGAACTTAGTGGTATCTAAGTTTGAGAAAATGGATAAATATGATGACATCCATACAGCCTATGCAAAATTGTACAGGGTTTCTAAGAAGCATGAGAAACTGTATAGGTAGGCTACCAAGAAGCTAACTGATGTAAATCTAAACCGAGAGGAGCTTTCTATAAAGGTTGATGAAGCGAATCAAACTATTGGAGCTTTGCAATTCGAGAATGCTAAAAAGACAAAGAAACTTGAAGCAGAAATGTTCCAGGTTAGAGCACAATTGGAAAGGACTTCCAGTGCAAAGCTCGATGAGATGCTTAGTTTTCAGAAAGCTTCTTTTGACAAAACTGATTTGGGGTATGATTTCTCTTCTCCTAATATTGCCTTATCTAGTACAACTATGTTTGTATTACTTGCTAACAATGTTAATTTTGAGAACAAAGAATGTAAAGCTAAAATAGCTAGTGAGAACGTAGACAATGATAAATCTATTTTTGGAGCACCCCCTAAGATTAAAAAGAAAGAAACTAGAAACCCTAGGACTAAGAAAGCTAACAACAAAAAGTCTAAACTGAAGAAACTGTATCTCTGTCATCACTGTGGAGCTTTAGGGCATACTCATTCAAATTGCTACAAGTGTTTAGCCACTCAACAAAGCAATAGTATGCTCTCATTTGGAAACTAGAATCAGTTCCCATCTTCTCTTGCTCATCTTAGAGATCTTCTTAAAGCCCTCATGTTCTTTTCAAACTTGAATGGTTTCAATTCTTCCCCCTCACTAGTAGATAAAAGATTCGCTCAAAGGAAATGTTCTTCTAAGGTGTAGAAGGAAAAAGGCTCAAAGTGATTTAGTCACTTTTTCTCTCTCTCTCTCTCTCTCATGTTTATGCATTAATTATATGTTTTGCTTTCTTATATTGAGCCAATCTAGTTTTATGTTTATTTTATTTAGCAAGTTTTTGTTTTTGTTTTTTGTTTTTTTTTTTTTTTTTTTTTTTCAATTTTGCTTTATTTTGTTTTTCATAATTTTTTTTTTTAAAATCAAAAAAATACAAAAACAGTGTGTGTTTTATGTTTGTTGATACTAGTGTTCCTTGAATGGTCATTGATACAAAATTTTCTAAACCTTGTATCTTTTGTAATTTAGATGAGCATCTCAATACACAACTAAACAAGTAAGTTTTGTGGTTTGTGTTTGTGATGAGTATGATTAAGTAATCTCTTATACTTAACACTTATATCACTCTTTTTGACGAGAATGATTAAAAAAAATCCTAAGAAAAATGTATAAATAACTATTTCACCACTAAAACCCACCAATCATGTATAACATCTATGTGCTTCAGCATGGTAAAATTGTGATGTTTGTGACTTAACATTATTAGGTATTTCTTTTCTCTCTCTTATATGCCCATGCATGATATGCTCAAAAAGAAAAAGAATATGCAAAGAAATCAAAATAAAAAAGAATCAAAATTCTTTTAAATATGGTTGCAAGCATGATTCTAAGAGATGTGTGAGTTATAGGATGTACTTTGAAGATGATAGTCCTCATTAAGCAATTATGATTGTGTGTGAGTATATGTGATTTTATCATATCTCAAATCGTCATAATATGAGACACTTATGCACTCTTGCTATGTTTTCACACACAACATGCAAATTCTTTGCTACTTTTGATACATATACAGGTACAATATGATTTGGTTATCACAAGGAATACATGTGTTGATATATGCTTGCTAAACTATCATAACTTTTTTTTGAAATATAAAATTTGTTAGAATTGTTTAATGTGTGTGTGTGTGTGTGTGTGTGTGTTTTGGATCATGAATGTTTTTTTTTTTTTTTGAGAGATGTTTTTGAAAGCTTAACATGTTGATTGGATTTATATTTAAGTAGCTTGCTTGTTGCATTCATCTTTATGTTTTTTTTTTTCCACTCTTTGAAACACTCATTCTCTTCAAGGTCAGTAGCTTCTCGATAGATGCTCGATAGATCCTTATCTATTGAGCCCCTTGGACTTCCTTTCTCGATAGAAGTTAGCACAATTTCGATCCATCAAGTTTTCTGGAATTTGTCTAGATAGCTTCTTGACAGCTTCTCAATCCATCAAGGTACTTTTGCCGTTGACAGATCCTCAATAGCACCTCGACAAATTCATTTCTGTTGAGATTTAGTGCTTGACACATCTCGATAGCTTCTCGATCCATTGAGCTGTGTTTTTCTATATATAGTTGAGGCGCGATCTGGTTTTCATTTCCTCACTTCTCTCTCGATAGAAAATCACTCTCTCACTCCAAACACTTTTTCACTCCTATCTCTCTACCCACATGATTTTCGACCTAGATCAAACCTTAATCCTCTTGTAAGTGTTCTTAAACCCTCTTTTTCATGCATTCATGCATTTTAGATCTAGGTTTGTGGGGTTTTTGAGTTTTTCTTGAAATTTTTGGGTTGGGCTTTGTGTATTTGATGATATATGATCATGCATTGCATTTCATTTGCATTTTAACAATATTTCATGCGTTTAGATGCATGTTTGATTATGTTGAAATTTCTACTGGTAGGTTTAGATTGGGTTTTACCCATGATGTATTTATTTTTGCACGTCACATGTTCATGTATATTTCATGCATACGTATTCTCTCTTTTCTTTCTTCTTTTTTATGTTTGTGATGTGTTTTCTCTCTCTCTCTCTCTCGGATAGACTGCACATGGCACGAAAGTGCAAATCTACTCCGACTCAAAACCCTCTTAGTTCTAGGTCTTCTTCTTCTAATCCTACACCCCCTCTTCACGTTCAGTTCTGTGATGGGAATGCCTAGCAGGACTTCCTTGAAAACTTTCATAGACATGGTGTTCATCCGAAGTGCCATGTCATTCTGTCGA
Source organism: Quercus variabilis (assembly GCA_030445155.1). Lineage (NCBI taxonomy): Eukaryota > Viridiplantae > Streptophyta > Magnoliopsida > Fagales > Fagaceae > Quercus > Quercus variabilis. The sequence continues at coordinate 64,032,016 of CP129448.1, read as the reverse complement.
ACTTTTCCGACACTCCTCTACCCGATGTCATTCGGACTCGGGGATGTGAATCTCTTTGTGAGATACCCTTGAGGTGCCCTATCGTGTTTATACAGGAGTTTTACTCCAATATAAAATATATCGATACCTTTATACCTCTGTTTGCCACGACATTCAAAGGTACACGTATCGTAGTCACTCCGGATCTTATATCCGAAATACTACATGTCCCAAAGATATCACATCCTGATTACCCCGATTGTTAGCATTTAAAGACTATGTCCAAAGATGAGCTTCTGTCTCATTTCTGTGAGACACCCTCCATATGGGGTAAGCGTCAAAACACCACATGCTCGAGCTTTACAAAAGGTCCGAAATTCCTTAACATGGTGATGACATTTGTTCTTACTCCACTGCCTCACTATAACTCTATCACAAAGCCTTATGCTAGATTTTGGTTTTCCTTCTTAGAGGATCTTTCTATTGACTTCCCTACTCACTTCATCACTTCCATCATATATGTTTATCAAGATATGGTGACCCATGATAAGCTCATTTTTCCTTCGGCTATTACATAGATTCTTCGCTATTTTCTATCCCTATTCCTGATTCTCCCTACTATACTAACATGGGTGCCATCAGTGTAGCTTCTATTAGGTGGAGTGAGGCCCAACTTCCACCAAAGCGGTCATGGACGGAGACGACTGATCCTCCAGCCTCCACCATTCCTTCCACCTCTGCTCATTCTCCTTTAGGTGGTGGTGTGACTCTCGAGGCCATCATGGTGCAACTTCAGCATATGGAAGCTCGCCTTGACACTCTTAGTGATGAGTAATGTCGGGTGAACACCTGTGTTAGTCGTATTGCATGACAACAAGCTCCCCTCAGTGGTTTTGCCACTTCTCCCTCTCCTTCTCCCGAGGCTTCGACAAATAAGGATGGCAATGATGATGCTAATGAAGATGATGAGGATAAGGATGCTAGCTCTTTTAGTGATGAGAAGATGATGACCTTCTAGTCATTCATGACAAAAAGGGGGGGAGTAGTTTTGGAATGATAAGAGTAGTCTTGTATCTAGAGAAAGAGTTAGCATATGACATTTTTTGTTAGGCGGGGTGTCTATATTTTAAGGGATGTAGTGATGATCTTATATACTTTTCTTTTCTTTCTCTTTAGTTACTTCTCCTCTTGTACACTGGTCTTGTGACCATTTATTTATGACATACATTGTATTTATATATATATATATATATATATATATATGATGATGATGTGTGTCATTTTTCACCTATCTCTCCATGTAATGTTTCTTTTCTATCTTTACACACATGTTTCTTTATGTATGCAATCCTTTATTTCTGTTTCACATTAAGATGCTTTGATGAGTTTTGCTTGAAGTGTTTCAAAAAGATAGGTTGTGAAAATTTACCATGCCATGAACTCTTTTCTTGCAAAATTTTTCAAGAGTTTGTGTTTGGATTAAATTTTATTGTATTCAACAAGTGGTTATGAGTTTAGTGATTTAAGACTTCTCTAATAATTTATTGTTTGTTGTGATTTTGTCACAAATTGCCAAAAGGGGAGATTATTAGGACATATGTGAGACTTGTTAGAAACATATGTTATTTAAATTGACTAATCCTTTGACAAAACGTACTTTACTTATAATTTGGTAAATCTAAGATGTGTTTAGTATTTCAAAGAATAAGAGTTCAAGTTTAGTAATAAAGCCATGCAAATCTTTCCAAGAAGTAAGTGAAGAAGTGATGTTCATTAAAACTAGACAGATAGCTCGACAGATCATATCTATCAAGGTTTTATGTCGATGCTCAACAGCAGCTCAACAGAAGCTGTATCTATCGAGAATTATGAAATTCAAATTTTCAGATTTAAATTCACGCATATCCATGTGTATTTATGTAGGGTTTCTTTTCTCACAAACCTAGACATATATAAGGATTATTTTAAGGGCTATCAAAGGTGATGTAAGGGATGCAACTTGATGCAAAGTCATTGTGCATGCAAATTGCGACCGAACACAGAATTTGCTCTAATTCATCATATTCTCTCTAGAAGTTACTGCATCTTTATGCCAAGAGTTTTGTAACCAAAGAATTTCTTGATCTTCATTTTCAAATGAATTAAAGAACTTTTCAACCAATATCTTCCTCAAGTTAGTGTGCTACTCACGTACTGAGATCCGTGTATCATTAATTAGTTACGTATTAGAATTCGTGTATTAAAATGAGAGATTGTCGCTACATCATAAGTCCCATTGGGTATTGGGATAAGGTTCAACTGTAGATTGGTATTATGTACTAGGATTCTTTTTACTTGTAATTACTTATTATAATAATTGTGGATTCTCAGGAGTGATGACCTTAAATTCACCTGATAGGATTTAGCCTCAGTGGTTTTCTCTATTCGTAAACAAATCACTTATGTCAAATTTAATTTCTGCTGCATTTAACTTAGTAGATGATTTGTTTGTGCTACCATGCTTATTACATGAAATTGAATCTAATTAATTTTACTTGACTAATTAATTAATTAATTTTCCAAATGAGTCAATACATTTTAGGCCTATCAGTGCACAAAGCTCACTACTTTCCAAACTACTCTTTCACGATGGTTGGTTACGAAATAATCCTTCATTCATTTGGCGTAACATCCTAGCAGCAATGGATATCATCAAAGAGGGGACACGCTGGAAGGTTGATGATGAGCGAAAGATTGGGGTATTCACACATGGTTGGCTGTCTCATTCTCCTGTGCTTCTAAATGAAGTCTCCAGGGATATGCGAGTCTGTGAACTTATTGACCAGGACACTAGACAATGGGGCCGACTAAAAATCCTCGTAACCTTTGCTCACCGCACTCAAGTTGAGATTTTGGCTATACCACTCAACAACCCCAACTCCCAGGACACCTTAGTGTGGAAGGAGAATAAAGCTTAGCAGTTCTCGGTCAGAATGGCCTACCAGGTGGCTTTACGATTGAAGAACCAATCTAGAGTAGAACACTCCGCAGCTCGGGCTCATGGGTCTGTTTGGAACAAGATATGGACTTTGAATGTGCCCCCAAAAGTTCGCACGTTCATGTAAAGAGCATGTTCAAGTTGTCTACCTACCCGCGACAATCTACACCGACGACGTGTGCAGGTGGAACCCATCTGTGTGTTGTGTAATCAAGAACCTAAAACGGCTAGTCACCTGTTGTGGACTTGCCCTTTTGCAAGGAATGTCTGGGCATTATTCAAAGGGAGAACACAGAAGTGCAGCAATGAGGTATGTGATTTCTTCCTCTGTTCAACCAGATGCAACAGAAATTGAGCTAATCGGAATTAGAAAGATGGGCTGTTACAGCTTGGGCGATTTGAAACGCAAGAAACGGGTTTTATTTTGAGCAAGTTCAAACCCATCCGAAGACAATCCTCGAGAGTGCTAGTACTTAAGTCTGATTTAGATGTCTTTCTTATGGCTTCCTGGGACCACTACAGGTGTTGGTGGCGCCCCTTAGTCCAAGGTGGCAAGGTGTCTTACTTGGGCTTCTGTATACTGGTTTCTTATTATCATTAAAATTTTCTACCGTTTATCTCAAAATATATATATATATATATATATATATATATATATTAATTGCTTACCTTGTATTTGGACCAAGATTTTGATGATTTAAATTAATTAGATTTTTTCTTTTTGATAGGTAAATAATGGGGGAGAGGTGGGCTTGATGCACAAATATGGATACAAAAAAGAATAATTAATGAGAATTTATGTGACAAAGTAACGGTGGGGGTAATATTGTATGTTATCAGGACGTTTTTGGTGGTGGTTGTGATGGAGACAAGGGTAGTGAAAACATTGATGGCAACATCGACAAATATAGTAAACAATGGCAACGAGAGTGATGGTGTTATGGACGGAAAAGTATATCATGTTTCGGGTGTATATATCATCTCTCTCATAACAGTTGGGTCCCACACAGCTGGGGACCCAGCTGCTGTGAGAGAGATGGCACATACGCCCGAAACATAATATAATTTTTCATTGTGGATAAAGACAACGACACTGTAGTAAAGGGGAAAGTGATGATAAAGTATAAAGAATAATAATGATAGATAATATTGGTAAATGGCAGATTCTCTTGCAAATTATAATATTCGAATTTGAAATTTAGATGCTTCAAAATAACAAATTAAAACTTCTCCATAATTTTTGAATCACCTTTATTTTTAAACACCCAAAAAAAAATTAAAAACTAAATTATAACTTTCCATAAAACATCCTCCAATCACAATATTAAAGATTCTATTGAAGATTGAAAATTGGTACCTCTCCTCTCAAAAAGAAATGGTCAGCTCTTCCTTTTTTTTCTTTTTAAGTAAATTATAAATTATACCCCTAAAGTTTGGGAGTGTTTAGATTTTACACCCTGCAATTTCATATTTTGAAATTTACCTCCTAAAGTTTGGAAGTATTTGGATTTTACACCTTAAAACACCCTTAAATTCTGAAATTTTAGGGTGTAAAATCTAAACATCTCCAAGACTTTAGAGATTAAAATCTAAATTCTGAAACGTTAAGGTGTAAAATGATAAAATCTAAATTCTGAATTTTCATGTTGTAAAATTCAAACAGCCCTAAACTTTAAGGATGTGATTTGCAATTTACCATTTTTTTCTTCTTCTTTTTCTTTTAAACCTTTTTTTCAATCTAGGGTCGAACATGAAAGTGATACACAACATATCTCACTGGAGGGATATATATATATATATATATAAAGAATTAAATATGAAACAAGAATCAGAACACTCAAGGGATAGATTTTGATTTATTCATATATACCTGAACAAAACTGCTAAGATAAAGGTCATTGATGGAATTAGGTTGCACAAGGCAGATGCAAAAGCTGGTGAAGTTATTTCTAGCCCGGCATAATAAAGTGTCCTCCCTAACACACCTCTTAAAACAAAATAAAAAATAATAACAAAATAAATTAATTTAGCAACTAATCAAAACTTTTGTTATGGTTATTTGATAATATTATAAGGAAATGACTTTGTGTATTTGGCAAACGCTTTACTCACCCTAGTAGACCCAAGAAGAAGAGATTTCGCACGATTGGTAAGCTAATTTTGCAGTCATTTTTCCTGCAAGGAATATTCAATAGTTAATCATCTAGAGGATTTAATTTCTCTCATACTATGATTTCATTAAGAAAGGTGTACCGTACTTATATCAAGATTTTTTAAAATTATTTGATAAATTTCTTATCATATTTAGACTATGTTTAAAAAGCAAATATGAAGAATACTCATCTAAAACATTGTGATGACTACTCATATCATATTAAACATTTTTTTTTTTTTGGGTGATGCAATATTTATGTTCATGTCCATTTTCTCATCTAAGACATTGTTATGGAATTATAAAAAGAAATAACTTGTGAAATACAATTTTTCTTTGTTTTTATCTCTTTTCCCCTATCCTTCTTAGTCATAATCACATTATGAAGTGCAACAAGATAAAAGAAGACACTAAAAGATAAAAGGGTATACAACCTTTCAAAGAGAAATGCAAGAAGAGCAGTAGTTAAAGCTCCAATAGCTTGTCCATATGTAGCAAGCACATAAAGACTCATGCCTTTGTTTAGATAGATCTTGGATATTATGTTGAATCCTGCAAGGCAAACATTAGCGAATATGCAATAGATATATGGTTTCAACTTTTCACACAACTTGTCTTGCTTGATGTTTCCTATTCCCTCTCTCACACCCTCTTTTTGCTCTCCCATCTTGCTTGAATTTGCATCCTCCTAAGAACCATCTACATTTTTATAAAATTGGAGAGACTCAATGCAAATTATAAAATATTTCTTTTTTTTTTTTTTTTATTCCCATATGGACTCCACTTTCAACCAGTGAAATTTGAAAGTGCCTAGTGAATATGTTTTTTTGGTTGAATGCCTTGCGAATATGTTTAGTGCGCGTACCTACGGTCTCATCATGGCCAATTGTTGGATAAAAGCACTAATCCTACCACTCATTACTTAGTGCGCATATGTTTAGTGCACCAATTGGCTGGTATTGCTCAAGTTTGGATAGGAACTTCTCCCCCGTTGACACATTCTATTCTCTTCCCAAACTCCACATAGACTTTGTAATTTTATGTCTTTACTGCTCTCCTCTGTTGTAATGCCTTTTCGGGCTCTTTTATTTGAATGAATGAAGTTTCTCATTTAAAAAAAAAAAATTGTGAATATGTTTAGTGCGCGTACCTATGGTCTCATCATTAGTTGACATTTTATGGCACGTCTTTTGTAAAAGTGCTTAATGACACTTTTTTTTTTTTTTTTTTTAGATAATTACAATATGCTGCTAACCCACAGTTCGAACCCTTTCTTTCCTAGACCTTTAAGCATTTTGTGCAGGAGAGATACCAATTTAGCTACAAGGCCTTTGGTTGCTTAATGACACTATAGGTGTGCATCTTGATGTTCTTTATAATTTACAACAATGCTATAGATACAAAAAATTTCATATATATACTATGGTAGTTCTAGAAATATTTCTTAGAGTGGTCATTAAGAAATTTAAATCGTGCAATATCATATTAAAAAAATTGAATATATCAACATCACATAATAAATTTTTTTTTTTTTAAAAAAAGCAAATACATTAAATTTTACAAAAAAAAATTTCTACTATTAAAATGAAAAAGTAAAAAGGAATTGATGAAAAGTATAATGAGAATTGAGAATGGTGATATATATGAGACTAATAAAGTAAGAGAAGGTCTAAAATGTGAGAGAGAGAGAGAGAGAGAGAGAGAGAGAGAGAGGAGGCAATGAATAATATATGCTACAACTATGAACCAAGCTGTTGAAAAGAGCAGAGGTACTACGACTCCAAAGCTGAGAAATAGAGTTGTCAGTGCTGTCAAGGAGAACTCACAACCATAGTATCTTTCTTAGCACTTTTATTGAATGTTTAGTTCATTTGTTGTTGTTCATAATATTTGGTAGTCACGTGAACACCCTCACTTACATGTAGAGCCACTAATGTGTGTGTGTGTGTATATATATATATATATATATATTTATTAAACTAGAAAATTGTGATTAGTGTAGTATCAATTTCAAATTAGATCACCACTAACATTGTCAACAGCCAAATTTCAGGGGCCTTGGCATCACATCTTGTAATGATGTGTGCAATGTGTGACACGTAGGGTAATTGGTGTAAATAAGTGAGTCTCTTTTATTTATCTTTATATAAGTTCAAGTAATCTAAATTATGAATGTGCACTTTTTTGGAATTTTTGAAAATACTTCTTTTATTTTAAAAAAAAAAATTGTTTTTGTAGAATACAAATTCTCCTGAGCTTTTTGGAAAAGTAAATTTTCAATGAAAAATTAAAATTCTCATGAGCTTTTTGGAAAAGTAAATTTTCAATGAAAAAATAAAATTCTATATAGTCTTCAAGAAAAAATAAATTTTTTTTCAAGGACTTTGTAAAAAATTTTCCAAAATGGAAAAATTCCATGTGTTTAAGAATAGAATTCTCAAGAGTAGAAACCAAATTCATTTGGAAAATCATTTTCAAAGAAAATCCAACGATTGTTTGGAAAATAATATTTTGAAGAAAACTCTACGATTCTTTGGTCCCTACCATCATCTCATTAATGAAAAACGATACTTTTAAGTAGCAGGTTAGTCTATTAGCCGCGTATGTAGGCATTTTCCATAAGTTAGATAAAAACAGAGACTAAAATTACAAGAAGTTTAAAAATATAAGGACCAAAATGAAACTTGTGAAAACTTGATGACCAAATTAAAAATAGAACCAAAAATGTTTTTATTGCCATTTTCTTTTAATTACAAAAAAATGATAAAAACTTGAACTACACTATCGGTGGTGGTTTTCTGCGCGTAGCCACGTATCTTTCGTTGGAGGTGTGACTTTGCTAGGCCCGGATTTGTTTTGGGAAGTCCAATGTAGAACTCGACATTGGGCCACATAGACCAATGGCTTTCTGTGCATCTTAAGCCTACAAAATAGATAAGGCCCAAAGTCTTAGAACCATGATAATGGTTGAAATATATAAATAATATGTTTAGCATGATAGCTTTGATTAAATGGTGAGTTGATATGTTATTATTATGTTTACTAAGTGATATCTAATATTAGAGAGTAATTAATTAGGTATCAAAAGTCCAATAATGAGATGAGTCCAATAGTCCATATCTAGTTGCGGTATAGTTCATGTTCAATATAATAAGGTATGTCTAGCAATGGTCTGTGTCCAAGTAATGTATGTCCATCAATGGTCTATGTCCAAGTAATGTATGTCTATCAATGGTCTATGTCCAAATAATACATGTCCGGTAGTGATATGGATTCAATTTATTAATATATATGTTTATTAATGAGGCATTAGTGAATCCATGTTTATTAGATGGTGAGATAATATTAAAGTAATTTGCATCCAGTGGGAAAATGATAATGAGTTAACATATTCTTAATAATGTAATTTCAAAGATGGAGAAAACATTGACTTATTTTTTATGTTTCTGACTCCAACTGTATAGCAGCACTTCATTCTTTATATGATTTGTGGCTCCGGTCGTATAGCATCACTTTGTTCTTTATATGATTCGTGGCTCTAACCGAATAGTGTTAATGAGCTGATAACTTTCATATTTTGTAACTCCAGCAGTATAACATCAGTTGACTTAACATTTTAGCAACATGAGAAAAATGAGTCCAGCAATACAATATGATATTATGAGTCCTTCCATGGTGACTTCATGATTGAAGGGGAAAAATGGGTGCAACTGGAGGGAGAGAAAATATGTCCAACCATGTGCATAGGTTGGTTAAGTTTATCCCCTTTCATCATGCACTGAAATGAATTTTCTCATGTAATGCTCCTTTAGTTTTTAATCAAATATGAATGATGTTACCTTCCATGAGAATGACTTTTAGTATTATAAGTTTTTGCCTTTTATAAGAAGGGCTTTTAGCATTATAGAAATATGTCTTCCGTGAGAAAGGATTTTTAATAATAAGTTCTTGGAAAAGTGTTTGATATGTTTTAAAATGTGTGGAGATGATAAGAAATATATATATTTTCTGAGATATGGTGTTTATAATATGTATAGGAATTATATGTAGATACTTTGTTGGACATAGATCTTGTATATATATACTTTGTGAGACATGGAGTTTAAAGATATATGAGAAGTATGTATGGGTATTTTTGTGAGGAATGTGTTTGTAAAATATATGGAAGTGTGAGATAGATAATATGAAGGTTAAATATAGTAAATAGATTAGATTATAGCTGCTGCTGAAGTGTTTTTTTGTGTTACGTCATGGGTTATGTTGCTTTCTAAGAAGGGAGATTTTGTATAAGAAATAAAGAATGAGATGGAGATGTGTTTTGGGTAGCAAAATGACGAAGTTTTAGAATATTAAAGTGTGGGAGAGATGGATAGTGTGTAATGGTGTGGTGTAATAGGTGTGATGTAATGGTGTTATCTAAGAAGAGAGATTTTTGTAAGGAAGATAGAGAAGTATGGAAAAGTTTAGAGATATGTGCAGTAAAGTGAATGAAGTTTTAGAATACTGAGGATGAGAGAGGGATGGATCCTTAAATATGATGTGTGGCTTGGTCCTCTTTATATAGAGCCAAGCATGTAACTTGATTAGAACTAGTTAAAGGGAAATTAGCAAATAAGGAAAAGTTTTTGACAAAGTAAATGGTTTCGTTAGTGGGTTTTTGTTTTTTAGCCAAAAGAAGAAAGTTTGATCTTTTAATGCTGTAGGAACTGCTGTTACAGCTGGATGATGTCATCTGAATGACAACTTTTGTTGGAGGAAAATATTTGACATTAAATTCATGGTTTGGCTAAAAATTGTAAGATAATCTTTATGGGATCTTTCTATTTCTGGTACTACAGCAGGAGGCTAAGGATCTTATCTTAAAATGGCAGATTTTTTTTATGAGATCCTTACTTCTTAAGGTATGACAACAAGCTGCTGGGATTGGGCATTAATGGGTAAGTGATGTCATTTTAGGACATGTGTTAACCTACTGAAACTACTGCAGCTTCTGTTGGAGTTGTCACAATTTCTGCTGGAGCTATTGCAGTTTCTACAAAAGCTTTTGCAACTTTTTGCTAGAGTTATTGTAGCTTCTGCTGGAGCTGTTGTTGGTATTTTTGGCTAAGTTTCCTCTTTTGGAAAATTATATGTTTAGTCCATATATAATTTTGGTAAGTAATAGACTAGTTGGTTGATATTTGATGAAGTTTTAGATAATTATGGTCTTTTTTGTATTTTAACCAAATCTTAGAGAGTAAGGAGAACATTTTAATGCTAGATATGAGATACTAATATATATTTAGCCATGTGCTTGGAATTGATTTAAATGAAAATAATAATATAATTAATATGAAATGAAATAATTATATTTTAAAACTTATATTATATGATGGACATTAATTTTTATGTAAAAAACATGGGGAGTTTTATCATTTTAAGTATTATATGATATGAAAGGCTTACCAAATGTTACCTATTACACGTTGACCCATTAGAGTTCAGGGAATTGGGGAAGACATGCCAAGTAACATGCTTTCCTTTATCAACTTTGAATCACTAGAGCTTTACTGAACATACTTCTTGGCCCTCCAAACCACGACTTCCAAAATTCCCTCGATGAGACTCATGAGCTTGGATCATGAGCCGAAAATGAGATGTTGTGCAATGAGCTCAAACTATGAGCTTTGATGAGATTATATCGCCATGAGTTTTGGACCATGGGCTTCGGCGTCATTTTGTGAATATGGACTCTTTTGGGCTTTAAAAGAGATTTTTCCAAAATCTATGATAGTGTTGACGTGGTGCGAGTTGCCAATAAAATAAAGGCATGTGGTGTGAAAATTTTGTTCTCAACACACTGTTTTTAGGGCTTAACAACATGATTTGGACCAACGTGGAGAAAAGGGTTAGGTTGGACACTAATAATAAACCTGGCATAATTGGACCTGACTTAATAATCCATTCAAACTCTCTATTTTGGTGTAAAAATAGGTTTAGTTACGACTTAACCCATTTTTGCGAGCCGACCTGACCCAACCTGGTTGACCTATAACTCAACCTATTATTTAAAACTTTTTTTTTAATAAAAATTAAATTAAGACCTAGCCAGTTTACTTGTTTGTTTTGGGTTTTATAGTGCATAACTCAAACTCAATTGAAAATTATAATGTTAGTGCCAAGCCATTATTTATATATATATATATATATATATATATATATATAAAATTATTTAATGTTAAAAAAAAAAACTCCATTCAAACATATACATTTGAATGTCATTCAAATTAAATTTTATTTATTTATTTAATGTCATTCGAATACAATGGCCTCAAGAAAGCAATTGAAACTTTTATTTGGTTGTATGCATGAGATTTGAAAGATGAATAATTGAGGCTTTATTCTTACTTGAATAATGCAAGTAAAAATTTTGGGATATTGAATGACAAAGTGTATGAGAAACATTCATAGGTGTGAAAAGAGTGAAATCAAAGTATCTCAATGAAATTGACATAAATTATGTGTTGGAAAATTTAGACTTCAGTTGACAGAATTAACAAGTTTTAAATCTAAGTTGTTAATTAGATCTATTATGAATAGTTTTTGGTTAAACAAACAAACATCAATATCATGTTAATATCATGCACAACGGAATATTAAATAAAACAAGATATGATAACTCAGGAAAACCAATAAAATAAACTAATTTCACAGTAAAAAAGTTAGGGGCAAACCTTCCCAAAAAGCAATTCACTATAGTAAAGGAAAGTTTAAGATCTATTAAAAAATCTTTATCCCTAAACTTTACAATCCCAGTAGATGAACTTATAGTAGAAACTTTGTACCACTACAAAACCTCTGAATTCCCCAATATATGAACGCTTCACTAACAATCACAATTGGAACCTCCAATTGACTTCAAGAACCTCTTGAAGGTTTTCTTCACAGTAGAAGTCTATGGTAGTTGCTATGGCTTCAGCTTTTTCACCAATAGATCTTCAGATTTACTTTGAAACTCTTAGGTACAATGAAATAGAGAAAACTTAGTTACAAAAACCCTAGTCATATAAAAAGAGTGTTTCTCTCTCTAAAAAGCCTTTTAATAGATGGATTATAATATCCTTTAAATATCTGTTCAAACAGATCTCAATTCGGATTTCAAATAAATAAGTTATAGAGTTTTTTGTGTTGCAGATTTTTGCTGATCCGCAATGCTTGATGTATCGAGAAGGTGTCAAGAAGGCAGAAGGTTTCTCGATAGATTGAGACAAGTATTGAGAGGTATCAAGGTACACACTGAAAATGTGTTGAAAATGCATTTTTTTAGCTTTTTTTTTAGCAAACTTTTCGTCTCTAACTTTATCTTCAATTACAACTTTAGGACACATTAAAACTTAATAAAAGACACATAATTTGGCAAGGTTTGACAATACCAAAACACATGACATTAATATTATGGACAATTAGATCTATTTTTTAACAACTATAGCAAAAATTTTTCTAAAATAAAAGATGATGTTCCTTGGAGGGTGTTGCTTAATAATGACATAATATTCATAAAAGAGACCATCTATAAATAAGTAAATAATCAAACTTTGATGTATATTTCCAAATTGAAACTGGGTGCTAATCACCATGCATTTAAAATTAAACACATTTATTAGATTATTTTTCAAGATATTAGATTATGAAATAAAATTTCAAGATTTGTAATTCTTTTCTTTGTTTTGGGATGTTACTATTTTGTTGAAGTGAAACTTGTGTGTTTGTTTTAGTTAAATTTTCAAATGGTAGACTAGAGACTCCTTTGTTTTTATGCAGTTTTTTTTTTTTTTTTTGGTTAGTTGTACTAGAATTTGTATTTTATATAAATGAATTTTAAATGAATTCTCTGGGGAGAGCAAGAGTGATATATATAAAGCTAAAGTTAAAAGAAAATTCATTTAGATTTCAAATTAGAATTCAATTGTGAGCTAATTTTATGCCATATGTCTACTTAAGAAATACTAAAAGTCCAATATTAATTAACTATAAATTAAATAAAAAGAAAAAACCAATCATATATCTACTCAAAAAAATCACCTCATGTTCTATCTTTTAGATTCCAAATTGGATTTCAACTATGGGTTAATTTTGTGCTATGCGTCTACTTAATTTTTTCAATTTTTGTGCCAAGTGAGTTAATGGGTGTGAAATATTAAGAGTCCTATATTAATTAACTATAAAATAAAAATAAAAAATCAAACATATATATACTCAACAAAAATCGCCGTACATTCTATCTGATTAAAAATTAGAATAAAAATGATTATAAGTAGTATTAAACTTAGGCATGAATTTTAACATGCATCTAATTTTGTTTGTTTTTATTAATAATTCAACTAATTAAGTATTATTTTTGTGTGGGCCAAGATGAGCTAGAGGAATATTGGGCCTGGATTGGAGCCAAAGATGGCCTATAGGAACACTCGTAGAGGGGTCTAGGATCAAAACCACGTAATCTAAGGAGATTAAGAATCCGAGGAAGGAGAAAAGCTTTGGGGCTTAAGCAGAAGACTAGAGATTTTTAGGTTGTGGTTAGGACAATGTCCAGTAAAAGGAATCGTAATTGGCCCAAACGAGATTTGGAAGAAGCTTCCTCATGAAGCCACTGCCTCCTCTGCACTAAATGCATTATACCAACCAGACACGTCGCATTAATGGCTGAATTACCCTTTTGAACACTGCTCCAACAACTTATTACCTAGTCAGCTCAACCTCAAAAGAAAGGGAAGGGGGTGATGGGACAAGTATCTTACCAGAAGGATCATCCACTCTACAAAGGGACATCTAGGATGGTAGCACTGGAACTACAATTAGGGAAAGATCCTAGCTGTTGTGGGATCGATAATTATCAAGCCTAAGAGAGAGAGAGAGAGAGAGAGAGAGAGAGAGAGAGAGAGAGAGAGAGAGAGAGAGAGAGATCATTGTGAACACTTAGAGAATTTATTTTGGTCTCATATCACTGTAATCGTACTCCTCGGCCATCCCTAGGGGAGTTAATAAACATCAAGATATTGTTTACTTAAGGGGTGTTTGGATTTTGTATTTCTATAACTCATAACTCAAAAATGGTGGGACCCATGACTCAAAAGCTTGTTTGGATTTTGTTTTCATTTTGTTTCCATCACTCAATTCTTTGATTTTTTAGTGATGAGTTATGAAAACTGAAAACACATTTTAGTTGTTTTCAGTTTCCATAATTCTGTTTTCAATGTCATTTCCGTAAATAACACTACATGGAGGGACCTACTGTTAGACTCAGCCGCAACTTTTGACCATCTTTTTTTTTTTTTTTTTTTTTTACACTAGGTGGCTTCTTCTTCTTCCTTCACTGCGTGTGTTTTCTGGTTTTTTTTTTTTTTTTTTCTTTCACTGGGTTCAGGTTTCTGGGGTTTATTTATTTATTTATTTATTTTTCTTCTTCTTTCACTGGGTTTAGTTTTTTTTTTCCCTGGGTTTGGTGAGTTTGGGTTTTGGGGGTTGAAGGGAAAAAAAAATGTAAAAGTTGCACCAAGTGACAGGTATGGGGCCCACAAACAGTTGAAAAATATTGAGTGATGACAAGTGAGTGATGGTGCCAAATGGGGTGGGGTGTTTTAAGTGATGAGTGATGAGTGACGAGTGACAAGTGATAAATGATGAGTGACGGAAATTGAGTGAGGAGTGATGAGTGATAAAAAAAAAAAAAAAAAATCCAAACAAGGCCTTAATGTCTGTCTCAATTCCAAAGTCCCCTCTCCCCCCATTTGAGTTTCTTTTCATTTCTTAACTATTAGCTACAAGGACCACCTCTACAAATTAATTGTTATAGATAGAGGCCCAGTCCAAAGGGGGTTGCTCAATTTTTAATCCATACAATTTTTATGATAAAAAATGTGTTTATTTTTAAATGCATCCATGCGTATGAATGAATTACAAGCTAGCCTATATATATAATTAAAGTCAAAGTTGAGAGAACATCCAATTAGATTCTAAATTAGATTCCAATTGTTGTATAATTTTTCGCCATGTGTTCTATCTAAATTGTTTTTTTTTTTTTTTTTTTTAATTTTTATACTAGGTAAGTTAATATTGTGCAAAAGATGAAGAGTCAAATATAAATAATCCATCAAAAACCCAATAAAAAAACAAAGAATGTGTATAATTTAAAATATAGAGAGTAAGACTCATCTAGAACTTAAAAAAATGTGTATAATTTGAACACATAAATGTGTGTATCTGTGAATGCTTTTAATTGTAATGTGTATATGGATGGGTTATACATTAGTATTTATATATATTTAAGGCTAAAATTCAGAGAAAGTTCAATTAAATTTCAACTTTGGCCTAATTTTGTGCCATGTGTCCACTTGATTTTTTCAATTTTTGTGCCAAGTGAGTTAATGAGTGCAAAATACTAAGAGTCCAATATTAATTAACTATAAACTAAAAATAAAGAACCAATCATATATCTACTACTATAATATAGAACTAGTGAGGATTTATTTTTTCTTTTTATTTATTTATTTTGAATTTAATGTAATTTTTCAATTTGAATTTATCTACTGTTAGTGAGGTTATACAGGAAGGGACTTTTAAGAAACTAAAATTTAGGATTTGAAATGGAGTAAACTGTTAGGTTTAGTGTGTGCTAGATTTTAGGGGAAAAAAATGTATTAAACATGCGTGAGATATATTTAAATAGAAAGTGTGCTAATTTTTTGGAAAGAAGTTTCTTTGGTGTAGTTTTTTTTTTTTTTTTGGTTGTTTTTGAATTTTGTTGAATTACAATTTTAACCCTATTTTTCATTTTTTAATAATAAAGATTATTAATTAGATAAGGGGTATTTTTGACATTTTATGAAAGATAACTAACTTTTTGAATTTTCTTAATATATAGAGAAGAGATAAAAAATTAATCATATATTTACTCAACAAAAATACCGCACGTCTTATCTTATTAAAAATTAGAATAAAATAGGTTTGGGCAAAATCAACAACAATTTTAAAGGAATAAGTAGGAAGAAATACTTGTATTTCTTTAAAACTTTCAAATAAAGATAATTAATTTTTTCAATTTTTTTAAATTTATTTTCTATCCATTTCCTTTGCTTAAATGATTTACTTATTCAATTCTATTCTTTTATAATTTACTCATTCATTCCTAATTTTTGTTTCTCAAACCAAAAAAAAAAAAAAAAAAAACTCATTCCACTTTGAGCTCCTAATCGAGATGCTAATTAAGCTCAACTGCTTATAATAACTTGGAATAGTGTAAAACCCCGAAAAGAGAAGTGAAGTCTCAGTGAGAGGCTCTCACTAACTTGCATTTGCATTTGCATTTGCAAGAATAATGTCCCTCGTCCTTCGTCACTGTCACAGCAGAAGTAGAACCTTCATCCTCACTCGCCTCCTCTCCTCTAAACCCTCTTCCACCAAAGTCCCTCTCTTATACAAACCAGAACAAGACGACCAAACCGACACCGTAACCCTTCAGCTCCTTTCGTGGGGCAAAGGCGCCTCCGGCCAACTCGGCGGCGGTATCGAAGAAATACGCCTGTACCCAACTCCAGTCGCCAACCTCATCGTCTCTCAATCCTCATTCGCTCTCTCTCCAACACCGGGCCGCCGTGTCTCCTCCACAAATCCATTCGGGGAAGTGGGTCTTTCTTGTGGGCTGTTCCACTCTTCATTGCTCGTTAATGGCAAGCTCTGGATTTGGGGAAAAGGGGACGGTGGCCGCCTCGGGTTTGGCCACGAGAATCCGCTTTTTGTGCCCACTTTGAACCCCCATTTGGATTCTGTTCGGTCTGTTGCTCTTGGTGGGGTTCATTCTGTTGCTCTCACCTCCCTTGGAGAGGTCTTCACTTGGTGTGTACAGATAAAAAAAAAAAAAAAAAAAAAAAAAACCCTTTTGCTTAGAATTACTGTTTGGCATTTCTGTTCTGATTTTATTGGTGGGGTTTGCGTTAGATGTTGATTTGACTATACTGTTTATATGAGTGTAATGTGGTAATGATTGACATATTTGCCAGTGTATAAGGCTTTGCAATTTCATGTTTAGGTAATGTTATTGCAGACTGTTTGAGAACCATTTGAAAACTTAAAATGGCTTTAATACACTGTTGGTCTCTAAAATTTAGCACGATTCTAGTGCCAAAACTGACATGTTATTGCTTTAACTTTGTTAGGGACTAAAAGTGATCACTTTAAACTTCAGGGGTTAAATCACTCATGTGCTAAAGTAGTTTAGGGATCAACAGTGTATTTTGGTCAATTCGTAAGCTTTGCCTATGTTATTGTGAGTAATGTGTTTGATTTTACGAAATTAGATTTGAAACTGCCCTGATATTTGATGAGTCTACCTTACTGATTCAATCCTTGCATAATACAGAAAGGCTGCATCATGGAAATGTGTAGAATCGTATTGCACTTGTGGTTGTGCAGGCATTGTGAAAGATGGTTGGCTAATACAAGGGCTTATTGTGAATCTTTAGTATCAAATTGGAGAAACTTTGAAAGAAATTTGTTAACGAAGAGATTATGCAGAGAAATCAATGAGCCAAGTTACTGAAGAATTGGAATTGATTACAATGTATTAGACTGACTGAAGTACATTGCTATTTATGCAAGAAGATCTGGAACTGAATTCTAACAGCTAACTGAACCCAACAGCTATAACAGCTTTATAACAGAAATGTAACCAACCAGCAACAGATATCCAACTATTGACAACCATTAACAAGCTCCATGACTAACATTAGGTTCAGTGACCTTTAAATGTACTATTTTATTCCTGTTGTTTGTGTTCATCATAGGTTTGACAACACTGCAACTGATTGACATGATAATATTGTACTTGTAGTCATTACTGTAATTTGAATACTCTTTGACTATATTGGGATTGCTTTCTTGGCTTAAACTTGCTGTTGGTCTACATAACTTGATGATTTTACATTTAAACATGAAGTTTGCAGGGGTTATGGCGGCTTTGGTGCACTTGGACATTCTGTTTATCATAGGGAACTGTTTCCTAGATTGGTGGAAGGCTCTTGGAGTGGGAAAATACATCATATTGCAACCAGTGGGACACATACTGCTGCTATCACGGAATCAGGTCAGCTAAAATAATGCTTTGGTTGTCTATTTTTAATTAGTGATTTGTATTTTTTTATTAAAATAGTTTATTATCTGAGGTTCTGGTTTGATAATTAAGGTATTTAATAATTTGGGAGTTTATGGCTGAGAACATAGCCATATAACTTTAAACTGAGTCCATTTAAATATAGTTGGATATGGATGAATTACAGCTTTAAGTCAATTGAATTTGGATTCTTTCTAGAATCGATATTGAATCAATGTATGTGTTGCTCACCTTCTCATCACTACTTCTGTTGGAAGAGTATATGAAAGTCTAAAGTTCCAAGTTTCCAACAAAAGTCAGCTTTTTTGTATGGACAACAGCTTTGGGGAAAATACTCACTAGAGATAACCTTTGGAAGCAGAGAATAGTTGTCCTAGATTGGTTCTGCATGTGCAAGAGGGATTAGGTAACTGTTGATCGTTGATCATCTACTTCTCCATTGCATGGTGGGTAGAGAGCTTTGGTACATAGTTTTTTCATTGATTGGGGTGTATTGGGTTATGCCTAAAGGTGTTGTGGAGCTTTTAGCTAGTTCTTTTTATAAGGCAAGTTCAGCTGGTGTTGTAGCAATGAGATTTGGATTATTTTATGGTTCCCCATTGCCTCATGTGGGGTCTTTGGTGGGAGAGGAATGCTTGGACTTTAGAGGGTTGACTGAAGCTTTTGTTCCTCAAGACTCTTTTTGAGTGGATTAATGCTTCAGGGATGTTTTCTTTTACTGCTTTGCTTGATTTGATTGATTGATGTACTTTTAGCATTTAATTTTGGTGTTCTGTTGTACACTTCTTGTGTACATGATTGGCGCCCTTCTAGCTTTCTTCTAATGAAATTTTACTTGTAAAAAGAAATTGTATATATTGCCTAACATTGATTTATTGTTAGATGGATCACAAACTTTGTGTGCAAAGTCATTCCCACTCACATGCTATTACACTCTTACAACCATTCACATGATAACAAACACAGACAATTAAATTGAGGTACCATTCATTAACCATACTCTTTTCTGACATGGACGGATTAGTGGTTCCCCCAGGATATTTTCCTATCTAGGGAATATTTCAGATTTTTCCATGTTGGGACATCGTATTTGAATTTATGAGATGTAATTCTGTTGAGTATCTTATGGGATGTATTTTTCTTGATGTATTCTTGTAAGTCCTATAAAAACAAAGTCTCCAGGAAGTGTTTTAGGCAGATAATTTTCTTATGAGAGTTTTTCTTGTTTGCTTAGTATGATTACAAGCTGATGGAGGACCATGGCAGCAACCATTGAAGACATATAAAAGGCGTCCTAAGATTTTTAATTAGTTTTAAGTGTTAGGGGTATTTTAGTAATTTTATGTTTTCTGGAATGGGCTGTGTTATTAGTCCATTGGGTTTTATTTTAGTTTTATTTAAGTTTAGTTATTTAATTTGGGTTTAGTATTAAAGCCCAAGGAGTCCAAGTCTAAGTCTTATTAGAGTTTTAAGAAATCTTAGTTCTACTGGGATTAGTTTTAGTTTTCTATTTACAGAGTTGTAGTATTTTCTATTGAGGTGGAGATTAATAATATTTTCGGATTTTTAGAGTTTTAAGCTTGTTACGGCTTGTGCGATGCAGACTACTCCTAGGTGTGACGCCAAGGAATCCTAGGAGTGATTCTTAGGAATTTGTATTTATTTACTGTTCATAGTTACTATTCACAGCAGTGTTTACAGCAACCAAAATCTTGATTTTTACCTTTGTTTTCATTCCTAAAACCCTATTAAACCTTGGTTTCAGAGCCAGGTTTTATTTTGGTAGCTATTGTTGCTACACCAGAATTTTTAGCTTCTAGATCTTTTCCTTCAATAACTTTTGGCTTTGATACTTTAAATTTATCCATCTTGCCTAAGGTCATAGGTTTCAAAACAACCTCCTTCTCACCAACCATTAGAGTGTAGGTGTTTTCTTTCCCATTATGTTGGACATTTTGATCAAAGAGCCAAGGTCGACCAAGAAGGATATGTGTAACTTGCATAGGAATTATATCACACATGATAGAATCACTATAAATACCACAAGAAAAGAGAAACAAGGCATCTATGAGTTACCAGAATATAGGTGTTATCTATCCAACTTTGTATGGTTGAGGATGAGGTTCAACCTGAACGTTAAGGTGTTCAACCATTGAAGATGACACAACATTCGTGCAACTTGTCCCATCAATAATAAGCTTCTTTGCTTGGTTTCCACAACGAACCAACATCTGAAAAATTGAAGTTCTCCTCCAATCCTCTTCCTCTACTTTAGGGGCTGCTAAAATATGTCTCACTAAAGAAACAAGAGAAGTATCCTCCTCATCCTTCTCCAAGTCATTCATAGCAAGAGCTCCTTAATCAAATGCATCCTCCTGATGATCTTCATCTTGCTCATAATCACTCATTTTCCCTCTAAACGATCCCTCTATCGTGTAAACATGTTGCAAATCCTCATTCTGATACCAAACTGACATAGGACAAGGGGAACAAGGTTTAATAGGGTTTTAGGAATGAAAACAAAGGTGAAAATTAAGATTTGGGTTACAGTGAACAGCGCTGTAAATAGCAACTGTGAACAGTAAATAAAGATAAATTCTTAAGAATCATTCCTAGGATTCCTTGCCAACAAGCTTATAGCTCTAAAAATATGAAAATATTATTAATCTCTACTTCAATAGAAAATACCACAACTCTTTAAATGAAAGACTAAAACTAATCCTAGTAGAACTAGGATTTCTTAAAACCCTAATAAGACTTGGACTTGGACTCCTTGGGCTTTAATACTAAACCCAAATTAAATAACTAAACTTAAATAAAACCCAATGGACTAATAACACAGCCCACTCCAAAATATTAAGAAATTACAGAATTTCCCTTGATACATAAAATTAAATAAAATATAATAAATCCTTCTGACTGCCTCCTGCATCATTCTCCCTTGGTTGGAGAAAACTCGACCTCGAGTTTTGAAGTGTTGAAGTAAAAAGAATCTTGGATTCTTGAAGCACATCATTTTCTTTTGTTTCTTCATTTGTGGCAGCAATGATGATAATGATACACCCACCAATTCTATTGACCCATTAAACTTTTCAGGAATGACAAAATCAATATCTTGAAAAGTTGGTGTAGGCAATAGAAAACTGCTTTGACAGGCAACATGAATTTGGCAATAAGATGCTTCGAGCATTATGGTCTTCACTTCTGCCTTGTAATTTTGATACGCTGCCTTTTCAATTTCAACTACTTCATCAACAGTTTTCACCTCTTTCGAGTCTTGTTGCATTACTTCAAGCTTCCCTTGATCACTTGCATCTATCTTCAACTCAGCATCTCCTATGTTGTTCACTAGACAACTTGTACCTTTGACAAAGTCTGTAGAGTACCCATGCATAAGACATAAGGGCTTTGATAAATCTTTCAAAGAAAAATCTGTGCAATCTTTGGAAAAATCTGCTGGAATTTGAGGCACTCTTAACTCATAGGGTTTTCTTTGATGTTTCCTTTCATATTTATTTTGCAAACATGTTTTGCATGAACTTGGTATCTGGTCCTATTTTCCAACAAAACCACTGGAATTGCCGCTCTCCACAGTTGTCAGTCCCTCACCAATCCATCCCACCACAATCAGGGAAAAAAAAAAAATCCAGACCACTAGATGACTTAGCTCAAAGTGAAGTACTTACCCTATGAAATCACAAGAAAACCATATCACATCTTGATGCCATACAAAATATTTGCCACCACCAAAGCTACTGCTGCCTCCAAACAAAGATAGGAGCCCATCACCAACCCCCTTGAAGCCCGTCACTTCTCTTAGGGTCTGAATCTTAGCAAGAAAACAACTTCCAAAATCAACCAGCAACCCCCCAACCCCTATATATATATATATATACACAAGTACACACTTAAAAAACTCCTCAGAAAACCTGCACCTTGAATGCATCAAATAAGCCACCATGGAATCCTTTGTCAATGGCCCATCATCACTAAGATTAACCTGACCTAAGATCAGATCACCCATACCCGAAACCCTCAGAAAACTTTCCTTTTTGATGTATTCCTAGAAGCCCAATAAAAAAATGCTCCATGAACTGTTTTGGAATGATAATTTTCTTATGAGATTTTTTCTCTTTTGAATGGTGGTGACTTAGCATACTTAGGTGGTGAAGGCTAGGGTTATCTTTGTTTTTCCCTTTTTTTTTTTGAAAACATGCTCTGCATCAATTAGTTTTGAATTAGAAGAGGTTTTGGTAGGTTTCATTGTTATATATATGCTTGTAATATATCCATTTAATGTTCTTTTGGATTTAGGGGAACTCTATACTTGGGGTAGAGATGAAGGGGATGGTAGATTGGGCCTTGGTCCTAACCGGGGCCCAAATGAAGGAGGTGGACTCAGTATTCCTTCCAAAGTAAAAGAGTTACCTATACCCATGACTGCTGTTTTCTGTGGGGGTTTTTTCACAATGGCGCTGACCAAGCAGGGGCAACTTTGGAATTGGGGAGGTGAGAATATAAGTTCTTTTTCTGTGTATTTTTACTCTCTCTATGACAATTATTCTAGGTTTATGTGTGTGTGTGTGTGTGTGTTCTTTTGGGTTCTAAAAGTAGTGAAATAGATGATCGAAAAGTAGCGATCTCAACATAACAAAGCCTTAATTTCTACAGCGATGTTTTTTTTTTTTTTTTTTTTTCCTCTCTCTCTCTCTCTCTTTTCTTCTTCTTTTGATGGGTAGATAGTGGGTAAGGGGAAGGTGGGGATTGAATCACAGACATGGGGTACCACAAAGGATTGAAATCATGTCTATAGCTGTGTTTTTTAACATATATCATTCTGTCACCATGTAGTTCTACTCAGTGCTTCCATAACAACCATAAATGTTAAAGGGAAAAGTGGATCCCTTGATGTAACCTCCAACTACTAGAGAAAAAAACCTGTGGGTGTACTAGTAGTTACTAGCACGAAATATTTGGCTATAAAGATACAAAAATATATCCATTGTTTCCATTTTTCCCCGAAACCACACCGTTGAAGCAAGTAAATTGAGCAGCCCAATTAACATTATCATAAGCCTTTTCCACACCAAGTTTACATAAGATCCCCAACCTACAAGACCACAAACGACTATCCTCCAATTACTAGAGAAAAAAACCTGTGGGTGTACTAGTAGTTACTAGCACGAAATATTTGACTATAAAGATACAAAAATATATCCATTGTTTTCATATTTCCTGAAACCACGCCGTTGTAGCAAGTAAATTGAGCAGCCCAATTAACATTGTCATAAGCCTTTTCCACACCAAGTTTACATAAGATCCCCAACCTACAAGACCACAAACGACTATCCTGTTACTCATTGGCTATAAGGATAAATCAAGTATTTGTCTCCCCTGAATGAAGGGGTTCTACATATTAGACACAATCTCGCCCAGTACACCTTTTAACCTGTTTGCTAGCACATTTGCCAAAATCTTATAGACACTGCCCACAAGACTAATTGCTCAAATTTCTCTCAATTCAAGTGCTCCCACTTTTTTAGGAATTAATGCCACAGAAAAAGAAAGTAGGATTTAAGATTTTTCAGACATAAATTTTTCATGGAATTCATAACATCAGCAAGTTTGAGAGAAAGCAATTGTGAACCCATCTTTACCCGGGGCATTGTCTCCATTTATACTCCTAAGAAGACTAGTAAACTGAAAGCATGATTAGGTAATAAACTAAAATGATAACTTGGACTGACAGAGAATAAACCTAAGATACTTAGAATCTAGTAAATAATTCTAGACTCAAGTAAATCACCAAAATACCTCTAATTCACTGGAATTGTCGAAATTACAGTTCTTTTGTTGAATACAGAACTAAAAATTACTGATTATATAAAAATCAAACAAAAAACTGTTTTGACCCTGGACTAATTATAACTTGACCTTTAGAACCTTACCTTTTTTATTTTAATTGGATTCCACATGTTGATCTGATAAAATAAATCTTGGATGGATGACTTTGCAAAGTAACAAAATTAATCTTCCATGGCTGCTTCATAGGAGAGAGAATGAGAGAGTATGAAAATGACTGCCTGAAATTATATATTCACTTTCATGAGTAAAAATTATTCAAATAAGTAGCATCTTTTGGTTGTTCTCACAGCAAACTCCAACTATGAGCTTGGAAGAGGTGATAAGGTTGGTGGTTGGAAACCCAAACCAATTCCTAGCCTTGAAGATGTTTGTGTCATTCAGGTAGCCAGTGGTGGATATCACTCCCTTGCATTAACTGGTAAAGTGATTACTTAATCTTGTGATTGTTGCAGAAAGTGTTTATTTTTTTATATGTTACTTGCTATTATTAGTGATTTATGTTGTATAATTTCAGATGATGGTAAAGTACTTTCTTGGGGCTATGGTAGACATGGTCAGTTGGGTCATTCTTCTATCCTAAATCAAAAAATACCTGTAGTGATAGAGGCTTTATCTGATGAGCATGTAGTCTATATTGCTTGTGGAGGTTCATCTTCAGCAGCTGTAACTGGTAAGGCGAGGCTTGGCTTCTTTGGTAGCATCTTCTCTTTCTTTTGATGAGTGTAAAATTTATGAAAAGGTGCCACTAGGTGCACAACCCCAAGTACATAGGGAATATATAAAAACAACACATCAAAAAATAAGGAAAAAAGAAAAAGGAGAAATAAGAATAAGCTCAGGCCTGAAAGTTGGGTAAAACAAGTTAAGTCAAATCACTAAAATTCTCTAAAATGTAGAAGAATCCAAGGAAATAAAAGTAGGATGTATCACTATAAATGAAACCGGGCCTTGGGGAAACACATTTTGTCTCTCCTATGGATGTCCCCTTGCCATCAAATTTCCTCTTTTATTCTCTACTTAAAATTTTGACATCAAATAGACATAACAAAACTATCTGAAAACTGAATCTTTGGACATGCAATATGCTTGATGTGCAATGCAAAAAAAAGTTGTAGAATAAGAAGTTTTTTTTTGGAGCTGACACACCCACGCAGAAAGAACCGAACCCAGTCGTTAAGTTTGGAGCAGTCCACAGTACCTTGGGCATAAAATTGTAGTTTCTCATTGCACATTGTTTTGACTTTGGATTGAACTATTTTATATCTGTTATTTTTGTTGCATTATTTTAATTTATGTACCATATTGGAATAAGAGTGGTTCATTGTTTATTTGAACAGCTAAAGGGAAGTTGTACATGTGGGGGAATGCCAAAGATTCTCAGTTAGGAGTTCCCGGGCTTCCAGAGGTACAACCATCTCCTGTCGAAGTTAAGTTTTTAACGGAGGATGATGGCTTGGGACCCCCCAATGTGCTATCTGTTGCTGTAGGTGCATCACATGCCATGTGTTTGGTTATGAGGTCAGCTTCTTAACAACAATAGTCTCTTGGCTGGGAGGTTCTCTCAAAATATGAAGTTTCAATAAATATGGAAAGAACCTTTTGCAACAGAGCGCAAGCATGGGTGGAAATGTATTTGTAGATTTCTAATGTTGAGATAATTCAGAATGCTTTACAAATGAGAGAAATACAGTGACCAGTTGAGGTGGATATTGGTTTCGTAATGCAAGAGGTTGCATCTCCTACTAATTGTATGTTGAGCTGCATCTCAGGATATGGAAACTCATCTGTCTCAGAATTATGCTGCAACTGACACACAAGAGATGCAAACATAATGTTATTGCCAAATATTTTGTGGCATTATCTTTGCATATGGTGTTTTTGTTATGGGGTTTCTCCTTGGGTATTTTTCAAGGTTAACCGGAATTGGATGTATTTGTTATGGTCAACTTCAACTTTCAATGGCAAGTCAAAAAAAAAAAAAAAGGTGATGTCTTCAATTTTTGGAGATTGCCACTATTATCAAGGTAATGTCTTCAATTTCAGCCAAAAAAGGTAATGTCTTCAATAATTGAATGGAATGGAATCAGGGTAATGTCTTCCATAATGGAATGGAGGTATTCAATAATGGAATGGAATGAAATTAAAGTAATGTCTTTTATAATGGAATGGAATGGAATGGAGGTATTACGATTTGAATTTCAAACTAAATACCAGAGTGATCTATTCAACCAACAAGTATGAGCTAGGGGTGCACAAAAAAACCTGACCCACCACACCTATATCCTATTACTTTGTGTGTATGTGTGTGTAAAATATCTATTTAACTGACCCCATTGCATTGTTAAAACTACACCGAATTAATTTAATCACTAATCCTATTCAGGGGCGGTGTAGTGAGGGATTTAAAGAAACTGTACACTGCGTTTGGTGGCAAAATTGGCCCAAAATTGTACTGTGCCACACCGTGTACACTAGTATGGACAATCTTGACTAGTTGTGTTAATAAGATCTCTCTCATAAATTTTTGCTATCACATGCATTGGAAACTCCTCTCATTGCCACTCCATGATGGACCTTTATGTACTTCTCCTTTCTTGTTGCAAGTATTTGTGGGTTGCTCTTCACACCAAAGTTCTTGGGTTGTCCTTTACTTTCCAAAATTAAGATGCTATAGTTCAAAGTCTTTGAAGACCCAAAAGACATGCTCAATTGCCTTAAAACATACAAGACCCTAATGTATCTCGCAAGGCATTCATATGAAATTATGTGCAAAGCTTTCCCCACTACTCTTATGGAAATCATCTCGATTCTAGCTCAACAAGTTGAAGCCCAACTCTATGAGGTCCTTCGTAAACCTCAACAAATATATTGTCCTCAATTTCATAGGACAATGCTACCAAAACTAACAATGCACCTCCTAAACCTCTTAAATCCACAATGGTGGTAAATGAATTAGGACCTGCCTTCCGCAACTTAGATTATAGGTTGACCCTTGCCCTCTAAATTTAAATGCTATAGCTAGAATTCTTTAGCGGCATAAAAGTCCTGCTTGACTACCTCGAAATGCATAAGACCGTGGTACACTTGCAAGGAGTCTCATATGGGATTTTGTGTTGAGTATTCCTCAACACCCTGAAGGGATTAACTTTCTGAACCGATTTGGTCATCGGCGCCATTAAGGTTTAATGCGGCAAGTGATATGGGTAAACCGCATGTTGCAAAATAGGCCCCAAACCACTCTGCATTGTGTACACCCCTACAATGGAAAATCTCAAATACAGCCTATTAGCAGGTACATTTTAGACTTTTTTTTTGCTATCATAAGCATTAAAGAGTCCTCCCATTAGCACTTCCCGATAGACCTTTAGGTGCTTCTCATTTCTCCATGTAAGTATTCGTGGGTTGCCTTTCACCTACTAATCATGGGTTTCCCTTTACCCTCCATAATTAAGATGCCACAATTTGAAGTCCTTGATGACACAACAGTCCGGCTTAATCACCTCAAAACATATATGGCCACAATGAAATTATGTGCAAAGCTTTCCTCACCATTCCAGGGGGATAATATTGAATCTCGTTCAACAAGTTAAAGCCCAACTCGATAAGGTCCTTCGGCAATCACAACAAATATTTTGTTCTCCATTTCATAGGATGATGTTACTAGAAGCTGACCACACCTAATTCCACAGCGGTGGTGGATGGACTTGTCTTTCACACCACAAATTATAGTTTTCCCCTTGCACTATAAATTTAAATGCCATAGCTAGAAGTCTTTGGTAGCATAAAATGTCAAGACAGAAGGCAAAGAGCATAAGAAAGAACAACAGATTGATATATAGCACACCAGAACAACATGTAGTTTAGATTAAGTCCTGTAAAGCTACGTGTAGTTTAATATACACTGTTAGTGAATGAATTAGTTGAGATTAGTGGCCATGTGTACAAATGTAATTGGTCCATTAGAAGGTTAGTTACATTATCTTAATTCCCACTGGTTTGTTAGAGGTGGTTAGCTTAATCCTTGTATAAATATCTAAACTCTATAATCATTATTGTGGTGTGAATAATATACAAAGATCAAATTATTGGATTCTCTCAAAACTCTCTCTAGAATCTGTTACTTCTTTCATGGTATCAGAGCCAACAATGGCATCCTCTACAAATACAACTTCTGCTACGAGATTAAGCACAAGCATGAGCACTACAAGCATTGCAATTTCCACTCATGGAGTTAATCCTTTGCTACTGCTTTTGTCTAACATGGCAAGCAAGATTACATTGAAGCTAGATTACAACAACTATTTGGTTTGGAGGCAATAATCAAGGTGATCTTGGAAGCTCATTCGATGATAAATTTCATTGAAGATAATCTTGAAGCTCCAGATCCTTTTCTAAAGGATAGCTCAGGGAACCATACCACTGAAGCTAATTCAGAGTTCATTTAATGGAGGAATCATGAACAAGCATTGTTCACCTTTATCAATTCTACTCTTTCTCCGTAAATTTTGGCTCTCATAGCTGGTGAGAAAATTGGTAGAGGAGTCTAGAAGATTCTAGAGAAACGATTTGCTTCAGTTTTTTGATCTCACATTCTTATCTTGAGGAATGAATTGATGAATCTCAAGAAAGGTCCAGAGAGTATGAACACTTTCTTTCAACGAATCAAAGAAGTTCAAGATAAACTTGGAGCTATAGTTGTCTGTGTTAATGAAGAAGAGCTTATTCATCTAGCTCTTGAAGCTTTGCCCTCAGAATATGATGTATTTTGTTCAGCAATACGTACTAGGAATTATGTACTCACTCTTGAAGAGTTAAATACTCTTTTGAATTCTGAGGAAAGATCAATCAAGAAAATGTCTGATCTTTGAAACACTTCTTCTTTTGCTATGACAGTCAATCAGTTTAATCAATCCTTCAACAGAGGAAGAGGAAAGAATGGTAAAATTGTGGGAAGAATGGCCACTGTCTGTTAGATTTGTGGGAAGAATGGCCACTTTGCCTTGGATTGTTACCATAGGATGAATTTTCATATCATGGAAGGCACCCTCCAACTAAACTTGTATCAATGGTTGCTAGTTCCATGGCTACAACTTTTGGCTCCAATTAAAACCAAAATTGGCTAACTAACACTAGTGCATCTGATCACATCACTCTTGATTTGTCTTAGCTTTCTCTTCATCAACAACCTACAACTGGTGAGGCTGTTACATTAGGCAATGGGCAGGAATTACCTATCACACACATTGGTAATGGTAAACTTCTTATTCCTTTTCACCATTTCAATCTTAATAACATACTTAGGGTACGATAGATAGGTTCAAACTTACTTTTAGATCATAAACTTTGTCTCAAAAATAATGCCTTTAGTTATTTTGATGCCCATCAATTCTCAATTCAGGATTTACGTATAGGGAAGGTCCTATACAAAAGGTTGAGTAAAGATGGTGTCTATCCCATTCCTCCTTTTGCTTCTCTCCACTCTTCATTTGCACCTACTCTAACTTCAAGCTATTTTGTTGCTGTTTTTGCTCAAGCTTTGCTTTGGCACCAAAGGCTTGGCCAATCATGCTCAAATATGTTGCATTCTGCCTTATCTGATATTCCTTCTATTCATATTTTTGCTTCTAGTGATATATGTTAACAGTGTGTTTCATGTATAAGTGCTAAGATGCACAGATTTTCTTTTCCAAAACATGTATCTAGTACTACTTTTCCTTTGGAAATGATTCATATTGATGTTTAAGGCCCTTATCCTGTTGATTCTGTACTTGAACATAGATTCTATGTGATCTTTGTTGATGATTTTACTTGTTTTACGTGGTTTTTCTTGTTTAAACATAAGTCTGATGTGTTTAATGTGTTTGTTCATTTTAAGTCATTGGTTGAGAACCAATTCAATACTAAAATCAAGACCTTAAGGTTTGATAATGGTGGTGAGTTCGTTACCCATAAGTTTCGGTCTTTTTGTCTAGAACATGATATTGCTCATCAACTATTCTGTACCTACACCCCCTAACAGAATGGGGTGGTTGAAAGAAAACATAGAAAAATTGTTGAGGCTGAATTGGCTATGTTTCATAAGACTAATCTTCCTTTATCCTATTGGTCTTATGCCTTTAGTATTGTTGTTTATCTTCTTAATCGAATACCATCTTCTATTCTTAATTTTGTTTCTCCATGGCAGAAGTTATTGTTAGGTTCTAAAGATTTAGGATTTTATGTATTTAGAACTCTGATGTGTAATGTTGGCAAACCATGATCAAAACAATATGTTTAGTCTTGTTTGGGCTTGCTCAAAGTATGTTTATTTGTAAAACTGGAATCGAGTGATTGCAGATTTATTGGACTAAATCTGTAAGGCTCGATCGATCGAAAATTAGACTCGATCGATCGAACCACGTACAGATTTATTTTTCTGTAGAGTTCCAGTTTAGCCCAAACTTTATTTAAACGTCTTGAGGTTCAAGTAAAACACTCCAATATATAAGGAAAACCCTAGAACGTTTTTGGGACTTTTTGAGAGAGAGATTAGAGTGCCTCTTGTGTCTCCTTTTATTTTTAGGGTTTTGTACCCAAACCTCTCTACATCTTTGTTGCTCATATTGCTGTTTATGTGAATCTCTTGTGAGATCTTTGAAGAGCTTTCCTTCACATAAACTTAGGGTTTTCAAGGTAGAGATATTATCTACATCTTGATGATCAACAAGGTTGCTACCATTGAAACTTAAAGAATATCAAGCGTGGGTGCTTGTAGTTGATTGAAGAATTCAAGAAAGAAGGAGTCCGTGGATTCAGAGTTTACACGTGGTTGTGTCAGTAAGTTCTATTGGTGGGTAGCATTAGGAAGTCAAGCGGAGAGCTTGTAGTCCTTTTGTATGAACTTCGATTATTTCATAGTGGATTCAGGTTTGCCTTGAGGATCGGTGGGTCAAATCCTCCCCAAGTTTTTACCGTGTGGTTTCTTGGGTGATCATATCATTGTGTCTTTTATTATTTCGCTGCTTTATTATTTTGATATGATTATTTGATTGCTTTAACCTAAAATTACATAATTTGACTAAGTAACAACTTGGCTAATTAATCTAGGCTAACCAATCTGGTTTTGTTATTAAGGGGTCTAAAGTCGTTCAAGTGGTATCAGAGCAGGTAACTCTTCTGTTTTAGATCTTTTGATCTAAGAGCTGATCCTTGACCCCTGTTGTCATGGATAATTTGAATTGTCTTTCTGATCATGTTTCTGCTCATGCTTCTGCTGATTTTATTGATGCCCGTGATGATTTGAATAAAAAGGACAATATTGTTTCTATTGATTTTTTTGATGCTTTTGAAACTCTTCGTAAGGAATTATCTAAATCTTTGAAAATTTCTAAGAAATTTAAAGAAGAGTTAAAATTGGCTAATCTTGAAAAAGAGGAATTGATTGTTAGATTAGATGAATCTAATAAAAAGAATGAATTTTTGAGAAATCAAATTTCCTCTCAAGATGAGAAGATGAAAAGCTTGGAACGAGTTAGTTGAATTTAAAACTAAAATTGAAAATTTGACTAGTACCAAGCCTGTTGTTGATAACAGAAGTGCTTCTGTTTCTCTTAAGCCTAAGACTGAGAAAGTTTATATTCCTCCTTTCAAGAGGAATAATAAAGAAAAAACTTATTTTGCTAGGTTAGACAAAGGTAAAAGTTTTGATGTTAACGCTGAAGTTTCTAAACCTATGTCTAAACCTGCTGCTAGTGTGCAAAAGAAATCTGTTTTTGTGCCTACCTGTCACCTTTGTGGTGCTGTTAGTCATATTAGACCAAATTGTTCATTGTTGAGGCAAAAACCAAAATCTGAGACAAGATTTGCTGTTAGGAATACTGATGTTCCTAAATTTGTTCCTGTTTGTCACTTTTGTGGTGTTCGTGGTCACATTCGTCCTAATTGTCATAAATTGAAATTTAAACATTCTGTTTGTCAATCTAGGATATGTGATGATATTTCTCCTGCCATAAGTCCATATAAATTGTTTCATATTCTTTTGAAAAATTTGAGCTTGTTGGCTTGTGAAAGGAATTTGCAGGATTTCAGTCTCTCTCAAAAGTTTGGTATAATCTCTCAAATACACTCTGCTTCACATGGATTTTCACCTACAAAGCCGAAGACTCGTGCTAGATGGGTGAGAAAAGATTCTCCAAGGTGAGTGTTGCTAACTTGTCCCTGATTTAATTCTTTCAATTATTTGTGGACATGTTTTGTTTTTGTTTTTGGTTGTGTTGTTTTTTAGATTGTTTTTTATTTTTATTTTTTAAAAATCTAAAAACATTGAAAATTTTCAAAAAGACAAAAATATTTTATTTTGTGTCTTCTTTTGTTGTTCTTGAGGATTACATGGGTTATGATATCTCTCTCTTGATTTAGAACATGCTTGACATTGTAGAGAAACTTGAATATTTTGTGCTAAGCTATTTTTTATTATGTGTAAGTATGTACTAGTTTGTACACGTACTTATGGGTTAATTAAGAAATTGATATTTCTTGTTTGTGTACCCTCTATAGCTTAGTTAAACATTGTCATGTATTACATTTGCATTGTTCATTTAGCATAATGTGTGCTTTTTGTTTTTAGTCATAAATTTTTTTTTAAACCAAAAAAGATTTTTTGTGTTTTGTATTTCATATCATGGATTTGAAATTAAGGTTGGCCACCTTATCTTTACATAACAAGTTTATGTACCTTGTTTAGCTCGGATGAGCTTAATTATTGCACTTTACTAGTTGAAATTTTGTAGTGCATGTTGTGTGGGAAAGATGTTTATGGTGTTTATCACTTTGTCTTAATCTTGAAGTCACATGTTATTTGACTGTCGAACTTGATCCTTTTAAGAAAGGCATAAATAACCATCTCACCACTGTTCACTAGCCAATCATGAACACCTTAGTGCATATCATAAGATTATGTACTCAAGAAAGTGTAGCACATGCACAAAAAGAATATAAGGTGATGCCTTGGCTTAATTGTTTAATGCTTAAAATTGGTGTGTACTATTAGGCTTGATGCCATCTCACATAAATAAAATTGGTGTGTATTATTAGGCTTGATGCCATCTCACATAATAATGAGGCAAAAATACAAGAAACTTACATGATTGCAAGCTTTTGTTCTAGGTGATGTGGGACTTATAGGATGTAACTCTTTAGGTGATAGTCTCTTTTAAATTCTATGTGATGGATTGTGTAGACTTTGTGATTAATTACTGATGGTGCAAGAAGAACACCAAGTAAAAACTCGTCCATATGGCCGTCCATAGCAATGTTCAGAGCGGAGAGCGAATGGTTGGTACATTCGTCCCTCCTTTACCGTCCTTCTTCTTCTTCTTCTTCTATACACTCGTCCAGTGAAGGACGAGTGGGCAGTGAACCTCGTCCTTCTTTAAATAATGGACGAGGTAAATTCACCTAGGGTTAGACTAAGCAAACTTCCAACCAAAAGTCATGTTGCTTGAATCTCAACACAGTTCTCGAAGAGGTGACCCTTGTGACAGTTAGGAAGTTACCCTCTGAATCCTCCAAACTTTACGACGATTAGGAGAAATAACCGATTTCTAACGCTATATAAAGGTCCTTCTGCGCAGAGGTAAGAGGACTTTTTTCTCTTTGGTAAATTTTAGATAAGAAGTTAGGGAAGTCTTGAAGGCTCTTTTCTCCTTCAATTTACTAACTTTACCATCGGAGAATTAAAGGCCGGCTTCCACCGGTCTTCTCTGTTGATTTCCTTTGGTTTTCCGGGACTCATCACTCAAGATCAAGAGCATCCGAAGATTTTTCAGCCCACTGATCCCTTAGAACTTATTAGTTGGCGCCGTCTGTGGGGAAGTGAAACGTAAAAAATTTGTTGTTACTGGGACTTAATTTATTGAGTTCTATAGTTTCTTTCTCCAATCAAGGGTTGAAATGGTTCGGACAAGATCTAGGGTAACGAGTCCAGGCCCTCAACATAGCAGGGACGCATCTAATACCCCTCACCGCGACCGTTAGTCAGCACCCACCATGCAACCACCCTCATTCCAACATATGCAATCCATGGCTGCTGCTATGGCAGAATTAACTCGTCAAAACCAAGAGTTGGTTAGACAACTTGAGTTAAGGAAGCAGCCTCATGAACGGAATGCTGGAGAACGGGCCGAGAGTCAAGAGGAAGAAAGGAATGTTGAAACTGAAAATCAGTCAAGAGGTACCGTTTCACGGAGGGTACCTCACTTAGAAAGAGAAATGGATCAAATGAGAAGGGTCATGGACGAGATGAGGGAAAACATGAGGAAAACAAACCTTATGGAAGACTTAGTTCACAGAACTGATTCCCTTTTTGTGGTGTCCATCAATGCTCATCCTTTGCCGCCCAAGTTCAAGATGCCTCCTTTAGATTCGTATGACGGGACGCGAGATCCTTTCGACCACATTGCCACCTTTAAAACTACTATGCATCTTTAAAGAGTTCCGGATGAAATAATATGCAGAGCTTTTCCTACTACCTT
The DNA here is from genome assembly GCA_030445155.1 of Quercus variabilis. Taxonomy (NCBI): domain Eukaryota; kingdom Viridiplantae; phylum Streptophyta; class Magnoliopsida; order Fagales; family Fagaceae; genus Quercus; species Quercus variabilis. The sequence goes on along the minus strand of CP129448.1, from coordinate 63,997,388 downwards.
GAAAGGACCTGCACGAGTGTGGTTCAGCAAAATACCTCCTAATACAGTGGCGTCCTTTGAAGAGCTAAGCAAGTTGTTTGTCAACAATTTCATTGGAGGGCAGAGGTACAAACGTTCTTCATCTAGTTTGCTAACCATAGAACAAGGGGAGAATGAAATTTTGCGATCCTTCATCACGCGTTTCAACAGGGATACTCTGGCGGTAGACGAGGTGGATGATAAACTCCTCCTGGCAGCATTTTATAATGGCGTTCATTCTGATATGTTTATCCTTAAGTTATATGAATAGGTGCCTCAAACTATGGCTGAGCTAGTTCATTCAGCCCAAAACTTCATGAATGCAGAGGATGCTATCATAGCCAAGAAGAGGAAGAGAGTTGACAAGGTCGAAGCCAACACAACGCGTCAATCGGAACAAGGTCCTCGTCCTAAGAAGGGATGGATGGAAGATAAGAGGGATCGAGAAAAGAAAGCAGGCCCTTCAGCACGAAATCAACAGTATACCCCCTTGAACGTGCCACTTGAGCAAGTTCTTATGCAAATTAAAGATGAGCCTTCTTTGAAGTGGCCAGAGAAGATGAAGGGGGATCCCAACAAGCGCAATCGGAACAAATATTGTCGCTTCCATAGGGATCATGGGCATGATTCAGATGAATGTTTTGATTTGAAGCAGCAGATTGAGAACCTCATCAGGCAAGGAAAGTTGAGGAATTTCCTTGGACGAGACCACAAGGATGAGAAATTGAAAGCAAAGGTAGAGGAGACATCACGACCACCGCTTGGAGAAATAAGAATCATCCTAGGGGGAAGTCCTACAGGACAGTCGTCCAAGTCGAAGAAGGCATACTTGAAAGCAGTACAGAGCGTTCAGCTCTCTGGACGATCACCGAGTGCAGGGACTATGGACGAACAAGCGATCACCTTCACGGACAAGGATGCAGAGAGAGTCCATCACCCTCATGACGATGCTATTGTCATCACCCTCCTTATAGTGGACTACAAGACTGGAAGGGTGTTGATAGATAATGGGAGTTCTGCTGATATCTTGTACTATCCAGCCTTTTAGCAGATGAGGTTAGGACGAGATTTGCTTCGTCCAGCGAGTTCCCCTCTAGTAGGTTTTGGTGGAATGAAGGTGCAACCCGTGGGTAGTATTTCATTACCAGTGACAGTGGGGCATATCCACAGCAAGTTACCAAGGAAGTGAACTTCCTTGTAGTTGATTGTTCATCTTCTTACAATGCAATAATCGGAAGGCCAACCCTTAATCAGTGGAAGGCAGTTACATCTACTTACCACATGTCGATCAAGTTCCCAACGGAACATGGAGTAGGCCAAGTACAGGGAGACCAATTAGCAGTAAGAGAGTGTTATCTAGCCATGTTAGTTGCGGACAAGCAAGTTCAAGCGATGACTAACGAAGAAAAGAAAGATGTGGCAGAACCCATTGAAGCGTTGGAAAATATTCCTTTAGATGATGATAACCCTGAGAGGTGTACCAGGGTTGGAGCAGATCTGGAAGCGAGGATCAAGAAAAGTCTCATTTGTTTTTTGAAAAGAAACAGAGATGTGTTCGCATGGAGTCACGAAGACATGCCGGGTATAGATCCTAGTGTCATTACCCACCGTCTGAGTGTATGCCCTTCCTCCAAACCAGTGCGACAAAAGAAGAGGGTATTTGCCCCAGAGAGAGATAATGCTGTTAATGAGGAAGTTCAGAAGTTAATTGCAGCGAAGTTCATTTGAGAGGTATACTATCCTGATTGGTTGGCCAATGTGGTGATGGTCAAGAAGGCAAATGGCAAGTGGAGGATGTGTGTTGATTTCACTGACTTAAACAAGGCTTGTCCCAAGGATAATTATCCGTTACCACGCATTGACCAGCTGGTAGATTCTACTGCAGGCCATAAGTTGCTCAGTTTCCTGGATGCATTCTCTGGATATAATCAGATTAGGATGGATGAATCGAACCAAGAGAAGACGTCCTTTGTCACCAGTCAGGGATTATTTTGTTATGAAGTGATGCCTTTCGATTTGAAAAATGCTGGAGCAATGTACCAACGACTAGTCAATCATATGTTTCGTCCACAGATCGGGTGAAATATGGAAGTCTATATAGACGATATGTTGGTAAAAACTCAAGACGAGGATAAGCATCTAGACGACTTGCAGGAAACATTCAATACACTGAGGCAGTATCACATGAAGTTGAACCCTAGCAAATGTGCTTTTAGAGTATCATCAGGAAAATTCCTGGGGTTTATGGTCGCCTACAGAGGAATCGAAGCAAACCCTGATAAAATCCAAGCAATATTGAATATGAAGCCTCCGAGCAGTGTTAAAGAAGTCCAGTCCCTCACCGGACGAGTCGCTGCCCTCAATAGGTTTGTTTCTAAAGCTACTGACAAGTGCCTGCCATTTTTTAAGGTTCTTAAAAAAGCATTTGAATGGACTGACGAGTGTCAGAAAGCTTTTGAAGATTTGAAGACATACCTCACCAAGGCCCCTTTGTTAAGCCCGTCCGTGCAAGGGGAAGAGTTGTATTTATATTTGGCAGTCACCTCACATGCTGTGAGTTCAGCATTAGTAAGGGAGAAGACAATGTACAAAGACCTGTGTACTATACCAGCAGAGCACTGAGGGGAGCAGAAGGACGATATCCGTTGATGGAGAAATTGGCTTTCGCATTAATAACAGCCTCCAGAAAGCTAAGGCATTACTTTCAGGCTCACGTCATTAATGTCATGACAGATCACCCACTCAAGAAGGCAATGAACAAACTAGAGGCTATAGGACGTTTGATCCAATGGGCCGTCAAGTTCAGTGAGTTTTACATAAAGTATCAACCGAGGCATGCCATAAAAGCTCAAGCTCTGGTAGATTTCATTGCTGAGTTTACTTTGAATTGTGACAAGGTGGGTAAGAAGGAAAGCATTAAGTGGGTAGTTTATGTGGATGGTTCGTCTACACAGTACGCAGGAGGAGTAGGTGTGGTGTTACAATCTCAAGAGGGAGACAAATTAAAACACAAGGTTCGTTTGCAGTACCAGACAACTAACAATGAAGCTGAGTATAAAGATCTTTCTCAAAGGGATGGAATTGGCCAAGTCTGTTGAAGCAGAGTCACTCCTCGTCCTGGGAGATTCTCAGCTAATCATAGACCAAGTGAATGGCGTGTTTGAAGCCAAGGAAGAATGGATGAGGAAGTATCTAAATAGAGTGATGTGCCTCGTTAAAAAGTTTGAGGAAGTGAATTTCGTTTAGATCCTAAGGGAAGAAAACATGGAAGCTGATGCTTTGGCGAAAGAAGCCTCAGCGAGTGAAGCCGTAGATGAAATTGATGAAATTCAATCTATGCCAAGTATAGACATCCCAGAAGTACAATAGGTGGAAGGCAGGACAAATTGGATGACTCCAATTGTGTCGTACCTGAAAGACAGACGAATCCCAGAAGAGAAGAACGAAGCAAGAAAGCTAAGGGTAAGAGCAGCCAGGTACGTTCTTATGGACGAGATTCTTTACAAAAGAGGTTTTTTCCAGCCTTATCTAAGGTGTTTGGCACCGGACGAAGCAAACTACATAATAAGGGAAATCCATGAAGGAGCGTGTGGCAATCATTCAGGAGCCAGATCACTCGTCCATAAAATCGTCCGTGCAGAGTATTATTGGCCTAGCATATAAGCTGACGCTAAGGCCTACGTCAAGGTCTGTGACCAATGCCAAAGGTTCAGCAACGTCCCCAGGCAACCCTCAGAATATTTGACTCCAATGAAGGCTCCCTAGCCTTTTGCACAGTGGGGACTAGACATCCTGGGTCCATTCCCACTGGGCGTGAGACAAATGAAATTCCTAGTGGTTGGTATTGATTATTTTACCAAATGAGTAGAAGTAGAGTCCTTGGCTAGCATTACGCAACAGAATGTCAAAAACTTCGTGTGGAAGAATATTGTGTACAGATTTGGAGTACCCAGGGTGCTGGTATCGGACAACGGACGACAATTTGATAATGTACTTTTTAGAGATTTTTGCCTACATTTCGGAATTCAAAATCACTACTCCTCACCAACCCACCCACAAGCTAACAGCCAAGCAGAAGTTGCAAACCGATCCTTACTAAAGTTAATCAAGACTCGGCTTGAGAGGGCTAAGGGAGTATGGCCAGATGAGCTACTAGGTGTTTTGTGGGCATATAGAACAACAGCAAGAACTCCTACAGGAGAAACTCCTTTCAAGCTAGCCTATGGAACAGAAGCGGTCATACCTGCAGAAGTGCATATGGCTAATCAGAGAGTGGCGGCGTATCAAGACAAAGATAATGAGGAGCAACTCCGTCTGAACCTTGATCTCATAGACGAGGTAAGGATGGACGCTGAACAAAGGATGGCAAGGTATAAAAACCTTATGGCTAGGCAGTATGATGCAATGGTGAAGCCAAGGCGTTTCAGCATAGAAGACCTCGTCCTAAAAAGGGTCTCCTTAGCAACAAAAAACCCAGCTCATGGGAAGTTGGGACCAAATTGGAAAGGCCCCTACAGAGTCGTCAACTACAAAAGACAAGGATCCTATTACTTGGAAGCACTTGATGGGAGGAAGTTAGAGCATCCTTGGAATGTGGAGCACTTGAGGAAGTACTATCAATAAAATGCAAGTTCAGATGCACGTGACTTCGGACGAGTCTGGAGACTACATAAAGAACTATTCTACATAAAAGACTGTTTATTTAATTTGTCTTATTATTGTGTTAAGGATAAGTTTATGGTTTGGTTGTGTTTGGCTTTCTTTTAAGGCAGGCATTAGTTTCTTAAAACATGCCTCGTCTATGAACAATGAATTGTGAACAATATTTGTGGAATATACATAATGTTGTGTAAATCCATAATTCAAGCACTGCTTTTTGTTTATATTGACTTGAAAACAGCTGAAAAGCTCAAAACGAGAAAATTCTCTGGACGCAGAGATGTAATCTCAAGTTTTCCTAAGCAAAGGATGAAATAAAGCATTCTTGTCCAAAGCTAAGGACGAGATAGAGCTGGCATAGATCAAATTACAAGCAAAACCAAGGCATGCTCGTCCTTAAAATGGGGGAGGGTAGAAGATAATACCTAACCATACCATGGGCGAGGGACAACATGGGCGTTTTGAACTTGTTTAAATCACCTACTTTAAAGAAGAGGGTATCTCATGGACGAGACAAAAGCACAGGCAAGTCTAAGGACGAGTAGTGCTTATTTACTTAAACCATTTTGAGTGAAGTTTTTGTTACCATTTTACATGAACAAATTACATTCAAATGAGAATTCCAACAAAAATGGTTTGAGTTTGTGTATAAAATATAGACGAGTAAAACAGGAAATCAAGTATAGAAGATAAACACTCGTCTATGCACATAAAACCAACAGTATACATTTAATTGTATCTCAAGGGCGGACAAGAAACGTCCTAAACACCCTTTTAACTGTTTATCAAAATTAATCCTTAAACATGGACGAATTAAATGTACTTAAGTTACATATATTTTCTTAAAAAAAAAAAAAAAAAAAGAAGAAGAACTAAACTCGAAAATAATAAATATCATCAAATTGTTTTCTAAATTGAGGAGTCTGGATTGGGGTCGTCCTGTGGCTAAGTTGTGGCGTTGTCCTCTATGTTGGCGTCCTCAGAGTCAAGACCAAGGAGAGAGCTAGTGGTGGCAGGGTTCAGATTCAGCACGATGGAGCTGAAGTCCACATCAGGGAACTTCTTAGTAGCGTCCATCCTGAAGTCTTCAAACCCTGCTATGTAGTTGGTGTCCATAGCATCTGTATATTGCTTGGATGCTTTAAACTCAGCCACTGCATCTTCCTTAGCCTTGGAAAGGAGAATGCTTTGCTCGTCGATCTTCCTTTGCAAGTCTTCAAGACGAGCATCTTTCTCTGCAGCATTAACCTTTAACTCCTCAACCAAAGCTTTAAAATCTTTTGCTTCCTCCGTCGTCTTGGCAGCCACCTCAGCCCACTGCCTAGCCTCTTCCTTTAGCTCTTGTATTCTCGTCTCCAGTAAAATCCTCGTCTTGTCCAACCCAGTTGCCTGTCTGGACGCGGCTATAAACTTAGACATGCCTTAAGAAAAGTCAACAACAAACAGGTGTAGTTAAAAAAAAAGAAAGAAAAAAAGGTACATTTAGTCAAGACAAATATTTAGTCAAGACGAAGGAAGAAATTTTACCTTAAAAAGGTCATGAACACCAGAGTGTTCAAAGTCCTTCAGGGACATGTCATAGCAGACATTTATGTCCTCATCCGTCACAGCACTTTTAAAACGCTCCCAAGCCAAATCTTCATTTTCAATGATATTAGAAAGGGTCCTTTAGGATGGTTGAGACGAGGAAGGTGCGGCTTTAGATGGTGGGGTCTTAGATGGAGTAGACTCCACAGGAGTGGACGAGTTGACCTCATAAACTTTGGCAGGTTGCTGGGAGGACGGAGTGGGCTTGATTACCTAGGACGAGCCATGCTTAACTTTTTTACCTCGCCTGCTGGGGAGGTTCTCCAAGTCCAAGTGTTTGGAGATGGTTTTTCATTTTTCCCTAGCAGTGGGACGAGCTTGGCTCCCAAACTCAAGACGGTTCCCCTCAACACCTACTTCCTTCCCCTTGTTACCTCTCTGGGTAGCCATTCCTATAAAAGGACGAAGATGATTTACTTAGAAAAATGAAAATAAAAATGTAAGGGAATGCAAAAGAATTTACTTACTTTTTCTCACTGTGATCTCGTGTGCAAGTGCAACGTCAGAAGGGTTAGGACCTAAACCCCACTTAGCTAGTCGTCTGAGGGTAACCAACGAGTAGAAATCCCTGTCTACGTGTAGACAAGCCCTATGGACGCGATCACGGTGCAACTTGCTCAGAGTGGGTCGTCCAACTGCTGTAATAAAATAAACTAAGGTTAAATGAAACAAAAATAAGTGAAAGGTAAGAAAAAACAAAAGGGGAAAGCTAAGGGGCTTACCCTCAGGACGAAGGTTCCCTAGGTCCCCAGTAAAACAACCAAAAGAATCCCGACCAACGTCTATAGGATTTCCAGCCCAGAATCCAGAGACGAAGAAAAACTCCGTCTTCCATTTTCTGTCAGACGAGGCCAAGGATTTCACCAGTCTACAGTCTTTACTCCTGACTATGAATTGATAAAAGCCAGGAGATTGATGAATTTCGGAAGGTTTATAACAGTAGAGGAACTCGTCCACAGTAATAGGATGATCCCCTCCAAACACTTCCTTCCACAAAACTTGCATAGAAATGATTAATCTCCATGCATTTGGGTTGAACTGACACACCCCTAAACCTAACCTAACTAACAATTCTCTAGTAAAAGAATTTAAAGGAAAACTAAGACCTCCAAGAAGGTAGGCCTCGTATACACCTATTCCAAAATGAGGGTTGCAACACCACTCTCCACGGACGGGTAATCTAGGATTAAACTCGTCTGGGATTTGGTACCACTCCCTAAGGTTATTTAGTCTTTCCTCGTCCGTCTTTGAAGGAATATCTACAGCGCAGCTATATACAGTTACCTTCATCTCATCCAAAGGACTGGACGGAGGGATGGAAGACGAGGTACCTACTTGGGACCCTATAGTTTTCCTAAGTTGTTTTTGTATTTCTTCTAAAGGAACCCCAGGGACCCCTGAGACATACTCCTCGTCAGTAGTGTTTCCCCTACTGCTACTACTACTAGTATCACTAGAGTTATTACTACTCCCGTCGTAATACTCGTCTATGGCTTTTTCTGTACTATCGCTAGATGAGGAAATAGTGATTCCTGACATTTTCTAAAAAGAAAATTTTTGAAAACCTAAAAAATGAGGAGAAAGGGAATACCTGGATCTAGGACGCACTGAAACTATGGACGCGGAAAACTCTTAGACGAGGCTCTAGACGAGGAATGTCAAGGAGAAAAAATCTCAGAAGTGAGAGGGTAATGGGGGCATTCCACTATTTATAGTTGTTTGACCTGAGCATATGAAACGACACGACCAATCAGACACTAACACGTGGCTTTCGTCTCGAAAAAATGAACCGACAAAATGAATCATCAATTATATTGTGACACGTGGCATCTCAGATTGCTAGAAAAAGCTCGTTTGTCCAGAGGAGTAAATTGCTATATTTCCTTGGATGACACATGGACAAGGGGGCAACTGATGGTGCAAAAAGAACACCAAGTAAAAACTCGTCCATATGGCCGTCCATAGCAATGTTCAGAGCGGAGAGCGAATGGTTGGTACATTTGTCCTTCCTTTACCGTCCTTCTTCTTCTTCTTCTATACACTTGTCCAATGAAGGACGAGTGGGCAGTGAACCTTGTCCTTCTTTAAATGATGGACGAGGTAAATTCACCAAGGGTTAGACTAAGCACACTTCCAACCAAAAGTCATGTTACTTAAATCTCAACACAGTTCTCGAAGAGGTGACCCTTGTGACAGTTAGGAAGTTACCCTCTGAATCCTCCAAACTCTACGACGATTAGGAGCAATAACCGATTTCTAACGCTATATAAAGGTCCTTCTGCGCAGAGGTAAGGGGACTTTTTTCTCTTTGGTAAATTTTAGATAAGAAGTTAGGGAAGTCTTGAGGGCTCTTTTCTCCTTCAATTTACTAACTTTACCATCGGAGAATTAAAGGCCGGCTTCCACCGGTCTTCTCTGTTGATTTCCTTTGGTTTTCCAGGACTCATCACTCAAGATCAAGAGCATCTGAAGATTTTTCAGCCCACTGATCCCTTAGAACTTATCAATTACTATTCACATATCACCTCACATTTATCTCAAACTTTTGTTAGTTGCACACACTACACAAGTTACTTTTTGTTAAACTTGGTACATTTTATTGTGTGTGATCTTGTTTTGGCCATCCAAGATTAAAAGTTCCTTGATTTTAATGCAAAATGTGAATAATGTTTGCACTTTGAGGATAAATTGATTGAAAATCTTGATTTTGGAATATCTAGGTTAAATTCAAGTGTTTTTGAAAAACTTTTCATCTCATACTCATGCATTTTTTTTATAAAACAATGTGTTTTGAGGAGTTTCTGCATTACAATGCTCAGTTTTTCAAAAATCTGATTTTTCTAGACTTTCGATCGATCGAACCTCTTTTTCGATCAATCAAAATTGCGATTAAATTTTTTGGTTTGAGTCTACCTGACTCGATTGATGTTCGATCGATTCTCGATAGATCGAAACTAAAAAATTTTCAGTTTCTATGTTTTTGACCAAAATTTTTCATGCATCATTTGTGTTTAGGATTCACATACATTGCATTGATTTTGTATCCATCTTGCAGCTTTGTAGTCATATCTCTTATTGTTTTCACACATAGCATGCATACACTTTGCTACATTGGGTACTCAACTTGATTTAAAAATTGATTGATTAATTTTTGAGTTTTGTACATTCTAGTATATGCTATTTCTTATGTGTGAACTCTAGAAAATATTTTTCTTAAGAGATATGATGGATAATCAATGTGTAAATATTTTCTCTACTCATGCAACTGTTTATGGGTCACATAGTGCCATGTTTGCATTTTATTGAAAGAGAGAATATTTTTTCTTCATGTGTATCCTCACCTTAGTTTTTAATTTTGATTTGTGTGTTTTTAACTTTGGTCCTGCTAGTGAGGATGTACTTGATCTTGTTGGTGATGCTACTGCTGCTGCTGATTTTCCCCCACCTCCTTTCGTTTTCCCCAAAACTGTTTTTCCCAAAACTTGTTTTGTTTTTCCTATTTTTGATAGGGGGAGAAAAGGTTTTTTTAACCTGTGTTGTTCATAGGGGGAGCTGTCTCTATTTTCTATAGAGTTGAATTGTTTTGTATCCCTTTCTTTCTCTATTTTCTCTTATCCTTTGTTGCGTATGTTGTCTGTTTACTCTTTGTATGAGTTGTCTTTGTCAATACGTGACAAAAAGGAGGAGAAATAGTTGATATGTGGGAATATGTGTGGAAAATACAAGAATGTTATGTTTAGGGGGAGTTAACTTTGTTTTTGATGTATCTAACTTAGGGGGAGAGTTAGTTTGCATATTTGTTGATTTACTGTTTTTCTGTCACACATGCGTTTATGCGTTTGTTTAGTGTTTCAGGAAATATACAGGTTGATTCAATTGAGCTGCTGTCTACTCTTGCAACTGATAGATAGTAGTTAAGATTGGATTTGTTGTTATGAGCATTATTTTTGTAATGGGCTTTTACTTTGTAAACTTTGAGCTTTTAGTTTGTGTTTTGTCACGGATTGCCAAAGGGGGAGTTTGTTAGGTTCTAAAGATTTAGGATTTTATGTATTTAGAACTCTAATGTGTAATGTTGGCAAATCATGATCAAAACAATATGTTTAGTCTTGTTTAGGCTTGCTCAAAGTATGTTTATTTGTAAAACTGGAATCGAGTGATTGCAGATTTATTGAACTAAATCTGTAAGGCTCGATCGATTGAAAATTAGACTCGATCGATTGAACCACGTACAGATTTATTTTTCTGCAAAGTTCCAGTTCAGCCCAAACTCTATTTAAACGTCTTGGAATTCAAGTAAAACACTCCTATATATAAGGAAAACCCTAGAACGTTTTTGGGACTTTTTGAGAGAGAGATTAGAGTGCCTCTTGTGTCTCCTTTTATTTTTAGGGTTTTGTACCCAAACCTCTCTAAGTCTTTGTTGCTCATATTGCTATTTATGTGAATCTCTTGTGAGATCTTTGAAGAGCTTTCCTTCACATAAACTTAGGATTTTCAAGGTAGAGATATTATCTACATCTTGATGATCAACAAGGTTGCTACCATTGAAGCTTAAAGAATATCAAGCGTGGGTGCTTGTAGCTAAATGAAGAATTCAAGAAAGAAGGAGTCCGTGGATTCGGAGCTTGCACGTGGTCGTGTCAGTAAGTTCTACTGGTGGGTAGCATTAGGAAGTCAAGCGGGGAGCTTGTAGTCCTTTTGTATGAACTTCGATTCTTTCATAGTGGAATCAGGTTTGCCTTGAGGATCGGTGGGTCAAATCTTCCCCAAGTTTTTACCGTGTGGTTTCCTGGGTGATCATATCATTGTGTCTTTTATTATTCTGCTGCTTTATTATTTTGATATGATTATTTGATTGCTTTAACCTAGAATTACATAATTTGACTAAGTAACAACTTGGCTAATTAATTTAGGCTAACCAATCTGGTTGTGTTATTAAGGGGTCTAAAACCGTTCAGTTATATCTTAAGACACCTCCTCTTTAGGCTTCAAGAGTCTTTTGTTGTGCATGTGTCCCTTTTCTAAGACCTTACTCTTCTTATAAGTTTGATCGTAATTCTAATATGTGCATTTTTTTTTGGGTTATCCACCTCTTTCCAAAGGTTATATATGTTTAGAAGTGTCCACTGGGAATGTTTATCTGTTTCCTCATTGTATTTTTCATAATTCTATTTTCCCTCTTTATCTTGTCTTAATTCTATGCCTGTGTCATCTCCTCCATCTTCTTCCCTTCCTTCCCTTGATCCTTGGCTTGCCACTTTGATTCCTATCTTTATTCCTTCACCTTTTGTGTCTTCCACTCTTGCCCCTATTGTCTCAATTGTCTCCCTCTATGACTGTCAGTACCCATCCTATGCTTATAGGGTCTAAGAATGGTATTTTTAAGCCCAAAGCCTTTACTATGCAAGCTGACTATGCCATCACAAAACCTCCTTTTTATGTTGTGGCATCCAAAATATTTTTCACTAGGTTGAATCTATGGACTCAAAATTTTCTAGTCTTTAATAACAACATACCTGGTCTCTTGTCCCTTTACCTTTTGGCAAGAATGTGGTTGGATGTAAATGGGTATTTAAGATTAAAAGGAACAGTAATAGGGATATAACAAGGTATAAGGCTAGGTTGGTGGCCAAGGAGTATTTGCTGTAGGATTCTGCAGAAACTTTCAGTCCTGTTGTGAAGCCTGCTACTGTCAGAATTGTTCTTGCTTTGGTAGCCCAATTTGGGTGGTCACTGAAGCAATTGGATGTGTCCAATGCCTTTCTTCGTGGGGGGTCTTGCAAAAGGAAGTGTATATGAGTCAACCACCTGGCTATAGGAACACTTCCAAACCTGATCGTGTGTGTCTTTTACATAAGTCAATCTATGGTCTTAAGCAAGCTCCTAGGGCCTTGTTTGATAGCTTTACCACTAAACTATTTCACCTTGGCTTTCTATTTCTTGTGCTGATTGTAATCTTTTCATTTTCATTCATTCTTATCCTATTGTGTACTTACTTCTCTATGTTTATGATATTATCATCACTGACAATCACTCTTCCTTCATTATTGCGATTGTGCAGCAACTTGGTTCTTCTTTTGCTTTTAAGGATCTTGGTTCCTTGAATTACTTTCTTGGGCTTCAAATTGAGTGTACAGCCACTGGTCTATTTTTTTCATTAATCAAAATATGCCCATGATTTGCTTACTAAGTTCAACATGCTTAACTGCAAACCATGTTCCAATCCTTGTGCATCCACTCATCATCTTGTTCTTATCATAGTTCACTTCTCTCTAATCCTACTGCGCCTTGTTAGTGCTTTGCAATTTATGACCTTTATTAGACTAGACTTGTCTTATGCATTTCAATAGGCCTGTCAATTCATGAGTATGCCTACCCATCATCATCTCATTGCTGCTAAACGAATCCTTAGATACTTATAGGTTCTTTGCACATGGGAATTCATTTTCAGGCTGGTCCCTTGTATTCTTTCTACCTATTGTGATACAAATTGGGTTCGGGATCCTGTGGATAGAAGATCTATCATTAGTATGGTTGTGTTTTTGGGTGGTTCCCCTATTACTTAGTTTGTCAAGAAGTAGCCCACCGTTGCTAGATCTTCCACAGAGGTTGAGTATAGGTCTCTAGCCATCACTACTGCTGAGCTTTATTGGTTGAGAATCTTGCTTAAGGATCTTGGGGTTTACTTGTATTATCCTTCTATTTTGTGGTGTGATAATGTTTTGCTTAAGGATCTTCAGGCTAGTCCCTTGTCTTCTTTTTACCTATTGTGATGCAGATTGGGTTAGGGATCCTATGGATAGAAGATCTATCACTAGTATGATTGTGTTTATTGGTGGCTCCCCTATTACCTGGTTTGCCAAGAAGTAGCCCACTGTTGCTAGATCTTCCACAGAGGCTGAGTATAGGTCTCTAGCCATCACTAATGCTGAGCTTTATTGGTTGAGAATGTTGCTTAAGGATCTTGGGGTTTACTTGTATCATCCTCCTATTTTGTGGTGTGATAATGATTTTGCTCTTGCTCTTGCTTCTAATCCTATTGTCCATGCCAGAACTAAGCTTATAGATGTTGATTGTCACTCTTTTAGGGAGAAAATTTTGAATTGAGACATGGTGGTTAAGTACATTTCTACTTTGGATCAGTTAGCTAATATTTTCACCAAGTCCCTTCCTTCTCCTCAGTTTCATGTTCTTGTTACCACACTCATGGGAGTTTCTCCCCTTAGTTTGAGGGGGGATGTCAAGACAAAAGGCAAAGAGCAGAAGAAAGAATAACAGATTGATATATAACACACCAGAACGACACGTAGTTTTGATTAAGTCTTGTAAAGCTACGTGTAGTTTAATATACATTGTTAGTGGATGAATTAGTTGAGATTAGTGGCCACTTGTACAAATGTAATTGGCCCATTAGAAGGTTTGTTACATTAGCTTAATTCCCATTGGTTTGTTAGAGGTGGTTAGTTTAATCCTTGTATAAATATCTAAACTCTATAATCATTATTGTGGCATGAATAATATATAAAGATCCAATTCTTGGACTCTCTCAAAACTCTTTCTAGAATCTGTTACTTCTTTCATAAAAGACCCTACTCGGCTACCTTGAAATGCATAAATCTTTGGTACTTTGTTTGTCAACCTCAACAACTATTTTTTCAACCATTTCATAGGAGGACGATGCTACCAAAAGCCTACCAACCACCTCCTAAACCTCCACCAAGAATTTGGAAAATTGTTGAGAAAGTACGTAGATCTTTCAAAATGAGATGCTCCAAGTGAAGGAAGTAGACAAAAATGTGTTATTTTAGGGTTAAGAAATAATGAAATTAAGAACACCTTCTAAGGGTTAAGAAATACATGAACATCGAAGATGCCATAGTAGCAAGAAGGAAGTTGGATCAAATAGAATGTCATGATTGAAAAGAGGAAATGAGAGGTGGATTTTGCTAGTCAGGCACTAGAGCCTAAATGAAAAGATTTGAAGAATAAACTCTCACCTAAGGATGACAAACTTGTGAAGCTTCAAGTACATAAATTACACCCTATTTAATTGGTCATTGGAACAAGTGTTTATGTAAACCCTGCCCTAAAATTATTCCTTACTTAAATGCCAAAAAAGCTACTAAAGTTGATTAAGAAAAGCTTGAGAAGTAAGTATTGCTGCTTCCACCATGACCACGACACCACTATATTATAAGAAAAAAGACATAATACAACAAGTATTATTGTAATAATAATAAAAAAAAATGTATGTAATATATATACTATTACATTTCTAGGTTGTTTTTTGTTGTAATAGTAATTGGTGTGCTGTCGTAAGCAACCAAAAATAAAACATATACTCCTAAAAATATATGTAGTAGTATGAGTAAGGATCATTCTCACAGAGAGTATCTAGCCTAGTTTTATGCTACGTAAACAAGGATGGGGGGGGGGGGGGGGTTGAGTATAATGAAAACAATTTTAAGAAAAACAATCAAGGAACAATTCAAATTAAAGTATCAAAATCAATCAAGAGAACAAACCTTGGTCTAAGTCAATATCCACCATCAGAATTTTACAATTGATCATCGATGCAAGTATATATCAATTCACACTTTGAATATTCATCGTTGGAACAATTTTCCTATCTCTCCTTAGTCCCAGTTAATTAAAAAACAAGCGATCTAATAAATCCTAACTACTAAACAACCCAAGACAAGTACTAAAGGTTTAATCTAGTAGCCACCTTAAGAATCAAAGAGATCGATGAAACTAAACAACACAAGCAACAGCAGATGTATTTAATTTAGTCGAGCATTCTTCCTAAGATCTAATAATTTCTGATGCAGAAAATCATTAAATCTTGGTTGCTTCACAAATTAGAGAGATCAAACAATTATGAATTTGATATCTAACCTAGCAGTAGATTGCAACGAATAATAAACTAGTAGGCCTTCTAGTAATCAAACGAGACAATCATGAAAATAGGCACAGAAGAACATCCGATATTCAAAGCATAAATTGAACAATAAAAACAAATTAGATCTCACAGTTTTATTAATTCCAGGGCTTCAGTTTCCTTCGACCAAGTATAAAAGTTTTAGCCACGTAAGGCCAAGATAGAAAACTCGAAGGAGAAAATCAGAGAAAAAGGGAGAGAGAGGTGTGTATGTGTGTCCAAATTTGATTTCTCCTCCCCTTTTTACATGTTAATTTCCCATTTTCCAACCTTACAAAATCTTCTAAAAATATTCTAAATAATAATATCCAAATTTGACTAATTAAGGAAAAATATTAAAAATAAAACAAAGTCCTAATATAATTAGGAAAGTGGTGTTTTTCAGCTGGAATTTTCGTGCATCAGATTTGGAGGCCTCCAAAAATAAACTGCATTAGATCCGCGTATTAGAATTTCAGGCAAAGGAATATTCCAGAATGTCAGCAGTGCAGGTGCAGCAACTTCAAGCCTGATTTCAACCTTGATGTGGCCTGTATCTATCAAAACTTAAAGAAAGTTGTAGAGTTTTGTCTTGACATTCCATAGCATCTTGAATCATCTCCATCGGAGCTCGGATGAGAGAGTTATGCCTAGATTACGAAGTGATGTCAAAGTTGTCTAGAATCACCAAATTAACTATGTTTTGCACTTTATCCCTCCATTTGCATTCTAAATCAAAATATAAGAATAATGAGTACATTTAGGCACCAAATTAGTATAAAGACTAAACATTAAGGGAGAAAAATATGACATTTTGTATTCTTATCAAATTCCCCCACACTTAAACTTTTGCTCGTCCTCGGGCAAAACTCAAATTCATTTTCTCTAAAACACCAAGGTTGCAACACCATCAGCAAAGAACAATCAAGCTCTTCAAAACTCATAACATATCATGAACAAACATTCTTAAACAACTTACAATTACTTAGTAAGCGTTTTCACTTGAAGATGGAGTAAACCAAAAATGTAGACCCTCACAGAGATAAACACTCAACTCTCATGTGTTTGAAGTGTATGTGTTTCACTCAAATTCATTCCAATGGAAATGATCTACCATAGGCTTGCATATCTTCTCATTCTCCATCATTGGGATCACATGCATAACACGAATCATAAGGACTTTTCAAGGGTTGTAATGAGGTTTAGGATCAATGTGAGAAATATTTTGGAATGTAGCTCAAAAGCCATCGAAACTAGTGGAGCAAAAATGAATCAACTCAAGCTTAAATATATAAGACATGTAAAACCAATCACTCCATTTAGCAGTTTCCACCTTTGCATGTGTAACGTATAAATCCCCTTTCTTGAAATTTTAGGAGGAATTATGAACATGAACAGTTTGTAAAATTAAAAACAATTTCATCCATCACTTTTTTTTTTCCTTTTTTTTTTCACCAAAATTACATCAACAATAGAACTCCCAAATTGAGAATGAAAACATGTTCCATTTTACCAGTCATAGCCATACCACAAATCTATACACCCCCACACTTATTTCTTGCACACCCATACTTACCATAATGATGAACAATGCTCCACTAACTCTACGGTTTAGGTAAGGCATTGTTTTTCAGGTTTAAAACTTGTAACGTGGGTTCATAATAAAGAAAGAAAAAAAAAATAATGCTCAAAGGGGTTCAACAAAGGAAAAAATTAATTACAAGGTAGGCTATTTGGCTTATGTAGCTTATAACAATGAAGGCCTTAATCATGTTCATGCATGCATGTGTCAATATGATCTCAAAGAGAATCAAGGCAAGTTCTAGAGAAACAAATCCATAGAAAAATATCTCGCATAAAAGAATAATGAGACTAATATGGATGTGTCAATCTAAAGGTTCAAAATCTCACCAACTTTTGTCTACTAAATTTAGTCACTACCATTCTCAAGGAAAATAACTAGACCAATTAATTCTAAGATGGAAGATCACTTATTCATTCATGTTATGAATTTCAAGCTTAATTGAATCTTGCTCATGACATACACAACCAAAAATCTTTGAAAACCACAAAAACAAAGAGCATTTTTTTTTTTTTTTTTTGAAAAATACAAAATTAAAACACAACCTAAATCCCTTCCTCCACACTTAAAACTTACATTATCCCCAATGTAAGGTGAAATGTGAAGAAAAAGAAAAAAA